>OZ005648.1:28538538-29738538 GCA_963930645.1 Salticus scenicus
CTTATTTTCCGTTCACTACATTGGGGGTTGGGGGCTCTCCTGAAGAAGGCCCCCATGTGCTTTGGGATAACTTTACATTTATTATCAGTTTGTTTAATTATTTCTGTTTTATATTTCCTTTTACCGCATTTACGCATTGGTTTATAAATACTCTGTTTCAAGTTTTTTTTTTTTTTTTTCCTTAATAAAAAATCAAGTTTTATTACTATTTTTCAAGATTTGTTTTATAAATGTATATATATATGTATGTGTGTGTGTAGTTTGATAAAATGTAAAGACACCTTTATTACAATTAACTTCAATCATTTACAAAAAACTTTGAAGCAAGAAATTTTACATGATGTACGCCATGAGGTATTTTTCTGCGTTTTACTTCTTACAGAATAACTTTGCAGTATTCTTTTTTCTAAGAAAACTTTCAAAAATATTTCCGAAGGCATTTTTGTCAAATCTGTATGCCTCAAGGAGAAAAAATAAAAACAAAAATAATAAAAAAAAATTTTTTCTTGATTTTTTTTTTTTTTTTTTTTTTATGAGAGAGAAAGCTAATATTCTTCGGTCAAAGAAAGAAAATTAGTTATCGACAAAACTACGAATCGAAATTGATCTATGTTGGAAAAAAGAAAGTTTTCGTCGCCTAAAGAAATGAAAGTCGACTCTCATAGATTATTAGACATTTTTTTTTTTCGAAAGATATATATATATATATTCAAACAGAAAAAAGCCCATTTTATTATTTACATTTGTCTTCAAATGAAAATAGATTTTCATCAATTGCTTTTCTCTGTGACACAAAATATGTTGACAATAAATTTTAACTATATTACAAAATGTCATCCTCATTCATATTTTCTTTCTTTTTGTACATATAGATGAAGTATTTTAAAAAACAGTAAATAAGAGAGATATTTTATATGTTAGTACAGTTTATCAAGTATAATTAATTTTTAGTCCGTATATGGATATTTATTTTATCATTAGAGAAAGAAAATGTATTTTAAGTCACAGATGTGGCAAACATTGTACAAGAATGTAGAATTATTCTAAATTTTACGTTTCGTATGTATATTTTTAAGTTATTTTGAAAAAAATGTAGTTTGACTTTGGTGTTTTTTAGTGTATTAGTTCTTTTGTGCTATTTATTTTTCATTTTTTAAGAAGAGTTTGGGGTATTAAAATCATTTTAAACAAAAGTATTTATTCTCTCTTCAATTTCAAAGCTTATTACGTACCGATATTATTTCTATAAGAGTTTTAAGATTAATTCTGTTTAGCTGTTAATTTATTCTGAATGTTTTTTAAAGAATTTAACGCAATTCCGTTTTAGTAATTCAGTAAAATTTTACGATTACACAGAATAAAATTGGTTTTTACAATTATAAACTTTTAAATAATTCTAATCCCTCAAGTTTTCATAAACGCGACAAGATTGATATTTATTAAAAATACCAAAATATTTACAGAGCAAATCTTAATCTTAGTGAAACCTTATCTTAATTTTGAAATCGATTAATACTGAATAGCATATGTAAAACAAAAATTTAATTTCGTTTGTATATAAGAATCTTCAATAAGATTTAATCCTAGGAACATATTTTCAATTCTGCCCCACTGCGCTAAATAAATCTTGATTGGCTGATAAGGAAATTATCCCCTATTTCAATGTTTATTTCTTGCCGATATTAACTTCTACAGCAGCTTTGAGACAACTTTTGTTTAAACTATCAATTGAATCTCAATTAAGGGTCTCAACTATGTGTTCATATAAATGTTGCGTAAATGATTTTGAATGCTCACTATTTCATTTTACTGCTTTAGTAAAATATTACAGAGATGGAATAATAATTTCTTTTCATTATTATTATTATTATTATTATTATTATTATTTAAATTCGTTCAATCCCTCATGTTCCCGAGGTAATAATTAAACCAAAACCTAAATTAATAACCAAAAATTATAATATAAGGAAATATTTTTCAAAGATTAATATATATTGGTACCAAAATAATTTCAAAGCATTATGATAATCTAAAATCAACTAATACTGAGTAATAAATTACATTCAATATTCTATTTTTATAATTTATAATTTGTTTCTAGGAGTCTCTAAAAAATGTTGACAGTCTGATAGAGTTTCAGTTCACTCAACCAGACTAATTGTGTCTTGATTAGCTGATAAGGAAAACTTATATTTCCTTTCTAAATTCATTCCTTTCCAAAATTAATTTCTGTAACAGCCTTGAGACAGATTCTGTTAAACTTTCAATTAATTCTCAATTAGATGTCTCCATGATACATTCACATACATTTTGCGTACAGGATTTTGAATGTATTCAATTCCAGTTTAATTTCAACAGCACAGATAACTTTTCTTTAAAGTTGTGGAATAATCATTTTGTTTTTTTGTTTTTGTTTTAAGTATTGGAAATTGATGGGAAATTTCTAGATGATTTTTTTTTTATTGATGATTAAGTTTTAAATGATTAGTTAAAAAGTTTTATCTTGCAATTAAATACTTAAAAGAATTGATAAGGTATTAGTGTTTGATATTGTACTGCTAAATATTGATTTTTTGCGATATTTTCGTAAAATTCAATTTGTATTTGGTGTAAAATAACAAGTTAATCATCTTGTAAAATTTTGATGCGTTCCTTACGATTCAGTTTTAAGCCTTCACTGGTTAAACGATAATTTTCTTACAGAATATACGTTCGAAATGTAAAATGAAAAAGAAAAATGTATTTGTGTATTAAATTTATTCAAAACTTGTTTCTGATCTGAATCATAAGAGTATGTTCGCCGAATTTTCAATTATTTTAGTTAAATATTCATTAAATTTATATTCATGACAATGTTTAATAAGTATTTTTAAATTATTCGCGGTATATTTAATGTGAATATACCAGTAATATTTCATTCATTTATTGTTATTTAATGAAATATTTAAATGTATATGTTATTAATCCGTAAATGCATGATTTTGTTTTCTATTTAAAAAATCTATTATGTCTAGATTGTTAAATGTCTTTAAGAAAAAATATAAAATATTAATAATAACAAATGTAACTTTTATATAAATTTATTTTTTTAATGAAGCGTTTGAAAAATTATTCTCCATGCAGTACAAGGATAAATAATATTGTTCAACTGTTAAAATATGTACCGGGCAGCGTTCCCCTCTTTTAAAATTTATTCACGAGCAATTTTAGCCCCGCCTTCTTATCGCACCAGAAATTTTGTAGATTATTTCTCTTTAATGTGTGACAATGATTAAATAAGAAGAAAATCATTTTTCAAAATTTCCGGTATGAAAAAGAGGCGGGGCTAAAAATGCTCGTGAATAAATTATAAAAGTTGGGAACTCTGGTCCCGGGTGTCTCATAAGACCGTAAACAATTTTAAAATTTATAAAAATCGAAGGAATTGGTAGATTTGAAAGCGGTTTGCGAAAAAACTATTCGCATGAAGGGATTTTTTTTTTTTTTTTTTTTTTTTTTTTTTTTGTAAAGACAAAAAAAATTAGTTTAAATTTTCGCCGACAGAGGGCTCTGTACGGAAGCGAAACACAAATTTCTATGAAAAACTATATTTATTTCACAGCAAATGATAACAGTCATATGAGTACTACACTATGTGTTCTCCATCACCACAAATTAAAGTTTGAAACGTGTTACAATACCGTTAATTACAGCATTAGTCGGCAGTTCTTAGCGCAGGGAAAACATATTTATCAATAATGCTTTATTCACCGGGTAAGCAACTCAATTAAAACTCCATGTATGCATAAGTAGGAAGCAAAATAAGAAATAAGCTATGTTAGTCGTAAAAAAGTGCAATTTATATGACTCTGATTTGCATATTTCTCGTGAAACGCCCGTGTAGCCTCCCTCTATCGACAAAAAATTTAACTTTTTTTTTTTTTTTATTATTATTATTAAAAACAAAATCCGCTTTCACAAGAATAACTGTTTGGCACACCACGTTCAATTCTACCAATTCATTCAATTCTTATATATTTTTTAAATATCTTACGGGCTTATATGACACCCGGTATATATATATATATATATATATATATATATATATATATATATATATATATATATATATATATATATATAAATTCTCAATATAGTGTTTAAAAAGGTTTTCCTTAGTAATACTAATACGATTTTTCTATTTTATGCTTTATCTAACAAATGTGACATAACAAAAAAGACAAATTTAGAAATACATATATATATATATATATATATATTATATATATATTTCATTATCGATTAATCTAAGTTTGCAAAGAATTTATTTTTAATTTCATTAATATGATGGCAACTTCCTTTTCTCCATGTTGGGTTGATAGCTTTATATGTGGTTACTCCGAGTTTTTCTATTTTTCACACTGTTTTCCTTGATGATTTGATTTAAAATTTTATTTCATTTCTCATTCAAAATGGTTTAGCTGCTAGATTGGGGCCTGAACAATATAACTTTGTTATTGTTAGCTATATTGTTTTACGAAATCGTTGCAGCTTTCACAGCTGCAGGTACTTGCAAGTACTTGCCCCCTGAGGAGTTAATACTTCTACTTTTAAGCATTTTTTATTCCAATTAATAATCCATTTTTTATTCCAATTATTATTCCGATGTCCTTTAATTACTTTCTCTCCCCCATTATGTTTAATGGTCCCTTTTTTTCTTGTTCAAGTGGGCGTAAGTAATTTCAATTGTTTTTGTCTCTTATTGGATCTTAACATGTATCACAACCTTCTTGTGATAGTTTAAACAATGTGTTATCAGTTTTATTTTTGTTGTGTTGGTATTGACATGTATCTATTAAATGCTAAAATATTAAAGTTAAGGTTTATTAAGATATCTGTCATTTATATTTATATATATATATATATATGTGTGTGTGTGTGTGTGTGTGTATTTACATTCTAAGATATGTAAATAGTGTAATAAATATTCCACTTTACTTGATGTCTGGATAGATTAAATTAACTTTATTAATTATTGATTAATGTTATAAATTTCTTAAATGCGTTTCGCTCTTATCCATTTAGAATATCCCTTTCTTTATATTTGTCATCTTTCTAAGCATTATCTAAAATTCCAAGCTAAGGAAATGATTTTCCATTTTGAAGTCGTCTAAATTAATTTCAACTCAATTCAAGGGAACTTTCTGCCAAATTGCCAATTAATTTTCTATTCAACATTCATTGAATTTGATTCGCGTAAGTTTTGTTTTAATGATTTATAATTGGTTAATTGCAGTTTTATTTTATCTATCGCTCAAGTTGTATTATTTAGATTTTTACTGTAAATGAATAATTTGATTTAATAACTCGTGGGTATTGAAATTATTCGGTTAGGAAGGATAAAGAGGAAATCCATATTTATTCACATTTTTCGATGTGAAATTTCATTTTAAAATTATCTTTAATTAATCGATAGAAATGATCTTTGAAATTATGAGGAACAAATTATTTTAACATAAATTTTAATTACTTGAAAAAATGTTTTTGGTGAAATATATATTATGAAAATATTTAAATATCAATTAAATTAGTTAAATTATTACCGCTTTGTGCATTTTTTATTGTTCTTGCTTTTATTGACAACTATTTTATATTAGTTTATGATTTTAAGATCTTGTTTTCTTTTTAACACTGCATGTGTAAATCAATAATGCATTAGTTTTTATGAATAAAGAAATCATCGGAACACTAAAGAATACTTATATATTTAGTATTTCTTGACGTAATTTTTAAGATCGGAGCTTAAGATTGGCATTTTCAGTTTATATTTAGCACTATACAATATATTTACTTTATCCTTAATTGATACTTAATTATTTAATTATATTGGTGTTCATTTTTTTTTCTTTTACGTTAATCTTTGTATTCTTTTTTTTTTATCTTTCTTTGTTTTCATTTTACTATGTCATTTACTATCAAATTTTAAGCATGACATTTAAAATTTTCAGTAGAGCAATATATATATATATATATATATATATATATATATATATATATATATAAAGAACTGTATATAAAACAAAGAAAGTCCAAATTCAAATGTGAAAACAAATGAAACTAGTATAAGGTATTTTTATCGAAGGAGGGAAAGAGTAATTATTAGGATTGATCGATAAGAAAAATGAAATTACTGTTGTCGGAAACGAGTACCTATCAAAAATAGTGGTTTATCTCTATGAACATTTTTGAAAAATATTATATTTCTTTGATATGACCTTTAGCCTGCTTAAAGCCTAAAGTTTTAAATATCTAAAAGTTTTTACAATTATTTGAAAATTTATTCCACAATTTATATTAAAAAATTTTTGGGCAATATTAATAAGTTGTAAATTCATTTTAAAAATATTGTATTTTTTGTTTCTCTCGAAAATAACTGGAAAATCTAAAATTCTCAAAAATAACTTGACAAAAAGTTTCAACATATAAGCCGCATGCACAGACTGAATATATATTAAATGTGTATCAAGAAAAGAAGTGCATTATTTTTAAAAACTTTTTTATTAAATAATACTACCAAGTCCGACTCGTCGACGCTGTCGCTTGGATTTTTCTGTGGTTTTCTCTGAAACTCTATCGAATACAATCTAGCATTCCTTAAGAAGACACTTTGTAGAGTGTATTTTACCAAATCTTGGGTCAAAAGTGTCAAGTACCTCTATACCACTAAAACACACTCCTTCCAAAGCACAGAGTTTTTAAAAATAAAACCTATTTTTATACTTGTTGATTATATGGATTTTATAGTTTTAACTTTTCTTGATTGGTTCCCTTAGATGGCACACTTCTGTTATATTAATAATAATAATAATGTAAACGGGATTTAACTGTATAATGTTACGGGAAATGGCCGTTTTACTAGCCCGTACATTGGTGTTATGAAAGTATAATCTTAGAATATTGGTAAAATTTTTTTACGGGCAAAAGCAGTTAATCAACGTAATTTGCTCAAATCTGCCACCAAACTGTATTTTTAAGGTCAAATCTCTTCAAACGTATTAGCTTTTGAGTGACATCATAAAAGAATCACTTTATACTTGTAACTAAAAATGTAATTGTGTTTTTATTGATTGAGAGATTTTATTTATACATTCATACACATAGCGACTGATATGAAAGAGCTATAGTTTTTCCAATTTTGTTCAAAGAATTTAATTCAAAGTTGTATGTTTGTCACAACATAAAATTACGGAGGATACATCATTTTTTGTCCAAATGTTTTTTTACGGGCTTTGTCTGGGATCTCTGTTGCCGGGGCTTTGACCGTAATCCTGCTGGCGTTTTTCTAATTGTGTAGCTATCTAAAATAACTAAAAAAGAAAAAAAGAAAAAAGAAATCCATAAATTGCGTAAAATAAATAAACGTAAATATTTTTCTTTTTCTGGTATAATATTCTCTTGAAAATAAAAATTTCTTTCTTCCTTTTTTTTTTTCACATATTTTCCTCGTGTATTGTATGGTACTTTGGTATTTTAAAAGATATTGTTTAAAACATTTATTTCTACAAACGTGTCTTCAACGTTTCAATTTTCTTTTTTCATGTTTTTTTTTTTTTTTTTTTTTTTTTAATAACATCTGCGTCTGAAATTATTATAATTTCTGGTGCATGATGTATTTATTTCAGATTAAAAAAAAATAATCGAATGAAATTTATGTCAAAATTTCTATTTGATATTAACAATTACGCACAACTTAGGATGTCATTGATTTTTTTTTTTATTCATTAAACCTAATAAGGAAAATAATTGCTACTTTTAAATTATTTTCTCCTCTAAATTAAATCTCTTTCTAATCATGAGATAACTTAAGCATAATTTGAAATTATTCCCACTTTGACATTCATTTCTTTTATATTGATTTAAATTTTCGTTAAAGAAGACGCAATTGGAGAATATCAATTTCATTTTGTGTTCATCTTATCTTAAATTTGCTTTTTTATTTAACAGAAAAATAAGAAGTAGAAGAATAAGATGAATAATTTTATTGAATACAAAATTACTATTTGGGCTTCAATATAGAATTGGAAGATATTTTTTAAACGGGTCTTACATGACTTAGCAACATAGAGAAAAAAAGAAAACGCATTTCCGACATCATGTTATGAAATTTTATTATTCTATACATATATTTAATATATTTTACATTTTTCCAAGTGCACAAACCGAAAACGTCTTCTTAAAAATCTTTTTTTTTTTTTTTTTTTTTTTTTTAAGCTTACGTGATCACAAGCAAGCATCAACTAATAGAAAAAAGTATTATGTACTGTCATCTCTTATAAATGCTTAATATTATATTTCAAATGGGGAACAAATAATTTAAATAATTTAAAAAAAAAAAAAAAAAAAAAAAAAAAAAGTAAAAATGTATTTTATTTGTACTACTGTTAAAATCTCACTGCTGCCAACCTAATACGGAAAATTGTTTGTACCGCCCCTTTTTCTACACCACTTAACTTTTAGAGTAATTCTCTTCAAATATATTTACGATGAATTAAACAAATACTCTAAAAATTAAGTGGTATAGAAAAAGGGGCGGTACAAACAATTTGCCGGATTAGATTGGCAGCTCTGAAATCTCCTTATTCAGCTCAGACTATTGTTTTTTATTTTTTATTTTTTCGAGACAAAGAAAGAATCAAAAAGAGAAGCAAAGTACTCACTAATTTAATTACATTTCAAGCTGTCAAAGTTTTACAAATGTTTATCAATTTCATTTATATCACGTTTCTCTTTCTGATTTTGCTTTGCATTTGAAGATTCCTTGGGCTGTATCGAATATTTCTTCCTGAAAGTATTTTCGATATATCACATATGATGTCTCAAGAGTAAAAAGCTCCTAAAGATTATAACATAAATTGACAAGCAAAATATTTGATGTGTCTCTAATCACTGACTAAAAGAGAAAGAAGGAGAAGTATTTGTAGAAACGTTTTTTTTTTTTTTTTTTAAGTTTAAATATTACGAACGCAAAATTTCTAAATAATCAGTAAAAGCGTTCTCGAAAATTTGACTTAATTAACATACGTAATATTAAGCAGATCCTTAATAGTAAATAAAAATTTATAATGAATTTTTATCTCCTTTAATCTGTTTAGTATCCTTTAATGCATTCTCCTTTTTGAGTATTATAAATAATTAATATACTTGTACACACTTCCTAACAGAAAAAGAAGAAATACAAACATTTAATATATATTTATACACTTCCTATACTGAGAAAAAAAAGTATACCGTCTTCATACAGAATGAATAAGTGGTCACTTTATAAATCCCTTAACTATAAATACAGATTTCCGAGCTATGCGCATAAGTCACGCATATAAACTGAATAGATGGAATGATCGAGAATTCCCAGTCTACACATTTCTAGATGGTGAAACAAAATTCTGAATATTCTGACTATTCTGAATCTTTTTTATGGCAAGAAAATCTCGCTTGATTTTCTAGAATTGGGTCATAAACCAAGATTATAGTTACTGAAACTCGCCTCTTGTATTCTCATTTATTTGCAGACATTTTTAAATAACTGTGCCCTCGATAATATAGACAAATGCTCTAGAATTCTAATAGGGGTTACTTGAACTCGCTTTCAAAGGGGATTAGAATTTATAAGGATGACATAGAACTATTTATTTTTTTCTAGAGCGACAATTTAGATTTTAGTTGTCAGTTGCAGAATTTTTTCTCAGTGTAACAGAGAAAGAAAGAGACGTATTTCTCGAAACGTTTTGTGATTTTTTTTCTTTATTTTGCCCGGCTTACTTGATTTTTCGAAGATCTTACGAACGCATAATTTCTACGTAGTCAGTGAAAGCGTTGTAGAAAATTTGCGTTAATTAACATACGTAATCCTAAGCAGATCGTTAATAATAAATAAAAGTATCATGCATAGTTATCTCCTAAAATCACTTAATGTTATGGCTTGAATGTGGAATGTACAATTTAAACAATTTCATCCTATGTAATAAGTAAAGGACAAAAAAGAAAAATGCATTTTAATTGCACTACTGATTTGCTTTCCTTATTATTTTGAGACCTGTAAAAAATATTTTCGAACCAGTGATAGAAAAAAATTAAAAAACATATCATAGCTAATTTTGTTCTTTTTCAAAATGTGATAAATTTCCAAATACGTACAGTCGGCAACAAAAGTTTCCGAACACTAGCAAAAATTCCTATGTAAAAAAAAGTACACTTCATACGGTTTTGCTAAATAAATCCTTATCTTATCATGTTCTTAGACTGACTAAGAACAGGATTTGACAAGGATTTATTTAACAAAACTATATGAAGTGTACTTTTTTCACATAGGAATTTTTGCTAGTGTTCGGACACTTTTGTTACCGACTGTAAACATTTTATTTATATGACTCTCTTTCTTCTGACATCATTTTGCATTCGAACAGTGTTAAATTGTTATCAAATTTCTCTCCGTAAAAGTGTATTCGAGATAGCATTTCATTGTCCACATTCAAAAGACGCCAAAGACCTTTAATTTAAAGTGACAAGCAAAATGTTAGGTGTGACACCTATGACTTTCCCCAAAACAGAAAAGGAAACGAGTATGTCAAACTATTCATTCAATGATTCAAAGACGGAAGGAGGCCGCTCACCACTATGCAGCAGTTTTGAGCGATTTTAACCTCCAAAGAGGGGCTCTGACGACAAATGTCACATAACAATGTGAAATTTTGAAAGAGCCCTTTTCTAGAGGTTAAGTCTCCCCCATTGTTTATTACAAAACACACACACACACACACACACACACAAAAAAAAAAAAAAAAAAAAAAAAAACAAGATTAGAGTGTGATGTTGATTTTTTATACAAACTAAAATAATCAGAGTCGGGAATCGAAATAGGGCTCTCCGTTTAACTCGCGAATGCTCTTCCACTGAGCTACCCTGGCTGATAAACGGTTCGGCATTTTTCACGTAATATATTTCTCGCATATTTAATATAATTTCTAATGTCAAACTATATTATGAAATATGATAATTTTTATCGAATTTGTAATAGAATTTCATAGTTTCTTATTCCTTTGCCGGGACGTTTTTCTTCAATATCCATCACCGGTTGCCTAATCATTTCGAAGTTATTCGTCCAATATATATATACATATGATATCAATCCTCCAAATAATTAGTGGTAGTTGAATAGAGTATATTTGGCAACATTATTTAGAGCGCTTTTAGAACTTCAGAGCCGGCAAAAGGTTAAACACCTTGTATTCGAGTAAGAAAAGGTTTCTTGAAAATTTTATTAACTTTTTTCTAATGCTCGCAAGAAAATATCCACTAAAAAAAATCATGTACTGTTATCTCTTATAAACATTTAAGCTACTAATTTAAATTTCGATAGCTCAGTATAATTTGTTTTACTCTTTGTAAGAACAAGAAAATGAAAAACGACATGTGTTTTTTATTTGTACTACGATTTCCCCGGGTTTTTACACTGTTGAGACCTTCAAAATCATTTTGAAACTAGGTAAAGAAAAAAAATTAAAAATTAAATATTTACTAATTTTGTTCTTTCTGAAAGTGACAAAGTTTTTCGATTGCTTAAATATTTTTTTTATATCACGTTCCTTCTTCTGACACCACTTTGCATTCGAAGTGTGTTAGTGCTGTATCAAATTTCTCTCCATGAGAGTGCATTCGGGATAACACGTTCGTTGTACTAGTCAAAAGGCGCCTAAGGCTTTAATATAGATTGACAAGCAAAATATTAGATGTGTCTCAAATGACTTCCCAACAGAGAAAAAAGGAGACGTATTTGTCAAAATATTTTATGAAATGTGAGAGAAAGGATTTAGTTAAAGTAAAGTGTAAAAAGAATACATCTCTTTTCAAAATAGGAAGGATTAACAAGATATATATCTTAAGTTAACAACTCGAAAGTGACATATAAATGCACTTTTTTATCAACACTGGAAGAAGCAAAAACATATGGATGATTAGAAGGTTTGTTTTGATACATGATCTGCATTTTTAGGGCTGTTGAAAATAAATCTGAAAATTGAAAGATATATTACGAGAAGGAGATCTAATGAGTTATGCTAAAAAATAAAAAAAAATAAAAAAAAAAAAAACTACTTTCACTGTTAACTTACAATACCTTACCATTTAAGAAACCCTAACCCTAGACCAAAAACTTGGCTGAACAATATAATAACTAGAAAGCCCCTACGGCTCAAATTAAAGCGCATCTATGTCTTCCTTCAAGATTTATCAAACTCAACAAACTAAATTCTTTCTCTATCTTTCCTTCATTTTTTCCTCCTCTCCTACATGGCGAATACTGGTCATGTCTGATGCTACAGCATTCTACGGAAGTGCTCTCGGGAAGCAATCATCCAGAGCATGATGTTGGTATTAACCAACATTGTTTATAGGTTGTTTGGGCTTGATATAAAGACTGCGTGAACTTTGTACATTACCTGTATGAAATTTGTAAATAGAATACCAGTCGGCTCCGGTCCTCTTCACTTTCATGCAACTTTTTCACGGGATATCTCTGCTCTGGCGACCATTGTAATTTTTTTTTTTTTTTTTTTTTTTTTTTTTTTTTTTTGCTTATGCAATAAACAACGGAGGAGGCTTAACCTTTGGAGACGGGCTCTTCTGAACCTCCACAGTGGCTTGTTAGAAACGCTCAAAACCGCTGCATAGTGGTGAGCGGCCTCTTTTCGTGTTAGAATCTTAGAATCTTAGAACTATTTAGCTACTTAAATTTTTGTCTTTTAAGCAATATTTCATTTTAATGCAGTGTTTCCTTGTATTCACAGAAAAATGTACTTTTTATATGGTGTTTCAATGTTAAGGTAATTTAAAATTTTCTTTTATGTTAACTAATTTTCAACATAATTTTAATGTCAGAATTGTTTTTTGAAATATTTGAACGTATAAATTATTCATAGAAAACTAGCAAGATTGTGATTTAAAATGAAAATGAGAGAAAATTTTTGTGAATCACGTCAAAAAAGTAAATGTCACATGAAGCATGGCCGATTCATTAAGGAACTCGTGAATTTACAGGTGGTCTATCTCTAGTCGGTACTTCAGCTGGTGTCCCATCGATTCTTCTAAAGGGATAGTTGATGATCTACCACTGATGAGTCGAATGTTCCCGATAATGGCAAGTAAGAATCACTAATAAAATGAAAATATGCCGCCTTCATCTAGAATGAATAAATGGTCATTTTCTAAATCCTTAAACTAGAACTATAGATTTCGAGCTATGCGCATAAACCGAATAGATGAAATGATCGAGAATTTCTAATCTAAACATTTCTAGATGGCGAAACAATATTCTGAATATTCTAAATCTTTTGTATTACGAGAAATTCTGGGTTAATTTTCTAGAATTGGGTCATAAACCAAGATTATAGCTGCTGAAACTCGCCTTTTGTGTTTACATTTATTTGGAGATATTTTCAAATAGGTTTGTTCTAAATAGTATTGGCAAATGCTCAAGAATTCTAAAAGTGGTCTCTAGAATTCGCTTTCGAAGGGGACTAGAAAAACTTTTATAAGAAATTAATAAGGATGACATGTAACTATGTTTTCTAGAGCCACAATTTATATTCTAGAAGTCAGTTATAAAATTTTTTCTCAGTGTATTGGCGTGCCTTATACTCATAGCTCGGAAATCTATATTTCTAGTTTAGGGATTTAGAAAAGGACCACCTATTCGTACTAGATGAAAGCGGTATATTTCCTTTTCTCAGTGATCGAAATATCAAATACCATGTACTGATCCAATAACAAAAATGTCCTTCAAATTAGAGGTCTGCACGGGCCGGAATTCCGAGGCCCGGGCCCAGCCCGGCCCGTACGAAAACTTTACTTACCCGGCCCGGACAAAAAACGATAAAATCAGGCCCGACCCGGCCGGCCCGATTCAAAAATATGTAAAAAAACAAAATCAAAAAAATGCCTTTTTATAAAAAAGATTTTTAGTATGTGTTTTGCAGAGGTTTTATATAACCAAACAATAGTACGTTCTTTAACAAAACTGCTGAAATTTTAGAAGACAATTATATATAAACAGAAATTCATTATTATAGACAAGGCACAAAGACAAACAGAAAGTCAAATCGAAAATATTAGCATTCATCAAACAACATAGGAAGGTGCATAAAATGGTTAATACTACTGAAAATGCAATTTCAACCACTTTCTCTTAAATACCATAATGTATCCGAATCTTTCATGTGCTCCGGTAAACAAAACTTTAATGTTAATCCAACCACATTCACTAGAAAAGTTGCTTTTGCCCATGATAAAAATGATGCTACTTTCGTCCACTGGAGAAAAGGAAAAGGAGCCTTAGAGAAAAAGTTACAGCGGAAAGATTTTTATAGCCTTTATACCACCTAAACTCAACAGATCATAAGAAACAAACTCTCATACACAGTAATGTATCTAATTTCTTTTGTTATGTACATGTACGCAAACTGGTAGTGACATGCATACTACTTTGAATAGGAAACCATCTAATATTACTTTAAATAAAATATATTAATTTCGAGAAACGCTAAAAATATTTGCGAAAAATCAGATTTCGGACAGACAGACAGATAGACAATTAAATTGACGTTACAGACACTTTTTTAACAAAATAGAACTTTATGTGACATGCAAGCCTGTAAAATTACGTAAAATAAATGACTGAAGAAATATTTTATCATTTTCCTTTTTCGTTGATTAACGAGGAAACCAGAAAAAGATTCGGGCCGACACGGCCCGGCGAAAAATTCATTCAGGCCCTGTCTGGCCTGGAGAAATTTCATTCAGGCCCGGCCCGGCCCGAATATACACAAAAAAAACTGAGCTCGAGCCCGGCCCGGCCCGAGAGCAAATTCAAAAATTCGGCCCGAACCCGGCCCGTGCAGACCTCTACTTCAAATACCAAAGACTGAGCAAAAGTGACACTGCTATGAAGTGGTATAATGTCGTAGATCTAGCAAAGTCTTCGTGTAAAAAGACACTATTTTTCTGCTTAGCGAAAATGGCATACTTTTATATAACGAGCAGGAAGTAACTTAAATGCAAACAGCACTTTTAAATAATAATAATAATAATAATATATTAACAGACTTTGAAGATTTTAATGACTTTCTCGAATAATTATGCACGAATTGTCATATCAATTAATTAAAGATGTTGTAAACAACTTATAATTGGAGAATGAAAGCAATCGTTAATGTTATTTAGAAATGCTGTTTCAACATTTTGTATATTTCTTCAATGAATAATCCTTATTATTATTTTTTATATAATTTATATTCAGTATTTATTAAAAGTAAAAGCGCTAATTGGAAAATCTCTTTTAGACCATTAATATAGTAGTTCTATTAAAAAAGGAAAAAAAAAAAAAAAAAAGATGATTTTAGAAATACGTTTTCTTTATCTTTAATAAAAAGTATTTATTATTTTTTTAATTTTTCCTTTATGATTATAAGGAAAAAAATAAGTATATATAGAATTTTAAAAAAAAACATTAAATTGATAACCAGAGAATGTAGAATTCCATTTTGACTAAAATAAAAATTTCGCTTTACTGTAGAATAAAATTTTTACTTTAAAAACTCCATTCACAATATTTCCTTTAGCAACAATTGAATATTCCTCAACTCCTTACTATTTTTAGCACATATACGTGAAAGTTGAAAAAAGTACTCCCAATTTCATCTGATTGAATTTCTGAGGAGAAAATAAAATTTACAAAATTTTGACCGGGGAATAACTTTTGATTTTAAAAGGATCAAATATCTAGAAAGTTTTTTAAGAGTTTGCTCATAACGTTAGATAAAACGAGAAAATTCTTTAATTTTTGTGTTTACGTGAAAAAGTTAAAATTTATCTTTGCTTAGGAAATATCGACAAAAAATAAAACTTCAAATTTGTTAGAAAATAAAATGTATTTACATATTATATATATTTATGTCTATGTTGAAATACAGTTTCTGAAAATATGTTTTTAATTTATTTTTGATTGTATGTCGAAAAATTCTTTTAATAATAAATGAAACTAGTATGTTGTGGCCACCACATGACTTTCTTCTATATTTTCCTGTACAAATTCACTCAGTAAAAATTATTTATTATTATTATTATTATTATTATTATTATTATTATTTGTTAAAAATGAAAAAAATCGATAACTTTATGTTATCGCAGATCGAATGTTCAACCATTCGTTTTAAAGGTATTGGCGAGCTCTTTTGAAAGATACCCATCATGAAAATTTACTCCCATCGAGGGGGGACTCCTACACATACAATTTTTCCCAGAAACACAAAAAATTTTCCCAGTTGACTATCTCTATTATAAATATTTCTTGTAAATTTCATAATGATTATTCAAAAATAATTCTCTTTATGCACATTTATACAAAATTTTGTCCTATACCACCATGTTAAAAATTTAGAAAAAGCGGGATGGCAACGCAACCTGTAAGACAATTTTTAAAAATAGTTGATAGGCACTAATTTATGTCAAGGTGCAACTACATACCAATTTGTATGAAATTCTGTGCAGTAGTTCCTCAGATACAGTTACCGAAAAATTTTGTCACACACACACACACACACACAGACTGACAGACATTTTGTAAAATTTCTCAAATCATGTTCTAGATCTCTCAAAACATGCAAATCCATCACAAACCCAAGGTGAAAAATTTTTACGAATCCAATACTTTCTTCTATTAAATATAGAAAAATAATTAAAAATAATTAAAAATGGCTTATACATTTTAAAAGAATTAATGTTTCATCATAAGACGTAAGAAAAAATCAATAAATCTAAGAGTAATTATATTATTAAAAATAGAAATTTATCTTTGTAATGGATTTTACAATAACAAAATATAATAACAGTAGTTATTATTATTATTATTATTATTTTTAATTTTATTGCAACATTTCTTGGACCAGTTATACTGAAAGATAATAAGATAATAAAGATTTATTGAATGTTATATTTTCATATATTATTTTATTAATTTCGTAATTCTAACTTCTAAATTGTTATTTTCCTTCATAAAAGTAGGAACTCTAAAATAATTTCAATGAGGGTTTCTAAATTATAAATATTAAATTCATTCAATTTATAGCATTAAAAATTTTTGAGGAGGTCCCTGAACTTTCTAAGTTTTAATTTTTTTGTTTCTTCTAAATATTTTTTTTTTCTCTAGTACTTAAGAACGTTTTAAATATGATAAATGATTTAAAACACCTTTAATAATAAAATAATAATAATAATAATTAATGAAAATTAATGCCATCATAATATTTAATGAATGAATGTAGAATTTAAATTAATACTTGAAAAACTTTTGTCAAATTTTCTTATATTAATTAAATAAAAATTTAGCCTTTTTAAATTCAGACAAAACGAAAAGTTTAATGTTAATATAAGACTATTAATGTTACTTTTACTGTAATATAAATTAATTTTATACAGATTTGAAAATAATAATAATAAATAAATAAAATTCTCAGAACTAAAAAAAAAAAAAAATTAATAAAGTTTAATAAACGTGATTTAAAAATTAAGTAAATATATGTTAAATTTAATATTGTTATAAATTTGTATATTGTTTACAAAATACGTGAGAAACAGAAAAAACAGTTAAAGATAATTTTTTAGAAACTTGATACTTCTTAGAATAGATATCTTATAAGAGATGTAACTTGTGTAAAAAAAAATAAATAAATAAAAAAGTCTATTTTTTTCCTTACTATAAGAATATATTTTTTTAATTAATGTCTGAATTATTATTATTATTTTTTTTTTAATATTTTTTGTAGGTTCATAGCATGTAAAGTAATATTTTCATTTATATCTATACTATATCTTAGTGAGAGTGAAAAAAATAAAAAAAAATTAATAAAACATTTTTTTTTCCTCTAAATATAAACATAACTGGAAAAAAAAATTAAATAAATAACGAAATTAACTTTTATAGAAAATACATTATTTACATGAAAAAAATATATCACCGAAAAATATCAGAACAAAAATCTAACCTATCAGTTATACCAATCGGTAATTAACGGTTTCTAAACAACCCCATAAAGTATGTAAATATTCATCTGTTGTATGAATAACTTCAGCGCTGCTCAATAATAAAGACAATCTCTAAAATTATAGGATTTTTAATTTCGACCAAATATGATTAACATTTTTTCATGAGGAAATATGCTTAATCGTATTTTATAACTTGATTATTTGTTTAGTATTGTCAAATGACATTTTCTTGTCATGAATCGAAGATAATCAACTATTGAACTAAATACAATGGACAATGGACATGCCATATAAAATGGGTTAATGGATGAGTTCACTTATGTTTTAAGCCAACAACTCAATCCCGATTTCTGGTTTCTTTAATATATATATATATATATATATATATATATATATAAACACTTATTAGACTTATATTTTAACACTTTTTATTACTTATATTTTAGCACTTATAATTCTTAAAATATATTTTTATGATGCAGCAAAAGATTTGATGGGCATTATATAAACTTTATTTTCCGGCATCATTTAAATGTCCAAAAATTAATTATTCTTTCTTATTTAAAACATTTGGCAACAGAATTATATTATAACAAGAAGAATACTGCTTTCCGAAATGTATTGATAAATGAAAGTTTCATTTCAAAATTTTTATTTAAAAGCTGCTTTCATCTTAAGGGAAAAAAAGAAAAGCACACTTCATATATATATATCTTTTAAATTTTACACTTTTGTAATTTCACACATACATGAGGGCGAATACAATATGCTTCTATTTTTACATGATTTAATTTTCGACTGCAGAAAGAAATCTACCAAATTTGAACTGAAAAATGACTACTTCTTATTCTGTATCAAGTGTCAGAAATAGATTCTTAACACGTGATGTTTTATAAATAAAGCAGCAGCTTATGATAAATATCAAAACTTTGCAGCTTTTATGCTTACAAGCATTTTCTCTTTTTCTATATCACTGCGTCGTAAATTTATGTGATATAAATAAAATTGGAATTTACTTCAAAATTCTTAGCATTTCTCTTCTTTGTTTATGCCTAAAAAATGTTTCTTTGAAAATCAAACGGCATGCAGGATGGATTCCCATAAGGGATTCAAATAATTCTTCTAATTTTTGAATAGAAAGATATAGTATGATTAAAAGGACATTTTTGTGGTGTAATAATTTTATTTACGAAAATGTTAAATAACTTTATTATTTTTAATATTCTGATCACCAGGATCAGATATATCCGTTCATTTAACTCTTTTTTTTTCTCCGCAATAAACTCATAATTATGAAATATTTAATTAAGAAATGTTCGCAGAACAAAAATTACAAGCAATATTTTCAAATGATTTATTTTACTTTTTAATCTGATGTTGAAATCAAATTTATTTTACAACTTTGTAAAATTGTACCGTGAAAATAACATTAAATTATTTTTTACGCAATGAAAAATGAAAAATTCACTGATATAAGAGAATTATTATGATAAATAATTATTCCATATGAACTGAAAGTACCATTATAGGAAAATTAAATTTTGACAAATATGTTTTATTTAAACTCTTCTTACTCTGCTTTACAAGAAATGTTGAAATAAATTGAAACAAAAACAATAAATAAAATATTAAACAGTTACGGTGTGTGAGACGTGTATGTTAAGTGATGCTATAGGCGTTTAAGACATAGTGTGTTATTGCTTTTATGCTGCACTAAAGATCGTGTTGAATTATTCTTGAAACAATTATAAAGGATTTTTTTTTTTTTTTTTTTTTTTTTTTTTATGTTGCAAACTTTTAGACCAGTTTTGAAGTCTCCACTCCGACTTTAATTGTTCTCATTGTTTTTATAATAAATGGTAGGAGGCAACTAAGAGACTTATTTTAAAGAGACACTCAATTCTATTTAATTTAAACTAGAGTGGGCTTAGAATTAAGAATTAACTGAGTAATAACTTAAACTAGATAACTTAAATTATCATAAAGAAATATAGCCTCACCACTTGCAGCTTATTAATATTAACATACGACTTGATCGGGGACTTTTCGAACGACGAGGAACGCTTCCAACCAACTTAAACTAGATAACTTAAATTATCATAAAGAAACATAGCTCACAACTTGTAGCTAATTAATATTAACAGACGACTTGATCCGGGACTTTTAGAACGACGAGGAACACTTTACAACATCCGAAATAGCACTATGAAGTATTAATCCCAACGGCACCTTCACCAAATACATAATCAATAAACAATGGCTTCAACTTAAAACGGCTATCAACACCCGTCACATATCTAGCAACACCATCACATATCCAGCAACAACTCAACAACCTAACTCCACGGCACCAGTTCAACGACTTATATAAAGTCCTCAAAAATATACAATACAATTCATTTCATTTTACCAAGCTACTTCATTAAAGACTATCCGCATTCAATTTTATACCACCTTTCACAATCTACGTAGATCCTATTTTCAATCTATCCAACTATCGATCCAATAACTAGACACTCTATGCTAACACAAATTCACCTCTTCTCGACACCTTCAACTAGCTATCTCACCCACAACATCATCGAATTATGCTGGATACAGCTAGAAACTCTCCCAATCTTAACCAACATTCTATCCCAACTCGTCATTATCACTTTACGCTACTTTCAATACTGACTTTCCTCGGCGACCTTAACTTCCTTAACTCGAAGCCAATCCTACCTCACAGAGTCATTTCTGAAATAATGGAGTGGCTAAGGATATGGGTAAAATGGATATTCATTATGAGATAAATTGCAAAAATGTAGAGTGAATTTGCACCCCCTCCCTCCCAACTGAAATAATGTACAGTAACAAAAGTTTAATACAGGAAATCCGTAAAATAATATGTTTTAATGTTACATTTCTATCGCAAGAGATTAGAAATCAATGTAAAGGAACGAGATGCAAATGATGAACCAATCCGATAGTTTTCTTAAATTTAAAATGAATTTTCAAGATTTGTTCTTTTTTTTTTTTTTTTTGCTTCATTTTTTGACTTTTTTCTATCATAGGAGGAAGAAAATATTAAAAATCTGACTCTCTTAAAAATTGTAGACTTTCGGTTTCTGAAGACTACAATTTACTTTTAAAGAGAATTTAATCACGTTTTTAAAATTTTTTTGTCTGTCTGCATTTGTGCGGTAAAATATTTGTGACTGCTGTAGATCAAGATCTAGAACAAAGAATTTCACGTAATTTTTATTCAGTTGAATATAGTAAAGATGAGGCATACAAATTCAGGTGCATTTTGTTCGAGATGTAACGCTCTGGTCCTGTTTTATCAACATTTCAAAAGTATGCCGAATAGGACAAATTTTTCTATAAATGTAAAAAACGAAAGTTTTATTTATATATAGATTTTAAAACTTCTTTACACACCATAAATTTTAAGCCAGCACAACCGGTTTCGAAAAGACGTAGCCTTTCTTCATCAGGTGCAAAAGAACACGTGCTACTGCCTTGGAGGCAAAAGCAAGACTGAAAGCAGGGCAAAATCCAGAGGGGGAGGAGCAACACAAACAACCAATAGGAAGCATCATGCAGGACCAATCAGAGAAAACACACACACACACACACAAATAAAAAAAAGCTCCTCCCCCTCTGGATTGTGTGAAAAGTTTGTGTTGTCCGCCTCCCCCCCCCTTGCCATTTTGCCCTGCTTTCAGTCTTGCTTTTGCCTCCAAGGCAGTAGCACGTGTTTTTTTTTGCACTTGATGAAGAAAGGCTACTTATTTTCGAAACCGGTTGTGCTGGCTTAAAATTTATGGTGTGTAAAGAAGTTTTAAAATCTATATATTGATTGTACACCAGTTTTGAATTTTGTTTTGAAGAGTTTTATTTATTTTTTTATTTATTTTTAACAGTCAGTTGTGAAATAAAAAATTATATATGTATAATTGTAATAGTCAACAACGAAATTTGTGTGTGTGTACATGAGCATCGGTTCATTCTTTTTGTTTTAATACAATAAAATAATAAAGGTTGTAAATTTCAAATATGAGTATTTAATTAAAAAGAATCATCAATCTTTTTAAAACGAGTGGTTGAACAATAGTTAAGCGATATTTTTAAACAAAGTAAATAAATAAATAAGTCAATATAAATTAAAATAAATAAGCACATTTTAACATGTTTACTGCAAGAAACAAATTTTGCATGCAACTTCTGAACCCCGTAGTGAATGTGTAACTTGATGACGCATTTTTGTGTAAATTATGGGAATTTTCATAGAAAAGTATGAAAAAAAAAAAAAAACTATAAAGCCAATGAACTAATTTTATAAACAATAATTAAAGTAGGAAATTCCTTTTTTGTATTTATCGGGGTGTTTTCAATAATAATGATAATAATAAACGTAATTAACAATTAAAAATAAATAAAATTTTTAAAAATAAGTAAAAAAATAATTATTTCTTGAGATCATTTTAACACATTTTAAAAAAATTACATAAAACACTCAATAAAATTCAGGCGATAGGAAAAAAAAAAACTTTTAATGAAAAGCCTTAAAATAGATTTCTGGTTCGTAATGTACGCTTTGCACGTTTTTTAAATTATCTTGAACAAAATAAGTTATATTTTTTCGTTTGAATTATAAATTATAGTTTAAGTTCACTTTCTGACGGTTTTATGATATTTTTTTCTTTAAATATACTGTCTTTAAAGAGAAAAGATCAATGTTAATTACATGCAGGGATGGAACACGGGCGCAGATTTCACACCGAAATCTGTTTAAAAAATTTCTATACCTATAATATCGTTGATTTAAGAGGTAGAATTTTTTCTTACTTTCATAGTGGTATGAATTCTGCGCCCGTGTTCCATCCCTGTACATGCCATTTCCTTGTATGAAAAAATCCAAACACAGCTTAAATTTCCAAGCACAAGTATTTGTAAAAGTAACTTTAAATTTATTAAAAAATATTATGCTTAATTTTTACTTTATTTTCATGCATGAGTAACTTTTTCAGCATTTTATTAAAATAATTTCAATGAATCCTAAAATAACTCTTATAATATTGCAGGGGTTTAAATAATGATATTAATTAAAACTGCATAGATTAGGTGATTTAATTACATTTTGCACATGTTTTAGTCGTAGTGCAATATTTTAATACTTAAGTGTTATAAATAATCGATGCAAGTGCAGCATTTTAGCTTGAGAGTCTTTATTTTGATTCCATATACAATTCTTCATAATATTCACCTAAGTCCCTTGCTACTTATTTAAAAGACTCTAATTACGAAAAATAATAAAATAAATATCATTTAATAAAATATCTGAAATATTATTTGGTGATCCCTTTATATGGATATGAGGATCCCATGATACCCAGTTAAAAATAATACCCCAAAATAATTTCATTTGTCACTTTAAAAATACCTGAAAATCCCTTATGTAACCGAAATCCAAGAAACTGAACGAATTTCAAAAAAAAGAACAATAGATGCGGGTTAAAATTGACATTTTCATTTAACGCACTTTTTTTTTTTTTTTTTTTTAATAGAAAATTTCAAACTATATGTTAAAGTTAAGGGAATTTGCTAACAAATAAAATCAAGTCGTTACAAAAAAATCTGAAATTCATATAAAAAATAATATTGGAAATCTTTTCATTTAGAATGAGAACAACCCTCTGTATATTAATAGGAAATTATTTAATTCCGGAAAGATAACAATTTTCTACAATACCATGGGATTTTAAATTAAATGTTTAAATTAAATGTCACTGTAAATTTAATATCAAAATGCCGTAGATATAGCAAAGACTTTGGGTAAAAATACATTGATTTTCTGCTTAGCGAAAACAGCATAAATTTATATAACAAGCAGGTAAGTAACTTAAATGCAAAAAACACTTAAATATATATATATATATTGATAGACTTTAACGAATTTCTAGAATAATTATGTACGAATTGTCATATCAATTAATTAAGGATGTTGTTAACAGCTTATAATTGGAAAATGAATGCAATCGTTAATGTAATTTAGAAATACTGTTTCATCATTTTGGATATTTCTTCTATGTATAAGTCTTATTATTATTATTATTATTTTATAATTTATATTCAGTATTTATTAAAAATAAAAACGTTAAAATATAAAATTCATTTTTCTAACGTAAAATTTCTATTAATCGAAAATATTTTAGATGATGTTACACACATATATATATATATATATTATCTTTTATAAAAATATTTTACGAATTTTTCCTTTATGAATATGAAGAAAAAATATATATTTGAAAAAAAAAAAAAAAAAAAAAAAGATATTATTAGAGAAAGTAGAATTCCATTTTGACTAAAGTAACAATTTCGCTTTACTGTAAAATAAAATTTTTACTTTAAAAATTCCATTCACAATATTTCCTTTAGCAACGATTGAATATTCCTCAACTCCTCACTATTTTTAGAACATATACATGGAAGTTGAAAAAAGTACTTTCGATTTCACCTGATTGAATTTCTGAGGAGAAAATAAAATTTGCAAAATTTTGGCCGGGGAATAACTTTTGAGTTTAAACGTATCAAATATCTAGAAATTTATTTAAGTCTTTGTTCATAAACTTAGATAAAACGAGAAAATTCTTTAATTTTTGTGTTTACGTGAAAAATTTTAACTTTATCTTTGCTTAGGCAATATCGATAAAAATTAAATCTTTAATTTTGTTATAAAATAAGAAGTATTTACTTTATTTATGTCTATGTTGAAATGTAGTTTAGGAATATATGTTTAGAATATGGTAATATTTAGAAAGATTCTTTTTATAAATGAAAAAATAAATAAAAATAAAAAATGTCTTATACATTTTAAAAGAATGAATGTTTCCTCATAAGACATATGAAAAAATCAATAAATCTAAGAGTAATTATATTATTAAAAATAGAGATTTCTCTTTATAATGGATTTTACAATAACAAAATATAACAAAAATAGTTTGTTTTAAATTTTACTATAGCATTTCGTGGACCCATTTTACTAAACGAAAATAAGAAAATAAAATTTTATTGAATTTTCTACAATTTTCATATATTATTTTATAATTTTCGTAATGGAAATGTATTAAATTTATCTTTTCCTTCCTCTGAATAATAAGAAGAAACCATAGACATTAAATTCATTCAATTTACAGCATTAAAAATATCAGAAATAAATCACTGGATATTCTAAATTTTTATTTTTTTGTTTCCTATATATTATTTTGTTTCTAGTACATAAGAAAATTTTAGAAATAACAAGAGAAATTAATCCCCTTATTTTGAAATATTTGTAAATTTTATGGTATCGTAATATTTAATCAATGAATAGGTTTTAAATCAATAATGCAAAATGTTTCTGTAATTTATTTTTATATATGTACTAAATAAAATGCTAGCCGTTTAATTTCAGACAAAAAAAAAAAAAAATTAGTATATAAATATTATTTTTTATGTAATATAAATTAATGTTCTACTGATAGAAAAGTTAAACAAAAATCTCCGAAAAAAATGCTTAATACAAATAATTAAACTATTAATCAAACATACGTTATATTTTATATTGTTACAAATTTGTATATTGTAACAATATAAGGTAAAAAACTGTAAAACAGATAAACTTTTACAAACTTGCTGCTTTTGCAAACTTGCTACGGCTACTTATAAGAGTGGTTACTAGTGTTAAAAAAAAAAAAAAAAAAAAAAAAAAAAAAAAAACCTAATTTTAATCATAACAAAAATAAAAAATATATATCATGTCTAAACTTTTTTTAAATATTTCATATAAGTTCATTTTCACTTACGGTTATATTTTCACTTTATATATCAGTAAAGTGAGATCCAAGGAAAGAGAATAATACATTTTATTTTTCTTTACATTAACACTGAAAAGAAGTTAACAAAATTAATTTTTATATAAAATACATAAATTATATAGAATAATTTACTATCGAAAAGTATGAGAGCGAAAATCATCCATGCTTATTATAATTAACTTTAAAATCCGTAAGAGGAAAATTACTTTGAAAGAATAAAATCCACATGCAATGTCTCTCCTTTTTTAAATATCCACAACCATAATTTAAACATTTTCTGTAGTGACATATCAACGATAATTCTGCAAATCACTTGAATATACACCTTAAAATAATATGTGCAAATTCTATTCATATTAAACTAATTACGATGGTAATTGAATTACATATTTTAACTATAAATAAGAAACACTATATAATTATTTGTTGCTGCAATATAAAGACATATTTAGGAGTTGTCTGCAATATCCGGTTTAAACTTTCCTTAAAGATTTTGAAAAATGTAGCATTAGATTATTGCGCCCTCTAGCAGGAAAATATGTCTTTTTTTTTTTTACGGGAATTTATTTATATTTAAATAACTCTAACCAAAGGTTATGTACAGCAATTAAGGGGAAATCATTACAAATTTCCTTTTCTCTTTTTAAAATTTCAATTGTTTCTCTAATTAAAGCGTTCCTTTTTTTATTGGTTTCATAAACTATTTTAGAATTTTCAAATAAAATCTTTATGGGATTTTTACTATAGCAATCCTTGCAAGTGCAGATTTTTGGTAGTTATTTTTTAAATCATAAACATGTTCTTTAATTCTTTCTTTTAAAGGCCGAATAGTCCTTTTAATATGTATAGAATTTGCACATAATGTTTTAAGGATTTTATTCACGTAATTTGCAGAATTGTTGTTGATATATGTATGTATGTCACTATAGGAAAAGTTTAAATTATGGTTGTGGATATTTAAAAAAGAAGAGACATTGCACGTGGATTTTATTCTTTTACAGTAATTTGACTCTTATGGATTTTAAATTAATGAACTCATTTTTTGACTCTGTATCTTTCAACTTATATAAATATATATATATGTCACATATTTTTCGTTTTTTGCTTGCAATCGTGGAACGCACAAGTAAATTAGTCAGGCTTGCTGGAAAATTCTTTATTTAAAATCGATTTCAGGGCTGGGAATCCGAGTCTGGTAAGGCAATGAAGATTGGTGGGGTCTTGCAAATAGCTCCGCTGCGTTAAACGGACTTTGCATGCGCCCCAGCCTCGCACGTAACTTTCAAATTCGGTGTCGCAGATTTACTAGATTTTAGTGGCAAGAGCTAATCAAGGAAGATCCCAAATTTTGGCTAGTTCCATCTTTTAAACCCTTAATTTTTGGTGTAATTTGGGGTATTTATAACCTCCTTCCATTTTCTTTAATTGGTTATTTAATTTAATTTTGTACTTTTACACACCGTCTGGCACCTTAACCCGCCAATTCGCCAAGTCATTAATATAATTATTTATTGCTTTATATTTGACATAAGTGATCAAACCCTAATTTATATTCATAAATCTTTTATTTCTTTTAACATATCTAATTTAATTCTTGTATTGAATCTTTCCGGCGCCAGATATTTTTTTATTGCTCATTAAACTTATTTATACAATATTTCCAGATATCAAAATTCTTGAATCATTATCTTGTTTATTTCAAATGATCGCGATTGCAACTTCCGTTCATTATTTTTTATGCTTAAATCACTTTTAATTCATTTTGCAATATTACTCTGAAAATATTAAAATAATAATTTATAATTTAAAAATATTAATTTTAATCTTACCTCTTTTTTATCCATTATATTATCCATTATAATTCATATATTTCAATGGAATCTTATTTTAACATAACTCTGAAGAAGAAAAGAGAGGAGTCGAAAGCTAAGGATGAATATGCAACTAATTGAAATATTTTACTATATGTATAAGAGAATATTTTTATAGGTTTTTTATACTTTATAAAGGCTTTTTTTAGCAGTTATGTTGTGAAATATTTGAATTGGTTGTATTAAAAATCATATATTGTAGAGCATACATACCATAATTAAAATTAATTTATGCAATGTAATCGAATCATAATTTTACTTATTAGAAAGTTTTATTTGTTAAAACATTTTTAACATTTATCATAAATATTTATTAGACATTACGTGTTCTTTATTTCTAGGCTTAATTTAAATCTTCTAAAATTAATTATTGTTTCTTATATATAAATATGGTAACAAAATTATATTATGACAGAAAAAACTGCTTTGCGAAATATGTTCCTAAATGAATTTTTTTCTTTAAAACGTTTATTTAGAAGCTGCTTTCGTCTAAAAAAAAAAAAAAAAACCTATATATATATATATATGACTTTCTTTTGAATATCACACTTTTATAAGACACGTGAATAAGAATGGATAAAATGTATTCTATTTTTACATGATTGAATTTTCAACTGAGGAATGAAATCTACCGAATTTGAACGGAAAAATGCCTACTTCTTATGCTGTATCAAGTGTCAGGATGTTTTATAAATAAAGCCGTAGCTTATGATAAATATCAGAGCTTTGCAACTTTTATGCTTACAAGCATTTTCTCTTTTTCTATATCACTGGCCCATAAATTTATATGATATAAATAAAGTTGGAACTTACTTGAAAATTCTTAGCGTTTCTCTTTTTTGTTTATATCGGAAAAATTCTTCGTTGAAAATCAAACGGCATGCAGGGCGAATTCCCATAAGTGATACATATAATTTTTCTAACTTTACAGAAGAAAGATATAGTATAATAAAAAGGGCTTTTTTTTTCGTGCAATAATTTTATTTAAAAAAAAATTAAACAGCTTTATTATTTTTAATATTCTTAGCAACAGGATCGGATATATACGATCACTAGGCTGTTTCTTTCTTGCTTCACAAACTCATAATTATAAAGAAATGTTCACAGTGAGTGTCATGAACAAAAATCACAAGGTTTATTTTCAGACGCATTATTATACTTTTTTTTATCTTCTTTTGAAATAACATCTATTTTAGAATGTTATAAAATTGTACAGTTGAAACAATATTACAATTTTTAAAGCAAGTGAAATGAAAAATATAGTAATATAAAAGGATTATAAGATATAATTATTCTGATAATATAATTACTGATAATACAACTATAAATAATATCATTACTGATAATTAGTGAAAACATTACAATCTTTAGAGCAAATGAAATGAAAAATATGCTAATATAAATTAATTATAAGATATAATTATTCTAATTATACCATTACTGATAATACAACTATAAATAATATCCTTACTGATAATACAACTTTAAATAATATCATTACTGATAATTAGTGAAAACAACATTGCAATCTTTAGAACAAGTGAAATGAAAAATATGCTAATATAAAATAATTATAAGATATAATTATTCTGATAATATCATTGCTGACAATACAACTATAAAATAACTACAAATACTATCATTGCTGATAATTATTGAAAACAACATTACAATTTTTAAAGCAATATATGAAAATATATTGAATATATGAAAGTATATTTTATATGAAAAATATACTAATATAAAATAATTATAAGATACAAAATGTTTTGATATTGTCATTACTTATAATATAATTATAAATAACTATAAATAATATCATTAGATATAATTAGTGAAAACAACATTACAATATTTAAAGCAAGTGAAATGAAAAAAAAAATTATAAGAAATAATTATTCTGATAATATCATTACTGATAGTACTAATAATATCATTATTGGAAAATTAATATTTAATACGAATGACGTTTTTAGCTTCTTCCTACTCTATTTAGATGAAATGCTTTTATTAGTTGAAAGAAATATAAATCAAATATTAAAATGTAACAGTGCGTTAGACATTTACCATACATGGTGCTATAGTCATATAAGTACTGGTGTGCTATTGCTTTTATGCTTCACTAAGGATCGTGCTGAATTATCCTTGAAGCAACTGTAGAAGTTTTTTTTTTTTTTTTTTTTTTTTTTAATTAATTTATCTAATGTATATGTATTTCTTACAAAGTTACCAACATTCTCTCTAGTCATTTCCAAAATTGCCCGAGTGACTAAGGACATGTGTAAAATGGATCTTCATAATGAGATAACTTACAAATAAGATGGAGTAAGTTTGCACTACACCCCCCCACACACACTTTCCAAACTGAAATAATATATTGTAATAGAGGTTTAAGACAGGAAATCCGTAAAATAATATGTTTTAGTGACACATTTCCATCGCAGGAGATTTCAATGCAAATTACAGCAATGTTTACACAAACGATCAATCAATCAAATAATTTTCTTGAATTTGTAGGCAATTAAAAAAAAAATTAAATTTAAAAATTTTTAATTATTTTATTTCTTTTTTCCTTTTAACTTTTTTTTTTTCCTTTTTTTTATAATTAGGGGAAGAAAATATTGAAAGTATTAAATTCTTAAAAATTGTATATTTTCGGATTTTGGAGGCTTTATACTTTTTAGGAGAATCTAAACGCACTTTTAACCATTTTTGGAATTTGTTTTGTCTGTCTGCGTATTTATTGTCAAGTATTTGTGGCAGCTATAGGTCAAGAACTAAAACAACCAATTTGACAAAATTCTCATTTAGCTTAATACTGATATAAGTCATGCCTACAATATTAGGGGCACTTCACTTAGGATGCATCACTATGGTTCTGTTTTATCGTAATTTCAAAAAATTTCCGACTACAACAAATTTTTCTATACTTGTACAAAATGAAGGTTTTATTTATTTATTTATTATTTTTTAACAATCAGTTGTTTATTTTTTTTTAAATAGGTAAAGAAATAAATATTTCATGAAATCACTATAACACACTCGGAAAAAAAAATACAGAATACACGCTATAAAAATTTGGATGACAGGAAAAAAAAATACATTTAATGCAAAGCCATAAAATAGATTTCTGGTTCGTAATGCGCGCTTTGCACGTTTCAAATGAAATTTTAAATATTCGAGAATGTGTAACTGCCCCAAATATCATTTCATATGTCATAATACTTATTTGAAGAATGATAAATTGCGTAATTATCATGCTATTTTCCCAAATGACCCTAAATATTCACTGACTGTAATGAATTAAAGTAGGTTCTCAACAGCTATTAAATGAAAGAATTCACTTACATTATGCTTTTATTGGAAGTAAAATGTAATTTCAAATGTCATTCGAAATAATTCGTATTTTGGTAAATTGCATTCGCTCATACATTTCACCTTGAGCTTAAAGTTTTTGAGTGCTTAAAAAATAGTTTCCATTTTTCAGGTAATTAGTAATACATTTTTTAGATTACTCATGCATTTGGCTATACATTTTCGAGGATTAAAACAGAAAAAAAAAGAATCTTTTGAGAATTGTAGATATTGAAATTAAAGTTACTTACTACAAACTTAAAATATAGACTTTATTTAGATTATAGCATCTGCATGCTTATACATACTTATTTTCACTTTATATTTAATTAATCTGGCTGTATGTATACTAACATGACAATAATTTAATTTAATTTTACGATAAGTGGAAAATGACAGTGTGTTTTGTGTTTTTACAAAGTCATTGTTTACCTTAAAGCTAAATACTAATGACTGACAAACTTATTGAGAAGAAATAAAACTGTAAAGAACAAAAAAAAAAAAAAAAAATCTTTAAATTAGTAAAATGTGTGAAATTATTTTTCAAACATGTAAGGTTAAATTTAAAATTAAAATATTATTAAACATAAATTATAACGTATTAATAAATTACATAATTAACAGGGTTTTTTCTTTCTTTTTTTTCTTTTGTGCAAATTAACTGAACGTTTTTATCGCTTCACAATCATAATTAAAATAATAGCAATAATAATAATAAATGAATTGTAAATTTATCCAAACGAAATAGATAATGTTACTACCTAGAGCTATAAATACAATAAAATATGCTTACTGTTATCTTTTTAATACGAAATTTCCTTTATGAAATTCATTTGAAAGAATTTAAAGTAAAAGTGTGTGCAAAGAAATCATTATTTGTGATATAGATAACATAAACGTAATAAAACAAAAGAAAACTTATTGTTTTTTGCATGCAAAGTCATTTAATTTAAAAACGATTGAAAGAATAAACGGAGGCGATTCTGTAACAAAAAGTAAATCAAACTTTGTGAATCTTTTATAAACTTATAACTTAGGAACACTTCATATATAACAGTTTATTTAAACTAATTAATTAATTTATTTCTTTTGTAATGTTGTGTATGCGAAGAATGTTAAGAATAAATATACTTAAGGTACGGCACATTACAAAAGTATTTGATTTTTATTATTATTATTATTATTATTATTAATTTTAGAAGCGGAATTAAAAAAAAAAAAAGGAAAGTAAAATCATGATATAAGTGAACTAAACATTAAGGTATTTCGTTTTTTTTTTTTTTTTTTTTTTTTTTTTTACTATAAAAAATGCTTGAAACAATTATTTTAAAAAATGTAAGATTAATAATTATGTATCGATAAATTATCGTATTAAGAAATTAGTGGATGATTTAGTTTTTAATTTAGACATAATTGAGATCCTTTACAATACATACTAATAACAAATTTATCACGGAACAATAATTCTTAATGTTTTTCCACAACATTTAAATGAATAAAATACTATTTAATTTTCTCTTAACAAAATTTATCTCCATTCTATCTCACCTTATATGTTAATTAATATTTTCAGTTTAAAGCAGTTGTTTAAATATCTCGATTATTATGATATTTATTCATTTATATTAAAAACAGAAATAAAAATATATAATGGGGACCAATCGTAGATTTTATTACTATATGATTCCAGCTATGCTTGCGTTATGATATTTAAGACAGTTAAAAATTCTGATATCTTTACTGATACTTTATGCGAGTACTAGAAATCTGTTAAGACATTTTCTCCAGTTACAGAATATTTATGAATAATAAGAAATTCATTTAAAAGGAAAGTAATTTTTAATAAATCATCGCAAATAATATTGCCAACACTATTATCATTATCCTAACAAGGATATGATATTTAAGTTAAAAAATATGTTTAAAACAAATTGTGTTCTTTATTTTACTATACATTATTTTTAATGGTAAAAGTGAAAATGATTTCTTCAGCCTAAAAATTTCCAAAATGTTAAAATGTAATGCACAGAATATACCCTTATACCACAGATCTTCGTATGACGTCATCAGGATGCTTTAGGGATATTTTGTGCTCCAGAGGTCATTTGCAAGTTGTCTTGAGGAGAAGATGGGCTATATGGTTATAAGTTCTTCAACTTCAACATGTTAGTTTATATATAAAATGGTATTAATACAACTGTTAATATGACTTTGCATGATTAATAAATGAACGGAAATATATGATTTGAAATTATGCATGTGTATGTTTGCAAAATTACAGCTAAATATAAAAAATAAATAAATAAATAAATGAATCTACTATTCACAAACTTTATTCACATACTTGTTGCTAAATCAGATTACTCTAAATTAGTTTAACTCCCTATTTCCGGCATATTGTTTTACATATTCGAATAACATGACAGCCTTTCTTAACGGAGGAATATCTTTTGGGGAGAAGGCTTTTTCCCATATGGCCAACCGAAACGGAATTAAAAATCGATACCATATAAAGTGCACTCCAGATGTGCTTTTATAAAAATACTAAGTGTTCAGATGAAAAGCGAATCAAAATACTTGAAATTAAAAGTTTAAAACAGGGATATATATATATATATATATATATATATATATATGTGTGTGTGTGTGTGTGTGTGTGTGTGTGTGCATGGGGGTATCATGGTGTTAAATGAATGCTTAGTACTGATATTGTTGCAAAACGCACACACACAAAAAGAAAATAATAATAATAATAATATTTATTACTTGAATAAAGCCAGCAATGAAATTAAATAGAAATTATATAAAGTAAAACGAGATAATTACGTAACATTTGGAAATATAGCTTAATTGATGATTCCAATAATAAAGAAATGTATGAGGGACATTTATTTAAGGGACAGATACTAAAACAATGATTTTATATTAATCGATTTATTCAGTGTATCTGTAAAAAGTTTATATTTAATTGCACTAAATGTATTTTAACATTTAAAAGAGACTATGTCTTTACACAGTAATAGTAAATGAATTTTTTTATATAAACTTATTTAATATAAGAATTAACATGTCTACTCTCATTCATAATTTATGATAAATTAAGTATAACAATAAATTTAATTTCAGAGTTCTAATTAATTTTTTAATGATTATAAACTCTATCAAGGACTCTAGCTTTCCATTGGTATTCATATGTTTGCATTATACCTATTCTGCCAAAAGTCTAAGTCAGAATCAAAACCATGCCAATAACCGGAGATCCACTGCTTATTTATTTTGAAAAGTGTTTTTAAAATTGAAATTTTATATCTTCGAAAGAAAATTTCAAAGCTCTAAATGCCTCTCAGCACATTAATCAGTATATTACTATTTTACTAATTAATTCTAACTAATTAAAACTTCATTAATTTTGAAATAAATATATTACTATTTTTGAATTGAAAATTGTTAATTAGAACATTAACCGAATTAGAAGAGCCATATGAGTAATAAGAGATACATCCGATATGATTATGTAGTTGGTTTATGTCTCTAGTTTAATTTTTATTCATTGTGTAGGGGAATAGCTAAAAGCTAAAAGAATTACCAATGCTTTTATAAGTACGAAATGGACTTCAAAGATGGGAGTGAGAAACGGAGGAATTATTTATTACTAGGGGCTGCGTGGTTCATGAAATATTGATAGAAAAAGAGAAACACGGAAGAATTATCTTATAATATGTTACGATATAGAATTAACAGTTTGAAGAAAATGTTGAGACTCTAGGAATTACATAAATCAGCTAAAATGATAAAACAAAATCTAAAAAATAAAATTAATAAATAAACATTTATCATATTTATAGCTAGATAGGTATTTTATTCGCTAAATCATGTCTTCTATTAAATTTATAAAAAATAATTTTATTTATTTACTTGTTTATTTTATTATTATTATTATTTTTATTATTTATAACTTTGTAAATAAAATTCAATTATCATTATTATTATTAAATTGGGAAATTCCATTTTTTGTCAAGTTTTTGAATTAAACTGACGTAAACTGACGTTATTTTTAAAGGTTTTTTTTTCTAGTTATTCTTTAAAAAAAATCATTCACAATTTATATATATATATAATATTAAAGAAACATATTAATTTTTAAAAAGTTTATACCACAAACTACTCAAAACATTAATGTACATAACTTACTATTAAACATTCAAACAAAAATGGTTATTGTTCTAAAACTCTTATAATAAGAGACAAAAAGGGAGTTTTTCAGCTCATGGGCAGTATTTAGTTTATTTTACCTTTTCTTTCTGTTTATTTGTACAAGAAAGGCATTGATTTCTTTTAAGCTAAGATTCTTTACATGACATTAGTTTACTTTTGTTGCTTCGAGCAATATTGAGTAAGAAAATTCCATTGGGAGTAATACACATAGTATGTGGATTAGATCTAAAGGTTATTCTTCTCAAATAAATTCGAGTAATATTTATTTTTATAGTTTCATTTATGACCAATATAAAGTATATGTTTAAGGGCAAAATAATTTCTAATATAATCAGTAGAAGCGAATGCGTCATTTCTTTATTTTCATAACTTCATTTCTTAATTTTTTTACTTTCATAACTAAAAACTTTCATAACATTTAAATAGTGGTTTAAGTTCCTAAATAGTTCGAAACAAAATATACTTACATATATAAAGAAATGTATTACGTTGCTAATTCATGGCATAAAACCTTTTATTAAAAATATCTGAAATGCTATATATACATTTGGTTAGCATAAATTTAATAGCATTTGTTTCATTACTAACGAAACATATATCTATCCAAGCATATGAAGCCTATAATGATTTATCCATTATGGGTATCAAAATTTTTGTATCAAATGGGTATCATTATGGGTATCAAAATTTTGTAATTCAGTTATCATAATCTGTAAAGGTCCATTGAACCTGCATAACTTTTATTACTAGACTCCTATACGCCTGTACTATAATACACACACACACACACATATGTATATATATATATATATATATATACTAGCATAAAATGAACTTTAATTAAATGAAATTTAATTAACACAAGCATTCAATGTAATTTGTTTCCGTCTGAAAATCCGATTATGATTTTTCATTAATTGTTAAATACGATATAACTGTATACACAAACGGAATAAGAAAATAATTTAAGGTAATTCAGGAATTTAATAGTTTTTTATATAATTAGGAGTAACTAGCCACTGATTTCTCAAGTCGAAATTCATGCTAGTACCAGAGAGAAAAGTAAGCTATTTATTGCTATGTATTGCTACGTCTGCTAGATTTTTACGCTATTATATGTTTTATATTGCTAGCCAGCATTAAATATTATATAGTTAACTTACACAACAATAGCATGACAAGTATTTACATACAAGAACTTATAATACAAGTATTTTATGCTTATTTGTTCTTTAAGCTCCTTCCAAAGCACGGAGAGGTATTTGTCTTAATAAGCTATTATGTGCTTTTTTATGCTTGCCAGCGAAATATTCTATGTAGACAGCGTAAGTAAAATTAGCGTGTCATGCTACATGCCATTAAGAAGTACTAATCTGCGGCACACATCTTTTCCAATTATGGGAAGGTAAGTACCTCAAGGAACAATTGTTTACTTGTTAATGCTTGCTAGCAAAATGTGCTATGTTGGCAGCTTAAATGTGCTATGTGCCAGTAATATTGCGCGAATTTTCTGCACGAGCTTTTTCCAATCATGTCAAGGTGGGAACTTCCTAGAAAAATTGTGTGCTTGTTTGTGCTTACCAGCGTCAAATGCAGTGTACTGAGGTTAAGGAACAAAACGTACTGATTTGCATTTCATGCATGGAACAACCCTAGCAGCACGTCTATAATGACCAACGATGACATGTAATGGCTAAATTTACACATGATGTACCGTTTTTTACTAGTACTGGCAATGACAAATATATGTAATGTAAAATTGAAAGTTCATAAAAGTTCGATTCTTAGAGTTTTAGTTCATATTTTGCCTTTTATTAAAATGATAGAGTATAGAAAACAAATTAGTAATGCTTTAAATTTTGTGAATATACGAGAATGGTCCATATAATATTAGATATCTAGCCGTGTGGTTGGGTTTTACATCGCAATAGTCAATGTAGATAAACATAACACCAAAGAATGGCAAATACGATTCAGCCCATCAGAGACCGCCATCTTGGCTTAGAACATTGTAAACAAACAAACAACAATAGAACCGTCGGGTTTGTTGATGAAAGCTTTCTTCTTTCTTTGATCAATTTATTTAATTTGTTCCCAAACTTTTTTTGATAAAAGGTAAATAATGTTTATTTTTTTTCTTTATATTGTAGCATTATTAATTATCATAACTTATTTGAATTTATATAACATTAATTGAATACAGCGGGGAACTGATCTTTTCTCACGACAGGCTTAGGTAAAAAAAAAAAAAAAAAAAAAAAAAAAAAAAAGGTGCCTCTTCCTCTTTTGATTAAATTAATATAAGATTTCCGTATTATTTTGCTTGTAATTACTTTGATTTTCTCAAATATCAATATTTGACTATTTTAAAATGATCTGCAGGTTTTGTTTTATTTCTTATTTAGATATGAATTAAGAAAGTTGCTAATTTACATCATTTGTTATTATTAACTATAATTTTATTAATTAGAATATAACCGACAGATTAGGCTTTTTTTACAAATTCAATTGTATTTTTAAAAATAAAATAAGGATTTTTTTTTTCACATCATGACTGTTTTTACTATTTGTGCTTGCTAGATTTAATCGTAAACTGCAAAAATAGGGCTACTGAAAATTACAGTATTAGAAAGTATAAATTTGCTTTTCATAAGTACTATAATGTGAACAAAACCTTTAGTCTCAGAAAAATTTATACAGATAATAATAAGAACCCTCGTAAGTACATGCTGCAGCCAGATTACATTTCAAGCATTATTTTTTACACGGCATCCCAAGTATTTTCACTATTATTTAATGTATTACTTCTCCTCATCTTACTTTCGGGGTGAAACTTTCCCTGAAATATATGAGGTGAAACATGTTCAACAAACTTCAGAAGTTTCAAGATGATTCTTGGAGTGCTTTTTGAGATATTTGAAAATAATCTATTTAAAAAAAAATTTTAAACCCAAATTCTTATTATAGCGTATCATATAAATCTTTTCGAAGTTAGAATAAATTTAATTTCCAAAAAAAAAAAAAAAAAAAAAAAAAAGTAACTTTTTTGTTTATTAACCAAAATTGGGGAAGAAAAGTAAAATTATTTCTTAAAATTCACAACAGATGGAAGCACCACACGATTGCCTATAAGTTTTGTGATTTCCTTTTCTGATTAAGGACCAATATCTGCAATTTAATTATTCGTTTGAGGCACATTTTTATTATTATTTTAGTTAATTATTATTATTTTTTTAATATTATAACTTAGCATTTTACTGATTTGGTTAATGTTTATGTGTTTTTCCTGATCATTTTTATTTTGTATTGTTAATTGTTTCATTGACATTTTAGTGAATATTCCGCCCAATAGAGGGCGCTTGTAGTCCACAAAAAACTCTTTTTTGCTTCTAAAAAGAGATGTATGAAAAAGACTTCTTAAAAAAACTCTTCAAATATTCTTAGGATACTGTGTAGTCAACGATAAATTTTCTTTTATCAGTTGACGTCTTTTCTACTAATTGTCTGCAAAAATTAACACTCCGGACCTTCAGGGCGTCGAACGCGGGACCACCAGATTACTAACTTGGCGCTCTAACCACCTGAACCACGGAGAGACAAATGAAAAATCCTTTATTTACCTTAAAATAGATGGGCATTTTTTATTTGGTTGAGATTCACAAACATACTGTAGTGAATGAAAGTAAGTACGTAAGGATTTGGGAAAAACATCTCAAATCGAAAGTGTCTGGTTATTTATGGAAAAGTAGTGTGAATATATTGTTTTCTAAACCAGATGCTTAGTCGCCAAATATTCATGTTTATAGATGACAGGTTTTTTTTATTAGAATTTTAAAATATCTTTTATAGCAATCCCGTAAAATTAAATAAAGTGATAATGTTTAAAAAATACCGGTATCAAAAACTCTGAACACTTGGCAGGTACATAAATAATTGAAAAGAATTTTTGCATTTATTTTCTAATTCATATACCGACATAAAAATGAGTGATTTCCCTTACTATTTACATTGCGTTTTTTGTATAAATACTTTATGCGCATTGAATCATATATATATATATATATATATAATAACATTGATATAAAGTACATGATACATAATATTGTAAATATCTGTCATAATGCATATAACATTTGGACAATAAATATGCAATTGTATTCTTATTACAAGTACCTTCAATCATTTACGAAAGGCATTTATCAAGAAATTTTAAATGTTATATGCTATGATAAATTTATCTGCATTTTACTTTTTACAAAATGCCCTAGTAGGTTTTAGTTTTAATTTTAGAAAAATTGGAGTGGAAGGATGATTTTTATACCAACTATGTGAAAAATACCAGAGCCGGGAATCGAACCGGGGCCTTCCGCATAACGCGCGGATGCTCTACCACTGCGCTACCGTGGGTGATAACCAGCTAGGCATTTCTCACATAATATTCATTGGCAAGGTCATCGAGTCTGCAAACGCAGCTATATCAAGTGACATAATTTTTACTTTCTTCTGTATTCAATATAAAAAAGAATTGGATTCTTAAAAATTTTCAATTTCCAGTTTTTGATGGACTTACACGTTTTGAGAGGCCCAGAACTCTGACCATTTTTAGAATATGTCAGTTTTCCTGTGTGTATGTATGTCAAACATTTTGTGGTGACTTTATCTCAGGAGCTACAACAGAGAATTCTATTTATGCACCTTGTAGCTGCAATTAAATTCATATGTAGATGCACCTTGACGTAATTTAGTGCCTATCAACTTTTGATGTCAATTGCTCAACAAGTGGCGCTGCTATACAGCTATTTCAGCAATGTTAAGGAAGGATATATCTCAGGGACTACTGCACAAATTTGCATATAAATTTATATGTAGATGTACTTTGACCTGAATAAGTGCGTATTATGTTTCGGTATTGATTTCTCAACAGGTGACGCTGCTATACAGCGATTTCTACGATTTAAGGGAAGGTTGTATCTCAGGCACTACTACACAGAATTACATATAAATTTATATGTAGATACACCTTGACATAAATTAGAGTCTGTAAACATTTGGTTTCAAACTCTCAACAGGTGGCGCTATTATACAATTTAAAGGAAAGCTATGTCTCATTGTGTATAATCAAACAAATCTTTATATGGTAGAAGGCTATAATGAGAAATTATGCTAATTCAAATTGATTCATATCATCCAATAGGTAGCGCTGCTAAACTGCAATTTTTTTTCAAAGGATGGGAAGGCTATATCTCAACTTCTATGGCGTATAACTGTACGAAATGGAAAATGGTGATAACCATTATGAAAACGGCTTTTTTTTTTTTTTTTAGATATTAATTATGGAGAATAAAACTGTCTTTCTTTGGCTATTTTGTGTTAGTTTTGCGTAAAAAATTTTCCTGCATTCATCATGGTAGATAATTTTAATGAATAATAGTTTTTATAAAGTAATAAATTATTTGTATTGAGGGAATTTTTATAGGAAAATATAGAAGAAAGTCTTGTGATGGCTACAATATACTAGTTTTTACTTGTTTTCTTTGAAAACATTACGAAATGGAAATTTGCAAAAGCTTTTCTGTTAAAGCTGTATTCCGAAAGGAGTTCTTTTTTTTTTTTTTTTTTTTTTTTTTTTACATTATTTTTATTTTTTTATGAGAAATTAAGCTAATATTTTTTGGTTAAGGGAGTAAAATGGTAACAACACGAATAAAAATTGATCGAAAAGAAAGAAATTTTTCGTCGCCTAAAGAAACGAATGTCGACTCTCATAGAAAGTAATTTTTTTTCTTTTGTAGGGGGAAAGGAGGCTATCTAAAAGAGAAATCTAGTTTTATTATTTACATTTGTTTTCAAATAAAAATATATTTTCATCAATTGCATTACTAACTGCGTCCTTTAAAATTACAAATAGTGACTGTGTGTCATAATTTTTCTTCTCCTTAAATAGCCGTAATTAAAAGATCTTTTTACTTCCTTCTATATCCAATAGAAGAAAGTACTGGAATTGCTAAAAATTTCGACTTCCGGTTCTGGATGTATTTACACGTTTTAAGAAGTCTAGAACACGATTTGACCATTTTTGGAAAACGTCTGTCTGTGTGTGTGTGATGCAAAAATTTTGTGGCGATGTATCTTGAAACTACTGTTTAGAATTGTATATAAATTTATATGTATATGCACCTTGATCTAAATTAGTGCTTACCAACTTTTGGTTCCATCAGCTCAATAGGTGGCGCTGCTGTGCACTAATTTCTAAAATAGAGAGATTATATCTCAGAGATAATTATTCCTGAGATTATATCTCAGGAACTACTGCACAAAAGTACATATAAATTCATATATAGATGCAACTTGATACAAGGTAGTGCTTATCAACTTTTGGTGTTAACCGTTGAACAGGTGGCGCTGCTATGCAGCGACTTCCATGATTTCTGAAAAGGCTATATTTCAGGAACTACTGCATAAAAATGCATATAAATTTATTTGTAGATGCAACTTGACATATGTTAGTGTCTACCAATTTTGGGGGTGAAATGCTCAACAGGTGACTCTGCTGTACAGCGATTTTTATATTTTAAGGAATGATTATATCTCAGGAACTACTGCGCAAAATTGCATAAAAGTTTATATGTGGATGCACCCTGAGATAAGTTAACTTTTAGAAGTAAAACTTTTAGTAGTATAAACTTTTAGTAGTAAATGCTCAACAGGTGGCGCTTATATACAGCGATTTCTTCAGTTTAAGGGGTGACCACAGTTCAGATTCTAATGCGGACAATCAAACAACACTTGCTGTGTGAGAAAGCCATTATGATGCATTATGCCGATTCAATTTGAATGTATATATAACAATAAGTTGCGCTATTACAGTGCAGTTTTTCCCGAGAACGGGAATGTTATTGTATAATTCAACTTCAATAGCATTTAACTGTACGAAACTTGATACATGAGATAACCATTATGAAAACGCATTTTTCAAGATGCTAGTTAAACTGTGTTTCTTTGGATGTTTAGTGTTCATTTTCTCTAAGATGAAAATAGCCTGCATTCATCATAGTAGATAATTTTAATAAATAATAGTTTTTATAAATAGTTTTGAACTGAATGACATTTATATAGGGAAATATAGAAGAAAGTCTTGTGGTGGTCCCAACATACTAGTTTTCATATGAAAAAATGTTCGTCAAACATAGTTATTTTTTTAATTTTTTAATCCATATATGAAAGTGCTTTAATTAAAAGGCTGTTCATTCAAATGTTTATATTCCATAATATTTTTCAATATACTAGCAGGCTTTACCCGCTAAAGTGGCATATCTAATTGTGACATAGCATTTTTTCAGAAACTGTGTATATTAAAAATAAAAATAAAAATATTCTAATTTATTTTTTAATTTCTTGGGAAAAAACTTATAATCATATTCCTGCTGCTATTATCTACAAATTTATCAGAATATCGTACAGAATTACACATAAATTTACTACAATACAGTAGCAGTTAATTTAACTGTTATATAATATTAGACTGTGATCATAAATATTTTTTTTTTAATTTTTTTTAAATCATGTTTTTATTAACTCGCTTTCTTGTTTGTTTATTTGTGCAGTACAAATCTTGAAATCGATTTTTAACTAACTTCCTGACTAGCTAGACGTTTGAAACTTTTAGAATAGCTCAGAACACGATTACAATGCATTCTTTTAAAAATTATATTCAATTAATAAATATTTGAAAATTTCTTGTAATTGCTCTCTTTATTACGCATTTGATCATTTTCTTTCAAATTGAGGGATAATTCATCATTTTGTTTTTTTTAAGTATTTATTAATACATTGAATTGTCAAGTTTTTATGATTCAACAAAAAATTTTAAAACGTGGTATACGAAAATTTCTTTTTGTTTTGTAGTTATTTTTGCTCAGTTTCTCGTTTGCCAGTAAATAATGTTGTAGCAAAATGTTAATTAAAAAAATGAGCGCAATAATTATCAAATTTAGCAAAATTTTCATCAAATTGTGACATGATATTTGCATATACGTATAATCTTTTGAGCTAAAGTGCACAATAACATATTCCAATAAACTAGAAATGTACAACTGCTTGAACGAGACTTACAGTGCACAAGTGTCTTTTTCAAGAAATATATAATATATTTTACTACATATTTAATATACAGGTTTAATATACATTAATATTCAGGTTGTCCACTAAAGTATATTTTGATCCATTTAACTGCCGAACATCTGAAGGTATTTTATTTTTCCGACTGAGTGAAAATAATGCCTGGGTCGGGACTCGAACCCCGGATCTTTGTCTTACAAGTGTGAGTAAGTAATGCTGACCGGGGTGTCGGCCTGGATAGCTCAATTGGTAGAGCCTTGACCTTGTAAGTCAAAGATCCGGGGTTCGAGTCCCGGTCCAGGCATTATTTTCACTCAGTCGGAAAAATAAAATTTCAATAAATATGATTTTCTTCCACAGTTGATTGTGTGATTTTAATAAAAATCTGAAGGTATAGTCATAAAAGTTGGCTAAGTATGATATTCAGTCATATGCGCTACTAGATGCTTTAGCTCACAGCGCTACACGAATGATAAATGCGGAGTTAGTGATCCTATATAGAAAATATGAATTACAAAGTCGTAGATCACCATTACATTTTAGTACGAAATAACACTTGTGGCCATAAATACATAAAACGCTCCTTTGTTTATCCATGATTTCCTACACCGAGACGTGATGAAACAATTTTATAGAAATAAACTATTTATCACAAGATACCTTTATTTCCGATGTTCAAACTTTTCTCCGAAAGTTGAAATACGCATGTGGACATTTATTTGATCTTTACGCAGCACACATGTCGTCCTCTATGCTACAAAGTGGTTAGCGTGTAGTTTAAACAAGGACGTAGAGAATTTTGAATGTAAAAGAAAAAGGAAAAAAAAAGAAACATATTGTAATTTTTTTTTTTTTTTTTTTTTTTTTTAATCCTGAGATGGTTTTAGTACGTATAGGAAATTTGGAACAAATAGTTACGCGTTTTAAGCATTCTGTATTTGAAGCTCATGTACACAAAGCATCTTTTCGTACTAAATTCATGTTCCTCTCCAATTTTGTAAATCCCTTTTTTCCCCATATCGCATACAATTTACGGAATAGAAATGTAAACTTCAACAATTTAAACCAGGTGGTGTCTCGGGTATTCTTATATTGTATCTCATAGGCCCTTTAATTTTCCTAGGCACAAATTTTATTACTATAGTTCCAGTCGTTCAGCAAAGAAAATGGTTGGAAAGGACTTTAATGGGCACACTATATAATGCTATAAAATAATTTTATGAAATATATACGACAACTGTACACCAAAGCATACCGTACAAGTTGTGATTATGCTGACAAAATTTCAATATTTGTACAAAAAATAAAACCCATTAAAATTTTGATTGTATACATGCGGTGTATTTAACAATCTCCCTTGTCTTCGAAAATTACACGTAGATAATAAAAATATTTCTTATTATGCTTACAGAAAGTAATAACTGTTAGGTAATAATTTCAAAACAACACGTAGTAGTTTTATGGCTTTTTTCTATTCCTAATAGGCAATTACAATAAAGAGAAATAACTAAAAATTGGCTTAAATTTAAAATTGATGTTTAATAAAATATTTAACTTTTTATATACACTAGGTTTTAAATATTAAGTTTAAATAAAATGTTGCTACTTAAAGATTTCATAACTCTAATGTAACATTTACAAAATGATGTAATACGTTACAAAGATGTTAAAAAAGGAAACATAAATAAAATTGAATTACATATAGAACATAATGCTCAATCATTTCGTTTAATATATTCTATTTTGCGTTATTTTATGTGTAAATTTTACAGAACGCTAAAAATTACAGTATTGTAAAATGAACAAGTCCTTCCGGCTCATTCGGAAGGGTAGGATGATTTCTATTTTTTATAAAGTAGCCGCCATTTTGAAACAAAATGGCAGCTACTAAATATTATTGGAGTTGGTGGAAATATTGATGTGGGCTTTGTACATTTGAAGTTTTAAGCAACGGTTCATAAATACCTTTTTTATATGAATTTCAAATTTCCAAGTGACTTTGAAACAAGATGTGGATCAAGTTGGCAATCAAACATATCAAATGCATTTTTGAGATCAGTTTACTCTATACGAATTTAGTTTGAGTTAATTCAGTATTAAAAAGGTATCGTGTTAACAAATTGATTGGCCGCCACTTTGATGAAAATGGCGGAGCAGTCCAATTTTGGTTCGAATAAATTCACAATTTTAAAAGTTATCGTGATGAGAAATTTTCAAGCGAAAGTGTTCAAGTGGCCGCAACATGGAAACAAAATAGCAGAGCTACATGCCCACTAAATCATTTAAGATAATCGAATGATAAATACATTGTCCAATCTTGGTTTGAATTGATTATGTATTTCAAATTTTATCCTGATAACAAATTTTCAAAAGGTTGCCACTTGGAAACAATCTGGCGTAAAAAGTTGCATAGCGAATTCATCCAAGATATCTGAAGCATAAATTTACTATTTAACTATTTAACTTTGGTACGAATTAGTTATTACTATTTAAGAAATAAATGTTTGACTTCATAATTATGAAATCACTTCATTTTATGAAATCGTACGTTTATGACAAATTTCTTTACATTTCTTTTGGTTAAACAGGTCAACTTACTTATACAACTTACATGATCAATCCCAAACTGGTTGTCCTTTGAAAAAAAATAAATAAATAAATAAATAACCTTTTTTTTTTTTTTTTTTTTTTTTTTTTGACAGATTATTATTATGACATATAACTAAATCTTGTTGAAACATACAAAAACCGCCAGCAAACTTTCGCATAAAATACACAATATTTCTCCTAGCATTGTAATGTACTTTTTGGAGCTCACCAATGTTTTAATTAACACTGATTTGTCTAGTCTTCCAGATGTAATATTATCTCAAAAATATCTAATTTTTAAATTACTTATTTGTTTGGTTGTAATATATTTCCTGAATTAATTTTTAGTGCTTCGCCTGGAAAACCTATAGAGATTCTTCTATAAAAAATGCATTTAACTCCGAATGCTCAAAAATGTTCTGAATACAATCATATTACCGTCTTGTGCGGTCCAAATTGAAATTTAGTTCAAACTTTATTCTTGCTGGTGTTAACTTTTTTTAACATTGCTGTTGTGTTAAATATAGGTATTAACTAATATGTTGTTTTTTCCTAAATCCCCAAAGCACGTATACGAAGTAAACAGTGCAAGATTTATGGGTAATGAGTCTGCAGGACTGTCTATCATTTAGTCTGAAAGAAAAAACATGCATAATATTTATTTCGTACCAGAAATATTTTTGAAAATAGTATTATATACCATTGTTACGCTGCCTTTTCGAAAATTTAAATATGATTTTAGAATTTAAAGCTTCTCTAATCTGTGTTCCAATGGAAATGTGATGGGCGAAATATTTTATTTTGTTTTTATATAATCCCTTTGTCTCTGTTTGTAATTTGATGTCAGCCTAACAACTTCAGGCAAATTGAGCTATTCTTAGAGAATATTTTTTATTATTACGTTAAGCAATTTATCTTGTATTCGCTTTTTAATCCTTTTATAATTCAAAATAACATAATTATGAATTTTTGGATTTTTTTTTTTTTAAGTGTATATAATAATTGCAATATTTAACAATAAATTCGTAGCTTTATTTTCAATCTGAAGGTGAAATACCTACATTTTAAGGCATTGAAACAAAGCAATCAAGCCTAGTAAAGCAATCAAGCATCGCCCTCTCATATTCTTAAGTGCTTGGATTTTGAAAAAGATGAAATTCTAATGAATTCTCTACTATTTTTAGACTTTCTGGACGGAGGTGGTTTTGCCTACCTAGGTCTAACATCTTATCCCTCAAAAATTGATATGTTCCTATCCATACAACATTATGTCAACTCACCCCAACGGGTATGCAATTCCTCCATCTGGGGTTAGTTGGCACAGTTGCAAGTTTTTAGGGAAAGTGCTTTTGGAATAACTTTTATATGCATTTAATTGGTGGATCATACCTTAATTTATTGGCAAAAAGTAAGATTCCATTCATTAGAATTTATCTAAATATTTCTCGAAAAAAAAAAAATCGAAATGTATGTTACTAGACTTAATTTCTCCTAGATATTATTTGTTTTGAAATGTTGTTTAAGAATCTATCTGGTTAATAACGGAAGATAAATGAAATATCAAACGTTTATTCGATGCATGAAGTTAAAAAAATAAAACAATCTGTTATGTTTATGTAATTATTGAAGTTATTACCAAAAAGAAAAAAAAAAACGTCTATAGACTGCTGTCTATTGCCTTACAAAAGTTAACGTGACAGATTCTTGAAATAAATTCTTTCTAACAATTAGTAGTTAACTAAGTCACTTAAACTTTTTGTTCACATAAATTTTGCGTATATGACTCTAAATCATTTTAACGAAATTCCATTACAATACGTTAGTGAAATTTTATAGCAATGGAATACAATTACAAACTTGCTGTTTTGTCAGTCCCTTACGTTTTCATAACTGTGATTTGTTGCTTTTTATTTTCAAAGATAAATGCACTATTAAAAATGATTTCTCAAAAATGAGCAAAATTGTCTCAAAATAGCTCCCAAACAATATACTTAAATTTGAACATTCCAAGTACTCCTTTTTGAGTACATTAACATGCTCAAAAGTGGGGACATTGGTTTCTTAATGATCACCCCCATTTTTGAGCATATCAGTATACTCAAAAATGAGTACATGGGATTTTCAAATTTAAGTATATATTGTTTGGGAGCTACAGTCGGTAACAAAAGTCTCCGAACACTAGCAAAAATCCCTATATAAAAATGCACACTTAATATAGTTTTGTTAAATAAGTCCTTGTCGAATAATGTTCTTAGACTGACTAAGAACATGATTCGACAAGGACGTATTTAGCAAAACTGTATGAAGTGTATATTTTTTATATAGGAATTTTTGCTAGTGTTCGGAGACTTTTGTTATCGACTATATTTTGTTAAAATTTTGCTAATTTTTAGAAATCATTTTTAACAGCGTACGTATTAGTACAAAATTATTTTCATAATTTTATCATAAACTCAATGAAAACGTCCTATTCATTTTTAAATCATTTAATACATATTGCATTAACAAAAATCTATTTGCATAAATTCTATTTGTATTTAGAGATATTCTATAAGCTTTATTCCTCTAAAACTGTCCCTGTTCTCCTCCACCAGGCTAATTAAATCTTGATTTGAGGATAAGGAAATTACCTTCCATTTCAAACCTCATTCCTCACTCATATTAACTTCTGTAACAGCCTTAAGACAAATTCTACTAAACTGCCAATTAATTCTCAATTAGATGTCTGAATTATATGCTCACATAAATTTAGGGTAAATTATTTAGAATAGTTTTAGCGAGTTTCAATTCCACACCACTGTGAAATTTTATTCTCATGGAATAATTAAAATTTTAATTTTTGTATAGGGAAATTAACAAGAAATTCGTAGATGATTATTTTAGTGATGTTTAAGTTTTATATTTAGAACTAAGAGTTTCTGTTGTTGAACAGAATATGTGAAAAGTTTGTGAAAATGCTTGCAAAAAGGTATGTAAGTTTAGAAGCAGTTTTTCTGGGACGTTCACAAAGTAAGAGTTCCAAGGTTGCCAATTCGTATCAATGGTTTTTTACTCTGCTTACTAAAACATCCTACAAAAGTTGGATAGGAGTTGTGAATTTAAAAGGGAAGTTTCAGACTCTGCTGATATCTTAATTACTTAAGTTAAAAATTCCTAAACAACTGAAATTCTATATTCAAGAAGATTTTCCTTGAATATTTTTCAATTGCTAACCCTTTGATGGGCACTGTAATTTCATTCTTTTAAAATAAACTCCCGCCAGAGTTTACGAACATCTTTAAAATAAAAGAAATAAATGGAATTTTATCTCTATATTATTAAAGTAAAAATCTGATAAAATTTTCTAGAAAGAGTTTTTCCAGTTGAAAATTAAAATTAGGTGGGATATATACCTGCTATGTATAATTAAAATGCGGAATTAAAATATATGTAAAATTCTCCATGCCATAACAAATATTAATATTTAATTTTCTCTTTTGTTAAAAAATAAAAAAAAAATAAAAATTAATTTTTGTTATGGCACGAAGAATTTTACCTATATTTTAATTCTGCGACAATATCCTACTGCATTACTAAAATTAGGTGGGATATGTATCACATTACAAAACATTTAACCATCCCAATTTGTTAAATGTTTTGTAGTGTGAATATAACAAAATTATTTCTTTCCTCTTTTAATTTTGACAAAATAGTTTATTCCATTAAGTGATGTATTTCAAAAATAATCAAAACTGTTATTTATGTACTGCACATATAGATGCAAATATATTTTCAACTGTAAATATTTTTCACATCACTATTTACAAATAGTAATTTGCGTTTTACTTAAGCGTCAATATTTATTATAAAAGAATACTCTTAATAAAATATTTGCATAAAAATTTCGAACAACATGTAATGGACTAATACAGTCGGCAGCAAAAGTATCAGAGCGCTACCAATAATCTCTGTCTAAAAAAAGTACACTTAATACTGATTTGTTAATTAAATCCTTGTCGATTCATGTTCTTAGTCAATCTAAGAACATGATTCGACAAGAATTTATTTAAAAAAACAGTTTTAAGTGTATTTTTTTTATATCGGAATTATTGGCTAGTGCTCGAATACTTTTGCTGCCGACTGTAGCTAATATTTTGCTTAAACAATTTAAACAAGTCATATCTTAAGCAAATAAATATAGTAGGAAGCACTATTTGAAATAAATATTGTTTCATGAAGCATTCGTAAATACCACCAAAGAATGTTTAGAAAATATCTTTTTTAAGTATATTCATCCTCTTGGCAGAGGATCAAAAATGTGATGGCATGTTTCAAAAGCATTTTCAGTGTTGAGCTCCAAATCTTCACCAAATTATACCTCTGTGAGTCATTGAAACGGGGGACCCATCCACAGTGGAGGATCAAAATTGTGATGGCATGTCTCCGGAACATCTTTAGGGGTGAGTCCCAGACTGTCGCCAATTAACTGAAGCGCAGTACTAGTACGACGCTAAATCCAATGAACCAATCCAAATCAATAATTAACCAGAGTAGCACCAGTGGGGCGTAGAATCTACTCAACCACTCAACCATCTTAAGTATATTCATCGAATTTTAAAATTTTTCATTTTGGCTTAAATATCTGATATAAACGAAATGCTATAGTATAAAAAAGTATGATGTATATATTTAAAAAACGTGAATAATGTAATACATATTTCACTTTTCTTGAACTTAGAGTCTTCAATTTTGCTTATATTATTTACTGATTAAAGTTCAGAATTGCTTTTTTAACTGCACCTAACACTTATCAATTAACATATTCTATTCCTTATATTTGTCATCCTTTTCTCCGCATTATCTAAAATCTTAATTTGGTGATAAGGAAATCATTTTCCATTTTAAACTCTTTTAAATTAATTTCAACTCAATTCAAGGATAATTTCTGCCAAATTGTCAATTAAATTTCAATTCAATATATGTTGAAATTCATTTTCGTAAATTTGTTTTGATGAATGCTAATTGCTTAGTTAGAATTTTATTTTATTCTGTTGCTGGAGTTGAGTTATTTGGATTTCACTGTCAATGAATAATTTCATTAATTAAATGATGGAGAATAGAAATTATTAGTTATGGAACGATAAAAGGCAGTTTCATATTTATTCCTCTTTTTATATTAAAACTCGTTTTACAATTAAATTTAATTAATCGACCGAAATGATCTCTGAAATAAAGATCAGCAAATTCATTTACCATAAATTTTAATTAGATAAAAAAAAAAAAATATTCGATTAAATTTATCCTCATAATATTTAATTCATGCCTAAATTATTACCGTTGTACACAGTGTCATTCGCTACCAGACCGACAAACTTGCAGGGTGTGTAGGGGTACATACACGACTCGGAATCACATAGGAATACAAGATCAGAAATGCAATCCTAACGAGATAGGGGATTTTTTAGTCCCTTTATAATTATTTTAAAACACACCCAAATAGTTCCAATTTTTCTTGAATTCAAGAAATTTGTGTTAAAATAAGCATATGAATAACAGACATTTTCCTTAATCTGATATTGTTTAATACATTTTAAATAGCTTGATTCTGATTGATGCTTTCTAGTTATCTAAAATCTCAAGAAAACAAGAAATAGGGTTCGCGATCAAATCTCATGAATTAAAGGGCTAAGGGCAATCACAGCAAAACTGTAAGCTGCTGTTCACAAAAGTGCTAGGATGAAAACTATAGTTGGTTGGGTTTTACGTAGCACTAGTGCTGCGCAGATGGGCAATTGGCGACGGTCTGAGACACACCCCTAGAGGTGGTCCGGAGACATGCCATCACAATTTTGATCCTCCACGGAAGGGATGGTTCTCCCGCTTTGGTGACCCCCAGATCTATAATATTTATGGGAACATGAAGGACATTGCGGCCACGACAGATTTTACGTGCACTAGCCACCAATAGTGTATACGACAGTGTCTGGCCGGCTCGAGTACCGAACCCGCACTCTTCCAATTACGAGGCCGGCGCTCTACCGACTGGGCTACCGCGGCCCGGATGAAAACTATGAATACATGGTGATTATGAAATGGCATTTAAAGGAACAAAAGCTTAAAATTAGTTATGAGTTTCCTAATAATTATACCCTATCTCGTTAGGATTGCATTTATGACTTTGTATTCCTATGTGATTCCGTGCCGTCTCTATACCCCCTATACCCTCTGCAAGTTTGTCGGTCTAGTAGCGAATCAATTCGTATGCTATTTTTACCGATATATTTTTTTTTAAATGACAAATATTATCTATAATTTTAAAATTTTGTATTTTTTTGTATGGTGCCTAGCAATGCATAGATTTCTATGTAAAGAAGTAACGATTTGATAAAAATAACTTAAGGCTTTAATGTAGAGTCAAATAAATATTAAATTCTTAACGCACGACTTCGCAGCAAAAAGAAAAGATTTGACTCTTTTTTATTATTATTATTTTTTTTAATGTGTCATGAAATGTTATTTTTCTAACTGTATTTGTAATACAATTACTTCCCTTTACGAAATACACAAGTTGTACGCATACAAAAAAGGTTTTCACGCAAATTTAACTTAATTAGCTCCCGTGATCACTAGCAGATATAGGGCATCAAGTACAAAATTTCATGTACTGTTATCTTCTATAAACTCTTTGATTTATAATGTAAATGAAAAAAGATAATTTAAGCAATTTCTCCCTTTGTAAGAAATAAGTAAAGAGATAAATAAAAGTTTATTTTATTTATATTGTTGTTTCGTTTTCTTTATGTGGATGAGTTTAATATATATATATATATATATATTTAAATCAGGTGTAGGAAACATAGTGTATTGCAAAAACCTAAAAAAAAAAAAAAAAAAAAATCCATCACTAATTTTCTTCTTTTTGAAAATGTCAAAGTTTTCTGAATGTTTAAAGATTTTATTTATATCACGTTCCTCTTTTTGACGCCACTTTGCATTCGGAGGATGTTAGGGCTGTATCAAATTTCTCTCCATGAGAGAGTATTCTGGATAACACGTTCGTTGTCCCCAGTCAAAAGGCGCCTAAGGCTTTAATATAGAGTGACAAGCAAAATATTAGATGTGTCTCAAATGACTTCCCAACAGAGAAAAAAGGAGACGTATTTGTCAAAATATGTTATGAAATGTGAGAGAAAGGAATTAGTTAAAATAAAGTATGAAAAGGATACATCTCTTTTCAAAATAGGAATGATTAGAAAGATACTTATCATAAGTTAACACGTGAAAAGTGACACAAAAATGCTCTTTTTACTAAAATAAATAAATATATATATGTGTGTGTGTGTGTGAAAAAAAAAAGGATTTAAAGATATGTTTTGATATAATTCTTCTTTGCTGAGGCATTTAAAAGTAAACTTAAAAATTAAAAGATATATTTTTAAAATAAAAACTATCTCCACAAGTTGAAATATATATGCATACAGATAGATAGTTCAGCATTAATTTATTAGCTTTTTTATCATATATTTAAGTTTTTCTCTTTGAGTAGTGATTTTGTGTTGGTCTAATAAAAAATCACTATTAGGCAATACAAATGGTCTAACTTTTTGTCTTAGTTTTCTAACACCAGGGTTGAGAAAACCGATATTCTAAAGTTCTTTTCTAATTTCAAAAAAGTATAATTTTATATTATATTTTAATGTCAGTATGTAATATTTTCTATTGTTTTACTAATAAAACTCTTGAATGGAAAAGTTTTTTGATGCACAGGGTGATTACAATTAAAGTTACATTTCAAAATGCTAAAAATTCAAAATTCAAAATTTTAAAACTACCCATCAGACTGATTTGATATTTTACCAGAGCATCGTGAAACAATGATTTTTTTTTTTTTTTTTTTTTTTTTTGGGGGGGGGGGGAGGTAGTTCCAACATGTTCCTATAGATGGCGCTGTCAGGGAAATGTCAAGGGAAACGCCTAAATGGGCTCATTAAACACAGGAATGTTGTTAGCAACACAATGGAATAGCAGGAAACAATAAACTTCAAGGGATTACTATTTTTTTTTTTTTTTTTTTTTTTTTAGCAAAAAGACAAGAATACTTGTTCACAGCGGAAACAGTCATAGTGGAAAGAGAAAAAGAGGAGCTTCATGAAACAAATACTTTACGAATAATTAAAAACAAGTTTTATAACTGTTTTTTTTTCTTTTTCCAAACAAAATTTTCTAGCTTCACGATTGCTCTAGTAAAATATCAAATCGCCCTGATGGGTAGTTAATTATAGCGCTTTGAAATCGTAACTTTAAATATAACCCCTCTGTACTTAAACATATACATTTTTTAAATAAAACTAACAAGAGTCGTTTGTGAAATGAAAATAAAAGAAAATACGGACTTTGCCAAAAACAAATTAAATATTTCAAGGAGGCAAAGCAAAACATAGCCTATAGTCATTTAATGGCCTGTAAATTTACATGTTTAGCATCCCAGAGCCGAACTAATTCATGCTGATGACTGGTCAGTTCTTCAGTGGAAATAAGTTAGTACTTTCCACTTACGTATCCGAAGATTATGAAACTTGCCATGAGGAAGGACGAATATATTATCTCGAAAATACTTAGTACACACGTGACACCGTTCTAAGGGGGTAGTATACGTGGGTGTATAGATGCAATTTCCATTCAATTTAAATCGAAACAAGGCATTCAACCGAACAAAGCAACCGAAACAAAGCATTCAGATTTTTTTTTCCCCTTGAACGCTTACGTTACACTTTATTTAAATCCATTAATTGCCTTAAGAGTGGACAATACCTAATCTCGCCGGCAACCGTGGCCCATGTAATTCTATGCGGAAATTTGTATCCATAATTAATCATTACCTAATTTTTATTATTATTTTTTTTTTAATTCATCTTCCGCAGACAGAAAATTCCTAAGCGTTAAATTAGTACTTATTTCCTCAAAATTAGTTATTTTAAATTTTTATTATTTGATTTTGCTACTGAAAAATAAGAAAAATGCACTTTGGGAAAAATCGCAACTCAAAATGTAAAAATAAAAAAAAGTCATTTTTTTCGAAAATGAGTATACTGAATTAACGCTAATAAATTTTCTGACTGTGAAAACTGAAAAAAAAAAAAAAAAAAAAAAACATTAGGTATGAGTAATTGTGGGAACAAATTTTCCAATAGACACTGGCAACGGCTGTCCGCAGGTTTAGCTTTTGTCCCCCTCTTAGCGACTTGTCTTCCACCAGTTATTATTAAAAATATTGTCTTTGCACAACATCTGATTTAACTTTGGACACAAGAAATAAGAAATATCGTCTATAGATCGCAACGGCACAAAATACTTTTGAGCCACAAACATTTATATACACTAACACGAACTATAAAACTATTTCCTTGAAACTCATTAATATTTGAAACATATTTAACATCAATTGGATGATTACAGAATGTCATGAGAATACTTTTGTGTTATCCTGTAATAAATTATTTAGTCTGTACATACTTTTTTTTTCTCGATAAAACATACATCTTAATAATATGTGTTAATCACAATATGTTCAGTGCAGCATAAAACCTTTAAAATGCGCTGAAATAAAATCTGTCTATAGACTCTAATGTTACGAAATTCTTTTGTGTATCTCTGTAAACCAGCCACAAACATTACATACGTCAATAAAAAGTATACAATTTATTCTATGAAGATCAAGAATAATTACTTGAAATTTGACATAATTTGGAGGATTGCGTAGCATTGTGGAAACACTTTTTTAAGGTCTTGTACATTAAATATTTTGTCTAAGTACACATTTTTCTGCAGAAAACACGCCTTGAAAGATCTCAATATTGTATGTTTATTTCATTTTCTTGAATACAGTGTAACCATTTTAAATGGAATTTAAAAGTAATTCTGTCCATAGGCCGTAATGTTAAGAAATACTTTGGCGTCTCCCTGCACAAGATCCATAAAGAATACAAACATAAAAAAAACTAGCCAGCTATTTCTGTATAGTGCCTAAACTTGTGTACGAACTTACAAATCAATCTGGGTAATTTTTGTGGACGCTGTCTTCGTAAATACGAATTCTGTCATAGGCCGTAATGATAAGAAATATTTAATGTATCTCTGTACACTAACTACAAATAGAATCCACTCTCAGAATTATGCAGCTAAATCCTTGTGACTCATGAACATGTGTACCGATTTTCAAATCAATCGGCAAAATTTTGCTGCAGCTATTGTGGAACACACAGACGGATAGACAGACACACAGAACCCAGACATTTTCTGAGTCTCCACAATCTGACTTTCACTAATATTTTGGCAATAAATTAAAGTAAAAGAAATCTGAAATGAATAAACTTAATAGAATAAAGTGTGACGCTCATGACGGTGACCTACAACATGAATATTTATTTTCAGCTCAATTGTATAACGCATTTAGACGCTATCGTACTTTGAATTATTTTAACCCATAGGTCATAATGATAAAAAAAAAATTTCTGTTGTGTCCCTGTAAATAACTATAATTGCCAGATTCACCGAAATAAATACAGGTGACTTAATGTACGTGCAAACTTTCAGCTCATTCTAACAAAGCGTTTAGACGCTATCGTGTTCACTCACATACATACATCACGAAAAATCGTGTAAAATCGTATTTATCTCTAAAAAGATAACTCGTGTTAAAACCAAAGTTGGATGTGTGGATGAGTATTACTAGACATCATGACAGTCACAAACATACCTGCCAATATCCTAATTAATATTCTGTAGAATTGTTAGTTCTGCCCTTTTTTTCACACCAGTAAATTTGTAGAGTAATATTCTGCAAATTCAATCCCAATTGATTAAGAAGAAAACTACTCTAAACGCGTACTGGTGTGAGAAAATAGGCGGAGCTAACAGTACTATGGAATATTAATTAGGATATTGGCAGGTATGATCACAAATATACATTTGCAACATTGTACGCTTTTTTTTTTTTTTTTTTGAACTATGAGAGATAAAAACTCCATTTCGTGCAAATAATGACTTCAATATTTTCCTAATAAATAATGTTAAAAAGTAAAAAATAATGTAACTAAATACCTCGTCTATTATAGAAATCAGTTTACTCATTGTGTTATTAATAATTCTTTATATTTTTTTTATATAAAAATATTTAATATATTTTAAACATTTCTTTATAACTTTTATGTATAAATATTAAAAATTTTACTTTGTTAGCCGGGCAATGTAGAATTCTATTTTTACAAAAGTACGAATTGCACTTTATTGTAAAATGAAATTTTTTACTTTTAAAATTCTATTCACAAATATTTCCTTTAGCAACAATTGAATATTCCTCAATTCCTTACTATTTTTAGCACATATACGTCGAAGTTGAAAAAAAAAAGTAATTTCATTTTCGCATGATTGAATTTCTGAAGAGAAAATAAAGTTTACGAAATTTTGACCGGAGAATAACTTTTGAGTTTTTAGAGATCAAATATCTATAAAGTTATTTAAAACTTTGCTCACAACGCTCGATTATAAGAGAAAATTCTTTAATTTTTGCGTTTACATGAAGAAATTTAAATTTATATTTGTCCAGGAAATATCGATAAAAAATAATTTTTAAATTTGTTAGAAAATAGCATTTTTTTTTTTTTCTATCTAAGTTAAAATGTAGTCTGAGAAAATATTTTTAGAATTTATTTTTGATTTTATTAAGAATAATTTTGTCAATAAATTAATAAAAATAAGTACTTTTATCTATTTTGAATGATTTAATTTATCGTGAACACGGTATAAAAAGAAGTCTATATCTTTAAGAACAATAACATGATTAAAGGTAAAAAATTTTGCACATACCGATATTTTAATGAATAACATGAGAAACTTTATATGTTTTAAAATTAACTCTAGATTTTGTTGACTAATTCTACTATACTATAATAAAAAATAAATTTTATTCAATTTTACATAATTTTTGTATATTATTTGTTTTAATTTCTTATGAATTATGTGATTAATTTCATATGAATTATGTCATTTTCTTTCTTAAACATTGGGAGCTCCAAGAGAATTTCATCTACCGTATTAGTGTTCAATTTATAGAATTTTAAAATCCTGAGAAATTGCTCTTTGATTTATGATTTTATATGAATTGTATTTTCTAAATAAATAGAGATTATTTTTAATGTAGGGAAACAATAAGAAATGTAGCAACAACAACAAAAATCTTGTATTTGAAAAAGAATGAAATATCATATTTGAGCAATGAATAATATTTAAATAAATAATGGACTGTCTTTTAATCAATAATTAATATATTATTTAAATAAAGATCCATTTATTTAAAAAGTAAAATAAATAAATAAACATAGTTTAATAGCAGTTCGATTTTAAATCTGTCAATATTAATTCTATTTCTGCATAAATTAATTTTCTAAAGTTTAATAGAAAATTGCGAGTACATAATTTAGAAATAAATGACTTTCTAAATAATTAATGAATAAAACAAACATTATATTTCAAATTGTTAGAAATTTATATACTTTTGCATAATTTACCCATAAAAAAAGTACGTAAAAATTAAAATTATTTCGAAATTCTTGCTTACAGGTAAAAAGTTCAAGTATATAGGCGAAAAAAAATCTGATGTGGGCACCACATGACTTCCTTATACACTTTTAGAAATATACATAATGTTAAAAAACATTGTCACTGGACCCGAAACAGTTGGCTAAAAATATTTTAAAAAATGAATTATCACCGTGTTCTGAGCTTTTCTGAAAGTTAGTTAAAAACCGATGCAAGATTTGTACTGGTAACGCTGACGAAGGCAGCAGGGACCCGAAAAAATTGGCTAAAAGTATTTTAAAAATGCATTTTCACCGTGTTCTGAACTATTCTGAAAGTTTCAAATGTCTAGCTAGTCGGGAAGTTAGTTAAACAAATTTTCTGTTGAACCATATAAACGCTGTCGAAGGCAGCAGTCACATGAAACAATTGGGTAAAAATATTTTTAAAAATGCATTGTCACCGTGTTTTGAGTTTTTCCAGAAGTTTTAAATGTCTAGCTAGCCGGGAAGTTAGTTAAAAATAGATTGCAAGATTCGTACTGGTAACGCTGCCGAAGACAGCAGGGACCCTTAACAGTTGGCTAAAAGTATTTAAAAAATGCATTTTCACCGTGTTCTGATTTAGTCTGAAAGTTTCAAATGTCTAGCTAGTCGAGAAGTTAGTTAAATAAATTTTCTGTTGAATCACATAAACGCTGCTGAAGGCAGCAGGTATTAGAAACAGTTGGCTAAAAATATTTTTAAAATGCATTGTCAACGTGTTCTGAACTTTTCTGAAAATTGCAAATGTCTAGCTAGTCGGGAAGTCAGTTAAATTGCAAGATTTGTCCAAACCGTTTTTGAGTTACTACCGTTTTTTGATACATTTTGGCCATTATGAACCTAATTTTCCTAAATATCTCCAAAACGGAAAATCATACAAAGTCCAAAAAGGGAGGTGCACAACTAGATGTTATAACAAACCTATGTACCAATTCGCAACTTTCTACGTCCAACCGTTTTTGAGTTATGCGACATACTCACACACACACACACAGACAGACACACATACATACAGACGTCACGAAAAATCGTGTAATGTCCCTTATCTTATACTATTAAGTGAGCAATATTTGTATGTATATTTCACTGTTCTCGAAAACGGTAGCTCGGACAGTCACGAGATTTAACACAAAGGTGCCCCCCGAAGGATCATTGTGCACATCGAAGTCAGAATTTCGAATTTCTGTTTAGTTTTCTTTTAATTAATAAAAATATGAAAATAATAAGCTAATAAATAGAAAAAAATTAGCCATTTAAATTGAATCTATAATTTAATTGTTGCCAAAAAAAAAAAAAAAAAAACGAGTTCATTATTTTTTTTTCCAACAGGAAAATAAATACATTTATCTAATCTAAACATGAACAATACTACACACTACTGATCGCAGAGCTTCCAAATTTGGCATATAGTTACCTGGGACCCTGCAGGTGTGCACCTCATCGAGAGTTTTTCAAATTTCGAATTTGAATTTTTTAAATTAATGTTTTTTTTTTATTTTAAACATTGGCTTTTATGTTTCCTTTTTCATGAATTTATTCTTCGATTATAATCGTCTGCGTATCTTAGCAACGGCTATATTATGCAATTTATTTTTTATTTAATACATTTATTTGAGGGCGAATCTTTTTTCTCTTTTTAATTTATTATATTTATTGAAAATAAAATGGTAATGCAGTAGAAAAAATTAAATATATTAAATTTAAAATTTAAAAACGTATTTATAACAGTTATGTTTATGTATAATTTTTGTAGTATAACAACAATTATTTTTCATTTGTTAATTTAATTTCTTTAGAAGTTTTTTTTTTTTTTTTTTTTTTTTTCTAATTTATACTATTTGTCAGGAAATAATGGTAGTATATAGTAGAAAAGATTAAACTGATTGAAATTTATTTGTTTTTTATGTATTTAATTCCTTCTAAAAGAAAATCTACTTTTTATTTTATTTCATTACATTGGTCGGAATCAAATTGTAATACAGTGTAAATAGCATGAGCAATAAAGTACTTGGTTCAAAAACTAAAATATTTAATAGACGCTGAGATACAGTTCTCTTTAAAATCGTAGTTCTTAAATAATGGCAGACCCACCTATCGTAAATAAATACCCATATTGAAATACATAGGAAAGAGATTTCTGCAGGCAGTGGGAACCTGCTCCCGATACAGTGCGGGCAGAGAAAGAGCTGTCGTAGTCAGCGAGTACCCGATGCGAGGTCTAGAGCGATTCTAATGTAATTATTTTAATTTTTATTTATAATGTGATATGAAAAATAAATAATGATCCAATTCTTTTGGAGATTTATTTAAATATAGTGGCCAGCGAAGCGGGCGTAGCCTGCTAGTATCTCTAAAACGAAAGCTCGTGTTAAGACGACACTTGCAGGTGTACAACTAGACATCATGACAGTCACACGTATAAATTGGCAACATTCATCGATGATTCGTTTTCGAGCAATGTGAAATGCAAAATCCATTTCGCAAATCGGGATTACTATACTTCCTTATACTTTGTATAAGGAAGTAAAAAAATGAACATGGTTGTGTTTTGTTTTTGAAAAAATTATGTGTAATCAATTTTTTTTTAAATTTTCGTAATTTTTCAAACCACGTTAAATTTGATTATCATATTTAGATTTATTTTTCGATGAAAGTGTGATTAAAAAAAAAAAAAAAATAATAATAATAATAATAAATAAATAGAGAGAGAGAGAGAGAAATAAAACCAACTTTCTTGGTTATTTGAAAACAATAAGACAATATGTACACATGGAAACAAAATTAATAAAATAAGATTTTGTGAAAATAATAAATTTTATATGCACAAGTCATTTTAACATAAACAAAAAGTGTCAAGAGGGGAATGAATTCTAACAACTAATCAAATCGATAGATATCTGGTTCCATGTATCTACTTACAATTGTAAAATATTTTTCTATTGTGTGAAGTTTACAAGTTTGCAGACAAATTTAAAAAATAATTTTAAATTCCAATATTGCTAGATGACATTATATATATATATATATATATATATATATATATATATATATATATATGTTTACAGGATTTTTAATCTAGACCAAATGTAAATTACATATTTGGAAAGATTGCATTAATTTTAGTTGAAAGTTTGAATTAACTTTAAACAGATCAAAAATGGTATCAAACAATGATTTGGACCTCAGACACTACCATAAAGTGCAATTGATCTACCACTGAGCAAAGCAGAGGGACGTTTGACATAATTAATTAAAGAAATGTGATTTGTGTTGAGGATTACTGTCAAATCTTAAGTTCGTAAGTACTTAAGTAAGCGGGAAAGTCTCCATAGAGAGGAGAGCATTTTAAATTGTCCAACATAATTTTATCTCAAATTGCGTAAAATATAATGGAAAATTCCGAACTCATAGGCTGCCAGGAAAATCCTGTGATTGAACCCTAATTAAAGCAATGATGTGGCATTCGTATTTTATGGCAATAACTAGCAGGCTTTGCCCGCTTCGCTGAGCACTATACTTAAATGAGTTGCAAAAATTCCATTACATTATTAATAATCTAAGTTAAAGTCTCCTCTGTATTCCACAGAGGTTTTCCCGCTCGCAATGTGAGGATTCCGGGTCCACACTGCTTTGGCAGTAGCTAGAAATCAGGATTTCTAGCAGTAGCTTACCCGCTTCTTACTTCCCCTTCCCCAGCGGCTAAGTTAGAAGTTTTGCGAAATCTCACCAAAGTACATAATCCGTACACATAATCAACATCCACATACCAAAACGCATCATTCTAAGACAATGTAAAGCGAATTCAAACAGAATAACTTGTTTTTACGCGTGTTTATTGCCCACCTTCCGACCCCAAGGGGTAAGTGGGTGAATTTAGTAACATCTCGTTACAATAAGCGTCAGATACATATAAAAAATTTGAGCCCCAAATTCCGTGACCGCAAATCCTATAGCTTCCCCAAGACAAATTTAGCGCTAAAGGGGGGGGGGTCTTGAATTTGCAACCCCCCCTAAAAAAAAATCGAAAATCAAAAATCACAAAAAAAAAAAAAAAAAAAAAAAAAAACGAAACTGTGTTTTTGAAAATATTCTAAACAAGACACGTGGCTATTTTCAATACCTTTGTAACATCTTTAGTAGAGGTCTACTAAAAAATCCGGAATTTCTATTTCCCCCTCGAAAAACGATTCCTCCCCTCCTTTAAGAGTCAAGAATTCTAAAATCGTACATAATGTTTTATTTATACTCAAGTCTAGTCTCATCATATTCAATTTCTTCACCGTGATGTAATTTGGAACCGAGTTATGCTTACAAACTTTTTTTTTGCTCCCTGTCCCGCTGGGGGGAAGGGGGTATTTCGATAAATCCTGTTTCTTTAGATGCCGCTTGCATATAAAAAATCCAAGCACCAAACTTCGTGACCGCAGCTCTCATAAATTTTCCAGGACAAATTTAGCGCTAAAAAGGGTGTCTCGAATTTGCCCTTTGTAACACATACCCCACCCCCCCAACCCCACCAAAAAAATGGCAGATCACAAAAAATCAAAAATGTGTTTTAGGAACTATCCTAAGAAAGTCGCATAGCCTGTTTTCAACATCTTTATTACATTTTTGGTAGAGTTCGACTCAAATCAGGAATTTTCAAAATTTCCCGCTAAAAGTCGATTTTCTCCTTTCGTTCCTTTAAAAATTGAAAATTCCTAAATCGCAGATAATGTTTTATTTGTACTCATGTCTGGTCTCCCCATGTGGAGTTTCTTTATTGTGAAGTAATTAGGAGCCGAGTTATGCTTACAAACGTGTTTTTTTCTCCCGCTGCGAGAAAGGGGGGGGGGAATTTCTGAAAAGTTGATTGATATAATTTTATGTTGGATAAAGATCTAAGTTTCTGTCAAGCGCTGTTGAATTCAGTCCAGCCGTTCTCAAGTGATGCCCGGACAAACGTGTTTTTGTCTTTTGCCCCCCAGGGGGGAAAGGGGGGAATTTTTGAAAAGTTGATTAGTATAATTTTAAGTTGGATAAAGATCTAAGTTTCTGCCAAGCGCTGTTGATTTCAGTCCAGTCGTTCTCAAGTGATGCCCGGACAAACGTGTTTTTGTCTTTTGCCCTCCAGGGGGGAACGGAGGAGGAATTTCTGAACAGTTGATAGATATAATTTTAAGTTGGGTAAAGATCTAAGTTTCTGCCAAGCGCTGTTGAATTCAGTCCAGCCGTTCTCATGTGATGCCCAGACAAACTTGTTTTTGTCTTTTGCCCCCCAGGGGAGAACGGGAGGGGGAATTTCTGAAAAGTTGATAGATATAATTTTAAGTTGAGTAAATTTCTAAGTTTCTGCCAAGCGCCGTTAAATTCCGTCCAGCCGTTCTCAGGTGATGCCCGGACAAAAAAAGCGACATACAGACACGATGACACACACACACAGGCAAAATTTTCTGAAGTTATTTTCGGCTTTCATGGTGTGTGAAACGTGAAAATATCGCAAAATTTTTCGATTCTGACAAATTTACAGACAAAACTCTGATTTTATTAATATAGATTAAGTTTCAATTTTTCACTAGATCAATTTAGTTCGGTGGGTTTTCTCCCATACAGCCACTGATATCCATTAGACATCTAAATTACATCGAATGATCTATAAAAGGTACAAAATATCTAAAGAATGTCCATTAAAAGTCTTGGATATCCTATACAAAGTATAGATATCTATTAGATGTTTAAATATAGACGAAATTTAGACGTGCCTTTTTCGATAGCTAATAGATGTAACATGTTAGATCAAAACAAGATTTAGATATTTCTAGTATCTATTAGATCTAACAAGTCCAATTAATGGAGGTTTGGAGAATTACCAGATATTTAATAGACATCTAATGGATATAAAAAAGAGTGACATTTGTCATGCTAATAGATATCTGTAGGAGATTTATAGAAATTTAATGGATCTTTTCTTTTTTTTAAACTTTTATACGTGTTTATAGATGTCTTATGGATGTAAGTAAATGGCTGTGTAAGATTCCACATCTTTTAGAAAATTATATAAGTTAAATACCTATTTTTACCAGGGATTAAAATGTTTGTTAGATTTTTGATACACTATATTTTCAGGTTTTTTTTTTTTTAATTAATTAATGATTGTATTATATAAATGAAGGGAAAAAAACATATTATTAGAAGAAGAATAAAAACCTGCTTTTAAAAATCTGTGTTAGAAAAATCATGTTTTACTTTAAATTTTTTATTTAAGATTGCTTTCGAATCTAGCAAATGCCTATAAATATGATTTTTTTTTCAATTTTACACTTTTCTGAAACTTATACATGAGGGCGTAGAAAATGTACTACCATTTTTACATGATTGAATTTTCGACTGCAGAATCATATCTACTGAATTTGAACTGAAAAGTAACTACTTCTTATGCTGTACCAAATGTCAGAAAAGGAGTCTTAACACATGATGTTTTATAAATAAGGCAGTAGCTTATGATAAATATCAAACCTCTGCAACTTTTATGCTTACAAGCATTTTCTCTTATTTCTATATCACTGCGCCAAAAATATATGTGATATAAATAACGTTGAAAGTTACTTTAAAATTCTTAGTGCTTCTTTTTTGTTTATGTATAAAAAAAAATGTTTTGTTGAAAATCATACAGAAGCAAATGCTATAAGTAATTCTAATTTTTTGCTGTAAATATGGCGATATTAGATGTGATATAAAAAAGGGCATTTTTCTCCCGAAGCTATAATTATATTTACGAATATTATAAGTAGATTTTTTTATAAATTAACCCTCTAAACGTCAGATAGAAAATATCCGTGCACTAAGCTATAATTTTTGCCCCGCAATATAGTTTTAATTAAAAATGAAGTAAGAAAATTTAGCATACTTTTTAAACATTGAACATTATGTACAATGTATTTTAGAACTACTCTTTATTACTTCTAGGAGGATTAGAGTGCATTCAGATGACTCGTAATAATATAGCAATGTGGGGTCGGAAATATTTTACCTACTGGCGTGGTGATATACACAGAAACATCCAAAAAAATAACTTACATGGCGACGTTTTATTTCTGATGTTTCTCTGTATGCTACCACATCAGAAAAGAATTTCTGACTCTGCATTGTAGTATGATTCCAAGATGTCTTGATGTATCCTGTCTCTCTTAAAACTTCTGAAATGTTGTGCTGAAATAACCTGTATTATTAAACATAAGGTTTATCTTCAAAAATATAAACAAGTCCTTCCGACATTCGGAAGGGTAGGTTGATTTATTTTTTTAATCAAATAGCCGACATATTGAAACAAAATGGTGGCTACAAATTATTAATGGATTTGGTAGAAATATTAATGAGGGCTATGTACATATGGAGTTTTAAGGAAATCGGTAATTAAATACTTTTTTATGGCAATTTGGAATTTTCGAGTGGCCGGCACTTGAAAACAAGACGTCGGGTCAAGTTGGAAAACAAATATTTCAAATGCATTTGTGAGATAAGTCTATTGTACAAGTTTAGTTAGAATTTCAAAATTTATCGCGTTAAAATATTAAGTAGCCGCCACTTGGATCAAAATGGTGTAGAAAGTTGCTCAGTGAAATTATCCAATATATTTTTAAGATAAGTCCACAGTCTAACTTTCGTTTGAATAAATTCACTATTTCAAGATTATAGCGATAACAAATTCTCAAGTGGCGGCTTACAAATGGCCACAACTTGGAAACAAAATTGCGGAGGAATTTTCCCACCGAAATCATAGATATTCGAATGATAAATCCATTTTTCAACCTTGCTTTGAATTGATTACGTATTGGTTGAGTGCGAAAGTTCTACCCGTTTTTTTATATGCAAATTTGCAATTGAATTGATGTCACACATGACAATGTAATGACGCAAATCGTCCGCCAGTCAAACGTGTGGAACCCTCACATATAAATACATCGTGCCTCACAAAGTTAATCATCTCAAAAAATAAAATATCACAGGGTGTAACATGGAAAGCGAGAAAGAGCATACAAGACATTGTTTGTTATACGAGTTCGATAAAAAGAGTACGACAGCCGCAGCATGTCGCAACGTTTGTCAAGTTTATGGGGAGGATGCAATAGGCGAAAGCACATTTCATCGATGGTTTCGTAAATTTAGGGAAGGAGACAGAAGTTGCCAAGATCAGGCTAGGAGTGGACGGCCATCACACGTTGGGAACAACGATATTGACCAAGCCATAAGGAACAACACGAGCTCAACCGTGCAAGAATTAGCGGAGACCTTCAACGTACATACACCGGGCAATGGTTCAGAGACTACTGGCTAATTTAGGTTTTACGAAAAAGTTGGATCATTGGGTTCAACATAACCTGACAGATAATCAAGGACTGTGTGTTGCCCTTCTCATCCGCCTGCATCGACTTCGCAAGCTAAACTTCATCCCAAGAAAGTGCTATTGAGTGTGTGGTGGGATATGCAGGAAATAATTCACTAGGAGGTCCTGCCACTCAACCAAACCATCAATGCTGCCTTCTTCTGTCTACAGTTAGGTACGCTGCATTCAAATTTGGTAGCAAAGCGGCGAGGTCTCATCAATCGTCGCGGTGGTATCCTTCATCACGATAATGCCAGGCCACGTGCTGCTGTCATCACTCGCCAAAAGTTACTGGATTTTATTTGGGAGGTTTTGTCCCACCCTTCCAATTCTCCTGACTTGGCACCAACTGAATATCATCTGTTTCCGTCGTTGAACAATTCCTCGAGTCAGAAAATCTTTAATGATCTTGATGTGAAAACTGCCATCCAAGATTTTTTTAACACGAAACCGCCGGAATTTTACCGCCGTGGTATTCATCTCCTACAAGAAAGGTGGCAAGAGGTCTTAGATAGCAATGGGGATTAGGCACAATAATAGGTACTGTTCATTTTGCGTTCATTTCCTCTTTTTTATGGGTAATAAAAACGCGTAGAACTTTTGCACTCACCCAATATTTCAAAAGTTATCGTGATAACAAATTTTTAAGTGGCCGTCACTCCGAAACGATATGAAGTAGCAAGTTCCCCAGAAAACTCATCCAATATATTTGAAGCATAAGTTCATTCCCAACTTTGGCTCAAATTAGTTCAGTGATTAAAAATCATTGTTATGACAAATTTTCAAGTGGCAGTCTAATTGGCTGCAACTTTGAACAAAATGGCAGAGCAACTTGCCCAACGAAATCATCTAAGATAGTTCTAATAAGTTCTCTGTCCAAGTTAAATTCAAACTAATTCAGTATTTCAAAAATTATCGTGATAAGAAATTTTCAAGTGGCACCGTGAATTACAGTGGTCACCACTTGGAAACTAAAAAGCAGAGTGAGATGCCCAGCGAACTTATCTGAGATATTTGAATATTAAATCTGCTCTCCAAATTTGATATGAATTGATTCAGTATTACGAAAGCTATCATAATGACAAATTTTTAAATGGCCTCCACTTATAGATAAAATGACGGAGCAAGTTACCCAGAGAAATTATCGAAGATATTCTAACCGTAAGTTCACTATCTGTTTTTTGTTTGAACCAGTTTAGTATTTAAAAATTTATTGTGATGGCATATTTGCAAGTGGTTGTGACTTGGAAAAAAAATGTCGGAACAAGTTGCCCAGTAAACTCATCCAAGATATAGGATAAGTTCACTGTCCAACTTTCGTTTGAATTGAATCAGAATTAAAAAGTTATCGTCATTATAAATTTTTAAGTTGTAGCCTGATTTCAAGTTGTCTCGCTTAGTTTATAAAATCTACACTTTTATAAAAATGGTAGATAAAGTTCATTAATAAATTTGTTTGAGACCCTATATGGTCTATATATATGTCAGAATTCAAACAAATTGGGAATACGCTTTTTACAATGGAAATTTAAAAGTTTCAAGTGGTCCTACTTGAAAAGAACATGACGGAGCAACTTGGTAAACAAACTCGTTCAAGATGTTTCTGAGACAAATTCGCTGTCCAAATTTGTTTCAATTTGAATTACTATTTCGGAAGTTATCCTGATTATAAATTTTCAAGTGGTAGCCTGATTTCAACTGGCTCTGTTCAATTTAAGATATCCACCACATTGTTAAAAATGACTGATAAAGTTCATTAATGAAGTTCATTAAGACGCTTATGTAGCTTATGATTATATCAAAATTCAAGCAAAACCGTCCTTAAATACGCTATTTAGAATGTGGATTTGAAATTTTCAAGTGGCCACCACTTGAGAACAAAAAGATGTAGCAACTTGATTAACGAACTCATTCAATTTATTTGTAAGATAAGTTCGCTGTCCAAATTTCGTTCGCTTGGAGTATTATTTCGGGAGTTATCGGGATGACAAAATTTTCATTATATATATATATATATATATATATATATATATATATATATATATATATATATATATATATATATACAGGGTGATTGTAATTAAAGATACGATTTCAAAACTACCATCAGAGCAATTTGATATTTTACAGAGCAATTGTGAGGCAATGAAATTTTGTTTGGGTAAGGAGAAAAGTAGTTCCAACTTGTTCCTATAGATGGCGCTGTCAGAGGAATGTCAGGGCAAACGCCTAAATGGACTCATTAAACACAGGAATGTTGGTAACAACACAATGGACTAGAAGGAAACAATTGACTAAAAGAGTTTACTACAACTTTTTTAGCAAAAGACAAGAATACGTGTTTACAGCGTAAACAGTCATAGTGAAAAGAGAAAAAGAGGAGCTTCATGAAACAAATAGTTTACGGATAATTAACGGCACATTTTCGAACTATTTTTCTTTTTCTTTTGCCAAACAAAATTTCCTTGCGCCACGATTGCTCTGGTAAAATATCAAATCGCTCTGATGGGTAGTTTTAAAATTATAGCATTCAATCGTAACTTTAATTATAATCGTCCTGTATGTAAAGGAATTGGCAATAGATCGATTTCTGAAGAAATATATGTGTAACAAAGACTTTGCATCAAATGTAAAATATAAGCTGACGTAAGGAATTTCACAAAATTTTACATTTAGTTATATCTTAACATGAGCTCTAACAGCACACTTATCCAGAGTACGTCTTCAGGATATTTCTGGGATGTCTTTTCATCCTGAAGATATCTAGGAGATATTTTGGGGAGCAGCTATGCTGTTAGAAATTGTGTCTATCAAATATTGTTGCATATTTCTCAATATGTAGCTCCGTAATCCCTTTACATATCTGGAAATATTTATAACTTATTCCGGAGTTCTGCTAGCCCCGCCCTCTTTACACACCAGTATATTTTAAGGGCATTTTCCTTCTTACTTAAATGTAATTACATAATGTTGAATTCCTCTACAATCTGTCTGCATAGCTGCCAATATTTTAATTTATTCCGGAGTACTTTTAGCCCCGCCTTTATTTCGTACCACTTATTTTTTAAATGAAATTTTGTCATATTTTATCAAAGTTATATATTGGGAAAAAAAAATTCTATAAATAAAGTGGTGCGAAATAAAGGTGGGGCTAAAAGTACTCCGGAATAAAAATATTGGCAGCTATGTCTGACTGGTGTGATAAAAGGGCGGGGCTAACATTACTCCGGAATAAATTATAAATATTTCCAGGCATGCCTTTTTATCATATGAGTAAAAATTATGACTGCATGGGACAAAATTTCGCATATATATATATAACGATAATTATTTTCAATTAACTAAAGGTTAGAATATTAATAGATAATCACGAATATTTTTATATATAGATGACCATTGTTTACCCCCTCTCCCGATGGGTGTGCAGTTTTAATAAAAATGTTTTATAAAAAATAACTCATCATTTGCTTTAAAACATGAATGGTCGCAACTTTAAACAAAATTATTCACCTTTATTTTAATTTTTAACAAAAACAACAACAGAAAAAAGAAACCTTAAAAGAAAATTTATTTCCTAATTTATCGTACGTAAATTACAAAATTATCTCTATTTCGACAAATTCGGTGTTCGATATATTTGCTCTAAATTATGTGAATTTGTTTAGGATAATATAAGAGAAATTACAGTAATGGATATAACAAACTACTTTTAAAAAGCACAATTAATAATAAAAAAATATATATAAAAGGAATTTATTGCATTTTGGTGGATTTTTTTTAATAAAAGAAAACTGTAATTAATATTCTTCAATATTACATTTTTGCAAAAGTTATAAAGCAACAGTTCTATGAAATTGCTATAATGTACACCACTATAAAAATTGAGAAGATGAAAAAATATATATATGTATTTAATGAAAAGTACATTTTTGGTTGGGGATGTGCGCCATGCACGTTTCAAACTGTACCAAAAATCATTTCACGTGTCATGATACAAATATTTAAAGAATGATGAATTGCGTAATTACCAGACTATTTTTCGAAGTAAAAGTAAAAAATTACTGACTGTAACGCATAAAAGTAGCTTCTGTACAGCTATTAGATGAAGTAATTCATTTCCATTATATTTTCATTGAAAGTAAAATGTATTTTCAAATGTCACGTGCAGTAATTCGCATTCTAGCAAATTACGTTCATCCATGTACTTTTAACTTAAAACGTTATTCAGGGCTTAAAAAAAAAAAAAAAAAAAAAAAAAAAAAAAAAAAACTTTTAGATGTTTAATAATTATAAAAAATATATTTTCGGATCTTACATGCAATGTTATACAATTGATGCATAACATGCAATGTTATACATCAGGAGGAAAAAACTTACGAAATCTCCATTTGGATTTTTTATACGCTTACAAAATAATTTTCCTTTAGAATAAGTGATGTTTGCATAATTTTGAATTACGAACGGATATGCTTTAATTACGCATACCAGAACCGCATAGAGGATAATATAAAATTATATTTCATTTGTTTAAACGAAATTATCTATGAATAAAAATGATTATTTTTGCGTATATTTCTCCGTCTAGCATCTAAAAGATTTTTATAAAAACATAATAACGGATGATATTGTTAATAATATTTTTAACTAAATTTAAAAAAAGAATTTGATAAGTATTTATTTTTACATCACATTATAAAAAATAAAAATAAAAAATAAAATAAAATCGCTTGAAACATTGTTTCGGGTACCTGCTGATTACGGCTGCTTCTTTTCTGCCTGCATTGCTTTGGGTCCAGATTCCCACTGCTTACAGAGAGGTCTTTCCCGGGCACTTCAATATGGGCATTTATCGACGACAGGTGGGTCGTATATTATTTAAGAAAACGATTTTAAAGATGACTGTATCTCAGCATCTATTAAATATTTTAGTTTTTGAAGCATGTATTTTATAGCCCTCGCTCCTTACACTTTATTACCATATGATTTCGACCAATATAATAAATAAATGAAAAATGAGCTTTTCTTTCAATAGAAATAAAATAAATTAATTAAAAAAAATTAATTAAAATTAAATTTTAATAAGAAAAAAATTAAAAGTTTTTATTCTGTAAAAGTTATACATTATTCATAAACATAACTGTTATAAATATGTTTTTAAATTTAAAATTTAATATATTTTTTTTTTCTATTGCATTATCATTTGATTTTCAATAAATATAATAAATTAAAAAAAAAAAAAAAAAAAAAAAAAAAGATTTCGCGTTCAATTAACAGAAAAATAAATAGCGTAATAGCCGTTGCTAAGTTACGCAGACGTTTGAAACGAAAGAAGAAATTACAGAAAAATGAAATATTGAAGCCATTATTTAAAATCGAAAAAATAAATAAATAAATCAAATTCGAAAAAAATAAAAAAAGAAACAAAAAAACTCGATGAGGTGCAAACCTGCAGCGTCACAAGTACCCATCTGCTATGTTTTGTAGCTCTGCGATCACTAGTGTGAGCACCAGAGCGCAGACAGACAGACTCTTCTCTTTATTTATACAGATATTGAATTTTTATATGTTATTAGGATATAAATTTAAATACCATAGATATTACAAAGTAAAAACAAAAAAGTTTCTTTATTATAAATGTGATGTTTTGTTATAATTACAAAACTTTAAATAAACACCATAAAATGCAACAATAGTTTCAGGTCGAAAGAACATACTGCAGTCAAAGCGGCAACGCACATTATAGTTGTGCGATGTCGCTTTGACCGCAGGAGTCGTGCCTATTCTGTTCGCCTGACGAAGGGTCGTGTGTTCTTTCGACCTGAAACAAATGTTGCAAGTTTTTTTTGTTGTTTTGTGATGTTTGTTCAGAGTTTTGTAATTATTACTTTAAAGCGACTGTTCTGTGGTTATTTTCCTATCACTATGATGCTTTGCGTTTATAAATAATTCAATACGTGTAAAATGCGAAAAATAAAATAAAATAAATAAATAAATAAAATAAATTTATAAATATTTAATTATAATTATAATTAAAATTAAAATAATTATAATAATAAATGATTCTAACATAATTTGCAGTGTAATTCTATCAACATATTTTCAGTATTTTTAATTCTTTAAACGTGAGCACAATGATTTTTCGTGAGCACAATGATTTTTTAAAATTCTATTTAGAATATTTCTTTTCTATATTATTACTGTCTTTACATTAGAAGAAAAAAAAATGAATTTATAAAAAAAAATTGATTTAAGGCTTTTGAAGGATTTACATGTTTTGGGAGTTTCACAGCACGATTTGACTATTTTTAGGAAAATGTCTCTCTATATGCATGGGACAAAAAGTTTTTGGTAACTGTACCACTGGAAATACTGCACAGAATTTCATGTAAATTTAAATGTAGTTGCCTCTTAACATAAAACAGTGACTGTCAAATTTTTGTGCAAATTGCTCAACAGGTGCCGCTACTGTAATGAGATTTCTCTTATTTAAAAGAAAGCTATATCTCAGGTTGTATTGGGTAGTATGGAACAAAACTTGGTATATTAGATGTACGTTATAAAACATTATGCAGTTTGAATTTTGGTGTATATCATATATATAGGATTCTACTGTATATAATTGCACAAAGCTTAGTAATATATGAGAAGACTATAATAAAAATCTATGTTCATTCAGTTACAGTATACATCAGCCGAAATATGGCACTGCTGTTTTGAAATTTATTCTATGAATAGGACGCTATATCTCAGGATTTATTGTATATATGTGGACTGAGGAAAAAAAAAATATGTTGATTTACTTTTGGTGCATATCGGCCGAAAGGTGGCCTTTCTGTGCTACGATTTACCCCGTGAATAATAAAGCTATATCTCAGATTTTTTTGTATATAATCGCAAAAAAATTTGGTATTTTAGAGGGTTATTAAGAAGCACTATATTGGTTTATTTGGGCATATGTCGAATGACTGGTGGAGTTGTTGTTATGCAACATTCATGATTTTTTACATGTGTAAATGTCAGCATCTGTTGATTAAAATTGCAACAAATTCTATATGTAAAATCTTTAGAGTGAAAAACTCCGTACAAGTTAAACAGTTAGTGGACTTGTTGCATAGAACGATATAGAAGAAACCTTTGTGATGCCTACAACATGCTAATTTTTAATTGTTAAAACGTATTTTTATTTTATTCTTTATACAATAGAAGAAAAAATTGCATTCTTTAACAACCTCGTTTTCTGATTGATCTACACGTTTTCTTACGCGATGTTCTTAATATGATTTGACCACTTGTAGAAATATTTCTTTATCTGTGTTCTCTGTGTGTGTGTATCTGAAGTTCTGTGAAACGTTGTATCTTTCTAACCTATGGATGAAATTTAATTTAAGTTTATATTTTAATAGATCATGCTTTAACTTGGTGTGAGTTATCTTTTGGAGAAAATCGCCGAATAGGTGATATTGTTATCGCATTTCAAAGGGATTTTAAATATAGCAGTAAAAGACAAATTTTCGTATAAATTTGCGCAATGATTTATTTATTTATTTATTTATTATATATTATTTTTACGAATAATTCCGAAGGGAAAAGGATCTAGTTATAATTGTAATAGTTATCTAGGAAGAAAACTGTATATGTAAGATGATGGCTCTTTTTCCCCCTTCTTTTAGGGGTGCAAATTTTCAATATTCTACAGACCACAAAATTGGTTTACTTCTGACATTTTTGTTATAGTTCACTTAGATAAAAACATTATGCATTCGATATGGTAAATAATTTTAATAAATAATAAATGCAATAAAAAAATAATAATTTAATAATAATTAAAAAAAAACTATATACATTATATATTTGTATGAGAATAATTAGAAGAAACTTTTGTGATATTCGCAACATAATTTAGTTTATGTGTTTACAGTCATCTTCAATAATAAATAAACTGAAAGTGCTAGTGTTAATAAACATAACGGCTTCTTCTGGTATATCTTGCATTTTTTAGCTGCTTTCATAGCGGTTTTGGCATAGTTAGATTTTTTTTTTTTTTCACTATTTTATAAGTACAGGGTGATTATAATTAAAGTTACGTTTTCAAAACGCTATAAATTTTAAAACTAACCATCAAGCGATTTTATATTTTACCAGAGCAATCGAGAGGCAATGATATTTTGTTTGGGGGAGGAAAAACGTAGCTTCAACATGTTTCTATAGATGGCGCTGTCAGAGCAATGCCCGGGAAAAACGCCTAAATGGACCCATTAACCACAGGAATGTTGTTAGCAACACAATGGAAGAGCAGGAAACAATAGACTTCAAGGCTTACTACAATTTTTTTTTAGCAAAAAGACAAGAAGACATGTTTACAGCGGAGACAGTTATAGAGAAAAGAGAAAAAGAGGAGCTTCAGGAAGCAAATATTTCACGGATAATTAACGGCACATTTTGGAACTATATTTTTTTTCTTTTGCCAAACAAAATTTCATTAACTCATGATTGCTCTGTTAAAATATCAAATCGCTCTGATGCGTAGTTTTAAAATTATAGTGTTTGGAAATCGTAACTTTATTTATAATCACCCTGTACATAGAAGTTGAATACCCTAGTAGCATCGGAACGTTTTTTGAACGTCTAATGACGGTTACAATTTTCCAAACACCATGCTTCGTGTTTTTTTTATTTTGTATTGATTAGTTTTTGTAATTCTTTTGAAGATCGCTTATGTAATAAAAATATATATAATTATAAAATATTGAAGCGTTGCATTCAACATTGAATAATTAATCAAAGAAACATTTACACTACTTAGCAGTAAGTATTTGGGCACTTTCGAATTTAGACATTTTGTTAAATATCTGGAAATGTTCTTTTGGCAACTTTGAAACTTTGGTATCATGAAACTTATCCTGAAACTTTCGTATCGTGAAGAACACATTACACAACATATATTTCAGCAAAAATTGTGTCCCGAAAAGGAAAAGGGGAGCAGTAAAAAAATTAAAGAAAAATCGAAATGTTTTGAATCACCCTGTAAAAAGTAATGCTTGAAATGCGATTTTGACTGAAACATGTGATTAAGAGAAATTTTCGCATTATCTGTATAAAGTTTTAAGAGACTACCGCATATATTCATGGAGATACAATTTTTTATTCTTTTAAACATTGCAAAAAATTTTCCACTTTTTACCATGTGTTTATTTTAACTTCTATTCTTGTTTGTTTGTTTGTTTGCTTGTTCGGTACAAATCTTGCAATCGAATTTTAACTAACTTCCCTACTAGCTAGAGATTTGAAACTTTCACAGTAGCTCATAACCCGGGGACAACACAATACTTCGAAGTCCGATTTTCGATTTTTTGAGTAGTTTTCTTATAATTAATTAAAATGTGAAAATAATAACCTCCTAATAGCGTTAAAATAGCCATTAAAATATTAGCTATAACTTAATTGCTGCCAAAAAAAAAAAGAGTTCATTTTTTTACATAAAAATAAATACATTTAATTAAACGTGATCGTTAAAAAATTATAAAAAAATAAATTATGCAACTGACAAAAAATGACGTCATTATCATTTTAAAAATTTTATGCACATAAGAGCTCTATGATTCATCAGAAAATTTAAAACATGGTATATAAAAAGGCTATTTTTTTTAATCTTATAATTATTTCATTATAACGCGCAATGTATTAAACCCAGAGCAAAAGTATTTTCAGGAAATTTGACATACTTCCTTAGATACACCATACTGCATTCAGAATGGAAAAGTGTTAACTATATTACAAAATATGAGCATTTTTACTAAATAATATTTATCTACTCATGCTCTAGTGTAAAAAAAAAAAAAAAAAAAAAAAAAACTAATTTGCATAATTTAATAGCCAAATGTATTGAGCAACTTACATGAAAACCCCAAACAAATATCGTGTAAATTTAAAGAGTTAGGAGAGATAGCATGAGCAGTCAAAATGCTTATTGGTAGGTAGTATATTAAAAATTCAGATAATATTTTGTTATAAGCAATATATATATATATATATATATATATATATATATATATATATATATATATATATAATATATATTCTAGAAAACATATTTTTTTATTATTATTATTAAAAGTGATGAAATTTTATGATTTACTCTTTTGAATTATTCCCACTTGCGCGATTCCCATTTGCGCGACGGGGTGAAAAAATCCCATTTACGCAACGAGAAATTGCAGGACCGGGCGTGCAGGTGACTTCTTTCTTTTTGTATTGATAATCTGAGAACGCCCGTAACTCGTTTCCTTAGCAATCACTACCACGCACGTAAAAAAAAATCTAAAAAAAAAATCTCGACACCCCTACCCGCTATGCATGGATCTGAGGACGCCCGTAACTCGGTTCCGCGGCAATCCCTACCACGCACGTAAAAATAAAAAAATAAAAACATCACTGGACACCCCTACTTCGCTGTGCATGAATCTGAGGACGCCCGTAACTCGGTTCCGCGGCAATCCCTACTACGCAGGTAGAAAGAAAAAAAAAATCACTGGACGCCTCTACCTTGCTGTGCCGGAATCTGAAAACGCTGGTAACTCGTTTTCGCAGCAATCAGTATCACGCACGTATATATGCTTCGCGCACATGAAAAAAAAAGTCACTAGAGATCGCTGTGTATGAATCTGAGAACGCATGTAACTCGTACTATTCTTGTATTTTTACTTTATTCGCGCAAATGGGAATTTTTCACCACTTCGCGCAAATGGAAATCGCACAAGTGGGAAGATACCATTCTTTTCTGTTAGTTACATACATTTTCCTTAAAATAAATAAATAAATAATAAAAAAAAAAATAATAGAAATAGTAATAATAACGTCACATTTTCTTTGAGAGATGTAAAAAAAAATAAAGAAAAGAAAAAATACTATAATGATGAATTTATACATATATTTATCTTCTAAAAAATGTTTCTCCCAAAATTGTCAGCACTTTTCAAAAAGCTGAATATTTTCATTCATATCACGTTTCACTGTCAGACGACACTTTTGATTTGAAAGTTTGAAGATGATATAAAACTTTTTTCTTTCCTTTCAAGAAAACACCATTGGTACAAGACTGTAGCTTTAAATACATATGCTCAAAAATTATAAAACATGCAAAATATTGCGCCATTGCTCAGGTTTATTCATTTTATTCATCAGTCATTATTTACTGATTCGTTATTTATTTTTTAAAGTATTATATTTTAAACAATAAATTAAATTTTCAAATTTATAGGCCTTTGTTTAAATATTTATATTTAGGGATAAAATTATGTCATTATGGTAAATAAGAAATTAGAATATACTCAGACAAATTTATTAGTACTTTCAACTTTCAATCTTGTTGTTAATCTGACTATATGTCAACAGTATCTAATTTGCATCATTTATATTTTGGATTACCTAAGAACGATCTTCAAAAATTCGTCCATCCAAAGAATGCAAAATATCTTATATTGGAGCATGAAAATGTTACACAATTCCGGAGATAACTAAAATGGAAAACAAACTTTTTTTATAGAAAGGGGCCAGTAAAATTTAAAAAATACAAACTCATCTCATAAAAAGTCATTAGGGTAAAGACAAATCTGTTGGATCTATTTCAAAAACAGATAGTCTAATAAACAAGCAAAAGAGGTTACAGAAAAAGAAAATAAAAATCAGCCATACTTAACATAATCATAGATATATTAAATACACACAACTGTAGTAAAAAGAAGAAAAAAAGAAGAAGAAGAAGGAGAAAGAAAGAAAGGAAAAAAAAAAAAAAAAAAAGAAAAAACATTTAAAAGTGTGGTTCGGAAAAAACATGACAAGAATATTTGGTGAATGAATGTAAAATCAATGGTATTTTACAACTGGACCTAGAGGACAACAGAAGAGAAAAGATCACACATCTGATTTACTGATACAATTTAGGTGAAACTACCAGTAAACACACAATTTTAAATAAAAATAAACATTTTAAAATAAACATATATTACATATAAAAATTATTGTAGAATTAAAATATTATAGAATTTTCATATATTATATATCATATATCATATATTATATATTTCATATATTTATATATTATAAGATTTCATGGAATTCTAGCATTATTATCCTTATTCAAACTACATCTGATATTGATTTTGCAATTTATTATTATAAGTTAATAATAATAAAAATAGTGCGGTACAATATTATATTTTAATACTTTTCAAGATATTAAAATGAATAAAATAATATCTGCTTTTTATCATGAATTTATTTCGTGTACACAAAGATTTGTTTATCCGATTTCACATTATTATTATTTTCTTTTTTGTTATTTTTATTATTTCTTCATAAATTAAAGCAGATTTTTGTTCATATTCTAATGATTACACTATTAAATAAAGAAAGAACATAAATAAGAAAATATTATTCCATCCATTATTATGCTTTATTGTGCTAAATTATTATTATGCTTCAATAAACAGCCTGTTTCAAACTTTTTTTTTTCTTTTAACATGGTATTTAAATCAGTTAAAATTCTAAAAATGTATCTTTCAATTCTAGAAATGGCTAATTGACATACGAACTAGACTTTTTCTAAGATTTTTTTTTTCCTATACGTGCTTAATAGGAACGTAGGTTCCAACAGGTACGGTTCTTTAACATACTTTTTCTGAGTTAAAATTGTCGCCTTATTTATCATGAAAAAAAAAAAAAAAAGAATGCTACAAAACTCTTTTTTTGAAGTTCTGATAGAAAGGTTGTTTGGTTGGGTTTTACGTCGCACTAGTGCTGCGCAGATGGGCAATTGGCGACGGTCTGGGACTCACCTCTAGAGGTGGTCCGGAGACATGCCATAGCAATTTTGATCTTCCACGAAAGGGATGGCTTCCCCGCTGCGGTAACCCCTAGAGGTATAATTTTTTATGGGAACACGGAGGACATTGCGGCCGCGACAGATTTTACGTGCACCAGCCACCATTAGTGTACACGACGGTCTTTGGCCGGCTGGAGTACCGAACCCGCAATCTTCCAATTACGAGGCCGGCGCTCTACCGACTGGGCTACTGCGGCCCGCTGGTAGAAAGGGGGGGAAATGACATCTATGCATTAATGATATGAAAACGATATATGTCATTTTTGAATATTTTGCTTAATACACATATGTAAATTAAGATAAAGGCAGTTTTAATATGATCAATATGATCACAGTATTTCTCCTAAGAATGTCTCATCCAAGCTCAAAATGCGAATTTTATTTTACTGCTATATTTCTTGCGTTGCTCTTTCTCTAGTACCCGATACCTTTTAACCCCCAAAACATTTTTTTATTTTTTTTATTGACATCTTTTTATTTCTACTCACACCACTGTTACTGCATTGTAATATTCATGTTATTTATTCGTTGGATCGGCATGTTATTTAAAATAAATAAATAAATAAATAAAAATAAATAAAAATAAAAATAAAAATAAAAAAAACTACCTTTTGAAAATGCTGGAGCTAATAAGTATAAATTATGGCGAAAGTAGTGCCCGAGCGCTGTTCGGGCAAAACTATTAAGGGGTTAAAGGTAAAATGAATAGAATATTTAACGACTAATGATTTATGAAACGTTAATGCTTATTATATTCTATATAATTGTCTTTTCATCTGAAATATACCGATTAAAATAAAGTTTCATAGTACAAATATATATTAATTGAAATGTGAAAAAAACTTTTTTAATTAATAAATGCACAGTATTAATTGTTTTTCTAATATAGAGCTTTAATGTTGTAAAATTACAGTTAAAATAATGATAATAATTATCTATCGCAGCCTTTATTTAGATAGGGAAAAAAGGCCTAAAACAATCGTAGCTGGCAAAACCATTCACATATGTTTTATTCCAGACAGATAGCTTTATCTGCAGGTTACACATGAATTAGTTGCAAGCAACAAGTCAAGAAGAAGCAATGGCGCTATTCAAGCGATCGCAGTTTCACGCATTTGAATCGAATTCTTTGAAAAAGCTGGTTTTATAACATGTGTCATTGTGTATGCACTAACTTTTCTATTTATTAAGATACACAGTCTTTCATGTAGACTTGGTTTACGTATTTTATTTTATTATGTATTGTCATAATTACTTTTCTATCCTTTATTTTGATGATAAAAAACAATTTACACTTATTTTTAAATGAAGGATCATTTTACCCTTTGGTGAGAGTAAAACAACCCTTTGGACACATTTTCCAAAATCTATTTTTTTTTCATTACTCAGTTTGGGTTTAAAATATTATTAAAATATGTTAACATGCAATATATAGTGTAAAACATACTAGCAAAATGGCTAAAGTTTTATTAAAACAGTTATGTTAATTTACACAAGTTTTTTTCCTTAAGGGGATCTTTTTAGGACACCATACCATACTTTTTTTCTCTCTCTCTTTTCTTTTTATTTTATGAGTCTACATCAACTGAATCCTCCATTTCTTACAGAATGATTTGAATATTCTATTGACGTGGCCGCTTCATTTTCTTTATTTTATTTTTTCGGCTATGCCTTTTGGGGAGAAAGTTTTTCCCCATGTTTCCAACTAAAATTGAATTAATAATCAGTGCCATACAAAGTACATTGCAGAAGTGTTATTTTAAATGCGTTTTTTTTTTTTTTTTTTTTTTTTTTTTTTTTTTTTTTTTAATTAAACGTGAAAGAAAATACGTGAAATAATAAATTTATCTCAAATATTTTTGTAACTAACATAAACTGAAACACGCTATTATCATGATATTAAATTAAACTATAACGCTAACAATATTATACGACATTATTTTTGCTATTTAAGTCCTGAATATTGCTTATTTAATTTAATAGGAAATGAATATAGGTGAAATAATTTAAAAATTTCAATTTGATTAATCTTCGAATCTATATTGAATATTAAATACTCAAAAAAACCAACATAAATAACTAATAATTTAAAACAGAATTAATGTAGCATTATTCATATTAATTCGTTGTATTAAATATCGCAATTCATTAGTAATTGTAATTCATTGTATTAATTATTAATATTTTGTGAAAAACTATGTGTAACAATAACTGTAATTTCGAAATTTAAATAAACTTGTTATTTAATGTTCATTAAAAAAACTGTATACATATATGGCAGTAAAATGGTGGTACGGTACTTATTTGTGTATAATATTTAGAAGGATAAATTGAAAAAAAAAATGAAAAAAATCATATGAAAGGGTAAAATCTGTTAATCATGAATAAATACTTAAAAAAATTATAAAGGAATCTCAAAAATATGTAAGAGTACCAGACTAAATGAATGCAAAAATTAAAATAAGTTGGATATAATAAGTTGGATATAATTGAATATAATTTTTTGTTTTTGTTTCAAATACAATAAATAATACTGACATTTTAGACTTGTTATATGTCAGAACTTCCTTATAATTTAACCCTAATTACATTTTAACTCCAATATATCATTTGCATAAGTAAGAATTCCTACACAAAAGATATTTATGTTATACTAATAACGGTGATTATTTATGTATATAACAAGCTATTCCAAAGACAAAATTCAATTAGTTGACATTAATAGTTGCGTTGCATGCTATATATCGCGATATACCTACACAAATCTTGAGAATGATTAAAAAAGCTTTTTTTTTTTTTTTTTTTTTTTTTTTTTTTTTTTTTTTAAGTATGTGATATGTGTGTGTGTGTGTGTGTGTGTGTGTGTGTGTGTGTGTGTGTGTGTTTGTATGTCTGTGTTTGTATGTGTGTGTGCGTGCGCGCGCATAAGTACATATGTACAAGTGATAAGAAAAGACCGAGGAATAAACCACTGTGTCGTTGGAGGGATGAAATTGTGAATTTTGGATAGGCAGAATGGAGAAGAATTGCAGAAAACAGGACAGATTGGAATTACTTAGGAGAGGTCTTCATCCTGCCGTGGACTGACAAAAGCTGATGATATATATAGATATAGATATATAGATATAGATATAGATATATACAGGGGAAAGTGGCCTCAAATGATCCTAGCGGGCAAAACGATCTCCATATGTTTTCTTCCAGATATATAGCGCTATCGACATACGACATGGTAACAAATAAAGTAATTGTACCAAGTCAACAAGAAGCGGTGGTGGTATTCAAATTTATATTATCGATAACAATATACACTTTTTTTTAAATAAAATGATTATTTTGCCCTTTGATCAGGATAAAATGAACGTTTAGACACTTTTTCAAAAATCTATTTTTTTTTTATTACTGAATTTGAGTTTAAAATATTCTTAAAAATAAGTTTATAATGCAAAATATAGTGTAAAACATACTAGCAAATTGCTAAAGTTTTATTTAAAAATTGTGTTATTTTACACAATTTTTTCCTTAAAGTAATCGTTTTAGGTAACTTTTTCCTATAAAATAAATAATTGTATTCTATTTTTAAATAGTTTTCATCATATGAAGCAATATGTAACTTTTAAAATAACAACATTTTTAACAAGACAAATAACTTAAAAAAAAAAAAAAAAGACTTATAAATAACTTTTAATTAAAATTTCATCATCTGTATAAAAAAAGAGAAGTGTCTCTGTATGTATTTGTGTATGTTTGTGTGTGTGTTTACGCTCTGGTGCTAACACTACTGATCGTACAGTACAAAACTTGTCCGATGGGTAACAAGGTCCTTGCAGGTGTGCACCTCATCTAGGTTTTTTTCGAATTTTAAACTTGAATTTATTGGGTTTTTTTTTTCTTTTTCCCCGATTATATTTATACACATTTCTGTTTCATTTTCCAAAATTCATTCTTTCATTCTCTGCGTATTTTACCGGCTCTTAAGCTGTTTCTATTTGTTTAAATTATTCATTTCAAAGAGAAATCTTATTGTTATTGTTATTTATTTTTTATTTAATTCATTTAAAAGCGAAATTTTTTTGTTTATTTTTATTTTTTATTTTTAATTATCTTTTTAACAACGGCTAAAAACTATTTATTTTTTTATATATTTATTTCATTCATTCGTGTGAAGGATATCATTATTATTATTATTATTATTATTATTTTCGTTTCTATAGTTATTTATTATATTTATTTATAATTGTTATTTATTATATTTATGGAACAGCCCTTTCAGTCACGCCGCCTCTCTTCAACTACCTAATTGTAATGTTGAACCCAACTCACTACACTGCTGCTTGAATCCTGCAGAAGGACTCCCCAGGGTTCACTTTCACTTTAACTTAAGCTCTCATGTTAACAAGAAAGACTACATCCCAGAACATCTTAGACAATTGACCTTGGAAAACCTAAGCCACATTCCTAATAATGCCATTAAAATCTTCACCGACGGTAGTAAAATTGACAACCTAGCAGGTAGTGGCATATATATTGAAACCCCCTCACGCCAACTTGACTCTTTCTCATCGTAATCCAAATTACTGCTCTGTCTTCAGAAGTGAATTGATTGCAATAGACCTGGGACTAGAAGCTATTCTCTCTGAAGAGGATTATGGTGACCTATGGATCTTGACTGATAGCCGTAGTTCTCTTCACCATCTTAGTAATTGGATTCTTGTTGGCGACAAGGTCAGCACCTCTATACTGCTTAAATTAAAGCTCATTTCACAAAACCATGACGTTCATTTGCAATGGATACCTTCACACGTGAATCTCCACGGGAATGAAATGGCTGATAATCTTGCTAAGGAGGGTTGCAGGATTTCTTCAACTCCCTCCTCCGCACTTACTTTTCAGGAGTTATACTCCCGGGAAAATTTAAAAATCTCGGAGGAGTGGAAAACTCCCCCCACCCATATTTGGTACAAGGGCTCAAAACCGGGTTTGTCCCTTGACCTCCCGTGTGACAGACGTACCCGAACTGTACTGTCAAGACTCGCTAGCGGCCACATCAAGTGCCTCACTTTCATCGAGGGCAGGAAAACCTTCGCCACCTGCACCAAGTGCCAAAATCATCAGGCTTTTCCTGAGCACCTTTTGGATTGCATGGGACTCTCTAAGGAGGATCTTTTCATCAATCCTCTTCTGGTCTTTGACTTTCTAACTGTCAACGAACTCGTGGATCTTGTCTGACTCCGTCAGACAAAGAGGATAAGCAACAACAACAACAACAACAACATTGAAATCAAATGATATTATAGCACAAAAATAATCCACAAGTTTTTAAATAAAAAAAATATTTTTAACAGTTATATATATATATATATATATATATTATAATAAAAATAATTGTACTAAAATTATAAATTTATTCTACCAAAAATTTCATTAGTACAGAGTAAGGGCTAAAAAAACAGAATGATTGGGTCCTTCTAATACATGGTACCAAAATGAAAAGGTTTAATTAACGCTGAGGTAAATTCATTTGTAAAACCGTAGTTCTTGAATAATAACAGCTCCCTCTGTTGTCCAATAAATAACCAAATTGATATGCCGAAAAAAGGCGTTGCAGCAGGCAGTGGGACCTGGTTATATAGATTTGAACCGACATAGCACGTGAGAGAAAGATGCCGCTGAAGGCAACAGATACATGAACTAGTGCACGAATTGATTAAAGTGGGATTTTTTTTATATATATATAAAGTGTAATAAAAAATTAGTGATTGAATTTTGAGAATTCATTTAAGTATAGTCACCAAAGCCTGCTAGATTATAATAAAATGTTAAGAATCGGGTTCGATCTCAGTTGAGTTTTTCCTTTTTCAAATTGTTTAATTGATTGACTTTCTAATGTCAGAAAATTTAAACATAATTTAATTTTCGATTATTTAAAATTATGAAATTTAAAAATTATTAACCAATCAAATAACATGCTGAATCAAAAATTGTCACTATAGTTCTACAGTACTGAAATCATCTCTCTCAGAAAAATCGTCTGCATTCATGAAAAAAAAAATAATTTTGACAAATACAAATTTTAATAAATAATATGTACTTTATGAGTTTCATAAGGAAATATTGAAGAATGCTTTGTGGTGCCCTAACATGCTAGTTATTTGTTTTATTTCAAAATTTTTTTTTTTTTTTTTTGAATTAAAAAAGAAAGAAACGAATTTCTTTTAAATTCGTCACTTAAAAAAAGGAGGAAATCTTCCTTGAAAAAAAAAAAAAAAAAAAAAAAATGCCTAAAGTACTAAAAAAAAAAAAAGTTATTTAAGCATAAAAACTGTATTTAGTTATTGCATTTCTTCTTTTTGAATAGTATTTTTAAAATGGAAACTTTATGTCTTCAAAAGGAAATTTTAAACTTTTTAATTCATTTCATTACATCAATCGGTCGATATATATGATACTTATTTTAAATTAAAAATTGATAATTCAAGGATAAGAGCTGTATTCTGGCTTAAACGAATCATATGAGCAATAAGAGATCGATTTGAAAAGAGTACGTAATTGGTTTATATTCTCGGTGGAATTTTCGTTCATTGGGTATGGGAATGGCTAAAAGCTAGACGAAATACAAACGCTTTTATAAGTAAGAGAGGGACTTGAAAGACGAAAATGAGAAACGGAGGAATTATTTATTACTAGGGGGCAGAGTGTTCATGAAAAATTGATAGAAAAAGTGAAACACGGAAGAATTATCTTATAATATGTTACAATATTGAAAGAGTAGTTAGAAATAGCTGCTCTAGGCATTACATAAAGCAGAAGGGGAAAAAAATACTTAAATAATTTTTTTGATAGTGGATAAGTTATTTATTTGGTGTATCTTTTTTTTTTTTTTTCGTTTATTAAAAAAAAATGACTTTTTAAAATAAAACAATCCAGACTTTTTTTTTATAATCCTGAGATGTGAAAAAATTAGCAATTTTTTTAATTTCCTTACGCGACCACCGTAAGTAATGGAAGCACTGTATTCGGTTAAAAATTCTGGTATCGCGTTGTCACCAAATTTGCTCGTTTCAAAGTCTCTTTAGTCCAAAAAAGTATTTTTTGGCACTTACTCAGTGTGTATATATATGTGTGTAGGGATTTATTTCCCAATCAAATTGCTAAAATTAATACAGCTACAGCAACGAAGCTTTCACTTTTAAAAATAGTTTTTTAAAAATGAGCTAAATTGTCTCAAAATAGCTCCGAAAATATATACTTAAATTTAGAAACACATATATACATTTTTGAGTATATTTATATACTCAAAAATGGGGTTGACCAATAAGAATCCCAATATAGCCATGTTTGGCATGTTAATATGCTCAAAAAGGAGTACATTAATTTTCAAATTTAAGCATTTATTGTTTCGGAGCTATTTTGAGACAATTTAGCTCATTTTTAAGAAACCATTTTTAACAGTGTTAGAATTAAGACAGGTCTAGTGCACAGAGGGTTGTTCAAATTGTTGGTGATACTTAGAAAACCGGATCGTAGGTCCGTATCTCAAAAATGGCCCTTACTTTTTTTTTCTTATGTTGATAAATAAACACCCTTTTATATGTTCTTCGTCTATGTATCAGCTGGTTAGTTCAGGAATATAGAGAATCGTAACTGGTCCATGTTAGAAAAATATTATACAGATTCTCAAATGTTTTAATTAATTAATTAATATATTTAACTAGTCTGTGTTAGGGTTATCAATCGAGTTATCATACCTAGTTTTATAGAATATTTTGTGTTTTCTCTAATCATTTAGTCAACACGTTTAACAACTGTTTGCTAATATTCGTCCTACTTAAAGTAGAAATTTCACCTACTCTTAGGATATTAATGCAGTTTCTTCAAAGAAATTGCTATATTGGTCAACTTTATTTCTTCTGAACTATAATAATACGTAATTCCTAAGTTGTAAATATAAAGAAAGGCAATCAATATGTTTTTAGTGTAAATATTATTTTAGTACAAATACTATTAATTATAAAAAAAATTTTGATAAATTGTATGGAACTTTAAGTTATAGATAATACTGAAAGACTACTATTAAAAAAATTACATCAGATTACTTTGTATGATACTCACCACGATGTTTTCTATTGTTATCAAAATTAGAGATCTTATTAAAAATCCGAATTTATACACATATTTTTGTTCGTTTGTTTTATTTATTCAGATATTGCTGAACATAGTCACCAATATATTAAACATACACCGTTTTACTTATTAAGATCAAAATATTGTAAAAAAATATTGTCAAATGATCAAAAAATAGATTTTCCTTAAAGGTTAAAATTCAAATAAAAATGGAAACAAAAAGTATACTCTGAAACGTTCTTTTAAAAAAAAATTCTTTCTGAGCACGATATCTCTTAGCCCTTGAAAAAAAGGAAAGAAAATTAGTTATCAAGAGAATTTTGATCCCAAAGTTGCTCTGTTTCAGAAACTAAATTTTCTACAGCTTAAAATAGAAAATGCGATGGTTATATATATTTCATAAGAGAATATTACGTAATAGATTATAAGAAGTAGAAAAAGAAATACATATTTTTTGTTAAAAATGTTGTAAGTATTAGTATTGCAAATATTTGTTTCTCTTGCGTTCACAAATAATGTATCTACCAAAACATTTTTTTAATTATTATTTTATTTAGTATGCTAAATAAATGCGTGAATTCCAAAACCATATCTCAAAAACGTCGTATGTGTATTTTAAAAATATTTCAATAATACTAATCTAAGATGGTTCAAAAAACAACAAAACGCATATTAAAAGAAAATAATGTCTTTGAAATATCCTATCATATTATTTTCTTATTAAATAGGTGTCATAGTTTACCTTTAGTTACCAAATACTAATACATAAATAAATTAAGAAAAAAAAGTCCTTAATTTCCGTTTCAGTACACTCTTTCTGAAAACAACTTGTAAATTCATTCATTTAAAAATTATGTCTTAATATTACCAAAATATTTGTCATTTTAGTAAGCTTCAGTTTTTTTTTTTAATTAAGATATTGTGTACATGACTAAAATTGAAAGATTAAAAAAAAAAAAAAAAAAAAAAAAAACTCTCTCTCTCTCTCTTTTTTTTAAATCTTTCAAATACATTTCTAAAAGTATTGTTTATTTATGAGAAGTAAAGTAAAAAAAAAAAAAAATCTATATATCCATTTGCTTGCTTTTCATTTAATCGTAACGTATGCTGCAGAATTATATTGTGTTATTTATTTATTTTAATTTATTTTTCCTCACACCGACCGTGCTTTTTACACTGAGTGGCTCTAGTAAATATAGTTCCATGTTCTCCTTATAGTGTTCTCCTTCCTGTTCCATGTTCTCCTTCTCTTTGCTAGTTCTAAGAACCCCTATTAGAATTCTAGAGCTTTTCCTATATTATCATAGTCAAATATATTTAAAAATCTCTGCAAATAATTGCGACCACAAGAGGGAAATTTTTGTAACTGTAATCTTGGTGTATGGCCCAATTCTAGAAAAACAAGCAAGAAAATTTCGCAATACAAAGGATTTATAATACTGTTTCATCATCTGGAAAAGTATAGACTAGAAATTCTCGATCATTTCGTCTATTCAGGTTATTTATTTACCTTATGGGCATACCTCGGAAATCTATATTTTTAATTTGAGGATTCAGAAAATGGCCACTTAATCTTTCTAAATGAATGCAACACACACACACACATATATATATATATATATATAATTTTTTTTCTGAGTGTACTATCAGTGGATTCCAGATGTTATACGATAATGTTCATTGAAGATTTTTTAGATTTACAGAATTATTTTTCCTAAATATAAATATTAAAAACTTTAATTTTTTGGAAAAAACTTATCATAACGAAGGTGAGACATATGCAACCTTTTTAAATATTTTCTATTCTTAAGTGACACTTGGGATGAAAAAAAATTGCTTTTACATTCTGATTGAATTTCTCAATGAAAAATATATTTTCCCATGAAAAAAAAAATATATTATATATATTACAAGCATATGAATGAAACTTCTTGTGATGTAAGAAAAATATTAAGCAGATAAATGTTCAATAAAATAATATACTAACAATGTCAAATATATTGTAAAAGATTAGATTAACTTAACTTGATTTTTTTCTTTAACGTGAAATGCATTTTTTAAATGCATGTGTATGTATATCAGAGAGACATTTGCAATTTTCTTTTCAATATCCATATTTGGTTATGGTTACCAAAGTCACTTTGAAATATAAAACCATGAGCACAATAATATCAATGTGTGTTCGCATGTGTATTAGATAACGAGTAAAAAAAATGTTTTAGATTTAATCAGTAAGGAAAATATACATAAAAATAAAAATAAAAGTCGTTTCTAAGTAATTATTTCTTAAAAAAAAAAAAAAAACAAGTTGGCGAGATATTTATTTTGAAAAAAAAAATTGTATTTATATGTCTAATTAGTTTAGTGCAAATACTATATCATATTTTTATACGTTAAGGAAAATTATTGTTTTTTAATGTAATAGATCGGATCCTCTAAATACAAAAAAGGAAAAAAGATTCATTTCAAACGAGATTACTATCTGTTGCATTTCTGTTATTATTGGAAAGAAAAAAAAAAGATAATTACTTACTTGGAGCAGTCGATCCAGAGTGACAAACGCAGAAACAAAAGATATGCATTAATATAAAAAACTTCTTAAAGAGTTTTTTTTTTTTTTTTTTTTTTTTTTGTAGAAGTGTATCTTATTACAAACTTTTCTGTTTGTTTGTTTGTTTTTCGAGGTATTCCAAGTAACTTAGAAGCATTTCTAAATACGAATTAAGTATTTTTTGCAATAAGGTTTCATGTTTGTTTTCTTTCACCATTTAAATATTTATGTAAATAAATGCTTTCAGTCAAAAAGAATAAAAAACATCTTTTTAGTTAAAAAAAAAAAAAAAAAGAAAAACTGAATTTATCTTATTATTGGTCTTTTTGATTAGTTGATTTGTTTGCATAACCTATACGAGGAGGACTGTATACAATTGTTTGTGGTTAGATCTGCGTAGGTTTTAACGACGCAATTTCTATCCATTAAAAGTTAATCATATTTACTTTAAGCATTTACATTCATTTCAATTGTGTAAATGTTGTTTAAATTCTCATGATTGTAACGTTTTTATAATTTTTTCCAAATTAAATTCCAATGATATCGATGTAAAATAAATATAAAGAACTGTTAATTTCTATATACGAAAGCAAAATATCTTAACGTATCACAAAATATTTTTTAAAATGTTACATTCCGACTTCCATATATACAGGGTGTACCTTAATTCATAAGTCAAACTTTAAGGGGAAATATGGCACTTTATAAGGATTCAGAATTGCATAGAATTCCATCTCCAAAAACGTCATTTTAACCCTTTAAGATCTGGATGTTCTGTGCTACTTTGTACTACTAACTCCGCCTGCTGTGTAAATTTATAAGCTTGCATGCATCATCAACAACGTTCATATTATTGCATAATGTATGTATTACTGCAATCATTGCGATAAAATACGTCGATAAAAACATAATTTATTTATTTATGTAAGTATTAGTATGTAAAAACTCTTTTCATAGATGCCAATATTTTAATTTATTCTGGAGTACTTTTAGCCCCGCTTTTATTTCGCACCACATTATTTATAGAAAATTTTTCTCCAATCTATAACTTCGATAAAATAAGACAAAATTACTTTTAAATAATAAGTGGTATAAGGCGGAAATAAATGGAAATAAAGGCGGGGCTAAAAGTACTCCGGAATAAATTAAAATATTGGTAGCTATGTGTTTTAAAAATGCAGTATTGGAGAAAAACGCTCATATCCACGCAAAATCGCCCGGTTCTTAAACATAGATGCCAACATTTTAATTTATTCCGGAGTATTTAAAGCTGCACCTTTATTCCCTACCACTTATTTTTTTAAAGTATTTTTTCTTAATTTATCGATGTGGAGAAAATTGGAGTAAATTGGAGAAATTGGAGAAATTTTTTCTGTAAATAAAGCGGTGCGAAATAAAGGAGGGGCTAAAAATACTCCGGAATAAATTAAAATGTTGGCATCTATGCTTAATGGATTAAAATAACATTTGGGGACATGGGTTCCTATGCGATTCTGAATCCTTACAAAGTGCTCTATTTCCCCTTAAAGTTTGACCCCTGAATTCAGGAACACCCTGTATATATACGTATGTGTATGCAAGTTATAGTCTTCTTTTATAAATACCAATTTTGCGAAATATATTTAGAAATAGTTTATTTATCAACCAATTGTTTTAACTCAAACATAGTATTTGTTTTGTTTATATTGTTTGAAAAATGATAAATTTGTAATATAAAAATCCGATATGCTAAATATTAAGCTAAAAGAGGCGTAATTTTATATGAAATATCTATCTGTTGCATGCTCATTATTATCAATAAAAGATAGAAAAATACTTTCTTAAAGCAATCGATGTGTACTAATAAAAAACGGGACTAAAAGATATACAATGTGATAAAAAATCTTAAGTTTTTTTTTTTTTTTTTTCTTGGCTTCTTTCAGAGGCGTATCTCACCAAATAAAATCTTTTTTCTTTGTTTTTACGATAAAAACATCAAGTAATTCAGAAGCAATTCTAAATTTAAATCTTTTATTTTTTAAACTAATGCACTTTTTTATTTATTTATTTATTTATTTTAGTAGTTTCAAATTGCACAAACAAGTATCTTTTAGTCAAAAAGAATAAAACTTGCATTTTTCCTAAACTATACTAGCATTTTACATTTTAATGGATCTCTTTATTTCCATTTGATGAAAATAAATTTTATTGTAATTGAAACGTATGATAAGTGTAATTGAAACACATGATAACACATAACAGTGTACTTGAAATGAAAGTTGAATAAAAAATGAAATATATACAATTAATGTATCTTTGCCTTTTAACACTTTTTTTTTATTTTCATGATGAGTTGTATTATTTTAGATTAAAATTGGAGAGTGATTTCTTAATATTATTTGGTAAATAGCAGTTCATTATCTCCGACAATCAATGTACTATTACCTTTTTAAAAATAATATGATACTCATAAAGTATTATGTAAAATAAAGATTTGGATTTACACATTTAAAATGAGTAAAAATGATCAGTGAAATTGAGGAAGTAATAGGTTATCCAAAAGTCACAGAGAAAATAAATATATATACAGAATGTCCCTAAACTCATGGGCCAAAGTTACATATAAAGAACATTGAAATACACATAAAGAACCACTTTTTTTGTATAGAAATAGGCGATTGAAAATGGAGAGTGTAGGCAGAAAAACAAGAAATGCTGAGGGAAAAAAAAAAAAAAAGTAGCTCTCTACTAGTACTTTAATATTATAGAAGTGCTCAAATGTGTAATTTCCGTATTACAACAACCAGTACTTTAAATACATGGATTAGAAACAGCTACTATTACTATGAAAAAAAAAAAGTTAAAATTTCAACGTTTAAAAGAAACACCCACGTCTGTTAAAATATAAGAAAAAACAACTGGTTTTTAAAGGGTTAAAAGAACATTTGTGACCATGGGTTCCGATCCAATTCTAAATCCTTATGATGGGCTCTATCTCCCATTAACGTTTTACTCACGAATTTAGGGACACACTGTATATATTATTCAAACTATATTTACCGCAGTACTATGGGGTTTTCACTGAAATGCGCAGAAAAACATGGGTATTTTTTTATACACATGAGAAAAAGTATTAGTTAATATTTTAACAAATAGGTGGTGCTGTATTCACAGTATCCTCTCACATTATACACAGATCTGTCTTTTGAAATGGCGTTATATTTAGAATATAGGTTAATCTGACTTTGGTGTGTTGTATACGATTTTGAATGTTAGCGAATATTTAAATTAAATTTTATTGCTAATTATTGCTGTTAATCGTTCTAAAATAAAAAACTTGATATTGTTAAGAGATAAAGAATTGCTAGTTAAGCTTCACTGAGAAAAAAATATACCGCCTTCATCTAGAATGAATAAATAGTCATTTTCTTAATCTTTAAATTAGAAATATAGATTTCCGAGCTATGCGCCTAAGGCACGCCAATAAATTGAATAGATGAAATGACCAAGAATTTCTAGTGTACACAATTTTAGATGGTGAAACAATATTCTGAATACTCTAAATATACTGAATCATTTGCATTGCGAGAAATTCTCGCTTGATTTTCTAGAATTTAGTAATAAACTAAGATTATAGTTGCTGAAACCGCGCATAAGGCACGCCAATAAACGGAATGCACAAAATGGTCTTGAATTTCTTATCTACACATTTCTAGATGGGGAAAGAATAGTCTGAATATTCTGAATATTTTGTATTACAAGAAATTCTCACTTGATTTTCTAGAATTGGTTCATAAACCCTGCTGAAACACGCCTCGAGTATTCACATTTATTTGGAGATGTTTTCAAATAGATTTGTCCTCGATAGTATAGGCAAACCCGCAAGAATTACAATAGAAGTCTCTAGAATTCGCTTTCGAAGGGAACTGGAATTTTTTTTATAAGAAATGGATAAGGATGACATAGAACTATTTTTTCTAGAGCCACAATTTAGAACCTAGATGTCAGTTATAGAATTTTTCCTCTGTGTATTGGCGTGCCTTATACGCATAGCTCGGAAATCTATATTTCTAGTTTATGGATTTAGAAAAAGACCACCTATTCGTTCTAGATGGAAGCGGTATATCTATTTTTTTTCTCAGTGTTTATTATGAGAATTCTCAATGGGATAAGATAAGAATTCTCAATGGGCGTCAGTGGCCATTCTCAAGAATGGCGGTCCAATCGAACACTTACCTTCCTAATTGCGTTGTTGAATGTACAGCGGCGTCACAGAGTAATTTTACATTTAAAGCGCAACCGCATGAAAAAAAAAAAAAAAAAAGAAAAAAAAAAAAGAAAAAAAAAAGTTAAACCATTTTTATAGTAAGTCTTTTGATCCTTAAAAAACACTGTAACTTTCGGATCTTCTTGTAGATGATCTTATTCCAAGTTTCTCTGTATTGTCAGTAAGAATTTATTTATAGTTTAAAGACTGAATATATTTCCAAAGACAATGGTTTTCTGTAACTCTAATAACAACGTAATTTTACATTTTACGTTATGATTTTTTTAATTATTATATCTAATATTGGATGCAAAGCATCTGTGAAGTAGTGTCGAACAACTTAGTTGGAGAAGCGTATTGTAGTTTTATGAATTCACAAAACTTTCTTTAACACGTGGACTACGAGTTATATCGTACTGCGGCAGTCAACGTGTTAAAGTATGTAAGCTCATTGTTGAAGGGATTTAAATTTGAAACAAATTTTTGAATAAAAATTTGTTTCAAAAAATTTGTTCAAATTTCAAACAGGATTTGATTGCTGAAGGGGATTCGAAAGCATAAATTTCCCCTCCGAAATTTAAAAAAGACCTTATAAGTTACTGAAAATGAGATTTCTATTTCTAAGTTTCAATTTTTACGCTACAGTTATATTTGTTTTTCCTTACATATTTAAAAGTAAAGTCAATTTAAGTTAACTAATTACTTTGTTAGCATATATGTGTTTCTGTTTTGATTTATATGACTGTCTATTCTTCGTTCTCAATCTTTTATTTAAATCAAATAAATTATAATATATATGTGTGTATATATATATATAATACGAAAATAAATTAGGCACTATATTTTTAAACCCTGCATCGCAATTTGCAAGTTAGGAGCTAGTTTTTTTTTTTTTCTTGCAACAAAGTTGGAAAAATCTCAGTCCAGCGGGTTTTTACAGAGTTTTTTGGGTTTATTGGTGTTGGGGTGGTTTTGTCCGTATTTAGGGATCTTTTGGGATTTTTTAAGATTTTTTTTTTTTTTTTTTTTTGTAATATGGACTATATTATTATTAGTAACTTAATAATAAAAAATAATAATAATAAATTACTTTTTTTTTTTTTTAATGTTAATTTTCCATTAAAATAAAAATTTTAAAAATAATTAATTTCTACTCTTTTCTTGAATAATTTATAAGGAAATTTTAGAAAGTAAAATAAAATGTGTGCTTTATTTTTTTCTAAAATTCCGCTTATTTGTAATTTACAAAGTAAACAAATAAATAAAGTCGGTTTAAGTAATAATTTAATGTTTCTTTATTAAAAACTTTAGTATTTAATAGATTTTCATGAAACTTTTTTAATTAATTCTCTGTTTTAATTAGCAGTATTCTAATTTTAAAGTTTTTAATTATTTTTAAGAATTTGATTTTCATTTATTTATATTTTTAATTTCTTGAATGCCACAGTTATTTTTATTAACAAACAACGGAGTTTTCCTGTTTTTATTTGTTTGTATAATTTTTCTTTGTATCCTGTTCTTTTTTTTTTTCATATTTTGTTTTATAGAGCAATTACTACACGTTTTTATTAAAATTTTATTTGAATTTTAAAAATCACTCTATAAACATACTTATTTGTTTTGCAAAATTTTATTAAATACTTCTTGTTATAATTGCATATAATAAAAAAATATTATTTGTTGAAAGTAATAAGAATACTTATAATAAAAATAATGTAAAAATAATACAAAAATAATATTTGTAACAATGTTTTTCTAATTTTAACTTCATAAATATTTTATAACGTAATTTATTAAAAGGAAATACTTTCTTAGTCAAATAATTTGTGATAGATTATATACGTTCATATAATTTATTCTATGCAATAATAAAAGGTAAATATTTCGCTGAATATGCATTCTTTCTATGTGCTTTTCCAGATATTCCTATTATATTTTCCATAAAGTACACCATAAATCTGCCACACAAAAGCGGCATTCTTACGCAAAATCCATTTAAATGACATTAATAACTCAGTCTGAAAAAAATTATTTTTCACAAATATGTCCATCAATCATTTAAGATTAGCCATTATGCCCATAAAACAAACGGGTAGATAATTAATATGGATTGTGTTCCGTCACTTTATGGGGAATTACTAACATGCATGGGCTAACATAACTCATAAACATATTTATAAGATTCATAAGGGTATTTTAAAAACGAACGTCAGACATGTATTAAAATAAAGTAGCTTTTTAATTAGTTATGGTGGACAAAATAACTTTTTTATGCGCTATATTTATTCATTCGTAGCTTTAAATGAACATGCATACATCGAAATACACTGAGAAAAATATCTTGAACATATATCTAGAATCTAAACCGTGGCACTAGTAAATAGAGTTCCATGTCATCCTTATAAATTCTAGTCCCCTTTGAAAGCGAGTTATAGAGACCCCTATAAAAATTCTAAAGCATCTGCCAATATTATCGAGGTCAAACTTATTTAAAAATATCTGCAAATAAATGCGAATACAAGAGGCGGGTTTCAGCAACTATAATCTTGGTTTATGACCCAATTCTAGAAAAACAAGCGAGAATTTCTTGCAATACACAGGATTCATAATATTCCATATACTGTTTTACCATCTAGAAATGTATAAACTATAAATTCCCGATCATTTCGTCTATTCAGCTTATTGACGTGACTTATATGCATAGCTGGGAAATCTATATTTACAGATTAAGCATTTAGAAAATGACCACTTATTCGTTCTAGATGAAGGAGGTATATATATATATATATATATATATATATATTTCTCAGTGTAACAAATATTGGTAGAGCTATAGGAAAAACGTTCGAAAAAGAGGGGTTTTACTTTACTTGGCTCGTACATTACATTGCTATCAGTTCTAGTGTCATATTTTGTCACAAGACAATTCTTTCATACGTACAATCAGATAAAATATACCGTCTTCTTCTAGAACGAATAAGTGACTAATTTCTAAAGTCCTAACCTAGAAATATAGATTTCCTAGCTATGCGTATAAAGCACCCCAATAGCCTGACTAGACGAAATGATCGAGAATTTCTACTCTATTCATTTCTGGGTGGTGAAACAATATTCTTAATATTTTTAATCCTTTTCACTGCAAGAAATTCTCGCTTAATTTTCTAGAATTGGATCATAAACCAAGATTATAATTGTTAAATTTCGCCTCTTGTATTCACATTTATTTGTATAAATTTTTATATAAGCTCTCGAATTCTAATAGGGACTTCTAGAGCATGCTATCAAAGGGGACTAGAATTTATAAAGATAGCATGGAACTATTTTTACTAGAGTCACTATTTAGATTCTAGATATCAGCTACAGAATTTTTTCTCAGTGTAATAATGTTGTGTTACTGTTTATGAAACGCATTTATTTTTTCTATTTTTTAAAATGTAGGAGCATTAATTTGAAATGTCATAAAATTTTTTGCTGCATAATTCTAATATACTAAATCAATTTAATATTCCATTTTATCTAAATAAAAATTTACAGACTCAAAGTGAAGACAATATATATATATATATATATATACGAGTAATTTGGACAAAAAAGCAATTTTTGAAGCAAGAAACTTTTACGTATATTCTCTGTTTGAGAAAAAAATATATAGAAATAGCACTTCACACCATAATCTTCTTTCAACAAAATTAGTCAAGGTTTCAAGTGTGATGTTACTGATTTCCCAAGAGAGAGATAGAAGAAAAAAACTGCACTGAGGCTCATCTATCATAGGCAAGGGGATTAAATTTCTGTCAGCTTCCACTGGAAGGATATACTGTTGCACATACAGAGATCAATGCCATCTTCTCTTTCTTTCAAAGAATATTTCTCTTTACATTTTAGTATTTTTCTCAGAATTTCAGCTTGGGGAATGAAATTTTGTGATTTGAACCCGTTAGAAAATTTGAAATATATATATATATATATACATGTATATATATAATTTTGAAAATATGTAGAGACTTGAAGACAAGCGGGCGTGGTCAACAAGAAGAAAAAACGTTAATACAAAAATATTACATACATAGTTTACATATTTTCAAAATTATACATATTTTCAAAAATATATATTTTTGTATAATTTTTAGTGCTGCCTTTGGCGCCTTTTTTATACAAATACACTTTTAATAATAAGTAATTAAAATATACGTATATATATATACGTACGTATTATACGTATATATATATACGTATAAAGCTTTCATTGCATTATTATTATTATTATTTTTAATTTTTCATTTGTTTTTTAATTACTAATATCTTTTACAGTACAAATTTGTAAACACACACAGACACATATATGTATATTATTTCGAATATATTCTTTGAATACGTAGAATAATTTTAAATTATATCAATTTTACCAAAAATTTGTCAGAAAATTAATATATCAAAATGGTTTTATTTAAGTATGTTATTATAGCAACACACAAACTGTTAAACTGTTAATTTCTAACTATTAATCTATTAATCAACCCTCCGTCTTACATAATAATGCAATAGCAAAATAATTTATTATTATTATTATTGTTATTATTAATTTGTGACGAGACGTTTCCTAGCTCAAGTATTCAACTACATTTACTAAAATCCCTGTAAATTTTACAATAACAAACGGTTTATTATTTCCTCCAAGTTAAAATAAATTGTATTTAGCTAAATTATACCATGTAAAAAATATTTCAATTATTAAAATTGAAACAGAATTAAATTGTTATGCAAAAATAGATTACAAAATTTGTAAAACGTACGTCGAAAAAAAGTCTGAATCTTGATAAACCAAAGTAATTGTATGACACAAAAGCTGTTCGACTCACTGGCATAAAGTGAACTAACGTTCATATTTGAGGCCTAGTGAAAAAATCTGACGTACTTCCGATATGTTGCATCTCTATACAGGTGAGATGTGATGTTACTTTTTTTTTTTTCTTATTTGGTTTCTATTTTACCAGACTATTCCGTATTCCCTATTCCTCATCAATCTTCTATGAAAATTCTATTAAGTCTCTCTTGCAGTAAAAAGTTATCATGTGTCTCCATAATAGAATGTTTTTTAGTTAAAAATTCAATTTGATTAAATTAGTTTCATGTAGATAATGTATAAATTTGCCTATATTTTTTATCATTGATATGATATCTTGTAAAATAAACACACACAAAAAAATGAATTACAAAATTTCGAGAATTAGACTCTTATTGAGGTTAGAGTTTCCAAATTTTGTGAATCCCTTACTACCATTTTCCGCCACATTTGAATGCCCAATTTGACGCTAAGTCAAAGCCCACCTTCATGAAAATGAAAAAAAAAAATTCACCTGTTTCCACTTTTACTGTAATACTGTATTGAGAGTAGCACGTAAAGGTATAAAAAGGTTCTAGTCTACAGCCATCAACAATCACTCTTCTTTTTTTTTAATAGTCTTGTGAGTCTTTTATAGACCTTTCGAAGAATTTCGTTCTGTGCTTTAAACCAATGAATTTTTCCGAAATATTCGGGAACTCTGTTCTTTCTGAACTTAGAGCTTCCAAACTTTGGTAACCCTAAACTATAAAATTTCGCCAAATTCGGTCGGCAAGTCGCCAAATTCGAAGCCGAATCTTCAAATTTGATGCCAAGATCAAAAATCTACGCTGGCTACTAATTTGCGGCTTGGCGAAATCAGCGATAAAATTTTGCAGCAAATATTGTTTCAGGATGGCCAAAAACCTCTTCTCAATTTTAACTGGGTTTTGAATTATTTTGGTAAAAGGTATCGTTTCTCGCCAATAAATTTTTCCAAATAGAACAAAACTGGGCTATCTATATTCGAATGATTTTCATTGTACTCTAAACTGTGTATTTGCCAATGAGAGATTCCGTAATAAGTCGTGGAGTACTATTCCTGAAAAAACTACTACAGCCACGGTCATAATTATTAGACACTTTGATTTGTTTAATTTTACTGAAATTGTATGCAATTTTTAATGAAACAGTTGTAAGATTTACTTTTTAAACAGTAATTTATTTAATAAAATTAATATTTTATCACATTGCCTTAGCTTTTATAACCATTTTTACACTTTCTGGCATACTACTCACTAATTTTTTACAGTATCCATTCTTCGAAAATATGCTGCTTTAATTCTTCCTTTGAATTCGATTTACATTTCCCGATTTTTTTCTTCAGATATGTCCATAAATTTTAGATGGGAGAAAAGTCTGGGGACTGTGGCGGACATTCAAATTGTTTATTTTGATTTTCAATGAACCATTTCATTGTTGCCTTTGATTTATGACAAGGGGCGTTATCTTGTTGAAATATGTATTTCTTGTCATCTTCCTCAAATAACTTCAAAATCGAGGGTTCTAAAACCTCCTATAATGCCTCGAAATACTTTTCAGTATTCATGCGATCCTTACAAATTTTTAATTCCCCAACGCCACATTGCCGACATACATTCCCAGATCATGATGTTACCCCCTTCATGTTTTACTGAAGGAATGGTGCATTCATTGAAAGTTGAAGCCTTCCCCTGGTTTTTCGTCGTACATATTGAGCCCCATGTTGACCAAAAAGCTAAAAAAAAAAAAACCCACCAAAAATCAGTGTTGCATAAAGTTTTAAATTTTGTATAAATTTAGTCAAAGTATTTAATTTGTTATTATTGATTGTTTAAATAAAATGCTTGACAATTATTTACCTCGATATTTGATTCATCGAACCACATTATTTTGGCAAAATCTTCTTCCGTCCAATTTGCATATTTTTTGGCCCATGTTAATCTTTTTTAACATGCTACTGAATAAGAAGCTGTTTACGGCGCGGTTTCCTACCATGCAAATTTGCTTCCACCAGATTTCGACGAACAGTACGAACAGAAATTTTTACGTTGTATTTTCTTTCCAACTTGTTCTGAATGTCCGTAACGTTTCAGTGTCTATTTTTCAAAGACATTCTGTGAATAATTCTATCATGATGCGTCGATGTTTTTCGTTTTCGACCACTACCTGGCTTAATCCGCTTTTACTGAAATTTTTAATAGTATTTATCACTGCACACTTTGAACAATTCTTTTGTTTTGCAATGTTTGAATTGTTCACACCTTGCGAATGAAGCTGGACGATCTGTCCACGCCGCGCTTCAGTGAAGTTTTGTTTTTTTGGCATTTTTATAAAATTTATAGTCTATCCACAACAATTAAATACCTAAAAAAATATATAGATTAGTAAAGTGCAAAAATTGATGCTTACAGTCAAAAGTACAAAGTAAGAATAAATAGTGAAAATAAAAATTCCTTCAATTCAGGTAAATTTTTGTTACAAAAAAGGTGTAACTTGCATAATTTTAATCCTATTACATCTTTCTTAAAAATGATTAACATTTTCGTATAGATGATACACTAGAATATAGCGAAACTGGTAATACCTAGGAGTGTCTAATAATTATGGTCGTGATTGTATATTTGTCTCGGCGATATATATAATCGTATTATTGAGACATTTTTGATTGGAGTAAAAGTTTTTTTTTTTCTTCTTTTGTTTTTGTTTTAAGGAATGTTCGTGGACTGGAACCTGCCTGTTTATTTACGAATTGGATACCTCACACAAAACCGTCAATTTTTTTTTCATAACAATATGTATATTCATAATCATTTTTTTTTCTTTTTAGTTTACGTATCTTTTTTATTTTTTTTATTTTATTTTTTAAGCTTTCAGTATGATTATTTTTTTGCTCAAAATTTCTAACACTTATTTCCTAATTAAAATTACAAAATTAACTGCCTTAATTTATTTTAAATAATTTACTCACGTATTTTTAATAACAAAAATAAAATAGCAACACACACAAAAAATTAAATTAAAATAATAAATTAAAAATTAATAAATTCTAAAAAATAATTGAATTCTGTTAATCAGAAGGAATAGAAAAGGTTATTTACATATTCTTCTAGATATTCGTCACATTCAGTAAATAAAAATCTGAATATAAAAGCGTTAAAATAACTCATTTAATTTCTAATTGCGTAAGTTGTCAAGCGATCAACTGAATTTAGCTTCATTAATAGTATCCACTTTCTTGTTTATTATTTTTCCGGTATTTTTTTTTTTTTTTTTTTTTTTTTTTTTTGAAAATTAATTCACGTGCATGATTTAACACTGTAAAGCTTTTTTTTTCTTTTTCACTAAAGATGTCAATTACTAATTATGAAAAGTAATATGTGTAAACAAACGCTTCTCTGTAACAAAATTTTGTAAATATTTGTTCTTATCATGCAGTTTTTTTTTTTTTTTTTTTTTTTTTTTTTCCGTTGAAAACAAAATATCTTTCATAACTTATTACTTTGTTAGCAATAACAAAATTTCATATTTGCATACATTTATTGTTCCAAAAGCATAAAATATCTGAATTTTTAATTTAAATTTTAGAAGTTGGATAAAAAATATAAAAATATAATGTATTTTGAATGAATATTTATTTTAGATTTCTTTATATGATAAATAGGGTATGACTTGGACGATATTACACTGAATAATTAATTGACTAAATTTATTAAATAATTTTATAAAATTCTGTTCCAATAATACATTGTTAAAGTTTAAATTTCAGGTTTTATTTTAATTACAAGCTCATGTACGTAACTTAATCTACTTTAAGTTTTAAGTTTTATATTGTTAAAATTAAATCATGTTTATTCCATATTATTAATTTAGTATTTCTAGGGCGCTCCGCTCACAAACCCGTGACTCGCTTCTCTTACTAACTCTTATAGGGATGTACCAGCCTATTCACTGCTTTGCCTTTCACTGAATAGGAATAGTAACAGTTCATAACACGAGACAAATGCAGAGCAATATTATAGAAATCCTCATACACAGTATGAAATTAAAATACATAATATTTACTGCCACTTTTTTTTAATCAAATATTATGCAAAATACATCTTTAGCATACGACCCACTTGGGGACATTTAAAATTTTGTCACTATTTGCCAATGGATATTTTGGTTTAATTGCTTGTATTTTTTTTTTTACCAATTTTTTTACCATTGCATTTTTTAGTTTATTTAGAACAAAATGTAATACTCTCTATACATTTCTAATATACAACTAGGTTTTAAACGGCGGGTTTAGCAGTAAAGATGTAATTTTTAGAAGTACATTTTTTTTTTCTACAATTTGATCTAATCAGACTCATTGAAAATAATTAGTTTATGTGAATATTGTAAATAATTCATTATTATTGTTATTATTATTACCATTATCAGTTGCAGTATTTTATAATTTAGTAACATATTTACCACTTGGCTAGAGTTAAAAAAAGATAACGTGATTGTGAAAATGAAAACTTTGGTTTTTGCACCGCTAAATCTTAAAATCTGCCAAATGGTTCCTATACTAAAGGTGTTCCCACACTGTTAAAAATAAGTCCTGTTTGCTGCAGATTGCTGCCAGAAATTTTCTGTAATTCAGAAAAATTACTTCTATAACGTAATTTTTCCGTTTATAGAACGAATTTTTCTGAATTATAGAAAATTTCTGGCAGCAAACTGCAGCTAACGGGACTTTTATTTGACGGAACATTTAGTTAACCGTTTAAATATGCTTTAAATTAAAAACCAAATCTGTAGTTAAACAAATGCAAGTTGATTCTTTTAAATTTCCATTAAAACTTTCTTGGTTTAGCTTTAAACGATAAAACAATAGTGGTTTAACTTAATCATAATATTCAATTTTTTTTTTCGCCTTGTAAAAAATATGTCCTATTTGCTGCCAGAAATTCTCTGTAATTTGAGAAAATACTTTCTGACAACGTATTTTTTTCGTAAATTACGCGTATTTTCTCAAATTACAGAGAAATTCTGGCAGAAAATAGGACATATTTTTTACAGTGAGACACTCAAATAAAATAAAATATAAACTCACCCATGGGCCAAGATAAGACCCTATAAAATTTAACCCCTTTTATCTAAATCAACGAAACAGAATTAGCGGGCAATAAAGCATGGCACAGTGCACAGTGTTGACTTGAGACAAAAAAGTCTTCAGTTCGATTCTCATATTGATCGAAATTTGAATTTTTTTATTTAAAACGTAATACCTATATTGGGTTCAACATAAAATTTTCAAATCATGCTAAGAGGTTAAACCATCGGGTGGTTGCAGCTATTTCAGTACTAACAGCCGTATTCACCATTAACTTCAACTCCCGGTTCAACACAAAAACTTGTAAAGCGTCTAAAGTAAGGGTATAGCTTTCCAACAGTATTCGATACGCTGATTCTGCCATCTAACGTTGAAGATTTAATATATTATTTGATTGGTTATTTTCAGGTACAAAAATCTTAAAATAACGATGTCGCTAGATGGCAGAAGCAACGCATCAAATTTTGCTGAAATGTTGCACTCACACTTTATATGCTTTTGAAACTTTCGTGTTCAACCGGGAGTTGAAGTTATTGGTGAATACAGCCGTAAGTTTTGGTTCAAACTAACACCGAACTTTTAACAATGTAGAAGGAATGACTAATATGTTCTAATGAATTATATTCAAGAATATCAGCTGAAATATCAGATTTCAGTAGCTTGAGGTTTAATTTATACATACCTTCTTGATTTTCAGAAATATCCAGTTCCTGCATTTTTATTGTTTTATTGTCGGTTAGGAATATATATTTTAATTCGTGTAATTATTCATTAATTCTCAATGACTATCAATTTCTTTTACTTAGGCATTTAATTATTTGGTTATATTGGCACTGTTTTCTTATAAATATGTCACACCACTCTCACGTAATTTCACATTATTTTATAGTTAAATAATTTAATGCGATTTTGTATGTTCTGGTACAAACAGATGAAAAAAGAACTATTTTTGTTCACAACCTTTAACAGTGATTAAGAGAGATCATCAAATATATATTACACATACCTAATTTTAACCAAAAATGAAACACAAAAACTGGTAGTTATCACCGAATGTAATTTATTCCATATTTCGAAGTATTTCTTGTAAGAGAAACTAAATGAATCATAATTTCAAACTTCATTGCTGTTTCTTAACAAAACTTTATTTTATTTATTTATTTTATGTTATTTTATATATTTATCTGTTGCTGTCGTATGCCACTCGGAAATTCCGAGCCCCGGTCTATCCGGATTTAAGGTAAGAGGGGTGCGCCTTCCATTTTTAGGAGAGCCACTCAGGGAGAAAGAACGACGTTAACTGCAGAAGCTGGTGAAAGATGGCAGCACCAGCCAAACAAGAGGAACTCGAATTTTGATCCGAATCAGAGCCGAGTTAAACCCATGTTCCGGTACCCTCAGTGATATAATTTTGATGGGAAGTTGTAGGACTTTGCGACCACGACGGGATTTAACGTGCACCAGTCGCCATTAGCGTAGACGACGGTCTTTGGCCGGCTCGAGGACCGAACCCGTAATCTTTCGAACACGAACTTGCTGCTCTTACCACTTTATTTATTTATTTATTTATTTACTTATTGCGCCAAAAGCAAGGATATTGGTCATGTAATGTGGGAATTCAAACCTATACTATACCTGATGAACTTTTAACAGAGTAGAATGTTTTACTTTGGAGGACTTTCTAAAGAAATTTACTCCACATTGATTGGGACTTTGCACAAAGTTGTAGTTCCAAATAGCTAACTGTGCCTGATCTGGGTTTGAACCCACCATAATCCGCCTACGTACTTTGAGAGTATCAATATATTTGCTGAAATTACCTTTAAAATATCCTAATTTTGTTTTACAAATGCAAACATGGATATGAGACGCTATACTCGTATTTTTCATTTAATTATTAAATCCACAATATTATATGCTTTTAAGTAGCATATAATTTTACCACGTTTTTATTAACTCCCTTTTTTGTTTGTCCAGTACAAATCTTGCATTTGATTTTTAACTAACTTCCCGACTAGCTAGACATTTGAAACTTTTAGAATAGCTCAGAACACGATGACAATGCATTCTTTTAATACTTTTATTCAATTAATAAATGTTTGAAAATTTCTTATAATTGTTTACCATGTTTTCATTAACTCGCTTTCTTGTTTGTCCAGTACAAATCTTGCAATCGATTTTTAACCAACTTCCCGACATTTGAAACTTTTAGAATAGCCCAGAACACGATGACAATGCATTCTTTTAATATTTTTATTAAAAAAATAAATGGTTGAAATTTTCTTATAATTGCTCTCTTTATTAAGCATTTGATCATTTTCTTTCAAGTTGATGGTATAATTCATCAAAAAATTTAAAAAGTATTTATTAATACATAGAATTGTTAAGTTTATATGATTCAACAGAAAATTTGAAAACATGGTATTCAAAATTTCTCTTTAACTTGTAACTATTTAGTTCTATTTATGGACTTCGTAGCATTTTCTAGTAACAAAATGCTCGGCATTCAGTAAAGATAGTTGAAAACGTATGGCATATCATGCGTCAGTAAAATTAATAATAGTTATATTTCAAATAATTATATTATTTTCATTTTTTTTTTTTTTTTTTTCATGCAATAATATTTTTCATAAAATCCATTTCTTTTAAAATGATTTTTATCACAGATTTTTTTTTTTTTTTTAAATTAAATAATATACTGCCAGACTTATGTTCTTTAAGAGAAAATCAAGTACCCCATTTAATGTGATAAAGAAATACAGCTGGAAAAAAATACTGGAAAATGTCAAAAATGTAGATTAAACATTTTTTTTTCCTTGACATGCTAATGCAAATTAATTTAATTAATTTTTACTTCACTGCAAATTTTTATCCCCAATGTAGCCTATTGATTTTTTTTTCTTTCAAAGGAAAAAAAAAAAGCTGCCAAGTGAAAAAAACTAATTTTCTATTCGTTTTTAATTGCTGAGCATGCTGAACAATCCTAATTATCTTTTATTTTGATTGAAGTGCTGGGTTTTCTTTTTATTGCCTTAAGCATTTGAGGCCATTTATCTTTAAGTTTCTTTTCTTCTCGTAATTAGATTCCAGAAATGTAATATGGTTTTAGAATGCAATTTCTGGTTTCTTTCACAGAAAATGACCTTAATTTAGCTATAATAATATTACATTACCCGAATAAGAATTTTATGCCCAGGAACATTTATTATTATTGCTTTTTATTTTTATCTTTTTTTTTTTTTTTTTTTTTTTTTCATATAAAGTATTTTCGATAAGAAAAAGATATGTATATTAAATGACAAAAACACTTCAATTTTTTATATTCATAATTTTGTTGCTACGTGCATTCCAAAAATTTTTTATATTGATTTTATAATAATAAACCAGGATTCTATGTCTCATTTTATTTTAAAATAATATGTTAAAGTTTATGTGTATTCACATTTAATTTTACATTAAATTTAATAGTTTCCCAGTTTTCGTAAATTTCCAGTAATATTTTATCGCAGAAAATAAGTAAATAAATCAATAAATAAAAATAGAATTAGTTACACGTAAGAAGTTATTCAATATCCAAAAAAATATATAGCAGTTAACAAATGGAATATATAAATAACATTCTTTTAAAATTTGAATGTATATTTTCCAAAATAAATTAATAAAATTTTAATAATAACAAGTAGGATTCAAATTTATATGTCTTGAATTAAATGTTAAAATTTTTATTTGAACTTATTTGTAATATACATTTTTACTTCCATTACCCGACTCCCATAAATGATTGAAGTATTGTTTTCGTTCAAAATTTTAATATCGAGTTTTCACATGATTTACGTGATGTAAAGTCTCCTGAGTCCAAAAAAGTAGTTTTTTGGCAATTCGTAAGTGCATGTGTGTGTGTGTGTGTGTGTTTGTGGGGAGAGAATCTTCGTTCTACCATAACTTAAAAATTAATAAAGGTAATACATCGAAACGTCAGAATTAGAATCGATCAGGTGTACACAAAAATTTTCCAACTTTTGTTGAAAATTTGAAAACCAGAAGTGGGGCATTACAAATCGGAAGTTGAATGTAAGTCTGTATCTCAAAAACGGCTCTATCGATTTTATTCAATGTTGCTATATAAACTCCCGTTTAGACATCCTTTTGGATGCATTAGTTGATTGCTTTAGGAAAATTTATAAACATCTTGTATAATTAGGTCAATTTTAGGAATCGCAAGTGTGTTAAAAAAAAAAAAAATCTAAACGAATTTTTTTTAAACTCGCCAGAATAATTCTTTTATAGATTTACATTTGTATGTAATTGTTGATTACTTGCATACGAAGAAGTTTGCCAAGTTTTTCCAAGTTTTGTTTGGACCGGCTCAAACAATTTTCTTCAAATTCGCTATGTAAGCCCTCTATTATATGGTGTTTTGCATGTAAAGCTTGGTTACTACGTAAAAACTGGCAGACGTTCTGATTATGTATGTCAGTTTCGGATCTCGGAAATTAGTGTTTTAAATCACGGCTCTACAGATATATATATATATATATATATATATATATATATTAATTCGCTGTCTACATTCTTCTTTATTTGTCTTTGGGACGTATGTATTAATATCTTGTTACAGGGAAATTATTAGGTGTCTCATTTGATAATGTGGTTAGAAAGCATAAAACTGTCCTATCTCCAAAATCAGTTACGTGTAGTAATGGGTAATGTAAATCGAGTTATATCGAGTTATTATCATACACCAAATATTTTCATTTTAAAATTCTACATTTTAAAATAAACTCATAAAAAAAAAAAAAGGCAACGGAGGTTAATCAAAGAGAAAGAATGCGATTAAAAGGTGATAGAGACGTATTCAATGACAAGACATACCATCATTCCAGGTGGTGAGCTAGTATGCGGCGACCAAAATTTCCGTCACCCTAGAAGCTGCATCACTTACAGGAGCACCTTAAATGTGTGATCAACGAGAAACCTGGATGCAGGAATTGCATAAATTCGTCTTTTCAGACGATTCCCAATTCTGTTTAGAGCATCAAGATATCCGCATCCGTATTTGGCGGTATAGTGGAGAATGAACATTGCCATTTGGCATTCAGCATCGTCATACTGGCCTATCACATGGTGTGACGGTATGGGGTGCCACTGGATACGCGTCTCGATCACCTCTTGTTTGCATTTCTGGCAATCTGAATAACGACCATTACATTTCTGGTGTGTTAAGGCTCAGGACACTTCTTTATGTTCAGAGCATCCGTAATGCACTATATAAGCAGGACAATGCACGACCTCATGTTGCATGTGTTTTACGGACCTTCCTTGATACAGGAGGTTTTCCACTGTTGCTCTTCTTCTGATCTCGTTCTAATAATAAATATTGGGCCAATCGCTGACAAGTGAATGGCACTCCACCTTTCTCCAGTAACTATTTTCGATGTATTATAGCATCATGTGTGAACTACATGATGTGTTGTAACCGTACGTGTCATCCAATAGGTTTTTGATTCAGTGCCTAAGCGTATAAATGTTGTTATTGTTGCCATTGACCACTGCTTTATGCAATGATCTCTAAAGATATTTAACCCCAAATTTTCTAAAAAATTAATCGTTTTTTCATCCCACTATAAAGTATGTGTCCAGTAAATTTCATTCTAATATTTTTATTCCTTCTTTGTGTAGCAATTTTAATAGCCAGTAATGTCTCTATATATATTTATTGAATTGATCAATGCAATGTTGTAAATACGCAACTAACATTAAAGTCATATAAAATATTTTAACTATCACATCATATACCCTTATCTATCCTATAACATATTAATCACACACACTTTGCCGTCCCTTGCGCTATAAAGCGATCTGAATTTTGCTGCTTAATTTAGTGTTGCTAAATAGTGTTGCTAACTCTTTTATTCACCTGTCATGAATAATTCTGCAGGGCGATTATTTGATAGATATAATGGACGAATAACCTTTGAAGTGATTAGGTAGCCGTTACAGTTAAAAATTTTGGTGGATATTAAATTAAAAGTCCCTAAATTCAACTACACTGATTAGAGGTGTAAAATTAAATAGGACCGGCAAAGGGTTAAATTATGTTGTTGTATAAAATTATGAAAGTTATTTATCTTGCTTTATTTCGTTCATTAAAATGAATCGAGAAATATAATTGACGTAGTAATGATTCGAAATCTATTAAACATATCAAAGGCTGCATACGTGCTTCAAATTTACATGCAAAAATTACTTTAAAAACTATATATCTGTACTGATAAGTATAAAGGATTTAAGTCCATATTCTTGATTTTTCAGGAGACGAAAAATAAAGTTAAACTAACTAAAAACTAATCAGAAGAATCGATTAAGAAAAAGGGATTAGGTTGGTTTTTACCCTTTATACCATTCAGTGATTGTCAATCTTCATTTAATAAAGGAAAAAAATTGAATTAAATATTTTATACTAAAGATTATTGCTAAATTTCTAACTTGAATCTTTTTTTACCAATGGATTTTCTCAAAGACTAAATGACATGGATTTAAATCCATGGATTTAAATCCAATGTATAGAGAATTCTTTTCTGACTATGTACTTAACTCAAAATCAACAATTTTGGACTTAAATCCTTTATACTTATCAGTACAGATATAAATACATATTTTCGTCATTTAATGGAAAAATCCAATTATAATTTATCGATAAATTAATTAACTGTATTTCTCATAATTTATTTTATGTAATGAATTTTCATATAAATTAAGTACAAATATTAAATTTCTTTAACTAAAAATGAGTTATTTTAAAAATGGGTGACCTAAATAATGTATTTGCGATACAATCAGCAAAACTCCTAGACGTTGTTAGTGATAAATTCTTTGCTTGGAAAAGCATAAATTGTGCTTTCTAAGAATTTTTGTAAAAGTCTTCTAGCATTTACTAAAATCATAGCGTTCTTTATCGGAAAGTAAAAAGAGATCATAATAACCAGACAAATTCTCCATATCGCACATCCAAAATGATCAATAATAATTTTGCTTCTCGCACTTATTTAGTGTTAAGTTATATCTGTATTTCATTTTTTTTTTCTTATAATTAATACAAAAGTAAGTTATTTTGTTTCCTTTCTTAAAGCGATTTTTATAACTTCATTTACTGGTTGCATTTGTTGTTATTAATTTGTAAAAAACATTCTTAATAAAAGTAATTAATCATGCTTCGTAATACTAATAAAGCTGTTTTTTTTTATTATTATTATTATTTTTTTTAAGCTAAAAATATGGAAAAGAATTAAAATTATGGGAAGAATTTTAAAGAAACATTGTGGAGAACGTAAGTTCTCCATATTTATTTAACTTTAACTTGAAGCTGTAAACTTACGTAATTAACTTTAGATTGACTTGGAGCTGTAAATGAAATACTTAATTTATGAAGAAATGACAAAGTCCAAATATATAACATAAATTGAACTTTAATTGAGCTTAAATAAGAAGGGGGACGCTGGACTATAATACCATCTAGTAACTTACGACTTAAAATGGGCAGTCCTCTTAAATACTTTGATATTAATAAATAACCCCCGTTACTTTACTTAATTACTCACAAATGATCCCAACCACTTTTAATCACTTTCATTAACTCACGAGGTCAAGTAAGCTTTCGATTAGCATGAGGATTCCCTGACACTGCTATCTACTCGACTTATCCAACTATATCCGCTCCTAACACTCCAAAACAATCTTCCTTCCAACTAACTTTAACCCCTCTCCAACTCACTCCTCTCCAGCTGACCTTCTACTTTTATACTATTCCGTTTCCAAAATATTAGCATATTTCAATTTACAATTTTAAGTTAGGATCGGCACTAACTCCATCACTCAAATCGAATCCTAAAACAGCAGATTCACGTTTTACCCGCAATGTGCGAGTTTTAATTGTAGCACTTTGTTATACCTGACAACATAATAATAAAACGAATTTACTATTTCTTATTTAGAAACTATATTAATCACTCGATTACTCAATTATATGTAAGTTCGGTGTAACGTCGCGGAGTACTGTGTTATGGGTAATTTGCGTCGGTCAGGAACGCATCCCTAATGATGGTCCGGAGACATGACACCACAATTTTTTTCCTCAACGGAAGAGACAGTTTCCCCGCTTCGGCGACTCCTAGAGGTGTAATTTGGATAAAAAGATGAAGGACATTGCGATCACGATGGACTTTACGTGCACCAGCCACCATTAGTGTACCCGACGACGGTCTTTGGCCGACTTGAGTATCGAACCTGCAATCTTACAATTACGAGCTCGGTGCTCTACTGACTGGGCTACCGCAACCCCTTACTCAACTATAAATAAAGATTATCAAATTCCTAACTGAACCTAAAGTGTTAACTAGAACTTTAATATTAATTATATTTTGAAAAGTTAAATTTCAGTTATGCAGTTTTTCTTTAAATTAAAAGTAATATGGGCAATTCCATGAAAAATGCAACGTAAGTCACACACAGAGATATTTCTGTTCCCACCAATAATTTCTAACAAGGATCACTGTCCTATACAATCACGAAAACTACAGTAAATATGTCATTCATATTTCTGCATGGTAATAGTGGTGAAAAAAAAAAATGAATTTTTCTACGTATATGTAACTGATGTTACCTTCATACATTGAATCACCCATACAAATAAATGCAAGTTGTAGCTACTATACGTATCTAAATAATATTAGCAACGAGGTCATTTAATTTGCCCCACGTACGTATCTCCTTATATCAACCTATTTATATTACTTCATTCTTATTTCGTTTTTCTAGAAATACTTTGTAATTTTCTAGTTTAATATCTGAAATACGTAAATTAAAGAAACAAAATGAATATTTAATTTCCATAACTTTGCAAATAATAATTTTTTAGAGGAAAACATATATTATTTGGCGTTAAAACTGACTAAATATATAATTAATTTTTAAATTTATTTGTTAAATTTCTACAAGTAACAATAAACTTGTGAATATTATATACACCGTTAAAAGAAAAAAAAATCTGAAACAAACTGATTACATCTAAAATATTCACATTGTATTTAAAGATAAAGCTTCGGCTAAAATTAATTGTATTCAAACTTATTTTATGATTTGGTGAATACATGTTGTATAACATATGAATGTATCACATTATTCGCAATAAAAATCGATTTTTTTTTTCTAAAAAAATAGATTCTTTCAAATTATCACAGATCTAAGGTGTCCAATCAAACATTTTTGAGGCATTCACGATATCTTTTAAATTATAATTATATTTAAAATTCCCACAATTTGTATGTGTGTGTGTGTGTGTAGGGGGGGGGGAGTATCTACTGGGTGCTATTATATAAAAAAAAAATCATGAATTTCTAATTACTGTATATATATGTACATAAGAAAAATAATTAAAGCCAGATGAAAATTTAATCCCAAAACACATGACTTCATCAGTGGAGCTTCCCCATGTAGGGAAAGGAATATGAGAAGTTTCGGACGAAACGCTGGTAATTTACCCAAAAAACACGTTTCAAGCCCCCAACTTCTCACAGATGGAAGCAAGACCATACAGCAAACGAATTTTAATTAATACAAAGCATAAAAAGCTATTAAATTCAGAAATCAAGCACAAAATATAATGAAAATGCAAGAATATATTTTGTGCTTGATTTCAGAATTTAATTGCTTTTAATTTTTTATTTAATTAAAATTCGTTTATTGTATGGTCTTGCTTCCATCTCTGAGAAGTTGGGGGCTAGAAACGTGTTTTTTGGTTAAATTACCAGCTTTTCGTCAGAAACTTCTCATATTCCTTTCCCTACATAACGGAGCTCCCCTGATGAAGGCCCTCATGTGTTTTGGGAATAAATTTTCATCTGGCTTTAATTATTTTGCTTATTTATTATAGTTTTATATTTCCTTTTGATGCATTTGCGCATTAGTTTATAAAAACTTTGTTCTTGTTCTATTTATTTAATAATTCAAGTTTTACTCCCTCCTATATTTAAATTTTATCTTATATATATATATACGAAAGGATAAAAAATAGGGAAAAAGAGTTCAAATTAGTTTTTTTTAAAAAAAAAGGGGAAATAATTACAAAACTTTATTCAATATTATGTATTGTTAATAAATGGTAAACTTTCTCTGTAAGCTTAGTTTTACCGCAGAGCACTTCATAACGCAAGAATTATAAAATGATAACACTCTAATTTAGATTCTGCATACGTCAACCCCATTTTAAGTTAACTCATCTTGCATATTAATTGAACCCTGGATGTCTGGAACCTAGGCTAAAATGAGAGTTATCACATTATTTACCAGTCAGAATCGCGATTTGGTGGACACAAAGCGAAAACACAAACAAACCAGGGCACTTTTCGTCATGTAACTGTTTCTAAAAAAAAAAAAAAAAAAAAAAAAAATGCAGATCACTGGGACCTTGTTTCGTGGTAAATTGTTGACGATCGGCTTGATGGCCGTCGCATGATGTTTTTTCAACTTGAGAACGAAATCCTTGCTTAAGTTACCTACATACCCGGCCACACTACATCTTCAAAGTAATCCAGAAATAAAGGATTTTTAGTCTACTCCAAAAAGACTCATCTTTCTTCTATAAAGAGTTTTACACTCGTAATCCATTCCTGTAAACGGTAGGGCTATTTTAAGTTAACTGTAGTCAGATCTTGCATATCAATTAAGCCTTGGATATCAAAAACCTACGCTAAAGTAACAGTCAGCAGATTACTAACCAATTACAGTCGAGATTTGATGAACAAAAGGTTAAAACACAATTAAACCAGAGCACTTTTCATCATGTAACTATTGCTAAAATATCTCGCTGCCCTCTGGGGCGCCGTTTCGCGGTGAATTGCTAGCAATCAGACTGATGGCCGCCACATAATGTTTTCCGAAACTTCAGAACGAACTCATTGCTGAGGTTACCTATATTCCTGCGCAGACAGAATCTTCGAAGTAACCCAGGAATAAAGTATTAATAGTCAATTTCAGAAGGATTCCTCTTTATTCAATAAGGGCATTCTCACACGCTATCCATCCCAATTCGTTTCGTAATATCTATCAATCTATCTATCTACATATTTATATATATTAATAATAATTAATATCTTTTGAATTAAAAAAAAAAAAAACTGTATTTTTTCTATTTTTTGGATCACCCTGTATATACATTTATATTAATGAAAAAGATATTTAGTGAAATACAGACTATTGTTGTTTTTTTCCCCTTCTATGAAATCCATGAATGATAAGATTTAAAATCCTAAATACGTTTATAACAATGAGATAATTTTTTACAATAGTGCTTTAAATGAAATAACGTTTAATATTTGTTGTTCAGTGTTTTATTGTTTAAAAAAATAAATTCTGTTATGCGTCTTTTCATAGAATTAATGTTAAATTAGAAAAATTACTTAAATATATTGAATTGTACATCACTCAGGACAGTAAATACTCTATCAGTTATAATCTATATAATAATTATTATTCACTTCTAAACGTGCGATATTTCAATGGCAGGCGTCCTCAATATCGGCTTGCTAAATGCTGATAAAAGATAGAATGATCAAAGTAAATTCTTGAATACTTTTCCCGAACTGCTGAAAAAGCAAATTTAATGCTTTCTCAAGCAAAAGACTCATTATAAAGACTGACCATGAGAAATTTATTGATTTATCTTGACGTGCCGTTTATCAGACGATACATTTATAACCTTTTAAAATAAAACTGGAAAAGTATAGTTCTTTAGATTTTTAAGTTAAGGAATAATTAAATAATAATAATAATAATAATAATAATAATAATAATAATAATAATAATAATAATAATAATAAAAGTTCAAACGAAAGTTACTTTTCTAATACAAGCAGATTTTTCGTAATTAAATTATTTAATTTTTTGTTTTATGATTTACAATTTATTGAATGACCATTTCTTTATTTTATATAAATAAAATAAAATACTTTATTCTTCGCATTTGTACTAGTACTAATTGAAATATTTATGTCTTAATAAAATGGAAACAAATTTGAGAGTGAGTTTTTGTTTTCAATAATTTCAGTTAGCAGATGTTAAATGGTGGGTTCGAACTCAAGACACACTCGATGACTACATTTCGATGTTTTTCTTTCTTGTATCCAAAACATACTTTAATACGGGTTTGGATATCTTAAAAATCCCTTTCCCCTACGTTACTTCATTTATGTCTAGGAACCTCACGGGGTTAATAAGTTTTAGCATTAACACCTTATTAATGAAAACTATACATTCATTATTAATTGAATATGTAGTTGATGTTTTACAAAGTTAAAACAAAATTTGAGAAGGAACTATAATGAAATTATGATTTTCTTAGACATTATCTTGTTATGATAGTTTACGGTTAAAACGGTTAATTTAACTATAATTAATTAAATAACGTAATATTATGTAGTCTACATAAAGTTTAAATGCACGATTTAAAGAGAAAAAAAAAAGAATTAAGGCAATATATACTGGGCGATATATTTCTGTAAATAGAATTATCGATGAACCTCGTCTAATAGTTGTAACCACAAGAGCAAGTTTTAGCATATATTTCAGTAAATGGGGTAATACTTCTTTTAAAAATAATTTTTGTTAATCCATTTATATTCATATTTAAAATAATAATAAAACATAAAATTTGTAAAATAAAAATAAAAATAAAAATAAAAATAAAAAAAACATTAATGTTTAAATATGTAATCTGTAACTGTCATTAGTTACCATATTAAAATAAAAATGGGCCAACATAAAAATGTTACTGCTTATTTTACAGATACTTTCTCAGTTACAAAATAAGATAATAAAAGTACATGTTTAGGAATAAATGAAAGATATGCTTGCATGACACAAATATTATTTCTAATTATTTCCAGGTAAATAATAAAATAAAATAAAAAAAAAAAAAAAAAAAAAAAAAAAAAAAAAGAAACAGGCAAAATGAATATTATATAATATCTTTTTTTTTTAATCTTTTAAGATAAAAGGAAAAGTTAATGAAAAAAAAAAAAAAAGCATGAAATTGATCTGGATTTTATTAAAGATTATAAAAGTATTACAATTTTAATAGAAAAGTCAGAAATAACCCAGCCCTGCAACCAAAAATGTGTTTAGAAACCAATAGCTGATACTTATAGATTTTTTGGACGCTGATTTCAGGAAAAATAGTCAAAAAATTTTATGACCTACCAGTTTTTCAAAAATTGAAAATTAAAAAGACATGAGATTAGATACTAAAGCAAATGGAGCGTCAATATGATGACAGACTATTGTTAGATGCTACACAGAGACGTCTCCCGTACTGGCTACAATAGACTAAGTGAATAAAAAATCTTTCTGGGCAGAAGGAAAATAAAGCATTAAACATATATGAATTTAGGATGTTTTAAACAATAGTGACCATTAACTGTTCTAATTAATATATTTTCCAATCAATATAAAATAAATATATATATATATTTAGCAAATCATTTCCAATTGTTTGATATATTAATTAATTTGTAAATAAAACACTTTAAAATATTTTGAAAAGACCTTTTTCCCAGAATATGTAGGATAGGCTTTCTTGCCCATATGTTTAAGTCTATGTTGTGTAAATCACGTGATTGGGAAAAATGGATGCCATATTCTAAGTCGGCACACCAAATAATCAGCAATTACATTGCAGACACTTTTTCATGACTCAATTTTTGCAGGCCTGCGTAGTTATTTCAAAACTCATGTAATTACAGAACGATTAAATAGTCAAACTATAGAACATTATGCTAGGACATGTAGTGTTCGCTACTTATGCAGTTATCCGAATGAATAAAAAATGTTTGCTCATCTTATATTATTGAAAACAGAAGCATTTTCTGATTTGTGATTCATCACTATCAAACATAGAATCTTCAAAAAACTTTGCATGTCAAAAATCGCAGAGATAAATCAATTAAATATAATCACACATTAATCCGAAAAGAAAATTGGTATTAGGACTTGGACTAAAACTTCTGAACTTCTGTATAAAAATATCAGTCTTAAAAAGAGAGAAAAAGGTCGAAGAGAACTCTTCGCAGATTAAATATTTTGGTGGGAATATTTCAATAAAATTTTAATGGAATCTATGTGACCTCTGGTTATAGAGAGACTCCACGTAATGTGATTTAGAATGATACTCCTGGTGTTCTAGATCATTTTAAAGTTAAAGGATTGTGGACGTTGAAAATCGGTCTTTAAAGTTACTGTCTTAGCCTTATGAAAATTTACATACAGGTACATTGAAATGTACCAATATTAAGTATATCAAAATTTCTGGAAAAATATTAAAATTCAATGAATTAAATAATATATTTTAAGTTTTTGAAAAATTCTAAAATGCTCTGTGAGACTAAGTTTTTAACTTTTCACTCGATTTTACATTATTATAGTTTTTCAATACATTGTAAATATTTTTGTGCATTATTAGTAAATTGAATTAAAAAAAAATATTTTTATGTTTGAATGCTGAAAATTCTTGCAAATTTTTAATTTTGGAACATAAAAATACTTTTAAAAAATTCACTTATCAAGCAATTCACTAATTAGTTCACAAAAAATGTTTAGAATATATTGATAAACTATAATAATGAAAAATCGAGTAAAAAAAAAAAGAAAAAAGAAAAAAAAGAAAAAAATAGTCGAATGATGCATTTTAAAATTCTTCAGGTAAATTAAAATTTTGAATTTTATTTTATTTATTTTATTACTTTTTATAGTTCTCTAGAAATTTTAATATACTTAATATTAATACACTCCAATGCACATGTATGCAAAAATTTCAAAGACCAATTTTCAACGTTTACCATCAGTTTAAGAAAAAAAAAGAGTACACAGCTTAAATTATCGTCTGGTATGCGATTTCAGAAGATTGGGGTATCAGTGAACCATTCATTAAAATAATAATAATAATAATAATAATGGAATAGAGAAAGGTGCAAGAAAAATATCTATGTATGTCTATTGGAGTAATTAATCTTGTGGTATCTCAAAAAAGTACACAGAGAAAAAAAAATATACCGCCTTCATCTAGAACGAATAAGTGGTCAGTTTCTAATTCCCTAAACTGGAAATATAGATTTCCGAGCTATGCGTATAAGGCACGCCAATAAGCTGAATACACGAAATGATCGAGAATTTCTAGTCTATAGATTTCTAGATGGTGAAACAATATTCTGAATATTCTGAATTGTTCGTATTGTGAGAAATTCTCGCTTGATTTTCTAGAATTGGGTCAAAAACCAAGATTGTAGTTGCGAAAACATGCCTCTTGTATTCACATTTATTTGGTGAGATTTTTAAATAAGTTTGACCTCTATAATATAGACAAAAGCTCTAGAATTCTAATAGGGGTTTCTAGAACTCACTTTCAAAGATGACTAGAATTTATACGGATGACAGGGAACTGTTTTTACTAGAGCCACAATCTAGGTTTTAGATCTAAGTTACAGAATTGCTTCTAAGTATATTGTTTTATTCTATAGAATTTTAGTAACTCTAACAAATGTTATTAATTTGCATATTTTTTACTGTTATTCGAAACATTCATAATTTTTGAAGTGGAAACTTCTTTAGGCGCGTTGAGCACTTTTGGGTGAACAAAAATCATGAAACTCGCGTCATCGTCAGCTAACGCTTTGAATGAAATTCTGCAGGGGTTCGTTACCATTACAACCCAGTCACAGAGAATCTGATCGGGAAGAAACATATTTTTTACCAATTGACATCACGTGGTTTTCTACTAGGAATAAAAGTCGCAAATTTCAAAATGCTTCAATTTTCTTCTAAATTCTTTGAAACTTACTGTGCGCCATTAACAGCACAGGGGATAGTTGCAGTTCAAATTTCAAAAATTGCATTTTAATTGCAAATTAAATTTTATTCTAATACGCGTATTTCAATTTCTAATTATGACTAAATTATTTTTAATACATCATTTGAAAGATATTTTAAAGTACTTTTATATTATCGAAGGTGGAATTCGAGATTTCATCTGATTCACACGTTTTGAGGTCTCCTGAATGGGTTTTCTTTTGTATCTCAGCTACTAATTAAAATAATTTCATAAGTAATACATCATTAGAAAGCTTTGTTGATTTTGAATCGAACAGTAGATTACAGAAATTTTTACCGCCAGATAATATTTTAAAATTTCAATATTTCAAATTCTAATTATGATTAAATTATTTTTAATACATCATTCTAAAGATATTTTAAAGTTCTTTTATATTATCGAAACTGCAATTCGAGATTTTACCTGATTTACACGATTTAAGTTGTCCTGAATCCGTTTTCTTTTGTATCTCAGCTACTAATTAAAATAATTTCATAAGTAATCAATATTTTTATCTAATATAAGGCGTAGTTCATTTAATATGGGTAGCTACAAATATTGTGCCGAATCATATAATACAGATCATAAACACTTCTTTACAAACCAAAAATAATTCGAAAATAATAATCTAATAGCTCGACGATACAATTCACAAGTTACTTAGTTTTCACTTCTATCGGCAGTCCCAAAGACTGCTTTGATATATACATACATTTTTTTATATATATACAGGGCATTTTGTGTGTGTGTAAACTCGTAAAATTAAAAAAAATATGCATAAGACAAATTTGCTTATTCTTTTTAAAATGTAAATGAAAAAAAAAAAAAAATAATAATAATAATGTACATATTCTTCCTAATTTTTTTTTTTTTTTTTTTTTTTTTTTTGCGAAATTTAGTACTTAATAGTACTTAATTTCATCTTACAAACAAATAAATAAATAAAATAAAATAAAGCATTCTATCTAGGCAATCACTTTGTAGAGATTTGCACAAAATTTGAATTTTTGAAGGCAATGTACAGGGTGGCCATAATTAAACTGCAAGTGTTCAAGGGGTGCTGGAGAGAAAACTACTGGGAATATTCCAGTGAAATTTCTTATCTACACGTTTCAGAACATGCGCAAATCAAATATGAAAAAAAAAAATCGCCATTTTCACCCGATAGATGGCGCTGTACCGTATTTCAACGCTCACCGGTGGCATATACAACTTCCAAGACCGATAGACAGAGCATAATGACATTCTAAGAGGCATATAAACAATATAAAACATCACTTACAGTTCATCAAAATTCCATACAATTCGCCTCAGTAATAAAATTTTTACAGTATCATGTAATCAAAAATTAACGTATATTAAGATCACAAATTAAACAATCCATATTTTTTTATAAACTGTAAGTGATGTTTTATATTGTTTATATGCCTCTTAGAATGTCATTATGCTCTGTCTATCGGTTTTGGAAGTAGTATATGCCACCGGTGAGCGTTGAAAAACGGTACAGCGCCACCTATCGGGTGAAAAATGGCGATTTTTTTTTGTTTCATATTTGATTTGTGCATGTTCTGAAACGTGTAGATACCAAATTTCACTGGAATATTCCCAGTAGTTTTCTCTCCAGCACCCCTTGAACACTTGCAGTTTAATTATGGCCACCCTGTATTTCATTTAATAAAAATACGGATTTATATTTGCATTACTTCTTTTTCGTTAAATAAGTAATAAATAAATGAAATTTTCGTAACACAAGATGAAGATATAATAGGAAGAAGGTTTAATATTACGTTATATCTACTTTTATTCAACAGAAATAAAAGCGATTCTCTTGTAAACAGAAATTTATAGAAACCCACAATCATTTCGCAAAATTTAATTACACAAAGAAGATTCATATTAAACTATCTCATGCACTTCAGGCACTAAAACAAAGATACAATTAATTTTAGATAAATTGAATAATTATAGTGACATTAGAAAATGCTGATAAATTAAAATTTACTGTAGAATTAACTTTTAACTTAAAAGATTTTTTTTTTCAATTGATTATTAAAGAATAAAAGGGCTAATCACTCTTTTGCTGCACAGACGTAATTTTACTTTTTAAGAATTCAGAGGTAAATTAATAATTACTTGAAAAAAAAAAAAAAAAAAAGAAACATTTAAAAACAATGCATAGATTCATATTTAATTATTACTGCCCGTAATTATGAATTTAATCACATATAATTCAAATAAACTATCATGATTTGTAGAAGTTCACGTGAAAAAAAAAATGTATAATAAGAATTTAAAGAGAGAGAATTAATAATAAAAAACAATTGAATTTTATTGTTCACTTTTGCCTTAAGGTTATTATTAACACAAAATTAATTTCAGTGAAGCAAAGTTTAAGTTGCTTTCCTTTAATGAAAGAATGAGATACGTTTTAAAAGCAGAGCGAATTTCTCAATTTAATTATCCAAAGAAGAAAGAAATTAAATGCCCTGTACTGCTTCCGGCAACAACATGTGTGTTTCAAGTAAATTGAATAATTACAAGCACTATTTAAAATCCTGAGTAATTACATATGAAGAGAAAATTAGCTTTCCAATTATGGTTTTATTTATGTCCGTAAAGAAATATGGTTATGTTCCGTCAGGTATAATATTAGTGTCAAACAAAGATGATTTAACGTATTTATTTTTGAACTAAACAAATAATACAAAGTAATTTTAGCAAAGCTATAAATATACACCACTAAATTTTTTAATCTTGTGACCATTAATATATTAAGATATATTTTTTAATGAATTACTCTACATTCCTAGTAATTTACTAATAATGAAGAGACGTAAATAAAACTAAGTAATTATTAAAATTAATATGTTTAATCATGCAGAAAAAAAATGCATATGAAACGATACATAACTTTTTTTTTTTTTAAGTAAAATGAATGCATTATAAAAATGAATTACATGCCAAAGATTTAATTACGCTAGGAAGAAAAGTATTAAGTGATTTCGCATGCTTCAGGCAAAGTGTGAAAGCTCATAATTTTCTTGTTCAGTTTGTTTGTAAAACATGTTAAATGCTGAATAATGAAAAATGAAAAATAAAATGCACTATTTTTTTTTCCATTTTCATTATGTTTAAGTGCCATAAAAGTAAGTTGCTTATGATCAAACGTATATACGGACTATTTTCTTTTAAAGTTTAACTATTTTCCGATTTAATTTATGTTTACTTTTACTTTTTTTTTTTTTTTTCATGCCCAAAAACATATTTTCATACATTTTTGTGCTACTTGTAAATTACAAACTTTTCATTTTTAAGTGGGACTGATCCTATGCCAAGGTATGTACTAACTACTAAGGAAATACATACAACTTAAACTTATTATGTCATTAATGTAAAAGCCACTTAATTATATCGTTAATATAAAAGCCATTAAATTGTTTAAAAATAATAGGTAAAAAGAAAATAAATAAAAATAAATAAATAGATAAAATTATTTTTACTTATTTATATATTAAGAAATTTTAAAGCTAACTTATATGAAAAAAATTTTTTTTGGGGTAGTAAAATTATTTTCTAATTCTTATAACTAAATCTATATTGAAAGGTATAACACTGAGAAAAAAATTCTGTAACTGACATCTAGAATCTAGATTGTGGCTCAAGTAAAAAATATTCCCTGTCATCCTTATAATTTCTAGACCCCTTTGAAAGTAAGTTCTAGCGTTTTTTAAAAGAAAGTGAATTTAACTCTAAAGTCTTTTTGTGCTATTCGTTTTAAAAATCTTATAAAATAGTAAATCAATTAATAGGTTTTTATTTCGATGTACAATATAAATCACATACAAATAGAACTAATTTGCACTTTATAAAACATATATATATATATAAATTTAAATTATAAATAACATAAAATGAAAAAACTGCTTTCATAAATTCTATAGCTTAGATTATATTACAAGAATCATTTTAATTTTATTTCTATTTTATAAGCTTTAATTATGTGAGGGAAAAAAAAAAAAACCTTAATCAGGTTGTAATTATCATCGCCGAATGACGAATGATTCATACTACAAAAAATTTCTCGCCTCTCTCTCTCGGGAAATCAAGGTTTAAATCCCCCCCCCCCGCGCCAGAGATAGATTGTAATGTTGAAAGTATAAATGACTCTTTATATATATTTTTTACTACTAATGCTTTATATATATATATATATATATATATACGTGTGTGCCTGCGTGTGTGCGTTTTTATGTGTGTATCAGTGCTAACGTGGTCTCTAATAATTTACGACCATTTTACTATTCTGCCACTACTATTTTTAAACAATCTTTTTTTAACTAATACTATAGCATTAAAACATTCTAGAAAAAATTATTTTTGATAATTGTTCTAGCAGTATTATAAAATGAGCAAAAAATTTAAAAGACATTGCCAGTTCTGATATATATATATATATAAAGATGTATAAGTTGTTATCCTAAAAGAAAAAAAAATCAGCTTATATTGTGAGGTATGCTTCTTGTTATTCTGTGTAGAATATATTTTTTTTTTTTTTTTTTTATAATATTGTCTTTATTTTTAATATATTTTTATTATATGGTATTTCACAAAAATAGTAAATAAATTATCACTTTTTTTTTTTGAAAAAGCGTTTTTTACCCCCAAAGAAAAGTGCAAATTTCAATAATTTAAAAAGAGAAATTCTTGAAATTTCTTTTCATAAACATACATTTCCTACGCATATTCATTTTTTAACATAAAATGTAAAAGAGCTTATTTCATTTTGTAATTCAAATTACGATACTTAATTGAAACTTAATTAAATATTTTCAAATTTAAGACACTATAAAGTAATTTAAAAGTTTCATTTGGAAAGTAAGTGTTTAAAACGGCGAATACATTTATTGGACTATCTTATCTATTTTACAATAAAAATTTAAAATTATATATGTATATATTTATGTATATATGTGTGTGTGTGTGTAAACATAATTTTTTAATTATAATACCTAGTTTTAAAAAGTTAAATTTAAATTTATGTGTTATACGTGTTAAAAGGTGAATATATTCTATACCACATCGTAACATTTTATAAAAGATAGTTTAACTTAGTAGTGAAGTTTTATACAGGCTACAAGTAAAAGAAAAAAAAATAACTTAATGCGATTTAAAATTCTCTATTAAAATATCACAAATATAAAATTATAATTCCTAAGAAATAATAAGTTAAAAAGAAAGATGTAGAGCAAAAAATTCCGTGAATGAATTAATATTCACAAAATATAAAATAATGATAATAAAATAATTGGCGTTGGTTCTTTAATGAACATTGGACATTACTTAGCAATTAAATGTTGAAAAACTCCATTGTATAGTTTTGACATTCAATTTAGATAAATTTAATCATATATCATAAACATACATATTTTATTTCGTTTATATTTTAACTCAGTAAATCTCTCGTTCTCTCTCTCTCCCTCTCTACTTAAGAAAAAAAATTACTTTTGCTAGTGTAAACTGTTTTTTTTTTTTTTTTTTTTTTAAATATTAATAAAAAGTAATTCAATTGTTTAAATGGATAAAAAACACACGATTAAATATATATATGTAAAATGTTATATAGTATATGTATTAAACATATTATATATTGTATTAATTAATAATATATATATAGTAATTATTTCCTACACTATGACATGAGAAAATAATCTCAGAAAGAAAAAAGCAACTTGTTACCAAAATATACCTTTATTCACTGTTCAAACACATGTTAGTCAGCTGCAATGCGAATGTGTACTCTTGTTTTAATTTTACGTAGCATTCGTGTATACGCTGCAACATGTGCAACTTAAAGTTCAAACAAGAGTCTAATTGTGTATTGAAGCTGTCGGACAAAAATTTGAACATCCCAAACTAATGATATTTGAGAATGAATAAGTAGTTATTTTCTAAATCCCTAAACTAGAAATATAGATTTCCGAGCTATGCGCACAAGGCACGCCAATAAACTGAATAGACGGAAATAAACTGTGTGATCGAGAATTTCTAGTTTACACATTTCTAGATGGTGAAACAACATTCTGAATATTTTCTATTGCAAGAAATTCTCGCTTGATTTTCTAGAATTGGGTCGAAACCCGCCTCTTCTATTCTCATTTATTTGCAGATATTTTTAAATAATGTTGACCTCGATACTATAAGCAAATGCTCTAGAATTCTAATACGGGTGTCTAGAACACGCTTTTAAAGGGTATTAGAAGTTATAAGGATGACATGGAACTATATTTCCTAGAGCCACAATTTAGAGTCTATATGACAGTTACAGAATTTTTTCTCAGTGTAAAAGGTAATTTTTCTGGTTAAATTTGGTATTTAATTAAAAAAAAAAAAATCTAAATTTGTTCATTATTGTTGTAATGATCGATAATACATTACTGAAATAAATAATATGACTTTTTTCGAAAAAAAAAAAAAAAAAAAAATCGGGAAAAGGTAAATGAAAAGAAGAAAACGCGCTTATTCAAAGCATTTTCGGAATAGAAACTTTTCTGTCGTAGAGCAGGATTATGATGTCAGCCTTTCAATACCATGTTTGATGAATGACCTACTCTGCCGATGCAATTTCTAACACATTCCTACTCACGACATCGCCGAACGAAGAATAAAAGTAGAAAGTAAATAAAAGTAATTTCGTAATGGGAGTTCAAAAGAATGTACAAAGTATAAACTTTCTATCCCATCATTCTTATTCACGTAAAAATTATTTTTTTTTGCTCTACTAATGCTTCACACGAACAATAGTTACATTCTTTAGATAAATTTTAAAATGAATTTATGTTTAATATTCCAGATTAAAGCAGCTAAGAGAAAGATGATTTCATGGTACATGTTACGTTCTTCATAAGGAGACATGCAATTAGAGATTTTTTTTCTTTTTATGCTTTCAATATTTCTAGATAGGTATATTTAATGTAATTTTACAGCAGTTTTTTAATTTTATTAAATAGGATAGATGTTAACAGTGACAGAAAAAAAAAAAAAAAAAAAACGAATCATGATTTGTTTGTCTGACTATATACATAGCTGTCAATATTTTAATTTATTCCGGAGTAATTTTAGCTCCGCCTTTATTTCGCACCACTTTATATTTAGAATATTTTTCTCCTATAAATAACTATGATAAAATAAGAAAAATTTAGTCTTAAAATAGTGGTATGGAATAAAGGCGGAGCTAAAAGTACTCCGAAATAAATTAAAAATTTGGCAGCTATGCTATATATTACATCATTTCCCATTGTGGCCTTTGGGGGAATGAAATGGCCGACCTCATAGCAAAAAGAAGCACGGATGTTCTCCAAAGATCTTCTACAGACCTGCCGTTTCACTTTGCTAAACTTGAAATTAATAGGATCTATAAAAAATGTTTTCGAATTGCTGCTGCCAGTGCTACTAAAAATAAATCATGGAGGGTGCTATTAAAATCTAACTGTGTGTCTCGGACTCTCCTCGGGCTGCTGCTGTGGTTTAGCTTAGACTATTGACTAGACACGACTGCCTCCGTGCTCATTTGTTTCATTTTAATCTGACTGACTCACCTTTTTGTATTTTGTGTGCTTCTGGACAAGTCATGGACGCTGCTCATCCAGACGTGTGTTCTGCACTTAAGAGTTTGGATTGTATTGTGAAGAAATATTGGAGAGCTCGTTGCCTAATGACCTAATGGTCAATGGCCTGACATTTGATAAATAATAAATATTACATCATAATTATTAAATCTTTTCCTTTTTTAAATCCGATTTCAAAATGTGAAATGTTTAAAGCAATGTAACTTTTACCATGATATTACCCATGAAATCATTTAAATTGGTGATTCTTTTAAGTGAAAAACTTTCTTGTTGAGAGTGGATCTAAAACAAAATAAGCACAAAGGTATAGGAAGCGTTAGTAAAAAGAATAAGCTCAAAAATGGGAGATATAATTTTGACGTAGAGATATGCTCCTATTACGCACATGTATAGAAAATAAATTCAAAATATTTCTGAGTTTCAAAGAAAAGAAGTACCATGATAAAGAAAACTTAACGCATACCTGCCAACATCCCCATTAAAAATTTCGCAACCGCTGACATAGATACACGTCATTTGAAAATCTGTAACTCCGCTAGTGGACGTTTCTTTCGAAATTTGTATGTTATTTATTTCTTAAGAATATACCCAATATTCCTATTTGTATAATCTATATACTATGGATAAAAATACTTTGATTAAAAAGAGTATAATTATAATGTATATCCTTTTGTAATATAGATGTGAATACAGAAAATTTTATCCTAAAATGTTGTAACTTGGGAGGATAACGCCCACAGGCGGAATTTTCTGTGAAAAAGACAAAAGCATGCGGTCGCGAAAGTGTTAATATTCTGTGGTGCCTTTAATCACGCCCTTTTTTCAAACCAGTAAATTTTTAGAGTAATATTCTCCAAATGCATTTACGATGAACTAAAAAAGTAAGTGCTATAAAAAAATACTGGTGGGAAAAAGACGGAGGGGATAACAATACTACAGAATATTAATTAGGTTGTTTGGCAGGTATGCCTTGTTTAAAAGATTTTAAACGAGGCATTGTTGTTGTAAAGATAATAAATTGTTTAAAAGATTGCAAGTATATGTTTAAAGTCATTAAATAAAATGAATGTTCTTGCATAGCTGCCAATATTTCAATTTATTCCGGAGTATTTTTAGCCCCGTCTGTATTTCGTATTTTTAAAAAGTAATTTTGTCTTATTTTATCGAAGTTATATATTGCAGAAATTTTTTCTATAAATAAAGTGGTACGAAATAAAGACGGGGCTAAAAGTACACTGCAATAAATTAAAATAATGGCAGCTATGTTCTTGTAAATTTTTTAAATTTATTCAACGGTTTTCGTGTACAGAAATTTCGATAAATGTAGAATATGAATATCGTTTTAGTTTAAATTATTAATTTAAATAATAATCTCTATCAGGGTTTGAAACAAGAAATTTATCCTCATTATAGGGATTTATAATAAGAAATAAATTCAAACAAATATTTTAAATTATAAAATTTATGATATTCAAATATTTAAAATAGGATATATATATTTTTCTTTTTAGATGATATTGTAACTGTATTTTTATTTTTTATTTTTTATTTTTTGCAACACTGTTGTTCTCATACTTTCTCCTAATGTAGAAGCTTCGATATTTTAATTAAATGTTATAAATTATAATTAGTTTATTTCATCCCAAAAATAATGTTAAAAACAAGGATTTTTTAAAAATATATTTGTAAATTCAACCTTATAAATTTCAATTGTCGTCAAAAACTTCTAAAATGCTTAAATTTTATATTTAAGTCAAGACGTAAATACAGAGGTTTTACTGAAAGTAAATAAAATAAGTGATAAACACTAAAATAGATAAATTTTATAAAATGACACTTTTAGAAACAGTGCACCTGTTTACTCAAACCCTACATTTTCATATTTATTATTATTATTATTATTATTATTCAAAGCAGGATTACATTTTGTATATGCATATAATCATTTTTTGTATATGCATGTATTCATTATTGTAGTTTCATGTGAAGTATTACCTAATTGTCTTATAATTTCCAGCATTTTAACTAATTCTGGAGCCTTTTTAGCCCTGCCTTTGTTTCGAACCAATTTATTTATAGAATAATGTTCCCCCAGAAAAAAATAAATAAGTAATTACTCACCTGTTTACGACTCTACTCAAATCCGACGTTTTCATCTTTTATTATTATTATTATTATTATTATTATTCAAAGCAGAATTACATTTTGTATAAACATATACAAAAAAAAAAAAAAAAAATTCGTGTGAAATATTACAAACTTTTCTTATAACTTCCAGCATTTTAACTAATTCCGGGGCCTTTTTAACCCTGCCTTTATTCGAACGAGTTTATTTATAGAATAATGTTCCACCAAAAAAATGAATAATTACTCTAAAAGAAAAAGTGGTGTGAAATAAAGGAGGATTAAAAACGCTGCGAAAAAAATTAAAATGTTGGCAACTCTGATTTTTCCTCTTTTAACAATTTCACGCCTGGTGTTTATTTTTCAACGATAAAGCTCTACTTTTTGGTATTTTGCAAAAATTTGGCATTTTATAACAAAAGAGTTGTTCATATTCGTACTTTATTTATCAAGTGATGACAGAGTATATATATATATATATATATATATATATATATATATATATATATATATATATGATAGAAGTAATTAACAAATCAGGTGAAGATGGAGCTTAATTTCTCATCGCTTTTTTCAGGATGTTGTCAGGGATGAGAAAATGTCGTCTTTTTTAACACCACTATTTTTATACAGTAATTTCTATCCTATTTAATCAAGATAAATCAATATAAAAATACGTTAAAGATTTTTTTTTCTTTTTACAGCAATGGTGGCAGCAAAATTCACGTAAATTTCTTTCTTCTAAAACTATCCTGAAAATAAGGCGAAAACTCTGAGAAGTTCGCAAGAAGGCGGAATTTATTGTTGGTAATAAGAAACTGTATGGTCACTAAATCTAAAATTATAGTTTGAAAGCTTAGCATATCTTTACTAGTAAAAAATAATTACCACTGGAATTCCACCAGATTTCGTTCTGAAATTTACTGCATTATGTGTTTAACAATATAGTATTTGTATATTTACTTTCTTTTTAAATTGGCTATTACATATTTTAGATACACTGAATCAGGGGTAGCAGAATTTCTATATTTTTACGAGTATTTTATTTTTTCCCACCACTATTTAAAAAAATATATCTAATGAAGGTTTTAATGCTATAATTTTATTTTAAAAAACTACCGTTCTGAAATAGTGATGACAAATTAATAACGCGAATGTAAAAATATACAAACTCTCCAACCCTTGATGAATGTTCAAAATAAAAACTTAAGAAGATATAACAATATAAGTTAATTATATCTAATAAAAAAGTAATTTTATCAGAAACTAAAATGAACACAAATTTGTCATATACAAACAAAACAACGTTAAAAAAAAAATTATAATGGAATAAGAAAGGCGGTTTTAAGTAAATTCAAAAGATTCTAATTCTTTTAAATGTTGGGAAAAAATACTGATATTATTATTTTTTTTCTAATATAATATCGTTAAACTTCGTTAAACGGTGCAACCGAACAAATGATGAAATGCGTGAAATTTAAATTGATCCAAAATTGCATTGAGTAGAAAGAGAGAAGTATAAAAAGTCACTTAAGTTAATGAGACAGATATAATTTGAAAGAAGAATTCTCACTCAATTTCATTAGGCGTATTTCAGAAAAAGACTACTTTTATTCATTATTTGTATAATGGAAATAGGTACTGAATACACTCTTGAAGATTAATTATGTTTTTTTTTTTTTTTTTTTTTTTTTTTTTAAAGATTTAAATAATAAACAAATAGCGGCAAAGAAAAAAAAAAAAATGCTTTGTAGCAAAAAAAAAAAAAAAAAAAGCTATTTTTTAATTAATTAATTATTTTTAGAGTTTATGGTACTTATATACAAAGTCTATTATTTTTTATAATTAATAATTAAACATGCGTTATTTGTTTTACAACCTTATTACAACCTTCGTACACAAGCTTAAAAATATTATCTCTTGTTTAAATTTTCCCAACAAATGAATACAATTTCTATATTTCGAATATAAAGCTAGGTATTTGCATTAAAAAATAATAATATTAATAATAACCCTTTGCTGACTCTAACGCTCTAAACAGTTTTGGCAAAAATTTGCCAACGGGACTCTTATTCAATTATCAAAAATAATTTTAACGTATGACATTTATATATACATAATGGACGAATAACCTTGGAAGTAATTAGGTAATCAGTACAGTTAAAATTTAACAGTGGATGTTCAATAAAAATATCCCTAAATTTGACAACATTTATTAGAAGAGTGAAATTAAATAATACCGGCAAATGGTTTAATATATTGTTTAAATTGTAATTAATGGCAAGAGTTTTATACAAGTAGAATTTTTTCATTTGTTCATGTTTATAACACATTTCAAATCTCCAAACTCGTTTTTCTCAAAGTATGTCTTTTTTTTTTTTTTTTTTTTCAAAACGGCACGCACCATAACTCCAACAATTTAAAATCTTTTTTATTTGAAATTTTAACCCTAACTTTAAAGTAACATTTTAAAGTGAACCACCTAGAGAATTTCCAATTAGTTAATTAAAACAATATTTAATAACAAACGACTGTCCTATTTCAGTGAAAATTGAACAGCTTTATTCAAACACTCGGCAGTTAAACAAAATTCAATTTTTCCAAAATCAACTATGGGGTTTACTAGCTACACTCATGTAAATTACAATTTTTTTTTCTTTTTCCAGATTTAACTTGGCACCAGTTGTAGTACAGGCTAAAGATCACTTCAAATTCAACATGGAGAATTGCTACAGTGTCGAAAAATTTTTTGTATATATATATATATATATATATATATATATATTTAATCATGCTTAATAACTACTCCAAGTACTGTTTCTCTATCACCTTTTCTTCCCCCCCCCCAAAAAAAAAGTCAAAATAATAATAATAATAATAATAAATAATAATAAATTTTCATTTATATTTTTTATTTTTTAGGCAGTTACAGTGGTGTTACCCATTTAAAGAAAATATTTTATAGTATGAAGAATTTTTCAAATTTACATTATTGCCGTAGTAAGTCTTTACTAAGATAATTACTTAAAAATTCGGAAAATTTTCCTTATGATATTTAAAAATTTAACTGCAGGAATATTATTATTACATGAAATATTTGACGGCAAAAAAAAGTTGTTTTTAAATTTATTTATTTAACAAGGTTTATTTAACAGTTTATCAATATTAATCATAAATTTACAAAAAAGTTGACTTTTCAATATCCCCCCATATTGATTTTTAGCAAAATTTAAGAAAATAAAATATTAATCAAAATATCATTAAAAAAAGGGCTTCATAAGCTTTTTAAAATATTTTTTATAAGCCAAATAAAATAGTTAAAAAAAAATTCTTTTTAACCATGTAAATAAGAAAAAGAAAAGATTCAAAAACTTACGCATGCTTCAGGCTATAAAATACAAAACCTGCTTCTTCAAAAAAGATTAATCAGTATTATGTGTTTCGAAATGCTTAGAAAATAAAATAAATAAAAAGAAAATACTTTTTTTTATATTTTAGTTAATTATAAAAGAGAAATACTTTGCAGCATTGAAAATTAATTTAATGATTTTACTAGATTAATTGAAATTTGCTTGCTTGAAATAAAGACAAAAATTATTATTATTATTAATTTTTAGGTATAAAAAATTTTATTTCTAAATTATATAAAAGAAAAATTATCGGTTAAATTTGCTTTTTTCTTATCGGTTAAATTTACTTTACTTAAGTTTCATAAGACAAAAATTTTATCTTTTTTATTAAAAGTTTATATATTTTTAAGACTAAGACAAAAAGAAATTTCTTTTGTGACATGTTACATTATTTATACAATGAAAAATGCTCATATTTTATTTAAACAAAATCCAAATTTATATAATTTTTATTGCAAGAGAGTTCAGAAAAAAAAAAGAAAAAGTAACAGTTTTACAATAAAAACATGTTACCCATTATAAAATATTAAGAAATTTAAGTTTTTGTAGGAGCCTACAATTTCTAATAATATATTTTCCTAAATTGTCATATTTAAATTATCAAAAATAATTTGAACTGTCATACATAGGAATACAAAATACACAAATAAATATTTCAGACTAATAAATATAAATTAAACGAAATATTGAATTATTTAAAGATAAGTTTAATAAAATATAAAATTTATTATTATTTTATAATAACATAATAAAACATTAAGTTTTCTTTAAATAAATTTTACAATAGAAAAAACTTAAAACAAATAGAGTATAAATTTGGCAGAATTTGGTTACATATTTCATCGTAATATATATTTCACATATGTTCTTGGCTATATATTTTATTAAAATAGTAATATAATTTCCCATATTAAATAGATATAAATTTATTTTATATTTATAAATAGATATAAATTATTAAATTAGTTAATTGAATTTTTTAAAGTAGAATATATTTAAAGTAGAAAAAGATTAAAACGAAGAGAGCGTTAACTTCGCAAAATTAGGTTATATATTTCATTGTAATATATACTTCATATATATTTTCTTGTAATAAAAAAGGCATAATTTGGCTATATATTTCATTGTAATATATACTTCATATATATTTTCTTGTAATAAAAAAGGCATTATTTGGCTATATATTTCATTGTAGTATATACTTCATATATATTTTCTTGTAATAAAAAAGGCATAATTTGGCTATATAATTCATTGTTATATATACTTCATATATATTTTCTTGTAAATAAAAAGGCATAATTTGGCTATATATTTCCTTGTTATATATACTTCATATATATTTTCTTGTAAATTAAAAAGGCATAATTTAGCTGTATATTTTATTGTAATATATACTTCATATATATTTTCTTGTAATAAAAAAGGCATAATTTGGCTATATATTTCATTTTAATATATACTTCATATACATTTTCTTGTAATTAAAAAGGCATAATTTGGCTATATATTTCATTGTTATATATACTTCATATATATTTTCTTGTAATAAAAAAAAGGCATAATTTGGCTATACATTTCATTGTACCCAAGCAGCACCGAAACGTTCTCTGAACGTTCAAAAATTGTTCTGCAAACACGTTCTAAGAACGTTCCCTTTGAACGTGCTATAGACGTCTATTTGTCCATCTTGAAGATGGACAATAGTACGGTTCAGGGAACGTTCAATGAACGTGTAGCTATCACCATCAGTGTCATAGAAGCGTTCAGAGAACGTTCTATATATACGGTCTCAGAACGTTCTAAACGTTTTTAGAACGTTTTCAAAACGTTATACACATTTTCAGAACGTTCTAGAAAACGTACTGTAAACGTTCTAAAATAGTGTAGAAACGTTCTGAAAACGTTCTATACACACGTTCTCACAACGTTATGTAAACAATTTTTGAACGTTCTTTGAACGTGCTAAAAATTTGTTTCATGTATAATAAAATAGAAGAACTCGCAACAGTTGTTCCGGGTCGAAAGAAGACACGACCCTTCGTCAGACGAACATAATAGACACGAGTGCTGCAAATACAAGAGCTACGTTGGAGATTTTTTGCAGTACTCGTGCCTACTTTGTTCGGTTGATGAAGGGTTGTGTCTTTACTCGACCCGGAACAATTGCTTCGAGTCTTGAATTTATAGTGTGTGTTCAAAGTTTTGTATTTCTTATTTACTTCTTTTTTTTTTCTTTTTTTTTCTTCATTTTCTTATTTATCTTTGCTTTTCTTTTTTTCTTTTTGTGTAGGCCATTATGAGATTTTTCATAAATAATTGTCTTAATATTCTAAAATTTTACATACATGCATTGAAATATGGTATAACAACAGATCAAGTATTTTGAATATTCTAGATAAATATTTGAATTAAAAAACAAATAAATAAATAAATTCAAGTTCTGGAATAATTTGAAAAATTTTAAGATAATATCCCCCCTGCTAACTAATTATTATTCCCCCCCCCCCTAGATTTTGCATCATTATAATTTAACAATAGAATATAACCATATTTGGATATTAATTTTAATAAGTTAACGGCCCTCTTCACTTACCGTCGCCGGTAGCCCGAGCCAATGCTATTCTATGGGGAAATATTCTTTACAAATAACTTATTAACTAATACATATTTTTAAATTCTGTTTTCACATTCAGAAAATTCCCAACTGTTAAATTGACGGACTTTTTTGAAAAAGTATTTTTCTATTTTTTAACATTTTATTTTGAAATTGCAAAATGAAAAAAATTCACTTATTGAAAATTCGTATTTTGCAGCTTCGAAGTAAAATATAAAAAAATAAAAAAATTATTTTTTAAAAAAGTTCCGTCAATTTAAGAGCTGGGAATTTTCATAATGTGAAAACAGAATTTTAAAATATGTATTACTTAATAAGTTATTTGTAAAGAAAAATTTCCCATTGAATAACATTAGCTTCGGCTTCCAGCGGCGGTGAGTGAAGAGGGCCCTTAAGCAAAAAAAAAATTAAAAAATATTTATGTCTAAATTTTGAAACTTACTGCAAACTTTTAGCATTCAAACACAAAAGTATTTTATTAAATTTTAAATTATCAATGAAATCTCAAATTAATGCCCAGATATGTTACGTATTATATTTTTAAACTATAATAATGCACAATCAATGGCAAACAAAAAATAAAAATTAGTTAAAAGAAGTACACAAGTGTACAAAATTTAAACAATAAACTGTTTTATCGTTTTCTTTTTTTTCCCACATAATTCAAACAAATAAACACAGAAGTATAAAATTTGGATAGTATGTTTTTTAAAATACCATAAATCGAATTTTATATAACTTTAGCATAAGTAATAATTTTTAAACTAAATATCAGTAAATTTTTCTCAAAAGTAAACATTGGAAAAATGAAAAATTTCAGCAATTTTAGAAAAGAAAACTTAATGAAAAATGGTCATGAAGATGCATTACAGATAGGTTAAAGATGTACGCGCATGCATGCGTTAGATTAAAACCGTATATTTCTTCATGTAGTCACTTTTTTGTTTCTTCTTTTTTTCTTCATTTTTTCGCGTGTGAATATTTTTTTTTTTTTTTAATTTTACATAGAAACATGAAAATCGGATAAGGCGTTCGTTATTAAATTATTTATCGACGTTTTTATTATTCTGGTGATGATCACAGTTTATACAAATTAGTAATTATTATTTTTTTTTTTTTTTTTAATTCCCTTATTAAAGTAAAAGAAAAGTGAACACAGAAAGTAAAACCTGGATTTTGTTTACCATTTGAGGGCTGTGCGTCTTCACTTGTTTATAATGCATCATTAAGACAATTTTTTTATTAAGTTTTCTTTGCTAAAATTGTTGACATTTTTCATTTTTTCCAAAGCTTACTTTTGAGAAAAATTAATAATTATTAGTTTAAAATTATTACTTATTCTAAAGTTATGTAAAATTCGATTAATGATATGATAACGAACATGACATCCAAATTTTATGTCCATGTGTTTATTTGTTTAAAAGTTATGCATAAAAAAAGAAAATGGGAAAGCAGGTTTGTTCCTTTAATTTTGAACAGCGGTGTATTTTAAATACGTTTAAAAATATACAAAATAAAAATTATTATTATTATTTTGTTTGTTTTTATTTAAATAGATTACGTGAAATTTACTTAATAATTTCATATTTCAAATCATGCGTATGCGAAATTTATTTAAATTATTGATTTTGAGTTTATAAATTTTACATACACATGCAGTGAAATATAACAGTATAAAATGTGGTGAAACGTTTTGAAAAATAAATAAATAATTAATTAAAAGTTTATTCTGTAAACAAATAAATAAATAAAAATAAAATAAATAAACTTCAAAATTTAAAACATTTAGCAATATTAAGATTCACCTTATTAACTATTTCTTTTTTAATACTTCTCCCTGCTTTTACATTTCTACAGTGTAATGTAAAATGTGATGATCAAATCTATTTATATATTTCTTTAACGTGGATCAGTTGCAATTAATTTTTGCCGAAACGATATAGTAGTGTAATTATTGAAATACGCAAGGATAAAAAATAATATTTAAAAATGAACACTATTTAAGCATGCGGACTCAACTCAATGAACTAATAAGAAAAAAATACGAAATTTGTCTGCTTACATTATTTTATGGAAAATTGTATTTTTAAAAATTGCTTCTTCAATCTTTATAAGAGTCATTTTAAACATAGAAATATTTTAAAGATTATACAGAATATGAATAATTGTCATAAATTGACTAAAAATCATAAACATAAAAATATAATCAAAATAAGAATTATTATTTTTTTTTAGCAAAATATTATACCAAAATAAATAAAAAGTCATCACCAACATCGCGACAAAAATCTAAAAGGTATCATGGAAATCCTATACTATAACTGTACTGCCTGCGAAAGTCATGAATTTTATTTTGAACCCTTTCTTTGAATGATCTTGGTCTCACTATTGCACAATATTAATTTGGTACTAATAATAATTTGGCTTCTGGTACATTAAAATTTTAATCAGATGGGGAATTCGATATAATATTTATGAGTTTCAATTTTTAAAAGCAAAAAAAGAAGAAATAAAGTGCGAAAAATTCGCATGGGTTTGCTAGTTTACAATGTTAAACTAGTATACAATGTTAAACTGCAGTAATAAAAAATAGAACGAAATAAATTTAGGAGTTAGCTTGAAATATTTGTAAAATAAAAAAAAAAAAATGCAAATGTAGTTTAAAATAAATGTATGTTATACATATATATATATAAATAAAAAAAAAAAAAACTAAATTTTTAAGACTTCAATGCATATGTAAAATTTTACAAAAGAGAAAAACTTATCTGTAGGAGCTGTAATGTATCCCAATGTTAATAACTTAAGAAATGAATAGAAAATCAAAATACACTGAGTAAGCAGGCAGAAGTGAGGACTTTGGACATTGGATAGCATACGAATACGAACTTCCTGTGTAACTGAACTGCAGATGGCCGTTTACTGGCGAGGAAAATTTGTTGATTAAGCAAAACACGATTTATTCAATAACATCCGTTTCTAATACAGAATTTTCATACTATTCAAAACTTGAACTTTTTAAAAATTAGTATACTGAGGCCATCATAAAACTCTCTTCCATATTTTCCTGCACAGGTGAATGCCGTAAATATTATTTGCTAAAATAATCTATCAAAATTATTTTCCATGGCAAAGGTATAAGATTTTCATCTCAAAAAAGTATAACACTAAATATCCAGAAAAATCAATTTTATAGTATACAAAATATGTATCTTAAGAAATGTATTTTACATAATGAAAAATGTAAAAAATCGATAACTTTGTTTTAAATTGTCACAGATTTAGAGTTCGCCCTTTCGTTTTAAAAGCATAGACGACCTTTCTCACAAGAATATTGAAAATTTTAATACAATAGCGAAAGCAATGTGCTGTACAAATCGCCCATACTTTTTTTAAAAATTAAATATTACTAATATAAATTTATATAATATATAATATATATATATATATACACATATTTAATTTTCCATGGAAAAGTTAAAAACAATGCGCATTAATGTACATTTATACGAAATTTTGTCCTATTCTGCCATATTAAAATTTTTGAAAATAATGATATGACAGCGCCACCTATTGAACGATTTATTAACAAATATAATCGCCACCAGTTTAGGTCACAGTCCAAGTAAACCAAGTTTGAATAAATTACGTTTATTAGTTCGTGAGTTACAGCATCCATAAAATTTTAAAATTTATTAATTCAATCATAAAAATTTAATCAACGCAGGTTCTTATAATTAATATTTTTATATATGAAATTTTGTACATTCTTCACCAAAAGATGCTGAAATACAGATATCTGGAAAATCGCAGAAAGTAATAGCAGCACCATCCGTCGGTGGATATATACTGAAATTGAAGCAGCACATTCTGTCATTATATATATATATCTCATATACAAGGTTCGATAAGTATTCGTATTATAGAAGATGAGGTATAGCCTTCCCGTACCGTAAGCTGAAACGAAACGTAGCAGTGTCACCTGTCATTTGATGTGTACCCAAGTCAATCAGTAAAATTCCTGTGATATCTATTTCACGTACCAATTTTAGAGCATTTATAAATCATAGAACATGAGCTATTGCGTTCCCTTGAATGAAATTAAATTGCAGCATACCAATGCCTCCACTTGTCAGATAGGCACGCAAACTGATTCAGCAAAGTTTTATATGATATTAATTTCACATACCAAGTTTAGTGTATTTATAATTATTTATAATACAAAAACTGAATTATTACCATTACGTTAACGGGATTAAATTGCAGGAGAGCAGCGCCACCAGTTGATCAATATACGCACCCGAATTAAATCAGCGTAGTTTTACATAATATCTGTTTCACATATTAAGTTTGGTGCATTTGTGCACTGTAGAAGCTGAGATATAATCTCCCCATAAAAGTGGGAATTTACAGCATAGAAGCGACCCCTATCTGGTGATACATTCCAAAGGCTAATGAGCAACAAAGCTGATATTTAGGTCAATACCTAATTAAATATTCCTGATATTTATCAAATTAGTTTAAAGTCTAACTAAACATAAAGTTTGGTTAAGTTCCGTCAATTGGTTTGCGAGATACAGAGTCTACAAAACTTTGATAACACACACACAAAAAGATAGACAGACTGGCATTTTCAAAGAATGGTTGAATTGTGTTCTGGACATCTCAAGAGTGTATAAACATATGGAAAACCGGAGATCGAAAATTGCCAATTATATCCAACACATTTTTTCTTGGTATATACAAAATAAATAAATAAAATAAATTACTTTTTCGTAACTTAATTTATTAGCATTTTAAGAAGCAAATAATAATGAATATCTGCAAAAGTAATCTGGAGTAATGTGTTTGAACAAATTCAACATTATAAAACTTAAATAAAATTATAAATAATTATAATGGTTATAACATATAATTAAAGTTTAAAATTTTGTAATTTTTTCCCTAAAAATCATCTCTATTACATTTCAATGATTATTCTATACTGGCATGCCACCAAAATCTGAAACTGAAAATAAGGACACAAAACTGAAAAAAAAAGGCATTTTGTCATATTTGTTATAATCACACTGTTACAGAACGTGTGACGACGGTGATACACTTGAACGTTTTTCATAGAACTAGAATTGTACGTTTTATAGATGGTACAAAGCAAACCTTTTCAGAACGTTCTAAGTAATACTATTTTTGAACGTCTTATCAAACGTTCTCTTGACACGAAACACGGTGTTTGAACGACTGTAACCGTTATTAGACGTTCACAGAACGTTCCCGTGCTACTTGGGTAATATTTATATCATATATTTTCTTGGCTAAATGATTCATTGTAATAAAAGTATAATTACTTACATTAAATAGATTTAAATTTCATTCATTATATATCTATATGGATCTGTTTTTACTTCTCTTACCAGTAAATGAATAATAAATAAATAATTCACTTAATTCAAAGTGATCAAACAACACTTAAGTCCCTTAGAGCAGTTTAGAATAGTAAGTAATGGATTTCTTTCATCCGTATAAAGAAATTCCTGTGCGATTAGTGATAATGCTTTTCGACATTAAGAGTCTAGAAAGCTTTATTCTGAAAATTGTGCTGGAAATGTTAATAGGTTGGGAAGAAAGCGGAAAGATGCAAACAGAATTTAGTTAACTGGAATTGTGAAAGTAGAATAATTTTAAAGTAGCAAAAACTTCAAACGAAGAAAGCGTTATCTTTGCAGAATTTGGAAATGTTTACAATGTACAACTTTTCTTTTTATTTAATATACTTAAAAAGAAAATATTATTGTTATTTAAATTAATAGAATTTTCTAGATTAATAGTTTGTAACTTTTGCATAGTATTTCTTTTCTAAATTACTCGAATATCGGTTCTGAATTTTTTATTTTTATTTTCCTTTAGACAATATAAATATGAAAATAAATAAATAAATAGAAATCCAAAAAAGAATTCATTAGCAATATATATATATATATATATATATATATTTAAAGGATATTTAACTGCAATGTATTTCGTATACAAGAATCTAACAGAAAGTTTATAGTGATCATTTTAGAAAGAAATGTATTACGTAAACTTAAGATCAAACAATATAATTTATTTTTTCTTCATTAAAATAACATAACAGGGACAGTGCTGATAAAGGTTTTGAAAATAACCAAAAATATTTAAAGCTGAGAAAATATATTACAGTTTATAACACTTCTCAATTAATCAATTGCTAACAAAATTATATTTAAGCTTAATTTTAGATGCATGAAAAAAATTATTAAAGATAAAAAAAAAAAAAAAAAACTATATACATTGCATTAATTCTAAACGTTATTTCACATACAATAATGGAAATAATTATAACAGAAATAACATTTCATTATGTATCAGTGCAGGAATTAAAATAAATCTATGAAAGTATTACAGACAAGAAGTATCTATTAATAAATTTGTGGTTACGAACTGTAATACTACGATACTGTAAAGAAATATATATATATATATATATATTTAAATTATCCCATACTTAAAAACCAACACTTATATCTATATTGGAAGGAAACATTTGTCGTAAAGTAAATTTTAGATTTTGTTCAAAGTAAAAAATTTCTTGATATATATATATATATATATATATATATATATACAGTCGGTAACAAAAGTCTCCGAACACTAGCAAAAATTACTATCTAAAAAAAAAGTACACTTAATACAGTTTTGTTAAATAAATCCTTGTAGAATCCTAGTTTTAGGCTGACTAAGAACAGGATTTGACAAGGATTTATTTAACAAATCTGTATTAAGTGTCTTTTTTTTATACATAAATTTTTGCTAGTGTTCGGAGACTTTTGTTACCGACTGTATATATATATATATTTAATTTAAGTAAAAAGTATCTATTATAATTATGATGTAACTTTAACAATTATTATTATTATTATTATTTTAATATTTGAAACACATTCAAGCCCCTGCTTTTTTTTTTTTTTTTTAGTTTTGACTAACATACAGTGGTTAACAAAAGTGTCCGAACACTAGCAAAAATTTCAATGTGAAAAAAGTACACTTCATACGGTTTTGTTAAATAAATCCTTATCGAATCGTTTTCTTACACTGACTAAGAACAGGATTCGACATGGATTTATTTAACAAAACCGTATGAAGTGTACTTTTTTAGATAGGAATTTTTGCTATTGTTCGGACACTTTTGTTACCGACTGTACTTTTTGTAAATATTCTTAATAACATGAACGTGATAATGTGAGAAAACATTACTAATTTTTTCATTCGATTAATAGTTTACACACATAAATACTGGTGAAGAAGTTATAAGTATTTCTACTTACAGGCATAAGTACTTTTACTGAAACGTTGAATATTTCTTTTCAATGTATTTAATAAAAATTGTAAGTACTCTGATATATTTTTCTAAATTTAAATTTGATTGAATAAGAAATAAATGTATAAAAAAACACAGATCTGCATCTACAATTTTGATTTTTTAATTTTATCTGATATTTATGTTTTATGGTGGGTTGAATCCGAAACTGAAGGCCTTTTTTCTCTATTACTCATAGATTTTTGTCAATACAGGGTGACAACCGACACAATTTCTTCCGTAACTGTTCACCAATAAAATTATATGGTAATTTTTATATTATGTTTCCCTGATTAATTATAATTATTCATGGAAATATACTAGAAACTACTAAAAATAAAGAAATTTTTGTTGATAAACACCCTGTAATGAAAAATGTCTGTACATGATAGAGAAAAACTAGCTCAATTTTCTGTTTCAACACATCAGAAAACATATGTATGAGCTAAAATTACCAAATCCAATTTTGCCAACGTAATTTCTGAAGATCTGTGTAATAAATCATATAATTGAATAAATAGTAATGGACTATTTGCATGCCTTTCATTGATGAGCAAAAAATGAATTTCAACTAAAATAGTTAAGACATTAGATTGAATAAGGGATGGTGGCCTAAAATGATCCTCTTAAGGAAAAAACTTGTGTAAAACAACATAACAGTTTAAATAAAACTTTGAGGCTTTTCTAGTGTGTTTTACACTATATTTTGCATTAAAAACATACTTTAATAATATTATAACAAAAACTGAGTAACGAAAAAAAAAAAAAAAATAGATTTTTGAAAAAGGGGACAAAGAATCATTTTACCCTCGCCAAAGGGAAAAACGATCCGTCATTTAAATATAATTGTAAATTGCTTTTTATCTGCAAAATAAAGGATATAAAAGTAATTATAGCAACACATAATTAAATAAAATAATTTTTACAATCAAATGGAATACTTAATTTATTTTATATGAAAAAAAGTGCCTCAAGTAACTTAAAAAAAAGAAAAAAGAAATATGAAGAAAAAGAGAAAGAAAACAAGAAAATGGGGTACTTGAAAATCATGATCTAAAAAATAATAGAAACAATAATAAACCGACAGTAAAGTCAAAAATAAGTTAAATAATGTTTATTTCCGCCACATCCGATCCAGATAATGGATTAAAAACAATCCACACAATTGATGAAAAACTATTCACATAATAGATCATTTTACCAGACAACATGACCATCCATTTTAGGTCATGTTACTGGATGACGCCGAGAAACATAACAAAATTAGCAAGTATGATACACATCTTAAAATATATCTTATTAAGTAAATCAAGTCATATTTATGTACATTTAAGATTGTGTACCTAAATAAATAGGAAATTTAGTGCTTAACTTATAACAGATTTTATAAAACCTACTTTTTCAAGGAATTCTATTCAGACGCGCAACACTGCAATCGTCTGAATACCGCCATTGCTTCTTCTTGACTTGGTACAATAAGTTTATATGTTACCCAGTATATAACGCTACCTGTTTCGAAGAAAATACATGTGGACCGCTTTGTCCGCTAGAAACATTTTAGGCTATATTCCCCTACGTTACAATTATTTCATATTAAAATAGGGATTTGTTTGAAATTTTCTCTTTAAATTGACAGGTATTTAAGAAAAGAAAATTTTATTTTAAGTATTGTGTACTTAATTTTTTTATCATTGTAACGAATAAATTTGTTTACAGATTTTTTTTTTTTTTTTAAGCGTTTTAAACTACTTTTTACTATACGATTTGAAAAGAAGTTTTTAAAGCAAAAAAAAAAAAAAAAAAAAAAAAAAAGTTTACTTTTGTTTTAATATAATAAATGAAATTCTTCATTGATAATTTTAAGCATATAAATAATCAACATTTAATTCATATTTTTATAAAATTTTCATAAAATAATTTGGAAAATTGAACCGGTGAGCCCTGGTTTTCGAAGACCCTTCAGGAAAAGGATGGACAAATTTTCTCAAAAATGAATGCGCAGATCCTATTCAAATTATGCGCACTTGTTCTAAATAGAACTGACTAGTGCTTGAATTAAGGATTTTTCTTTTTTTCGACTGAAACTAATTTTAAAGGGCTATAAATGTGGTAAAATGTACGGAAAATTGTATTGATTTTGCATACAATTTTGCCAAAAATTCAAATTTATTCTTCTTCTTATTATTATTATTATTATTCAGGCGCTACTCAATTATATTTTGAAGAAGTGCACAAAATTCGAATAATATCAGCACATTAATTTTTGAGAAAGCGTATCAGCCGTTTTTCTGAAGAATATCCAAAAATCAAAACCCACATGCTAAACATTCCAAACTTTTTAATGAAATTTTAATAAAATATTCTTAAGATATTGCTCTTTTATACACACAAAATTTTGAATAAAACTTTTTATTTATTTTGTTATAAAAACTTAGAGAAAATATACTTTTTTTAGCCCTCGAAACCAATGTAAAGACACTTTCAGGAAATGTTATAAAATCAAATTAAGTTATCGTTTAGCATATATAAAATTAGCTGTTAAGAAAAACTGCCCACAGGATCAATAACAACACCATTAATCATTATTCAATCTGTTAATCAATATGCATCGAAATGCTTTTAGATTGTCCATTTTTTCACAGATGTACTGTAGACAGGATATTGAATATTTAGTAACCCAACCATTTTCGCATAGTTGGTAATAAATAAAAATATCAACCTTTACACTCCAATTTGATTTAAATAAATATTCACGGTTGATGAATTCATGAATAAAAATTTCTAAATTGAAAATTTCGTGGTCTATGGAGTTGTGCTACGATTATTATTATCTCACCTGATATATCTGCGTTTGCAGACTCGGTGACTTTGCCAACGAATATTATGCGAGAAATGCCTAGCTGGTTGTCAGCCAGGGTAGCTCAGTGGTAGAGCATCCGCGCGTTAAGCGGAGGTGCCCGGGTTCGATTCCCGGCTCTGGTATTTTTCGCATAGTTGGTAATAAATAAAAATATCAACCTTTACACTCCAATTTGATTTAAATAAATATTCACGGTTGATGAATTCATGAATAAAAATTTCTAAATTGAAAATTTCGTGGTCTATGGAGTTGTGCTATGATTATTATTATCTCACCTGATATATCTGCGTTTGCAGACTCGGTGACTTTGCCAACGAATATTATGCGAGAAATGCCTAGCTGGTTGTCAGCCAGGGTAGCTCAGTGGTAGAGCATCCGCGCGTTAAGCGGAGGTGCCCGGGTTCGATTCCCGGCTCTGGTATTTTTCGCATAGTTGGTAATAAATAAAAATATCAACCTTTACACTCCAATTTGATTTAAATTTAGTAACCCATTTATCATATTAAAAATATTTTTTTTTTCCTTCTTCACGCAAAGAACGTTAATATGTTTTATAATTATATTGTGCTAGCTGGCTTTGCCCGCTTCACTGGTCATTACATTTTAAAATAATCGTTTTTAGAATGATAAGTCTCAAATTTTTAATTCCTTGTATTTAATTCCTATATAAGTAGCTGAGATATTCGAAGTTGAAGTTGGCTAAAAATGAAATATTTTTTAAATAATTTATTTCTAAAACACTCTTAAAACGGTTTTCTAAAAAATATATTATTTTTGTTACGCAGACGAATAAAACTTTCAAAACATCTGAAACATTCGTTCACCAGCGGCCGAGCGGGTCTGCTCTCAAAGCAGGCAGACGAAAGTTGCTGGGTTCGATCCCAGATTGCACTCGTCGGCCCAGTCGTTCGAAATTTTCCGCTGTTTTCACCAAAACTTACGTAAATACGGGTAGGTCCGCTTAGAAAGACCCTACCGAAGGCACTTCCCCCCAGGCCTAGGACCTTAGTGCAGTCAATCGGCCTTAATCCCCACAGTCCATCTCTGAAACATTCAAAAGCCTTCTAATATTATTATCATACTTGCCAACAAACTAATTAAAATTCCGTAATATTGTTAGCCCGGCCTTTTTTTTCACACCAGTATCTTTTTAGAGAACTTTTCTTCTGATTTAATCGTAATTGCATTCGGAGAATATTGCTCTAAAAGTTTACTGGTGTGAAAAAAAAAAGGTCGGAACTAACACTACTGCGGAATATTAATTGGTATGTAGGCAAGTATGATTATTATATTTTGGAGTTAATATTACTTCATCTTCGTAATCTTAATAGTACTACATTTTATCGCTACTAAAGCCCTTCACAATCAAATTAATTCTTAGCAGTTTTTCACAATCAAAGTGCACGTTTTTCATGGAATGTCATTTAAGAAATAACGTCATTTTCTAAGATGATACAATTTTATTTGGGAGATTTTCTAAAAGTGATGTCATTCTAACATATTATAAAAATTATTTTGATTTTAATTTGTTTTAACACACTACATCATTTCGTCGTATTAACAGTGAAATATATAAACGGTATCCATGAAATTTTAACAAAAGCATAATTTTAGAATGTTTATTTAATCATTCCAATGCTTTTTAATTTGGATTTACTAAAAATCTCCACTTATGGAAATGTATACATTAATAGTTTGCATATAAAATTGAAAGTTTCTAGCTACATTGTAACAGTAGATATCATACAAAAATATGATATTCTAGAGGTTTTTACTCAACTTCGTAGATGCACATGCGTTATCATAGCTGCCAACATTTTAATTTATTCTGGTATATTTTTAGTGCCGCATTTATTTCATGTCACTTATTAGTGCTAGAGGCCTATTTCAGTCGGTACAGTTATCGAATTTTTATAATACACTCTTAATAGTGCTAAGGGCCTATTTTAGTCGGTTTATTGAATGGGGATTTATTGAATGAAGTCCCCCCAAGGCACAACTTTGACATGAGTCTCCCCCCAGGCCCAACTTTGACATGAGCCCCCCCCCCCCAATGTACCCCTATTTCAGTCGGTACAGCGTTGTCGAATTTTTATAATACACTCGTAATAGTGCTAAGGGCCTATTTCAGTCGGTTTTTTGAATGGGGATTTATTGAATGAAGTCCCCCCAAGGCACAACTTTGACATGAGTCCCCCCCCAACGTACCCCTATTTCAGTCGTTACAGCGTTGTCGAATTTTTATAATACACTCTTAATAGTGCTAAGGGCCTATTTCAGTCGGTTTATTGAATGGGGATTTATTGAATGAAGTCCCCCCAAGGCCCAACTTTGACATGAGTCCCCCCCCAGGCCCAACTTTGACATGAGTCCCCCCCAAGGTACAACTTTGACATGAGTCCCCCCAAAGCACAACTTTGACATGAGTCCCCCCCCAGGCCCAACTTTGACATGAGTCCCCCCCAAGGTACAACTTTGACATGAGTCCCCCCCAAGGCACAACTTTGACATGAGTCTCCCCCAGGCCCAACTTTGACATGAGTCCCCCCCAGGCCCAACTTTGACATGAGTCCCCCCGAAGGTACAACTTTGACATGAGTCCCCCCAAGGCACAACTTTGACATGAGTCCCCCCCAAGGTACAACTTTGACATGAGTCCCCCCAAGGTACAACTTTGACATGAGTCCCCCCAAGGCCCAACTTTAACATGAGTCCCCCCGAAGGTACAACTTTGACATGAGTTACCCCAAGGCCCAACTTTGACATGAGTCCCCCTTAAGGCACACCTCCCCCTCATTGGGAAAAAGAGAAAAAAAGTTGTTTTTTAAGAGTAATTTTTTTTTCTATTTTACCGAAGTTACTTATTGGAGAAAAATTTTCTATAAATAAAGTGGTGCGGAATGGATTTCAACGAGGCTAAAATTACATCGAAATAAATTAAAATGTTGGCATCCATGTGTTATAGTTGTCAAACTTACAGAATACTTCAGCCCTGATTTGTAAAAGAAGCGCTAACTGTCTCAATATTTATTGTAATCGAATCAATGACATACCTAGATAAAAATAATGACATTTATTTATATAAAATTTATATAAATTGTTAATATTTGTGATTATACATACGTTTATATTTATAATAATACATATGATTAATTTTTTTCATTGATTAGTTTCACTGAGTTAAAAAAATATTAACAAAATTGTGTCGAGAAGAACCTTTTTTTTAATATTCGACCATACATACACAAAATTCAAACTTCAAACACAAACAAAAGACTTCAAACAAAATAATATATATATATATATATATGTGTATGTATTTCTCTTTTTTATGAATTACAATTGGTTATCATCAAAATAATAAAGAGAATATTTCATGATTCTTAAAATATCACTACGCTATTGCATATTTTAAAATATTTTCATCTGTAGAATCTTATTACATTTTTACTTATATACATCAAGATTTATATAGATCATTATAGTTACCATAGGCATTGAGAAACTTATTTTTTTTTTTCGTTCCATCTAATAATGTATAAGAGCTTTTCATGAAATACTGTTCCGTAAAAGCTAATTAACTTATCCTCTGACAAAATATAAAATTAGCTGTTAAGAAAAGCTGTGCACAGGATCAATATCAAGTGCATTAATCATTATTCAATCTGTTAATCAATGCGCACCGGAATGTTTCTATGATGTCCAATTTTTCACAGATAAGCTGCGTAATTAATTGACGGGAAAAGAAAGATTTTTCTCTCCCGTTCATCATATTAATAGGGATCAATTTTATGAATTCAAAATGTATATTCGTTTTTCTTATGCACTGAATTTATATCGTATAATGTGAACCGACATGATTAAAGATTTAAAAGAAATTTTTCATTGTAAAACAAGAAAATAAGTATTTCTGTTTATCATTTCGGAAAATAAATACCTAATTAATGCACAAATTTGGTTAAAATATATTGATAAACTTTAATAATATAAAATGGAGTAAGAAAATTAAAAGCTCAGTTTCATAGAGCATTTTAAAAAGATTAATTTTTTTTTTTTTTTTTTTTGAGTTTAACAGTTTTTTTTTAGTTTAACAGTTTAACAGTTTAACGATAAATTTTAATAGGTTGAATATTGATACATTTCAATGGACATGTCTATGCAAAACTAAGATAGAAATTTCAAACACCAATTTTCAAGGTCCATCATCCCCTTAAATGATCCTTCAGCAACCAACAAGGTAAATGTCATTGAAGAATGTATACATCGATACACTCAATGAATTCAACACTAATGAGCAAAATACTTTTAAAAATAATGCATTGTTTTAGTAGAACACCAAAGGATGGGGTTTGTCTTTCTAATGAAACAAGTTAACTCGTGAACGTTCCACAATTTAGTAAGAGGAAGCTCTAAAAATATAAATAATAAAAATTATGCATATTACCTCACCATGCAGTGAGAAACAATTCTGTAACTGATATCTAGAATCTAAATTGTGGCTCTAAAAAAAACAGTTCCATGTCATCGTTACAAATTCTAAACCCCATTGAAAGCGAATTCTGGAAATCCCTATTAGAATTCTAGAGTGTTTCTCTATATTATCGAGGGTAAAGTGTTTTAAAAATCTCTGTAAATAAATGAGAATACAAGAGACGGGTTTCAGCAACTACAATCTTGGTTTATGACGCACTTCTAAAAGATCAAGCGAGAATTTCTCTCCATACAAAAGATTCAGAATATTCAGATTATTGTTTCACCATCTAGAAATGTTTAGACTAGAAATTCTCGATCGCTTCGTCTATTTAGTTTACTGGCGTGCCTTATGCGCATAGCTTGGAAATATATATTTCTAGTTTAGAGATTTAAAAAATGACCACTTATTTATTGTAGATGAAGGGGGTATACTTTTTCCCTAAGAGGTGCTTCTCGAGAATATAATAAGGTGGTACTTTAATCTACAATTTTTGCATAGATGCGGAAAATAGATTAAGAGCTTGAAAAAAAAAAAAAAATGCAAAAATATTTTTTTTTCTACCTGATAATAAAAAATAAATAAATAAATAACATCTTAGAATTTAAAGATAATATGTAAATAATTATAACTGATAAAGAACATGAACCTTTCCATCTTTAAATTTACTTTTTATCCTTTAAAATAATACAAAAAGATATTAGTTTTTGTATTATTTTAAACATGTTGAACCATGATAAACTGTGGATAAAAAAAGATATATTTCATGACCTTATATGATATAAGAAACACCTAGACACATAATAGGCGAAACGTATTAATCCTGGGCGATAGGTCTAATGCCCCAGCCCTACCCTTCCGCTCATAGATGTCTTTTTTCTAGTCAATTTTGCCCTTTTATTACTTCCGGTGTGAGCTTTTTTTTTTTTAACAGACTTGACATTGTGAGTTTTTTGGGTTTTTGTCCCATGTTATTTCTATGGGTTTTAAGCTTTTCCCCCCTTTTTTCTACATTATAAAGTGCGGTGGTTCCCGCCCGCCCACCCGCACTACAGCCGAGACACATAATAGGCGAGACGTATTAATCCTGGACGATAGGTCTAATGCCCCAGCCCTACCCTCTCGCTTTTCGATGTCTTTTCTAGTCTATTTTGTCCTTTTATTACTTCCGGCGTGAACTGTTTTTTTTTTTTTTTTTTTTTTTTTTTTTAACACACTTGACACTGTGAGTTTTTTGGGTTTTCGTTCCATGCGATTTCTATGGGTTTTTAACTTTTATCCCCCTCTTTTTCTACGTTATAAAGTGCGTGTACTAATCCCTTTTAAGGCCTTTTTTCTTCTTAAATAACATTCATTTAATTTTGAGAAGCTTATTTTTAGAAAGATTATTTAATCATTTCACCGCGTTTCAATTTTGAATTTTTAAAGACTTTTATTTAAGGAGAATGTATACAATAGAAATAACCTACATATTAAATTTGAAATTTCGATCTATATTATTTAAAAAAATATATCAATAAAAAAATATGCTTTTTGTGCGGAATTTTACTTTATCTATATTTTACTTTCTAAAGCGCTAGAAATGTCAAACACTCACAAAGCTTGAACCCTGGTGATAAACAGTAATTGGGTGAATTTTCGTTGAAATTGGTTCTGTGATTTGGAAGATGTAAGATACGACGTACCCACACATATTCAAATAGTGATTTTTATTTATAATAACTCCTTTACTGCCCCCGGCGTATATATTCGTGTCGCTATTCCCATGCATTAACTGCCCCAGGCGTATATATACGTCTTCCCGAAGTTAGATCTATTGTGTTACGCTGCTATCAGTGAAACTAGTCCCATACGGCCCTGGAATGCAATTGAATGACCATCAGAGTGTTTTCGAGATATTTATTTATTTCAGAGAAGGTGGGGAGTGGGTGGAGTCGGAAAGGGAATGTTTCTGGAAAAATGTACACATAACTACACGCGTCTGTGTGAAAAATGGTGACACTGGGAAGCAAATCTCGTAATTTTTCGTCGGCAAGTAAGGGGTTAAGATAATATAAATGATGTTTTCGATTATTTAAAAAAGTCTCTAATTGAAAATAGGAAAGTTATTTTTTTCTGTATGACATACGAGTATACTAAAAGAAATTCAAATTATGTGCTTGAACGAGTTTTTAAAGACTGACTCCAAGAAATTCTTTTCTCTACACAAATTGATTCCGTTCAATTTGTTCACATTACTTTTAACTTAAATGAAGAGAATTTCAAAGAGATTGAATGAAAAATTAACCAACAGCATTTATACTAAAGTAACTTCATTTTTAAATTCTTTGATTTGTAGAGTGGAACTTATTTAAACTATTCAGTAAAAGGAATATAACATATTTTTATAGTCTCATTAAGTAAGTCTTTCTCATTATATATATATATATATATATATATATATATTATTTGCTTTTTTACTTCTACAGATTTCCGTAGTTAATGGGTATATTGTATTCGGTTAAAAATTTTGATAAAGATTTTCCACCAGATTTACATGTTTTTAGGCCTTTTGAGTGCAAAAAATTGTTTTTGGCTTGTGGTCAGTGAGTATGTCTGTATGTTTGTATATGAAGAATCTTCTGTTTATCATAATTCCTTAACTAATAAAGATAGAACTTTTAAACTTCAGAATTGAAACAGGTTTGTTGTAGAGATAATTTTTCAACATTTGACGAAAATTTCAAAAACAGAAGGGAGACATTGGAAATAGAAAGTTCGGACAAAAATTGGTATCTCATAAACGAATCTAACGTTTTTTCTTTTCTTTTTTTTTTTTTTCATTGTTACATAAACCCCTTTTAGGATATATTTTCACATGTATTACTTACTTATGACAAAAAAAAAAAAAAAAAAAGGATAATCAGCCTGATTAGGTTTGTCAGTTATAGATCTCAAAAATATTTGTTTCAATAAACGGCTCTAACTTTTTTTTTTTTTTTTTTTTTTTTTTTTTTTAACTGACTGTGTAAATTCTGTTTTATATGTCTTTATGCATGTATCAGTTTTCTCTTATAGGAAATTTTTTCGATGTTTGATTTGCTATGCCAGTTTTATGTTTTCTGACCACATTATCTCCAAAAAGTGTATATAATACCTGCATTAGTAGACTATGGAATTCATGTGGTTGTTACACACTATATTTTTTTTTTTTTTTAAATGTTTCAATATATTCATATATTTAAAAAAACACTAAAAAAATATTTTGTTTGCTAACTTTATTGTGGTAAAAGTAAATCTATTTTCGTCTGATTTTGTACATTTATATTGTCATTTTGATAATGTTTTTTTGTAAAGTTAAACAAACCAAAATTATTTCGATTGACCAAAAGAATAGTATTGAAAGAAAGAATCATTTTGTGCCAAATGTGTCACAATGAGTGAGAGATTTCCTTCATTTCGATTCTAGTAACACAGTTTTGTTAAGGATATATATATATATATATGATGTAGCGAAATTTTTCGTGTCACATAAAACATTTTCTGTGCTTAAATACAAATCGCCGGTAAAAGTCGAATTATATATTTTTTTAATTATTTACTATTCAAAATTCATGCTAGTACCAGCAACGAAAATAGTCTAATTATTGCAATGTATTGTTTTGTCTGCTATATTTTCGTGTTATTATATGCTTTATAATGCTAGCCAGCATCAAATGCTGTACAGCTAGCTTATACAGCAATAGTATAATAAGCTATATTCAAGCATTTATGCTTATTTGTTGTTTAACCTTTTTTAAAGCATGGAGAGGTATGTAACTAACAACCTATTATATTCTCTTATATGCTTGACAGCGTCATTTACTATGTAGGCAGCTTAAGTAGAAATAGCATGGCCATATGCCAGTAAGAACGGATATATGCCAGTAAGAAGTGAGAAAATAGCAATAAAAAGCACCTGTTGGTTTCGAATTCTTTCTATAATAGCAGAAAGTACAAGGAAATACTAGTTTTTATTGCTGCTAGGCCAACAACATACTATTCAAGCAACAACAGCTGGATTATGTATGCTGGACATGAAATGAAGTGGGCCAATACACATTATGGCTTGCAGCTAATTTTGGTGGAACCAGCAACTATTTGTGGTATTTTATGCTATTTTACTTGCTGGGATTCAGCATTTGATGCTAGACTAGCAAAGAAATAACAGCAAATAGTTGGACGTGGGTAATTGTTATACTTTTGATTATTATAAAATAAATAAATAAATAAATTCACGAATTATTTATTTATAACCCGTGTTTCAAGTTATTTGCTTATTTGTTTATTAGTGCTAGAGGCCTATGTCAGTCGGTACAGTTATCGAATTTTATAGGTCACTCTTAATTAGTGCTAGAGACCTATTTCAGTCGGTTTATTGAATGGGGATTTATTGAATGAAGTCCCCACAAGGCACAACTTTGACATGAGTCCCCCCCCAGGCCCAACTTTGACATGAGTCCCCCTCAAGGTACCCCTATTTCAGTCGGTACAGCGTTGTCGAATTTTTATAATACACTCTTAATAGTGCTAAGGGCCTATTTCAGTCGGTTTATTGAATGGGGATTTATTGAATGAAGTCTCCCCAAGGCACAACTTTGACATGAGTCCCCCCCAAGGTACAACTTTGACATGAGTCCCCCCAAGGCACAACTTTGACATGAGTCCCCCCCAGGCCCAACTTTGACATGAGTCCCCCCAAGGCAGAACTTTGACATGAGTCCCCCCCAAGGTACTACTTTGACATGAGTCCCCCCCAAAGGCACACCTTTGACATGAGTCCCCCCCAAGGCACAACTTTGACATGAGTCCCCCCAGGCCCATCTTTGACATGAGTCCCCCCAAGGCCCAACTTTGACATGAGTCCCCCCCCAAGGTACAACTTTGACATGAGTCCCCCCCAAGGCACACCTTTGACATGAGTCCCCCCCAAGGCACACCTCCCCCTCATTGGGAAAAAGAGAAAAAACGTTGTTTTGCGGCTATAAGACAGTTTGGACTTCCAACGTTATTTGTTACAGTATCTGCAGCTGAAACACATTGGTTTGATTTAATGAAAACTTTATCATGGAATTTAGATCGTCACGAATTAACTAAAGAAGAATTTGTCGATATTAACAAGTTTAGCAGTAGGCCTCTGGCACTAAATTAAAATCTGTCAGTGTCAGATTTTCATGTTTTAAATAATGAAATAATGTCGTGTCTGTATATTTTTTTTTTATTATTTTATTATTTTTACATTTTGTAAAATGGTTTAGGAATAATTAGTCTTAAATTGAAAATTACATTTTTATACTGTGTTCAATGAAGAACATATACTCTTCATCTGCTACTCTTTCCCATTATTTCTGCATTTACGTCTTTTTTTTTTTTTTTTTTTTGTACATAACAGATTAAACGCTTTTGCATTTTTATCGGTAGACATTAGCTTCCTTACCGAAATATTGTGACTACTACGGACTGCTAAATTTGCGTGTATATTCAGCAATAAATATGGTACGGGAGCAAATATTCTTAATGGTCTTGAAAGAAAAAAAAAAAAGTTGCTGGTCTTTTCAAATATTAGAAAGGTTCCTAAGGCTCTTAAATTCCTCTTAATGGGGCACTGAGTGTTCATCATTTAGTTTTATTGGAATTGTATAGACACCACTAGTGGTTATGTTAAAATCACGGTTATTAACACATACTTGAAAAGAATGTAATAAAACTGAATAAAAGATCATATCTACAACTTAAAAGAAGAAAAGTTCTACCTTTGTTGAATTTATCTATAATAACCCTGATACTGCACCTTCATGGTCCAAAACTGAAATAATCACGGCTCCTCGGAATAGTCAAGACCTAATTCTAGCAGAAGCTCTTAATATTTTAAAATGCAATAATACAATTAATTATAAAGACTAAGCAATTTCAAACAAAATAGGGCATTTATTATGTGAATCAAAATATTGATATCCTTACTTTTTCAGTTTACCTTGCATTAATAAGTTGTCTGCTACATAGTGCAACCTGCCTCAGAATTTCACAGCCCTGGCCTAAGACAAAAAATCTCCTATACATATTTTTCTGAGAGTATTCCTGGTGCTACCATGTTTAACTTCAACCAAACCTATGAATTCAAGTAAAAATTTGTCTTACCTACAACTGATTTCTCTATTGAGTTCCTAGCTACACAATTTAAGAAGACTTTGCTGCAACAACTATAACCGCCAACGATCCTGTGGTATAGAAAATGCTGTCATATTTGTTTTATAAATGTAATTTATATCTGATGAAGCCATGAATTAATGACGAAAAGCTTAGTATTATGCATATTATGATTTTAATAAACTTTTATGACGTGTTTTAAAATTGTTGTACCAATTTTTAATATGTTTTTAATTATAATTATAAAACGTGGACTTTGCGAGAACTCTCAACTTTTGGAGTTTGTAATTTCAATTAACATAATTAGAAACTCAAATTAATTAGGTATAAGTATATTATTCTGGATATCAGATACTATAAATGTAATTTTATATTACTTTAATTAATTATCCTCGGAAGACAGGCACAAGTAAAACCTGTAATAATTAATTAATATTGCTATTTTTTTTTCATTTTATGTATTTTGTTCACAAAAAAAAAACTTATTTTTTGCCGGTGCAAATCTGTCTATTTTTAATGTCTGATTATACAGTCGGCAACAAAAGTCTCCGAACGCTTGGAAAACTTCCTATATAAAAAAAAAAGTAGAGTTAATACTGTTTTGTTAAATAAATCCATGTCGAATCATGTTCTTAGACTGACTAATAACATGATTCGACAAGCATTTATTTAACAAAACTGTATTAAGTGTACTTTTTTTATATAGGAATTTTTGCTAGCGTTCGGAGACTTTTGTTACCGACTGTACGTCGCTCTTAATTATTTTAAACCATAAGATCTAGAGTAACCTGTTGCTTAGATTCCTTAAATAAAGTTCTAAGTGGGTTTTAACAAATTTTAACAGAAAGAAAAAGAAAATTTTAAGTGGTTCAATTTTCTAAATGATTAAATCAGTATGAGCAGAAAATACTTTGCGAAATTACCTTCTAATGCACCCAACAAATAAAATCATGCGCTTCATTTCTCTATTAGGTGATAGAACTCAATTTAAAGCTTTACTTCCTGGGGATCCTGAAAAGACTTGCGTTTTCAAATTATTCCAAAAACGTAGAATGTATTTTATTGTATTATTTTTTTTTTAAAGATATTTATAATTAAATAATGTGATATAATTAACGTAATGTAATATAATTAAATAATGTAAGAAAATGTTTTATAGAGAACAACTTCACGTCTGAGTGCTATTTTATATAAATTAGATGAAAAAAAAATTGGCAGAGTTGAAAAAATTTAATATTTATAAAATATTTACAACTCATAATATATATAGTTTATATATTAATACATAATAATTTTACATAATAATTTTTATAATTTCGATATTAGTGAGATTAGTGATAGCATAAAATTCAAGCACATAAATTGGAATTTTTTTCAATAAACTGTCTAATAACCTTTATATAATACCTTAGGATATTGATTGTTTTAAGTATTAAATTTTACTGTCCATTATATCAACTAACAAAATATAACAAAATATAAGATAAAAGCTGTGTTTTAGCAGTAAAATTCATTTTTACATTTTCTGGATATTTTCAAACTTTTTTTTTTCATTTAAATAAAAACGTTAATTGTTAAATATCAAACAAAATAATATATTAAATTATTATTTTAAAACCAATGCGCTCTTTCGAAAATATGACAGATTCAATCTTGTTTATTTTTGAATTTTATTTATATTTAAAGAAAAAACAAAGTGCACAAACAAATTAAATTTTTTGTGCACTTTGTTTTTTCTTTAAATATACATGCATACATATAATTTATATATATATATATTGCCATGCACTAATTAAAAAGAAAGTTTCTATATGTATTATAACCGAAAAGATTTTTCAGATTTTTATTTCACAAGAAATTTATTAATTTTATTGTTATATTAAAAGAAATTATAAGAAATAATGTAGTATCTATACCATTTATATACATAACCTCTTATATTTATATTATCATTTCCTAATTCCTGATCCCACCAAAAGTCTATCCATTGAAATATATAAACATGCTCCTAAGTTAAACACAAAATAAGTTTTTAAGTTGTAGAGCATCAAAAGGTATAATCATACTGCAGTTTTGGTAGCATTGAGCATACCGTCATCCGCGTACAGTCATTAAAAATATTTTTTCTCTTTCAAAAACTTAACTATCATATGGAATTGTTGTTCATTTAAAATTATAAAAAGGTTTATTAAAGTTATGACATGTTAAATTAGAGATAACGTACATGTATAAGCATATTTTAAGTCACATAAAAATACACTTACTTTCTAATCGTTAATCCAGTCAGTGGACGTTTTTTCAAAACCGTTAGCATGTCTTAAAAGTTTTTGCCTTTCTTGAACATATTAGTTTTATGAAAAAAGAAATGGTGTCATTAATCAATGCAGACAAAAGAAATAATTTTTCTACATAACAGATGTTATTATTATTTTTTCCTCTTGTAGCCACTTAAAGTTTTTTCTTCTATATTCCAGAGTCAGTGCTTAAAAAATGTTGCAAGAAGTTATCAAAAGACTTTTGTTAAGTCATCAAATAACGACTGGTCCCTAAAGGCCTTTTTTTTTTTTACGAAAAGCTAACAAAGAATTTTGAAACTTTTCTTCGATAAAATTTTGTTTCTTTTGAAAAAGGTCTAAGATTCGGCACTGCGCTTTCACATTCACACGTATACACACACACACACACACAAGGAAAAAAAAGTAAATTAATTAACAACAATATTGTTTAACATCATATGTCATCAGACTTTTCCAGTAATTATAATCGATAAAAAATATTTATATAAACTATAATTTCTAATAAAATATTAACATTATAATGAAATAAAATCAACGTATTTTTATGTTTCTTATATGTATATTTAACAATTCAAAATTTTTTGTGGATAAAAGCTATCTATATTTTATTTTTAATTGAATTTTTAACAAACTGCAATACTACTGGAATACTCTCTCTCTCTCTCTATATATATATATATATGCGATTTACAAAGCTTTTTTCTTTTTTCAAAATAATAATATGAAATTTCTTATTCTATATATTTCTTATTTGATTTTTTTTTTTTTTTTTTTTTTTTTTTTTTACGTACAAGAAAAAGACACATATCTTTTTATTCGATTTAAGGAGCTATAATTAGGATTTTGACATCCAATAAAAAAAGCAAATACAAAGCTTTAGTTAACATAACGTCTATTTCATATCCAATCGTATTTAGTTTATAGCTCATGTAATAAATTATAATAAAATAAAAGAAGATACATTAAGCTCATTGGAAATACATTTACTGTTCAAAGGAACTTATCCAACAATTCCACCTATAATTTGCTTATTGATTGAAAACTGATTAAAACCCTCAAAAATCTGGTTATTATTATTGTTATTATTATTATTATTAATTCTTTAAGGGAAGACTCCTAAAACAACAGGAAATTGCTTGATATTACTTATAATTTAAAATACTTACACAAATAATATAATATTATTATTATTAAAAGTAAGTTACCTACGTATTACACAAGCGTATGCACCAGGGAAACATTTCCATGGTTACATACATTAAAGAAACGGGAATGCTTATATTGAAAGTTTTAATGTAAGGATGCAATGAGTGATTACTAAAAATTATTTATAGGTTAGGAATTTATGCTGGTTTTTTACCAGTAATAATGTCATGAACGTCGTTTGAATATTATAAGAGCTGAATATAGGATGTAATAAAAATGAAAGCAAAAATATTTATAAAATTAGATTTAAAGTATTATAATAATTATTCGCCTTTCGCAAAAATAAAATTTTTAAAAGTATATTTATTTCGAGAAAATTTTATATTTTAGAACTAAGGTCCATTATTTAAACAACATTCAAAATGACACACCCAAGTGATATCAACCACAAGTGATATCACACACAAGTGAGTTCAACCACAGTGATATATTAATTAAATAATTGTTTATTTAATAAAAATATTGGATCGTCCAAAAATTCTTGACTCATTGAGACATTAATACGTGTATATAATAAAAAAAATGGATGTACGAGATTGTGACTTGCATTACAATATTATTTTTTGATAAAAATATTTGTTAATACAAAGAAAACAAGTTAATTAGATGAAAAATTGTCCTAAGGATAGAGCTATAATCTAAAAGAAATGTTATAAAAACTAAATATAAAAACAAGTAATGCCTTCTGAGAAGAAAATTCTACCCTAAAGTGAAACGTTTAGTTTAAGCAAAGGAAAAAAAAAATGTTGAAACAAAGAAACAAAACAAACGGCGCATACAAATGTGCTACACTGAGAAAAATTTCTGTAACTGACTTCTGTACTCTAGTTTGTGGCTCTTGTAAAAATAGTTTCATGTGATCTTTGTATGTTCTAGTCCCCTTTAAAAACGAGTTCTTGAAACCCCTATTAGAATTCTAGAGCGATTGCCTATATTATCGAGGACAAACTTATTTAAAAATCTCTGAAAATAAATGTGAATACAAAAGGCTAGTTTTAGCAAATATAATCTTGGTTCATGACCTAATTCTAGAAAATTAAGCTATAATTTCTTCCAATACAAAGGATTCATAATATTTAGAATATTCAGAATATTGTTTCACCATCTAGAAATGTGTAGACTAGAAATTCTTGATCATTCCGTCTATTCAGTTTATGGGCGTGCCTTATACAGTCGGTAACAAAAGAGTCCGAACACTAGCAAAAATTCATATGTAAAAAAAGTACACATCATACGGTTTTGTTAAATAAATCCTTATCGAATCATGTTCTTACACTGACTAAGAACAGGATTCGACAAGGATTTATTTAACAAAACCGTATGAAGTGTACTTTTTTTTACTTAGGAATTTTTGCTAGTGTTCGGACACTTTTGTTACCTACTGTACGCATAGCTCGGAAATCTATATTTCTAGTTTAGGTATTTAGAAACTGACCACTTATCTAGATGAAAGCGGTATATGTATATGTATATGTATATGTATATATATATATATATATATATATATATATATATATTTCTCACAGCACCATTTTAATTTAATTAATTCGGAGAACTGTTAGAACCTGCCCGTTTTTCACACCACTTATTTGTAGGGAAATTTTTCTCCAACATTTCATTAGAATTATTAAGAAGAAAAATAACCTTCAGGAATAGTGGTGGGAAAAAGGATGAATTTGCTTACTTAATTTTATAATAAAGTTTAAAAAGTGGGGATATTTGTCCCTTTCTCCATATACCTATAAAAGTCTACACATATTATAAATAAATGTAAAGGAAAAAAAAAAAAAGACTGCCTATTTACATTTTTAACTATATGTAAATGCGTATAGAATTTAACATAGAATTTATCATAGAATTTAACATAATTTATATCCTTTTTCAATATGTACTTCTTTTTTTCAAAAGATCAGATTATTTATATATATATATATATATATATATATATATATTTTGTAATTTAAATATAATATAATAAGCGTTTTATAATATAAAAAAAATATATTTTGAAAATATGTTTCCTTTCATATGTTTTCGGATTAAATACATTACTTTAATTACAAAGACAGTTATTTATTTATTTTATTTATTTATTTATTTTCAAAATACAAAAAAAGTTATGCAAAAATACGTAATTACACATTTCAAATTAAAAAAAGAAAAAATTCGCAGAAAAACGAAAAAATTAAAAATGAATTCAATTTAAATAATTTATGAAAAAAATCTCCTCTTATCAAGATTGTCTCTTTCTATGTAATCATACTTATCCACCTAAGTTATTTGATTATGGGTTTCATTCTGTTTCACTCATTTTCAATTAATGAAGAAACAGTATCTGATATTTCTCTTCGAAAAACTATACAGTAATTGCTTCTTTTTATTGTTACAAAATTAGAAGCAACTGCCTTAATACTTTTTTACATAAATTCCATTAAAACTTCAAATAAAAAAGATAAAATATAAAAGTAGAATATTTTAATAATTTTGCGCAATGTCCAATTATGTGTTGAATTTTAATCAGAAATTATGTTAGAAACATCAATCTAATTTTCCCAACGAAGGAAATTATCTAAAACAAAACTTATGTGATTGGAAAATAATACCAGTTACGTATAACTTTGAATTTAATGGGGAGATAAACAATGCAATTACTTTCTGAAAAAATCTGGATTAATTTATTTATTTTACCATTTATTTATTTGTTTATTTTGTTGTTTGGATATTAAAGAAAATTATTTTGAGATATTTTTTATATTTGAGATATTTTGAAATTATTTTATATATTGCATTGTACTATCCTTTATATTTAGTTAAAAATGTATTTCTTTGTAGAGACATACAGATTTATGGGAAAATGTAGTTTATTTGAATTAATGTTGTTCTATAGTTTTATATTTTAATATAAAGGAAATGGTTATGCAAATAAATTACTAATTTATTTTTCATAATCGTAAAAGCAAGTATCGTGTAGATTATTGTATGAAAATGAATCATCATTCGTTTACAGGGTTACCGAAAAGAGTTTGGATATTTTGTACCTTCTACATATATATTGTTCGATGTTCATTTCAAGTATTTTTCATATACATGTAAATTTAAATACACAATGTGGTGTTTACATAGTTTATACACAATATACAAGGCTACCAAAATTAAGTGAAAACATTCTTTTCTATTAAACATAAATGAGGGAAGTTTTTCACAAAGTTTTACCATGTCGTTATAAACTGTTCACGAATCAAAATTAATCTCTACCTATATGGCTGACAAAACATTTTCTTCCGTCTAATTTTCCGCAATTATTTATTTATTTATTTATTTATTTTACATGTGTTTTATCACGTTTTGGGGACCCCTAAATACGAAAGCCAAGTTTTTTGTGTTTATATATATGTATGTTTGATATCTTCAAAACTTAAAAACAAATGATTGAGAGAAGTTCAATTTGTGTAAATTAAAATCATATGAGGCTGTTACATTTCATTCAAGATTTGCAAGTTTGAAGCAGTGTTACAGGTAAAAGTTTTCTAAATAATCTGAAATAAACTTTTAAATTTAATAACAACCTTGACTTAAAATAATAATAATAATAATTAATAAATAAAATGCAGATGCTATATTTAAACGGGGATTAAGGAGATGTAGCCCGTCACACACAGAACTATATGATAAATAAAACTGTTCTTAAGCCTTTTTTACTTTCTTCTATATGTAATATAGAGAAAGTATTGGATTCGCGAAAATTTTCGACCTCTGTTTTTTGACGGATCTACACGTTTTGGGATGTCCTGAACACGAATTGATAGTTTTTAAAAAATGTCTGTCTGTGTGTCTGTCTGTCTGTCTGTGTGTCTGTCTGTCTGTCTGTGTGTCTGTCTGTCTGTCTGTATCATTTTTTTGTGGACGCTGTATCTCACGAACCAATGAATGAAATTTAACCAAACTTGGTATTTAGTTGCACCCTGACATGAACTGGTGCCCATTAGATTTGGGGATCAATAGCTCAACAGGTGGCGTTGTGATCGCATTTTATGCAAATTTTTAACATGGCAGCATAGGACAAAATTCCGTATAAATGGGCATAATGAGAGTTATTTTAAACTTGTGATTGTAAAATTAATTTGAATTATTGATGATAGTAGTAGTTAACTAGGAAAAAAAAATTGTGCATGGGGGGGCCCTGGGGGGGAAGTACCCCCCCGGGGGGGTTAAATTTTGAAGATGGGTATCATTCGAAAGATCTCGTCAATACCTTTAAAACGAATGGTTGAACCATAAACCTGTGATAATTTAAAACAAAGTTATCGATTTTTTTTACTTTTAACAAAAAAAAAACTTAGAAAAATAATCGTATTTTTTTTTTTTTTTTTTTTTTTTTTTTTTTAACGAAATTTTACCAAACTTGGTATTTAGTTGGTCCCCGACATAAACTGTTGCTGATTATATTTGGGGACCAATAGCTCAACAGGTGGCGCTGTGATAGCATTTTATCTAAATTTTTAACATGGCAGCATAGGACAAAAATTCGTATAAATGTGCATAATAAGAGTTATTTTACACTTGTGTTTGTAAAATTAATATGAATTATTGATAATAGTAGTACGTAACTAGGAAAAAAATTTTGTGCATGGGGGGCATCGCTTCCCCCCCTGGGGGGAAAGTACCCCCCGGGGGGGTTAAATTTTGAAGATGGGTATCATTCGAAAGGTCTCGTCAATACTTTTAAAACGAATGGTTGAACTATAAATCTGTGATAATTTAAAACAAAGTTATCGATTTTTTTTACTTTTAACCAAAAAAAAAAAAAAAAAAAAAAAAAACTTAGAAAAAAATTCTATTTTTTTTTTTTTTTTTTTTTAATATTGTTAGTGATTGAATATGTATTAATTTTCACAAAAAAAGAAAAAAAAAGAAAGGAAAAAAAAAATCATTTTTTTTTTTTTAAATATTGTTACTGATTGAATATGTATAGGAAAATATAGAAGAAAGTCTTGTGGTGGCCACAACATACTAGTTAAAATATGTTAAAATAGGTTGATGTATAGTATTTCTGATCTCATCCTTTATTATTAAATGAGTCTTTATAGTATTGAAATGCAGGTTAAACGTACCTGGTGTGAGTAACATACCAAATTATTTTTATCATAAAAAAATTAATTTACAAATTTACCATACATTTGATCAATGTTTTTAAATATAACAAATGTTCATTTCCGAGTATAAAATACTAGCACAACAACTATCTATTATGAATTTTTGCATAGTTTAAAAGTTCTGTAAACATAAAATTTTATAAATTGAATCAGATTCAAATAAGATAGGTAATATTTTAATAGAATTGAAAAAAAAAAAAAAAAACTATTCGAAATATTAAATTTTATAAGCATAAATTTAGGTGATATTAATTAAATTTTAAGAACTAAAGCTTGAAAGTAAATATATATGTGTGTAAGGTCAAGATAATAAAAGAACTGTAGATTCCTCATTAAGTGATATCTGATGATTGATATAAATTTTTTCTTGACGTCATGTTTATTATAGTGGTCAAATTTAAAATTCTAGAGACAAAATAGTTTTAACTTTGTTATGTATAGACACATAATTTTTTTTAAATCGACTTTTAAAAAACGATTAAAACTGTTATTAATTAATGACATAATTTAGCCAACTTAGAATTTGTGAATAATCAGATCAAGCCAATTTCTGTATAATCTTTAGAGGCAAAGTATGCACCAATTCTGCGTTTAAACAGAAATCAAAGTTACATTTAGATCTCAATATAAATATATATAAATTTAAATTGATTTAAATTTATGTTTAATCTAAAGCCAGATTATGACGATCTGTATTCTGAAAAAATAAAGAAAGTGGAAAAGCCATAACATTCTTTTTAAGAGCAAGTGTAATTTTCATTACGTTTGTGAAAGTATGAAAAATTTGCATTTTACAAAAAATGCATATAAATAGATAGAAATTTCTGAAAATTGCATGAAGTGTTGTAAAATAATAAAAGCTCCTATTCGCAGATGAAAAAAGTCATTTCTTTATATTAAAAACGACTTTTAAGATTGCATAATTTTATTTATAATTTTATTTATTTATAATTTTTACCTATTTTAATGAGTAAATTAATTTTATAATTTCTGCTCATTTGCATCACGATACCGAATTTATACTATTGATAAACGTAGTTAAAATAAAATAACGTCAATTATACCCAAAATCTCTTTTTAGTCGAAAAATTCTTTAGTTGCATAAAAAGATGCATTTAAGCCTTATTTTTATGAACTAACTTAATATTTTGTATTTCGAAATATAAAATTTAATTTAAAAGAAATGTAACTAAAAACTGTACATGTGAAGACCAATTTTACTTTGCAGTCTAAACTAGTTTTTTTTTTTTTTTTTTTTTTTTTTTTCCAATAAATTTAACTTTTTACTTTCATAAAAAAAAAAAAAAAAAAAAAAAATCGTGTAATCTTCTCGGAAACTGTTTATATTTAATTTAATTGTGAAATTTTGCAGAATATAAGATATAAATTTTAGCATATTTTAATACATATTTTTACGATATTGCTTGATAAATTTCGTAAGACTGTTATGATTTATAATACTTTCACGATATTAATAACATTTTCAATATTTTTGAAATAAAAATTCTACATTATTTTAATTAAAAGCATTTCTCAATATTATTCAATATACGTAATCAAGATTTATCAGTTACAGGCAAATTGTAATATTTTTCACATTACATACTTTCCCAGAAAAATTAATTATTATTTTAATTAAGATGTTTAAAATAAAGATTAAAATGTATTCAGTAGCGAAATGTTAAGCAATGTTAGTGAAAATTTCTTTGCAATAGTTATAATGCTTAATTCATGCTTAATTTATGATAATAAATATATTAACGAAGAAACCAATCAGAAGATTTTTGTAAATTGTTGTTACTGGCGCTGTATTTTGATTCAGTAAATATTTTCAAGACAATACGCACTAAAAATAAAATTTTTACTTATGAAATTAAAATAAGACCAACACACACACAAACACACACACACACACACACACACAAAAAGAAAAAAAAAAAAAAAAAAAAAAGACGTCAACAAAATATACATCAACAATGAAAACAAAGAAAGTATATTCTTATTCATTAAATGTGTATTAATCAATTTCACAGACATAAATTTGTGTGACATGCAATAATTCAAGCCAAAATTACGACTTAATAATATTAACAAACAAACTTTCTTTCGCTAAACATTCAATATCCTAAAATATATTTTCATATCGAAGTTTCCTGACTTATAAGGTGTTTCTAAATTTTGTCTTTTAACTAAAATTTTCAGTGTTAAGAAACTTTCATTCCTTAGTAAGGGAAAAAAATACAAACAAAATGAAATTAAGTTTTGTCGATAGTTATATGTTAATGGGTCACAAACTAACAGTTGCTGGAAATTTCAAGATTGTTATTTACCTAAAATGATTTTATAAATGTCCCTTCATAGCACTTGCAAACGTTGTTTCCAAAGTCAATATGTTTTATAGTTATGGATGAGATATTCAGTATAAATAATGATTATACTGATGGTTATAAAATATTTTTATTTTACGTAAAAAATAAATCTATATAAATAAAGCAAAGAGTTTGTCGATGGAACACATCCGGGCGGACCACTCCTATTTTTGATTGGTTTAGATTTAACTACTTTGGTGATGAAGGGCGGCCATTTTTTTAATAAAAACTGATGAATTTGTTTTAAGATACATCTATGCAGTAAACATACATGTATGATACATTATATTTTAAGATATAATGTATATATTTAAAAGAGCTCTAAGAACTTTTCATTTTTTGTAAGAACACTATGTAAATCAAGTTTTTAGATTTAAAGATATTACGTTGCAAAGTTTCAAAACGAGATATCATTCGATTGCTTTAATCTTAATATTAGAGTGTAATATTAAACAAAAAACTGTCTAATATTAATGAATAATAAATAACGTTTTAAAAATTATCAGTTTTTAAGTTCTAAGAGCTGCAAGTTTTAAATTACAGCGTACTTATTTCCCCTACATAGCCCATTAAATTTGTAAACAATTGTTGATTCATTCTTGAGAATCTTTCACATAAGACCATAGAGCATTGTTGCAAAACGAGTACAAAACGGAAGAAATATTTAATTTAATTTAATTTGTAACATGCATTTTTACTTTTTGACCTTAAAATGAATTTTTAATTATGTTACAAAGCCCAAAATATGATATAAAAAATAAATTGTGATTCAATTCTTTTGAAAATGCATTTAAATTCAGTGACCAGCGAAGCGGACATAGCCTGCTAGTTAATAAATAATAATAAAAAAGTGTGAAAAAAGAAATATTACTTTATACTTTCTGGAGACAAAATTATTATAATTAATAAATTAATTATTTAATTTAATTTAATTTGTAACATGCATTTTTACTTTTTGACCTTAAAATGAATTTTTAATTATGTTACAAAGCCCAAAATATGATATAAAAAATAAATTGTGATTCAATTCTTTTGAAAATGCATTTAAATTCAGTGACCAGCGAAGCGGACATAGCCTGCTAGTTAATAAATAATAATAAAAAAGTGTGAAAAAAGAAATATTACTTTATACTTTCTGGAGACAAAATTATTATAATTAATAAATTAATTATTTAATTTAATTTAATTTGTAACATGCATTTTTACTTTTTGACCTTAAAATGAATTTTTAATTATGTTACAAAGCCCAAAATATGATATAAAAAATAAATTGTGATTCAATTCTTTTGAAAATGCATTTAAATTCAGTGACCAGCGAAGCGGACATAGCCTGCTAGTTAATAAATAATAATAAAAAAGTGTGAAAAAAGAAATATTACTTTATACTTTCTGGAGACAAAATTATTATAATTAATAAATTAATTATTTAATTTAATTTAATTTGTAACATGCATTTTTACTTTTTGACCTTAAAATGAATTTTTAATTATGTTACAAAGCCCAAAATATGATATAAAAAATAAATTGTGATTCAATTCTTTTGAAAATGCATTTAAATTCAGTGACCAGCGAAGCGGACATAGCCTGCTAGTTAATAAATAATAATAAAAAAGTGTGAAAAAAGAAATATTACTTTATACTTTCTGGAGACAAATTTATTATAATTAATAAATTAATTATTTAATTTAATTTAATTTGTAACATGCATTTTTACTTTTTGACCTTAAAATGAATTTTTAATTATGTTACAAAGCCCAAAATATGATATAAAAAATAAATTGTGATTCAATTCTTTTGAAAATGCATTTAAATTCAGTGACCAGCGAAGCGGACATAGCCTGCTAGTTAATAAATAATAATAAAAAAATGTGAAAAAAGAAATATTACTTTATACTTTCTGGAGACAAAATTATTATAATTAATAAATTAATTATTTAATTTAATTTAATTTGTAACATGCATTTTTACTTTTTGACCTTAAAATGAATTTTTAATTATGTTACAAAGCCCAAAATATGATATAAAAAATAAATTGTGATTCAATTCTTTTCAAAATGCATTTAAATTCAGTGACCAGCGAAGCGGACATAGCCTGCTAGTTAATAAATAATAATAAAAAAAAAATGTGAAAAAAGAAATATTACTTTATACTTTCTGGAGACAAAATTATTATTATAAGCAAAACTTATAGAGATGTTTAACTGCCGAATTTTATTTTTAGAATTTTTAATTTATTTTTTAATGAAAAGTTAATTGTTGAAGTTAAATCTGGTGGAAAATTTATTTAAAATAATAGGAAATCGGCTTGTATACATCATCAGCTTTCAAAGAAAAAGCATAGCCTCCTAAACTAGATGCCTTCCGCATGGCTCGGAAATTCGGCGGTATATAGCGCCAGCTGGTACAGATTGCGCGACTTTTTTATTCAACAGCCAACAAAATTTTTTTTAAGTGGGATTTGATACACGTAAACGGCGACTAGAATAGAAGAAACGTCGATTATATATATCATATATATCACTTCTTAAAATTATCGGTGACAGTTGAATAAAAAAGAGCGCAATCTGTACCATGTGACGTTGTCTACCGCTTCAACTGTTGCCAAGTTTCCGAGCCACGCGCAAGGCATCTAGTTTAGGAGGCTGTGAAGTCGTTCCTTCACATATATGAGTTTTAATTATAACTTTAAATAAAGGCAATAAGTAATTATTATATTTTAAATAAATTAAATGGCTAATAAAAATAGATAACAAAATCCTAAATTACTTTTATTTATTCGCTTTTGTCTATAATAAATATCTTAATTCTAATAATACTTTATCCCTTATGCTATTAATAAATCATCTGAGAACAAAAAAAAAAAACATTCTTTTTAAATGACATCTCTCAGAATAATAATCTTTCCTAAATCATTTAATAAATAAAATATAAAAAAAATATTATTTCCATGTTATAAACCGTTGGATACATAATTACATTTTCATTCTTTTAAATTGCGTATGTTTATTTATTCGAAGCTAAATTAAGCAATACATTTCCGTTCTGATATCATTAAAGGGTAATTTAGATTTTTTTTATCACAGGATGTGCAATAAATCCTAGTCTGAGTGTCTCCCTTAAATAACGGTCTTCTGGCGATAAAACTTGGCACAAACTGCTGTAACGAACTTACTAAATTCAAAATATTTATATTAAATTATTCTACAAACAAAGGATTAGCTTTGGCTGGAAAGTTTGGCACTGTTTTAATAATTTTGGTGTAATTCATCAGTCTGATCTTAATGGCAATAGAGTCAACTTCAGAATCCGCTCCTAATCTGACTTGATTAACACGTAATCAAATAGCTCTCTCTCTCTACCTAAAAATTTGTTTTACACCACCTGAATGTCTCAAAGACAATAATTTTTATGTATCTTGTTAATTGAACTATCGAATAATTTTTAACCCATAGCTGTGATGTTTGATTTGAAAATAAAGTGCTGTCAGTTAAGAAGACTGTTTTTATTTACGGCCTTCTTTATCTATTTTCCTGGTGTATTGCGGTTATTCATCTTGCTTGCTTGAGAGAAATTGCCATGGGAACTTTAGCGCAAGAACTTTATTATAAGAATTGGTGCCAAAGACCTCTTCAGTGTGGTTGTAATCAAAAATAGAGAGAGAGTGGCACCTACTTAAAAAAAAAAATCAGTGAGTATGTCATCACAGCTGTTATCTTTTAAAAGAGAAAAGACTGACTTTTCATAATTTTTTAATATCAACTAAAGAACTGTTTGATTAATGTGACTCATCATCGTATGATCTTAACGTCAATTACTCGAAGTATTACGCCGAGAAGTGTCAGCGGATCGACGTGATTCCTTACCGGCTTCGATGAAAGGTCTGCTAGCGACCCTTTCTTCCGTTTTACTGGATGAAGACAGAAGTACTGCATTCCTCGAATGTGATTTTTTTCCACCCTTGACATTCGGTGAGACGGGCCGAAACGGAGATTTTTAATGTGTGCATACCCCGAGGCATTACTCCTTACCTCACGTTCGATTTGAGTGAAGTGATTGATGTTTGTGTGCTCTGCCTATGGAGATATTTGCGATATCCTGATTTCTAGAGTGTCTCTCAGATGCTCTGATTTATTTACATTTCTCCACTTTAAATTTAGAATGAAGTCAGTGGAAAAGCCATACCTTTTTAGTGCTCGCCTTTTAACATCTATCTACGCAAACAAAGTTTTGCAAATCATGATTTTCGTTATATATATTTTTTAACAACAGATATATCGTGTATATGTAATACACTCCACGTCTTCTTCTTCTACTGTGGGCTATGGAGGCTCACTGTGTGTTTTTAAACCGCATTTAGGTAATGTTTTCATTTTTTATTCGAATTTTTCAAGTTTTTTTTTTTGGCAAGTTGTGTTTACATTCATGCTGAGACATTCCTGCATTCATACAGGGAAAATACCGCATCTGTTTATGGACAGGATTTTGAGACTTCAGTATACGTTTTATTTCGGTACCTTCATAAACTATCAAATTTTTGTTTATTCATACTGGACATGAAACTAAAATGAAGGACTGGAAGTCTACAAACTTATGAAGTTTTTAATTTTCCACGAGTGTTCATTAAAAGAAATAATAATGAAAAATAATTAATTATTGAAAATGAACGATAATAAAAGAAATATATATATTTTTCTCACACCTATCTTTTATAGACTGACAGGTATGTCCATCAAACTATGGTAAGTGTTTTCCATATTTTTACTCTAGGTATCCTTGTTAATACATAATTCCTCTTGGCACATTATTATTTAAAATTTTTGGATAATTCAAACGACAAGGATGCTTAGATATTTTCAGATTTTTGTACATATTTTTCTGTTTTATGCTAATTCTTTTTCAATCTTAAAGATAATAATAAAAATAAATAAATACATAAGGAAAAAAAGAAAGGAAATTTTTTATTTGTATTTGTAATATATATACAGAGTTGCATTACCTTTCGGTATATTGTTTTTATTTTCCTTTTGCAGATTTTTCTTTTTATGCTAATACTGATATACAATGGGTTTGGAATAAATTAATTTTGTATATCATGTGTAAAAATAATTTTTCATTGATAATTTTGGTAATAATAATTATGAAATGGATCAATTAATATTCTAGAAGAAGACTAGGATATTCACATTTAGTGCAAATTTATTTCGAGATTTATGACATGAAGCACATATTATTTTCACAACTTAAATTTAATATTGAATTTGTTTGTTTATCACAGTGAATATACATGTGTAAAAATAAAATAAATAAATAAATAAAAAAAGGGAATTAAGTAATTACATAAAATGATGTAATGTTTACAAAATTTTAGCGAATCTTTATTTTTTTTAATTCATTAACATCGCAATATTTATTATGTTTGAGGTGTTGAATTTTCCATGAGGTAAATTTCTTATCTTTTAATCAAATGCTTAATAAAATTCGTTATTGATTATTAATTGTATGTTTTATATATATATTTTATTGCAAAACAATTATCACTGTTTATTAATTGAATTTAATTAATATTTTTAATTTAAGAACTAAACTTGAAGTTATTTCTTATGTTGGTATTTTTCAGGCAGGTTGAAAATACACATACCTTTTTTTAGATACCTTTTAGAGATGTGTCGGCGAAAATTCGTTTTTGATATCAGTCGATATCTAGACACTTATTTCTCATCTTTTTACACACATATATTTTTTTTTGTTCAATTATTTTAACCTGCTTGGAACTGCCATTATTAACCTGCTTGGAACTACAAATTAATAAATAAAATAATTGGAGTGATAATTTCAGGTATTCCTATACTTTTGTTCATAAACTTATATACTTTTGTTATTGCTTTTTAATTATGCATCACTGTGTCTCAAAAGCTAAATGTCAACACTACACTTTTCTCTAAATACCATTATTTATCCTTTCATTTAAAAATAGATAAACAAATAAAATAATTTAGATTTATACATCTAATTTTAGTCCTTGAATTGAAAGAGGCACAATTAATACGTTAGGATTCAAGTTTATGTAATTTTGTGCCACAATGTGCATTAGTAGAGCTCCTAATTGCGCTTGTGTTGTTGGCATTCAATGCTCTTTTTCTTATCTTGAATTACTGGCCAAATTTTTCTTGGTGAGGGGACCTGCATTGATTGTCATTGTTTGTATGATTTTACATTAAACTTCATTTAATTTGAGTATGACTATAATTAACTTACATTTTTTACTATTTAAATTTTACATAAAATTTAACATTTTTTTTAGAGAAATCGAATGGAATTGTTTTTATTTAGGGTACATTTTTTTCTTATTGTTTACTAATATTGTTTCTATAAAAAGATCTTTCCCACAACGCATAGGTACATACTATATAGGACATAGCATAGGGTCCACAGTGACCGAATAAATAAATAAAATAAAATATTGAATAAAATATTAATTAATTGATTATATCTCCAACAATTTTCTTTTTAACACTGTATGTATTCAGGACAATATGTAAATCCAGTACATAATATATTTTATGAATCTATACTGGCCGTATCTTGTTGCATGCAAGTGTCCTAAATAAATTTAACACACAATTTTTCAAATTTACATATTTCTTTTCTCATTTTTTTCGGATATTATGTACATTGACTTTCATGTAAACCTAACAAAATTTGTTAGTCTTGAACACAAGGTTCAATGTTTTATTTATTATACTTATCAGGCATTCTTCAATAATCATGTACAATCACTTATACAGAAAGGGAGTTGGTTGTACGTCTTAGATACCTAAGCATATAAACATAATTTTATTCTAATATTATTTTTGGTTGTCGTATATTTTTCAAGTTTTAATTTTTATAATAACATAACACAATGTTTTCATTGCCCATTTTAACTAAAATATACATTTTAATACAAATCTTTTAATTATGTTTTCTAATTTCAAAAACTTTGGGAAACTTTATAACACATTATATATTTTTGTCGATTAGATGTTATCGCATAAATCCAGGTGTTATTATGCTGGTCGTGAAATTTGACATCTAATGTAATTTTTCATTTCACACATTTTTTTTTTCCACATTCATTCAATTTAGTTAGATGAAACCTATCATCATTTTCTAAAATTTTAACCCTTAATTACCTTTCATACGAAATTTATTTTATGTGCATAATAGTTTTATTTCGTTCATTTACGTAAAAAAAAAAAAAAAAAAAAAAAAAAAAAAAAAATGTTTAAGAGTAATCGAAATATGATATTAAAAAAAAAAAAAAAAAAAAAGGGGGGGGGGGGGGGAAGACTGCTTATTTTTTGTTTTCTCTCAAACAGAGATAAACATCTCGCCGTTTTCGCCTGAGTTTGTTTATGTTCAAATAATAATAGTGATTTTTTTGTTCCTCATTCAGTTCAAATACGTTGATTGCAGAGAAATTTTTTTATTTTTACTGTACATATGATATATTTTTATCGCATTTATTCACTGTTTCATGTTTGTTTATTGGTGTTTATGTCTGTATGTCTATCATATATATATGGGAATATTTTATTACTGTTGATAGCAAATAATTATGACAACAAGATATATAGTAAGCTTACTTTAACATCGAATTGGGCCCACTGCTGAATAATTGCAGTACTTCTTTTAAAAGAGAAGAGATAAAAAAAAAAGAAAAAAGATAAAAACATCTTTTGCACATGTGTGAACAGATTTATTTTACTGTTCTTTTTATCAGCTGATTTGGTGAAATTCTTTTTATTCACCTTTTTGAAGTGAGATTACACTTCTTGTACTCGAGTCTTTTTATTATTATTTTACTGAGCAATTTATAGCCTTTGAAGCTATTTATTATATATCTATTTTATGCGCATTTTTAATTTTTGAGGCCTCATCTCAGCTCATTTCAGCTCTGCTCAGTTCAGTAGATAATACTGTTATTTTAGTCATGACTTTTTACTTTTACTTTGTGTTTATAATTTTCTGTGCACGTTAAATTTGCAATTTTTGCGCTTTCATCTGCGGCTACGGAAATTTATTTTTGTGGCATTTTTTTTGTAAATTTTAATATTTGTTGGAACACTTACAGACATATACAAATTTTTAATAATATAAATTATTTCACTTGATATTCATTTTTTACAATATTGCTTAAATATTTTGACATATCACCCATTTAGTTATATTTTTAATTTTCACATATACACATTTACCCTCTAAGCACAATTGTGTTGCTCTGGTTGTCAATATATTAATGACTTCTATAATCTACGGATTTTGACCATTATATTGGTTTCAACACTTGTAATTGTGTAGGGGATTTCACACTTTCACATCAATTTTTGAAGGTTATGTTTTATTGGCTTTCAAGAACACTTATAATTCATTAACACATGTTCTATAAATACTTCGGGTGACAAAAATAAATAATTAAAATAATGAAAATAATAATAAATAAAAAAGATATTGATATAAAATTACTTAATAGATTTTAAATAAATAACATGAGGATGTATGTGACTTTTGGAAATATTTGGATTGTATATTTTTCCTAATTATATTTTCATTGGTTGTCAAAGTTTCGTTTGATTCTTTGCGTGAACACATCACCTCTGTCACAAGATGCATTTTTTTAACAAATTCACGCAATTTTTTTTATCTCATTTGAATAACATGATCAGTTTATTTTAACGTTTGCAAACACTATAATTAATAATTCTCTTACACACACACACAAAATTATAATTTTTTCCCCCCTATGTTTCTACATGTGTTCCTGTATATGTTTTCTTTTGGGTCAGAAATTTATTGTATTATTGGCCGGTTTCTCAGTTTGTCAGTCATAATGCAAATTTATCCAATAGTATTCCATTATCTTTCACATGCATGTTTTCCATGCCTTTCTTCATTATTCTCGAACTTGGCCTCACAACCCAATGTTTGACACACACACACACTCACAAAATTTTATCTGACCTATTTAGTTGCTATTTCATTGGTTCACATGTGGAGATAATTACATTTTCTTTTATTAAATTTTCACAGGAATTTTTTGTACAAAAAAACTACTTACAATAATAATACACACATACATAAAAGTAAATAATTTTTTTGTTAGCTTGCAGTAAATTCTGTTATGTTTTTAGAGCCTGTTTATTTTTCAAATACATACAAAAGTCAAATTTCCGTACATAGTCTGTACGTTTTAAAATTTTTATTTAAAAAAAAAAAAAAAAAAAAAGTTTTTTTTTTCTTGTGTAAAGAGTAAAACTCTTACAGAAAGTTTTCGTTCAGCTTAAATTAAATATTTAATTATTTAAAATTTCTTAATTAAAATAATTCCTTTTTGGAAAGTTTGCACCACAGATGTATTTTAATAAATGGCCTTGAAATCATCTGTGCGTTGTAAGAAGTAGTCTGTGCAGAAGTATGTGGCTGGTTCACTCTTCTTTTTTTTTTTTTTTAAAAGACTATTTCTTGCTGAGCAGTATTATGGAATTATCTGTATAACACACAGTATACTTTTTAAGAAAGATATTGAATATTAATTGGGCTCGATAAAATAATAGTTCAATTGTAATTATAAAACAATAGTATATTTAGATTTTTTTTGCTGTTTTTGACAATTTTTATGAGATATTCTTATCACCTATTTCAGGTCTACTCAGATTTTATGCATTAAAGTTAAAATTTTATTGAGATCATTTTTTTGAGAAATTCAAATGCTAATTCATTTATTGAGATTTTGTGCAGGAAAAGGAAATTATTTCATACGAGTAAAGTTTAATTTTTTTTTTTTTTTTTTTTTTTTTTTTGACCAACACAATCTATTGAAATAAAGTTGGTTTATAGATTTATGCAAAAGAAAATAAATTTGAAGGCATAAAAATATATAGAATTTTATTAAAAAAAAAAAAAAAAAAAAATTAATTTCTTGAACTCTTACATGTGCGCTATTATTCTGACATAGGGCTAGATTTTTTTTCTCTACACATTTTTACACATACAAGGGACATTTCATTATGTCACTTTGCAGAATGCTGGTTGTCATTTTTGCACAACATGAAGCCTCTTCTGCTTTTCACATATTGTTCAGTACGCTATGTTCAGTTAGGCATCACAAAACCATCATATCTGTAATAGCTATTGTTCTATTATACACTCTCTGGCTCACTTTGTTAGAATTTAATTTTTCAGGTGTACGATAATGGTCATTTTTAATCAAAAATGTTTCATTTTTTTTTCATATTAATGCAGTATTGATTTTTTTTTTTTTTTTTAAATTAACGAGATACAAAATCGATTGATTTTCATATTTCTGGTTACTGATTTCCTTTTCCTTATTATCAAACATACATACACTGTAATAAATGATTGTTTTTTTAATATTTTACACATTTTATATATCATATTTATATAATTTATTGATTATGTAATTTGTTTCAGAATGTCACTTTAGCATCACGATGATTGAATATGTCTCATTGTTCCATAACTGTCATTATTATTATTGATTTTTTCAAATTTATTGTTATATGCCACATTTTTTTTATTGTTTAACAAAAGGTTACTTTACATGTTCCACAATGGTATGCAGAAATTTTTGGAATTGTATTACACTGTTGTGAAGGTGAGAGAGAGCGTTCTATATTTTTATAATTTTCGTCCATTTTGACAATTCATTATTTTTTTTTTCTTTCCTCGTCGCTGGGGAGAAATATGTGAAGTCGTTCCTTCACATATATGAGTTTTAATTATAACTTTAAATAAAGGCAATAAGTAATTATTATATTTTCAATAAATTAAATGGCTAATAAAAATAGATAACAAAATCCTAAATTACTTTTATTTATTCGCTTTTGTCTATAATAAATATCTTAATTCTAATACTACTTTATCCCTTATGCTATTAATAAATCATCTGAGAACAAAAAAAAACATTCTTTTTAAATGACATCTCTCAGAATAATAATCTTTCCTAAATCATTTAATAAATAAAATATAAAAAAAAAATATTATTTCCATGTTATAAACCGTTGGATACATAATTACATTTTCATTCTTTTAAATTGCGTATGTTTATTTATTCGAAGCTAAATTAAGCAATACATTTCCGTTCTGATATCATTAAAGGGTAATTTAGATTTTTTTTATCACAGGATGTGCAATAAATCCTAGTCTGAGTGTCTCCCTTAAATAACGGTCTTCTGGCGATAAAACTTGGCATAAACTGCTGTAACGAACTTACTAAATTCAAAATATTTATATTAAATTATTCTACAAACAAAGGATTAGCTTTGGCTGGAAAGTTCGGCACTGTTTTAATAATTTTGGCGTAATTCATCAGTCTGATCTTAATGGCAATAGAGTCAACTTCAGAATCCGCTCCTAATCTGACTTGATTAACACGTAATCAAATAGCTCTCTCTCTCTACCTAAAAATTTGTTTTACACCACCTGAATGTCTCAAAGACAATAATTTTTATGTATCTTGTTAATTGAACTATCGAATAATTTTTAACCCATAGCTGTGATGTTTGATTTGAAAATAAAGTGCTGTCAGTTAAGAAGATTGTTTTTATTTACGGCCTTCTTTATCTATTTTCCTGGTGTATTGCGGTTATTCATCTTGCTTGCTTGAGAGAAATTTCCATGGGAACTTTAGCGCAAGAACTTTATTATAGAGGCTATGGCAAAAGTCAGTGAGTCTTAAATTATTTTTTGTTAGTAAAACAAATTATAATATTTGGGTGGTCATGAAAAATAGTAAAAAAACACTTTGTGGACTTTTAAACTGTTACTATTAGTTTACTGATGTTTAAAGGACAGTTCTATGCTGTAAAATAACAAATCGGAAGTTCTAATTATCTGATTATTAGTTGACAATACATATATATGCCTACAGAATCTTTTAGTGAAACCAGGATATGATTAGCAACGGAAATTTAGTAAAGTTAGTGAGTTTTATCAGACTGCCAAAAAATAATTGGAGATGATGTAAAAGCACTTTCTTACTACGACTCACTTTGTGAGTTTAGCATGCATGACTACCAATAGCATTTCATGTCTCGTGTGTTCTGCATTCGATATTATATTAGAAAAGTAAAATTATGTAATAATAAATAATGAAATAATTTAATTCTCTGAAAGAAAAATCTGCTTTATTTGCATTTTGTAATGAAATATCAAATCTAATTAAAAGACTTATGAAAATAGAGAAAAAAAAAATAGTAGCTATACTTTTAAATTAGTTCTACATTTTAGATAGACATTGTACTAATCAATAACGCTTGTCACTTTTTGTTTGTACTAATCAATAACAATGTGATGCTTAAATTATCGTTCTTAGATTTTTTTTTTCTAATTGCTGTCGATCTAAGGAAAATAAATTAAAATTATACTAAATAATTTTTATTACTAATGTTTTTACTTTAAATATGTGTTCTTAAACAAATTGTATCATTTTAAATTGGATGAGTAATAGTTATTAAACTAATGTTATTTTATTCCCTTTTATAAAATTATAACTATGCTTTTTCAGGATTTCGCCATAGTATAAAGTTTATTTTACATATTTTTTTCTGCATATAATAAGTAAACAACAACCTCGCTGAATTCAATTAAAATATGAGTAATGAACATCAATTTCCAACATAATCTCAAACTTGATTGTATTTGCTTTCGGACAATTTCCCCTTTTTTTGTAATTAACTTAATGGCTAGAATAAAGACTTTGCTCATTAACTTTAAAAGCAGTTCTTTTTCGAACGTACATTTAAAAGGTTCAATTTTATTGAAAGCTATAACAATCTCATTATACTGTTCGATGCGCCTGTTAAGACTCCTTTACAGATATTTTAATGTGCATATTATCGGGATTTTAAAGTGTGTTAATTATATGTATTTCTCATCACATAAAAATGTTTTAATGCATCTAATAGGTTTTTTAAAAAAGGAATTTAGGAATTTTATGATTACCAGAGACTATATACACTTTTAATTATATGCATACTTTTTTTAACGATAGCAATTAATGACTATTATATACTTATGAATTTATTGGCACATTAATATACTTAGGAAAATAGAAATTTATTTACGAATAGTACGAATTATGGAATCTCTTGTAAATAATATAATAAATTTTGTACAGCGGATACATACACCCCGCGACAAAAATATAGGTACAAAGGTTTTTTCTTTGATTTTTCATAAAAAAACATTATCTAAATTCTGCTTATCATTTATTATTATCATAAAATAACACTATTCCCGGACTAATTTTTATTTTAAGATTAATTTAGAAAAGTTTTAAGACTAAAATTTTTCTAATTTAAGATTACACTCCGCGACGGATAAGATAGGAACAAAGGGTAATTTTAAATTTTTTCATAAAATAACATTATCTAAATTGTGCTGATCATTTATTATCATAACAAAATGTTATCATATCAAAAACATTTTAAATATTTGAATCATATTCAAAATAATCATATTAAAAAAAAAAAAAAAAAAAATCCTTTGTTCCTATCTTTTTGTCGCGGTGTGTAGTCCTAAATTATAAAAATTTTAGTCTTAAAATTCTTCTAAATTAGTCTTAAAACAAAGAATTAGTCCTGGAATAGTGTTATTTTATGATAATAATAAATTATAAGCACAATTTAGATAATGTTATTTTATGAAAAATCAAAGAAAGAATCCTTTGTACATATCTTTTTGTCGCGGGGTGTATAAGAGATTGATACATATATTTTTTTCAAATTAATTTTTTGTGCTTAAATTTTTCATATGTTTCTAATAAATTGCATTAGCATTATTAATGTTTTCCATAATGTGTATATTACTAAAAAAAAAAAAAAAGATTAGATCTGTAATTTCTGTTTTTAATTAAGCCAAATCTTTGACACTATCGTTTTCTGTCTGTAGAATAATGTAGTCACATAAATTTTGAGATTTCGTATTATTGTTAGTCTTTTAATAAGATCTGTGTAGCATGAGAGTTATATTGCAATTCTTAATAGGCATTTAATTTATCAAGTTTTAAACTTACAATAATGCTGCTAAGTAATAATAAAATAAGAAAATCTACATAACGTTTTATGTTTGTACCACAAAAAATCCCCATACAGGGATGGAACGCTGGCGCAGAATTCATACAGGTATTTGTTTAAAAAAAATTCTCTACCTATGTTATCGTTAATTTAATAAGTAAAAAAAAAAAAAAAAATTTTTCATTGATAGGGGCATGAGTTCTGCTCCAGTGTTCCATCCCTGCTCAAACGGGTCGCCAATTGCTCATTGCTCATCACTAGTGCGACGGAAAACCCATCCAACCAACCAGCCTTGCTCATGCGGAAAAGGTATCTCATATATATCGGTTACTATGGATTAGAAGAAATAATCGAACTCATTTTGTAGAGTCATTTTTGTAAATAATTATAGATATCGGATAAATAATAGAAACTGTCGAGAAATGTTACCTAAAATCCATTAACTTGATCTTAAAAATGAAAATATCAACATAAATTCCCCGAAAGTACATATGTTATTCCTGATTTTAAAGTCAATAGTACTGACATTAGAGCGATTTCGTACATCCGGCAATTAAAACTTTTAATGATATCCCTTTAAACAACTGTTAACAGATTATTTTTTAACTTCGATTTAAAGCTTATTATAAAAATGAATCTTTTGTCCGTGTCTGTGTATTTACCTTTCTGTAGCCATTTTATCTCTTAAGCAGATAGACATATTTCAATCTGTTATTAATATTATTATTAGATCGCTGATGTAACTTTGGATATTTCTTAGCTATGCTTGTTGAAAACCAACTTGATATAATAAATCAATTTTTTATTCACAATATTTTGATATTTTAAAATTTTAAAGCTATTGAGTTTTAAAAAGTATTCAATCACTTATGCTGGAGGAACTTCCATTTGATCTAGGATGATAAGTCACGAATTTTCTAGATTAATGTAGAAAATTTTTATATATTTTGAAATTTCAACCAATATTTACAAAAAATAAAAATTAACTGTAAGTAGAGATAACGAATTTCACACTCTTACCGTTTATTGATGTAATTATCTTATATTTTTAATTCACGTGTGAACTTTTTTAAAAGAAAAGTTACATAATTGCTTAAATATACGTAAACATCGTTGTTTTTAAAAAATAATGGTAATCTGTGATCATCACAAAATTCTGCTCTATATCATCTATATATAAATCAGTACCACCTACCAGTCACTATGCACAATATACGAATTATATTTATCAACAAAAAATGGAATTAAAAAAATTATATATAGAAATTGGTGCAATTTCATTTAACAGATGTTGAGATATAATCAGGAAGAAAATTGCAGTAATTGAATTGTGTCACTGCGCTTTGCAATAGTGACACAACCTAAAAAACTACGTTTTGAGATAAATAGGTTTAAAGTTTTTATTGTTATGAAACTACGTAAGACATGCTTTAATTTGAACATGTCTTATGGTGTATATATTGAATTATGAGATTTGTCAATACAGCAACTGAAATTGAGTTCTAAAAAATTAAGTTCTTTGAGTTGCGAAAACTATTGGAGCCCATAAGCAATATATAAGATATTATTCAGCACATTTTTAATTAAATCTGTTAATTAATTTTAACAAGAGTACACACTGACGCAGGAATGAAACTTAGATTTTTTGGAATAACCCCACTTCCTCTACCACGGAACACTAGATATCACGGTCCACACCTGATTGGCACAAATAGTCAATATTTATTAGGGCAAATTCGTCCGATGCAGTTTCAAAATTAAAAATTGTTAACATTTTTATAACTTCCTTTTCCTTTTGGTAACAAATAACATTACGCTGCAAAAAGTTATTATTATTACTATTATTATTATTATTTTGAGCCCTCATACCATTTTTGCTGATTTTTATCTAAAAGGACCTCCTGAATCCGAATATGACTTCCATATGACCTCCACCCCTCTCGCAATGTTTATCTCTGTTCGGCAGTTTTATAGCCATGAAGTTTATCAAAAGGATAGAAAATGATTATTTTAACTGTTAAAAACAAAAAAGATAAGGTATAATAAATAATAATAATAATAGATTAAAAAAAATATATAACTAGTGGATCTGCAGATCAGGAGCCTCAACGTCCTATTTACATCAGACATTATTCAATAGGTCATTTTTATTTATTCCTTATTATATAATCGTATATATTGATTCGATCGACTTGTTACCATAATCAGATACATTCCTGAGGGGGGCTGCCGCCCCCCTCAACCCCCCGCTATGTCTCTATTTGCATATCTTATAAAGTGTTACGGAATTGTAAATAATTGCATTTATTTTTGCATCAATTGTTTCAAAGAAGTTTAGTAAAGTTAATAAAATGCTAACTTTGTGCATTTTTAGTCGTTTTAGCGTTAAAATAGCCTAATTTTCCCTTAAAAACATTTAAAAAAGCTCCAATAAGGGAAGAAATGGATTTGGCGCCAAATTTGGCGACTGTTTCCTTCCTTGGCGATTTTTTTGGCGACCTTTGCGAGAAAATCCTTATTAGGGATATACCAAATATGGAAGCTCTAATCTCATTATGAGATACGAGAATTTTCCAGAATAGTCTGTGTTCGATAGAAAAGTATAAAAGGAGCATTTTTTCGCCAAGGCAGTCAGTCTCAGATCAGTGTCAGTTTCGTGAAATGCTTGCTTTGCTTTGAGCCTCTTTAGATGAGACTTTCTTTATGTGTTATTGCTAAATAGTTTGTACCGTTGTTTTGCTGTTAACGGCTGTTGTTTAAGCTGTGTTTACTGGTTGAATTGAAGCTGATACTTGGTTTATAGACCTGTATTTTTCTGGAACTTCCTGTGAATACATCACTGAATTTTTGCAAGTTTTGCCTTTCATTCTAGGACAACTTACGGACCCCCAAGTACGCAACAATATGTATTCTTAATAAACGACGGTCTTGTATTATTTCCCTGAAATTCATAAATACCAAATTTCATACAAAAAAAATTACATAGCATATCGGAAATATTTTGCGTAACCTTTAAACTAATTTCCAATTCTATGCCCACAATTATCAACAAGAAAACATGTTTTTAAAATTCTAACATAAATTCATTATATTTGATGGGGTGTAACCATGATAAAATAAACTTTTAAGAAATATCGACTATAGACCGTAATAGTACGAAATTATTTTATATATCCCGGAAAAGTAGCCACAGTTATTATAAACGCCAATAATAAGAATAAACTTAATTAATTATAACTCATTAATTTTTCAAACTAATTTGACATCATTTGGATGATTACAGTACATACTCGGAATTATTTTGTGTGGTCCCATAAATTATTTAGTCTATACATAACCTTTTTAAAGAGTAAACATAATTTTAAGCACCTTTATAATGTATGCTACTTTTATTAAGTTCAATGCAGCATAAACGCATTAAAGTGCGCTCTTAAATAAAAGTTTGTCCATAGGCTCTAATGCTACGAAATTCTTTTGCGTGTCTCTGTAAACAAACCATAAACATTCTATGCACCTGTAAAAACTATTCAGCTTACTTTGCGTTTAAAGTTAATAATTGTTCCAAATTTAACATCGTTTGGATGACTACGTGACATTGTCAGAACAATTTTGTAAGGTCCTGTACATTAATTAGAAAGCTTAAGAGCACATATTTTCTTCAAACAACATAAGTTAAACATCTTACTCATGTACGCTAGTTTAATTTTCTTGATTGCAAAGTAAAGATGTTAAAATGCGTTTAAACGCAATTCACCTCATACACCGTAATGTGAAGTATTTTGGCGTGTCCCTGTATACAATCCATAAAAAGTATAGGCCTAAAAAAATAAATAGCTATTTCTATACCGAGCCTGAATATATGTGTCAATCTGCAAATCAATCGGAGAATTTTTGCGGCCGCTATTGCGGTACATTCAAATTCTTCCCATAGGCCGTAATGATAAGAAAAACTTTGGCGTGTCCCTGTATACGAACTACAAATGGAATACATACCAAAAACTATGCAGCTAATTTTGTGGGGATCATGAACATATGTACCAAATTTCAAGTCAATAGCGTGATATTTGCGGCCTCTATCACACGACAGACAGACAGACGGCCAGACGGAACACAAAATCCTGTTGAGTCTCAACAGAGGCCTTCCACTGACGTTTCGGCAAAAATTGGAAGTCAATAGCTTGATTCTTGCGGTGGCTATCGCGGTACATACAGATTCTTCCCATAGGCCGTAATGATAGTATAACTTTGGCATGTCCCTGTACACGAACTACAAATGGAATACACACCTAAAACTATACAGCTACTTCCGTTGGGCTCATGAATATGTGTACCAAATTTCAAGTCAATAGCGCTATTTTTGCGGCCACTACCGCGATACATACAAATTCCTCCCATAAACCGTAATGATAAGAAAAACTTTGGCGTGTCCCTGTATACGAACTACAAATGGAATACATACCAAAAACTATACAACTAATTTCGTGGGGCTCATGAACATGTGTACCAAATTTCAAGTCAATAGCGCTAATTTTGCGGCCGCTATCGCGCGACAGACAGACAGACAGACAGACGGACAGACAGACACAGCCCAAAACCGTTTTGAGTCTCAACAGAGGGCCTCCACTGACGTTTCGGCAAATATAATTTCTAATTTTAGTGGCGAATCTCCCCCCCCCCTCCCCTAAATTTCTTCCCTTGCTACAAATTTTCATCTTTTAGAATTTCTCACCTCTGTAGACCCTCAGAAGATATTTAATAGCTAAAATAATCATTTATTCCTCTCCAAACGAAATTTTTAGCCATAAAAATTGCATAACAGTTAAAAAAATAGAGTGTCGTTTCCAAAAAACAGTGGGTGATGGGGCAAAATGCACAGAATCGGGAGTCCATTTTACGTAGGAAATTACATGAACGGTATTAGGGCCAATTTTCGTGCAGAACAGTGTAATTAGAATCTTTACTTTAATCCTACTCAAATAATACAGTTTTGAATGAAGCACTTACTCTTAAATCTGCACATTACACAAAAGTTAGACTGGATATATTACACATTTATGATGTATTTCAATTGTCCTATCCTTCATTTAAAGACAATTATATTGTTTGTTTCCCACTCTGAAATGAGTCTTTTATTAATTTACGAAAACTGGTGTATTCCAATTCAAAAGTTTTCTCATTTTACAACTAGTTATTACAGACTTTTTGATTTTATTGAGAAAACTTTAGACTACATAATACTTTTCTAGTGAAGAGGCAATAAATATTTCTAAAAAAATGGTTCTGACGAATGTTATATACCACTGCTTTTAAACTATTAAATATTTACTTACAAATGCAAAAGAGGCAATGAGTGAAAAATTCAAACCAACTTAAATATTTGACTTAGTATTACAAATGATGAAATGGAATTCCTTTGTTTCGCAACTTTTTATTGTATTAGTCGTGAATTGATTCTTCTATAAAGAACAATTTTTGAAAAATCGTGCTAAAGTAAAAATTTCTATCTATTGCAGTCACAAAAGTTTTGACTTCAAATAAAATGTTATTAAATAAAGTTTGAATTATTAGGTAAGTGCCTCAGAGAAAAGTTTTCGAATCATGAGTATTCAATATATATTGTTAGTTAAAAAAAAAGAAATATTCATATAATTGTTGTATATATAGGTATTTCGTGTATATGAGAAATATTGGAATGAACAAAATATTAGTTCTTTCTAATGTGTTATAGCAAAAAATACCACTTAAACCTAATTTTAAAATTATTTTATAAATATCTGTATTTTAAAATTTTAAATTCTTATACTATCCTTTTAGCCGAAATAAATGGATTTCCATAATAATTAATATATACAGTCGGCAGCAAAATTATTCGAGCGCTAGCAATAATTCCTATGTTAAAACAAGTACCCTTAATACTATTTTGTTAAATAAATCTTTGTTGAGTTATGTTCTTAGTCAGTCTAAGAATACGTTTCGAAAAGGATTTATTTAACAAAACAGTATTCAGTGTTTTTTTTTTTTTTTTTTTTTTTTGTAGGATTTATTGCTAGCGCTCGAATCATTTTCATGCCGCCTGTAAAATCATTTGAGGAAAATTATTAGTTGTATTTATACTGTGTAAAAAATAAAATAAATTGTAGAGTTAATCGAAAATAAAACATTATTTAAAATAGGATATTTAATTAAAAAATATATATATATTGTTTATGTATTTCAATAGTGTTTTTAAAACTTTAACTGAACAGCATAGTTTAACCTAATGGTTAAACTTGGTAGCAGAATGAAATCTAAATTAGGAAAAATAACAATGGTGGAATAATAACATGAATTTAATAGTAATATCAATAGAATAATAGCATGAATTTAAGTTGACAAATAATACCCCTAACAGAATATCTTCTCCAAGCGATATCCACAGAATGTGCTACGGATGGAAATATATCCTATGGACATCTTTAGGTTGTATTATGGACAAGTTTGTTGTTAGGGATTGCATCTTAAAATTACAAGAGTAATGAAGTTTGAAGCTGTAGTGACAAATAAACCTAGTAAAATTGTCACACACCATTTTATTTATTTTTTTTTCGCAAAGTATGAAAAGGAATTTTAATATAAATATAAATTAGCATCTATAATGTAAAATATGTACAATTAATCATTACTAGCTGGCCAGAGTCCCATGAAACTTTTTACCAAAAAACATACTCTCGGGCGCCTACGGCGCCAATCGTAATTTTTTCTCTGTAAAAGTCGCATAATATTAAAATATTAAAAATTCAAATATTTTTAAATAAAATCTAAACGTAGCTCTAGTTCAACGTAAAATACACTCAAATGAATGAAAATCAAATAAACCAATCAAATCTCTCGTAATTTCTCATAACGTAGCTCTAGTTCAACGTAAAATACACTCAAATCAATGAAAATACAATAAACCAATCAAATCTCTCGTAATTCCTCATAACGCAGCTCTAGTTCAACGTAAAATACACTCAAATGAATGAAAATCAAATAAACCAATCAAATCTTTCGTAATTCCTCATAACGTAGCTCTAGTTCAACGGAAAATACACTCATATCAATGAAAATTAAATAAATCAATCAAATCTCTCGTAATTCCTCATAACGTAGCTCTAGTTCAGCGTAAAATACACTCAAATCAATGAAAATCAAATAAACCAATCAAATCTCTCTAATTCCTCATAACGTAGCTCTAGTTCAACGTAAAATATACTCAAATCAATGAAAATCAAATAAAATAATCAAATATCTGGTAATTCTTCATAACGTAGCTCTAGTGCAACGTAAAATACACTCAAACTAATGAAAATCAAATAAACCAATCAAATCTCTCGTAATTCCTCATAACGTAGCTCTACTTCAAAGTAAAATACACTCAAATCAATGAAAATCAATTAAACCAATCAAATCTTTCTTAACTCCTCATAACGTAGCTCTGGTTCAACGTAAAATACAATCAAATCAATGAAAATGAAATAAACCATTCATATCTCTTGTAATTCCTCATAACGTCGTTGTACTTCAATGTAAATTACACTCAAATGAATGATAATCAAATAAACCAATCAAATCTCTCCTAAGATTCTCCATTATAGAAATGGGATGTTTCATTTTCATATTTTTATTAATTAAAAGAAAACTAATCAAAAATTCGAAAATCTGACTTTGATGTGCATAATGACCCTACGGAGGGCACCTTTGTGGTAAATCACGTGACTGTCCGAACCACCGTTTTCGAGAACAGTGAAATATACATATATATATATACAAATATTGCTCACTTAATAGTATAAGATATAAACGTAATGCATGAATCATTTTTAAATGTATCTCAATATTTAATCTGAATTCCATTTATATGCATTTAATTTGCATTTTCATATTAAAAAAAAAAAAAAAAATGTGTTTCTATTATACAGGATATTTCAGTATCTATTCTAAAAATATCTCGAAAGTGGATAGACATGGTTATACACTATATTTGGCCCTTAGATTGCTGGATTGTCGAAAGTCACATATGTGTCTCCGAAGTCCAAAGAAGCTACTACGATGAGAGTAAAAGTGGTCAATGCTGCCAAAATCGGAGGCTTATACAAAGGACGCCATTTATCTCTAGAGAAATTCAATCAACGCAGTAGGAAATAAACCGATTCCCACGGCGTGATTCGTCGACAAATCTAAAGTCGACTGTTTGCCATTTTGGCCTTTTAAAGAAATCACTGATCCTACTGACCCTACTTACACAAAACTCGAAAAAAAAAAGAAAGAAAAAAAAAAAAAAAAAAAAACGAAAAACTTGAAAAAACTGAGTTTATGATTGCGGTCTGATTTTGAATCCGGCAAGTTCTGACTACCAGATATAAACGCAGTATCTATTAGCTCCTGGTGGGACTATACTTACAAGGAACATTTGAAATACGTCCATATCATTTCCGACATTTCTTGTCTCGCCCTGTCTTGGTGTATTCTCTTTATCCTAGAAATAACGACTCAGCTGGTACATGGGATATCTAAATTAATGTTATAAAAATAATTAGAAGATAAAAAACTTTTTATATATCATTTTTTAAAATTTTCTGTTGAACCATAGCAATAGATCTACATTAGCGCTTTATAAATGCATATAAATTGCTTAAAGTGATTATGACGTCATTTATTTTGAGATACATAATTTAAGTTTTTACTTCTTTTTAGTGTTCACGTTTAATTAAATGTATTTATTTTTATGTCGAAAGAAAATTAACTCTTTTTTTTTTGGCAACAATTAAATTATGGCTAATATTTTAATGGCTGTTTTTAAAGCTGTTTGGAGGATATTATTTTCATATTTTAATTAATTAGAAGAAAAGTAATCATAAATTCAAAAATCAGGCTTCGAAGTATTGTGATGTCATCCGGTTCTGAGTTATTCTGAGAATTTCAAATGTCTAGCTAATAGGGAAGTTAGTTAAAAATCGATTACAATATTTGTACCGGACAAACAAACAAACAAAATTCGAAGTTAATAAAAACGTGGTAATATACCAAATAGAAACATTCGTTGAAATAAAAGAAAAGCATTTTATTTCTAAGTATAGTTAAAACAAATATTTAAATAATTTTTACATTAAACTAATTTTGCTGATTTTATATTGCTTTTACTTTGCTTTATTTTTAGCATTTTAAACTAAACTTTAAAACTAAAAGCATACTCAATAAATTCTTTGGTGAAATCTCTTTATATACAAAGCCCACATCAAGACATCAAACAATTTTATTAACAAACTTAATCGCCTGAATTATTAAAAAAATGAAGTTTCTTAATAAATAAACAAATAATTAAATAATTAAATTTAATTTTCCGACAGAGTGAAAAGGGCTTGTCTTTTATCCAATACGCATTTTCATAGACATATATGACAAAAATTAATAATAATAATAATAATAAAATTTTATTTTAAAACGTTTCTACAAACAAATAAAAAAATGTGGTTCGCACTTTTAATATATAAAAATTAATGGTATAAACTGCGTTAAGCACAAGATAAAGAACTTGATTTTAAATTATTGCGAAATTGCTGCACTGATCGAGAGAAAATGATAAAAAAGAGTCACTTAAGTTAATGAGATACGTATCAATCTTAAAAAATTAAATTCCCCCAGGAACCTTCTTTAATCGCTTTTCTGAAAGGAAAAAAAAAGAGTTTTTCTTTTTCTTTTACACTTTTGTACATATTGTTGCTTTTAAATAATTGCTTTTGTAGTTTAATTACGGTTTTTCAATTTTTTTTTAATAAAATACATATATAAATCAAACGGAGATATATGTATGGAGCTAAGTTTATTTGAAACACATTTTGAAATTTTATTTGTAAACCATATGAATGAAACATAATTACCATACGAAAGCATTTATAATTATATATATATATATATAAACTTTCTTTTTTAATATATTATAAATGCTAGATTTTTAAATTAAATTCAATGTGTTGTTTTTACAGTATACGAATAGAACATTTTCTTTATCTGTTGAAAGAAATTTTTTTTTGAAAAGTTATATGCATAAAACAGAAAATCATAAGTCGAATGTCTAATTGTGAAAAACAAAAAATGACAGTACTCATATCCATATAGTTATGTCATACAATTTTACTTTCCTGTGCCTGCTTTTATTATTATTATTATTATTATTATTAATATCATACATCAAAATAGCGTCAAGGAGATTCTTATTTATTTATTTATCTATATTTTTAATAAGTGTCTTTCAATGTTATTTTTAATACTTAAAAAGCTACTATGATAAGGTCGTTAAAAAAACGCAGCGAAACAAAATGTAGAAGTCTTGACTTTTTTTTTTTTTTATGAAAATATATACGCGGCAGATACATAGCTTTTGCCTGCACTATGTCAATGTATATATATATATATATATATCTGTACTGATAAGTATAAAGGATTTAAGTCCAAAAATGTCGATTTTGAGTTAAGTGCATAGTCAGACTCAGAAAAAAATTCTCTATCGATTGGTATAAAGGATTTAAATCCATGTCATTTAGTCTTTGAGAAAATCTATTGGTAAAAAAAGATTCAAGTTAGAAATTTAGCATTAATCTTTGATATAAAATATTTAATTCAATTTTTTCCCTTTATTAAAGGAAGGTTGACAATCACTGAATGGTATAAAGGGTATAAATCAACATAATCCTTTTTTCTAATCGATTCTTCTGATTAGTTTTTAGTTAGTTTAACTTTATTTTTCGCCTCCTGAAAAATCAAGAATATGAACTTAAATCCTTTATACTTATCAGTACAGATATATACCAACTTATGTCCTGATTGAAGTTAATGGTATGCTTTTGAAATTATTTCAAACATTTAAAAATATTTCACATATTCCAATGATAAAATGGGTGATAATGTTATTATTTAACATAAAGAGAATTTCATCTAATGTTTGATAGGTAATCTATGTCATTCAATTAAGAAATTCCAGGATAGAATGCTAGTACGAGACACATAAATCCTAGGCATTTTTAACCCTTTCCGGCAAAGTGTTGCCGCTGCAGCAACACCTAATTTTAATTCTCAAGTGCAAAAATTCATCCCAGAAACTTTTTATAGTAATTTTTCTTCTGTAATTTGGAGGTAAAACTTCATTTATTTTTTGTCTTCTAATATCGTTCTTGAATTCCGGTGGCTGTTGATTTTAAATGAAAAGAATTACTCTGTGCTGGAAAGGGTAAATCCTCTATGACATGTTTACTATCATGAGCATCCCCCATGGGTCTAATTTTTCTTCTTCTTTCCTTTTCTTTTTTTTTTTATTATTCCGTACCATGAGCATTACTGGAGATACACCGGTATCATTACGCTGCTTAAAAATTCCTAAGTTGTACAGCAATTTTATATTTAACAAATTACTGTATAATTACATACACAATAGGCTACTTAGCGATCCCTATTAAAATGCGAAATTATCATGTATCAAGACTTATATATATATATATATATATATATATATATTTATTTATTTAGAATTTTCATTTTAAGGAACAAATTACTTGTTTCAATCCATTATATCTTAAAAAAAAAAATATATATATATATATATTGTAATATTTAAAATACAAACCATATAGCTTTTCAAATTCACATTTTTCAATAAAATATTTTTTGAAAAGGTTTTTGGATCAAGAAAAGAATTTTTCGTTATGTAATATACACTAAAATACCCTAATATTAACTTATTCTTCCAAATACTTTCTTTAGTTACAATTTGATGGTTTCAATTTTTCACTGTTTCGAATTCTACTTCAATATGGGAGGATATTTTTTCATTTATTCCTAATTCACGTTGTTGGAATGTAGAAAAGGGAATAAAAGGATGAATATGTGATTCAAATTGTAATATTTACATGTTACAGATGAAATTGAATGTTTGAATAAAATTTTGAACTGCGGGAAAATCCGTGTACGGTTAAAAGGTTATCAAACCATTTGAAAAGGATCTTTTTGTGTATATATTAGTGTTCATAATATGTGTCTTGATTTTTTTTACCTCTTGAGTAGCAAATACAGTTAATAAATATATAAACATAGCCTCCTAAACTACATGCCTTCCGAGTGGCTCTCAAACTTGGCAACAGTTAAAGCGGTAGACAGCTCCCTTTTTTTGTTAACTGTCACCAATAATTTTAAGAAGTAATATATGATATATATAACTCACGTTTCTTCGATTGTACTCGTCTTTTATGTATATCAAATCCCATCTTAAATAATTTTTGGTGGCTGTTGAATAAAAAAGTCGCGCAATCTGTACCAGGTGGCGATGTCTACCGCCAAGTTTCCGATCCACGCGGAAGGCAGCTAGTTTAGGAGGCTATGGTATAAATAAATACCTACAATGTTGAAAATATAAAAATTGTTACTTTTAATTGATATTATTGAAGTATTTATTATATATATATATATTAGGGTGCATCGAAAAACGCGTTTTTTCTGCAATTAAATTCTAGTAGCGCGGAAAACTTGCGCATAGGTGTCATTATAAATGAAAAAATATTAATTTTTTTTTTTTTTTCAAAATTTGAAATCGCGCAGAAGGCCTAAAGTTACCAAAAAAGGTAAAATACCGGTAAATTTAAAAAAAATGCAAAAATTACAAAAAAATACATTTTTTGTTCTAATAGTGAAAAAAGTGTTTTTAAGAGTGTCCTTAATGCATACAAAATATAATTAGACCCATTCTTGTTTTACTGAATTCGCGCAAAAAGCCTGAAGTTGCGGGTTGTATCGTAAAAAAACGATATTTCATGATTTTCGACGATTTTTAAACATGTGCCAAAACCCATAAAAGTTTTATTTTTAATTTGTAATAGTGTAAAAACCATTCAAAATAGTTTTCCCAATCCAGAAATAATACTTTCAGACCTGTTATTCCTTAAATGTATTCGCGCAAAAGGTCTAAATTATAGTATAAGTTAAGTTATAGAGTCCCGTAAAAATGCCGTTTTCCATATCTGATGAGTGTTTATTTAACACATTAAGGTTTGTAATAAGACTCTAACAAGTGATTTACAAAAAATGTATTAGCCAAACATATCATATTGCAGCTCTCAGCTCATTTCAACATTTAACCCGTTAGTAGTTGCTAGTTGGTCGATTTGCCGCCCATCCTTCAATGTTGCCAGATATTTTTATTCAATAGCCACCAAAAATTTTTAAAAGTGGCATTTGATATACATAAAGGGCGAATAAAATCGAAGAAACGTCGATCACATCACTTCTTAAAATTATTGGTGACAGTTAAATAAAAAGTGCGCAATCTGTAATAGGTGGCGCTGTCTATAGCGACTACTAACGGGTTAATCTGTGCTGAAATGACCCAGGACTCACGGCGAGGACGTGGCTGCAAGGCAAGTCCCACCTCCACCCTACCCAACCAACCAACCAGGATGAATTTTATTTACAATATTTACAGTAACTATTTACTATGTACAGTCGGGGAAAAAAAAACGCAACACTCAACGTAACTTCGTTGCTAATCGATGTAGAAAAATGTAATAGGTATCATTCGACGGGGAATTGTGAGTAGTTTCAGAAAATGAACTGAAATTTTGAATTGGGGGTCGTCTACATATTAAAACGCGCACCAACTTTGATTTTTTCAATGGTAATGCCCCATTTTTATTCTATATTTGAATTCCTGGGATATCGATAGCGCGAAAAAGTATATTGGTTGTATATTTTACTTATTTTTTCACAGAGTTATAAGCGTTTAAAGTTTGAAGGTGCTAATGTTAAATTCATATTTCAAACTTTTATTAATATCTTCACAAAAAGTAACTTGATCGATATAATTTTTTTTTTTTACGAGATTCAGTGAAGAAACCCAAACAAAATCCATCATTACTTTTGATTCTGAAAAATATTTTTAATTCTGAAAAACATTAATAAATTCATATTCATAAAAATTATGAATTATGACCTATATTAATTTTTACATAAAATGAATCCTAATGTTGAAAAATATGGATGTGCAAATTTGCAGCTCATTCCAGTTATTAGTTTTCGAGATATAAATAAATCTTTCTTTTGGAGTGGTTTAGGGGGCCGTCTCTTATAAAGTTTTGCATGAGATAACGAATCAAATCTTTAAAAAATAACAAAGAAAATTAAACAAAATATTTTTATTTTTTATTTACGGGTCAAATTATATAACGACAACGTCAAGCGCAAAGAAATGAAACAAAAATGATGATTTTTAGACATTAGTGTTAGCATCAAGAATTCATGTTTTCTAAAGAAGACCAGCCCCGCCTTCATCGTTCTTCAAAACAAAACAATACAGAAAAAAAAAGTAAATGTGACATTGAGTATTCGTGTTAAATACCTTATTTTATGTTGACAAAAATACGCACAAGTGGTGTTTACTTCATCGATTAATTGGTGATAAATTTTGAATCTTTTAAACGAACACCAGAAGAAAAAAATTAACTAAATAGGCGGGGTTTACTGTTTTAAATAAAAAAAATAGGTTTAATGTGAAATTGTCTAGTATAAATAACGAATAGAATTGTAATGCAAGACAGACTTGTAAACTCGTTTCTTAACTACTGTCATAGTTAAAAAAAGCTTAATCATTTGCTTCATACATTGCTTTATTTTATTTTATTTTATTTATTTATTTTTTAGGGGGGGGGGAGAAATATTATTTTAAAGACACTTTAGTCTTTAAAATTTTATTAATATATTTTAACTTTATACATTTTTAAAAACATACTTTAACTTTTATAAATATATTTTAACACTTTTTGTGACCGCAGGATTTTGTCTTTTTGACAGTAAGACCCGCCTACGGGCATTATACTCTCAAAATATAATATTTTAGAACAAATTTTCTGTATTCACGATTATATTATAAATGGCTATACATTATAATTATATTCTTTCTAATCATTATTTTTCTATCCGTAGTATATTTTATTGCAAAAATATGAACACTGGGAACACATTTAAGAAATATGTAACACACAAATTACGAAAGAAACGCCCACTGACAGAGTTACAGATTTTCAAATGGCGTGAATCTACGTCAGCAGTCGAGAAAGGGTTAATTAAGAAAATATATTTTCATAGAAATTATAAAACGAATCGTACAGTTCCAAAGAGTTCAACTGACCAAAAACTGGTAAGTGCGATTAAAATTGTTTAGTATTTACTTCATGAACCCTTACAATAATTTATCCGAAAAGGTTTATTTTATGCGTCGTTGTATATATATATATTATTTCATTTCGACTATTATGTTACCTACGAAAGAAAATTTAAGATTTATCAGTACAGCTATAATAGACACTTGAAAAATATTGCACTTTTTTCGAAGAGTACTGTATGGACTAATCGCAAGTATAATGTATTTAAATAGACCTAAGATTATCTAAAAAAGTACTGAAGTACATACAAATCTAAAAAATTGAATTCAGTATAATTAAAGAACTGGAAAGGACGCAACATTTTATTAATTTTTATAATTATTTTTTTCCAGAAAGATTTCCGGTGTGAAACTTTAAAATTTTATCTATTTCTTATAGGATCTTAATTTTATTTTTCTACATTTACAGATAACCCCCTAACACATTTTTGATTACAACTCTATAAATACTAAAGATAAAGTATACAAACAGTATACTTTTCCGCACTGCCAGACTCTCAGAAATTCGAAAATGAAGTCAAAATTGGGTGTTGCTATTGACAAAATAAAAGTTGGCACTCATTTTAATATGTAGATGGCCCCTAATTCAAAATCTTACGGCATATTCAGAAAGTGCTTTTAATTTCCTGTTGAATTATGTCTATTAGATGTTTCTGCGTCAATTAATAACGAAATTACAGCGAGTGTTGCGTTTTTTTTCCCCCGACTGTACAATGCATATATGTTCGTTGTAGGCAAAAGGTTATTTACATAGAAGCCCCTTTGAATTCTGACTTTGAATTAAATGTGGGCATCAGCTGTCTTGATTTTAAAGTAGCTCTAATATAACCATCTCGATTTTCATTCCCGCACACCTTTTCTCTGCTTCTGTAACCAGTTTTACACACCTCTCAACTGACTGGGTGTGACATGGAATTTGAGGTAGTTAAACTCTGGTAGCGCTTTGTCTTTCAATAAAGAAGCAATGTATCCAGTTGGCATCTTGGACAGTAGTGGCGGCGGTGTTAACTTGCAGATTGACCAATCAATTAGTTCGGTATAGTCGTTTGCACTAAAATTTATTGAAGGTATTTTGAAGTCTCTTACATAACCTTCAGCTGATGGCACATTTCTGGATTTAAGGATCCTCCTGTAGCCAAGTTCTCTAATGTGTGGTCTCTCATCCATTATCATAGCCAACATCATATTTTCAGGGTGGCAGAAGAATGCATTCCTTTGAATTACTGGATCAATGATTTGCTTGATATTGTCCGGTAGATGCCTGGTTGTTTTAACTACCTTCAAAATATGCTTCGGTCCATCTTTCACAGTGTAGTTTTTCTTTATATCAAACCAAACAGGTGCATATGACTACAGGAGGATCCTTAAATCCAGAAATGAGCCATCAGCTGAAGGTTATGTAAGAGACTCCAAAATACCTTCAATAAATTTTAGTGCAAACGACTATACCGAACTAATTGATTGGTCAATCTGCAAGTTAACAGCGCCGCCACTACTGTCCAAGATGCCAACTGAAGACATTGCTTCTTTATTGAAAGACAAAGCGCTACCAGAGTTTAACTACCCCAAATTCCCATGCCACACCCAGTCAGTTGAGATGTGTGTAAAACTGGTTACAGAAGCAGCAGAAAAAGTGTGCGGGCATGAAAATCGAGATGGTTATATTAGAGCTACTTTAAAATCAAGTTAGCTGATGCCCACATTTAATTCAAATTCAGAATTCAAAGGGGCTACTATGTAAATAATGTTTTGCCTACAACGAACATATATGCATTGTACAAAGTAAATAGTTACAGTAAATATTGCAAATAAAATTCACCCTGGTTGGTTAGTTGGGTAAGGTGGAGGTGGGACTCGCCTTGCAGCCACGTCCTCGCCGTGAGTCCTGGGTCATTTCAGCACAGATTAAATGTTGAAATGAGCTCAGAGCTGCAATATGATATGTTTGGCTAATACATTTTTTGTAAATCACTTGTTTGTCTTATTACAAACCTTAATGTGTTAAATAAACACTCATCAGATATGGAAAACGGCATTTTTACGGGACTCTATAACTTAACTTATACTATAATTTAGACCTTTTGCGCGAATACATTTAAGGAATATTATTTCTGGATTGGGAAAAGTATTTTGAATGGTTTTTACACTATTACAAATTAAAAATAAAACTTTTATGGGTTTTGGCACATGTTTAAAAATCGTCGAAAATCATGAAATATCGTTTTTTTACGATACAACCCGCAACTTTAGGCTTTTTGCGCGAATTCAGTAAAACAAGAATGGGTCTAATTATATTTTGTATGCATTAAGGAGACTCTTAAAAAGACTTTTTTCACTATTAGAACAAAAAATGTATTTTTTTGTAATTTTTGCATTTTTTTTAAATATACCGGTATTTTGGCTTTTTTGGTAACTTTAGGCCTTCTGCGAGATTTCAAATTTTGAAAAAAAAAAATTTAATATTTTTTTCATTTATAATGACGCCTATGCGCAAGTGTTCCGCGCTATTAGAATTGAATTGCAGAAAAAACGCGTTTTTCGATGCACCCTAATATATATATATATATATATATATATATATATATTCATTATTATTTCCAATTTGTTCATTATCATTTGATTGTAAAATATTTTCAACTGTATTTTCACCGATTTAAATCTATTCTTCTCGGTTCTCTATTTTTTTTCATTTTTTAGTCTCATTTAACCAATATTGTAACTTTCTTATTCCATGATATTGTATAACTCTCTTTTTTCCAATATTTCTTGTTAAAAGTGTACTCTGTTAAGAAACATTAAAACTACAAATGTAATTAAACAATTTTGACAGTTTGTTACAAGGGGTCATTTTCTTTTTTTTTAAATCTGAAACTAGCTGGAACCCGTCGAATTCGACGATCACTTTATTGACCGTAATCTTTCAAAAACCGTCGCATCATTATTTAAATGTGTTTCATGATAAACATCTAATACGACATTTATCAACAACCGCCTTGAATTTCCAAGACCTTTTTAATAAGGTGTCACATGGTGGTGTCAACTGCAAAATCCTTTAGTTGCACTTTCCACCGCCAGGGGGCGCAGTGTGTTCTGTACGAACATCACCAACGGTCAGAAAATACCAAGACCTTTAAAATAAGATGTAACATGATAGGGTCTGCAGCAAAATTACCTAGTTCCATTTTTCACCACCAGGGGTCGCACTATATTGTATGCAACAGAAAGTGATTTTTTAGTATTCGACTCTAGTCCCCATATGTACAATTTCTTCACCGTGAAGTAATTTGAAGCTTAGTTAAGCTCGTAAACGTGTTTTTAACCCGTTTCCCAAACGGGTGGGAAACGGTTTCCTACCCGGTTCCTCCGGGGGGAAAACGGTTTCCCCCCCGGGGGGGGAACCGTTCGACTTTTTTTTATTTTTCTCTTCTCCTAGCTCATCTACAGACAAAGACCTTTTTTTAGACACCTCAACCAAATTTTTACACCAAGTAGTTCTCTCAATATAGTGGAGACAGACAAAAACATGTTTCAATTTAATATATAGATGCAACAGAAAGTGATTTTTTAGTATTCGACTCTAGTCCCCATATGTACAATTTCTTCACCGTGAAGTAATTTGAAGCTTAGTTAAGCTCGTAAACGTGTTTTTAACCCGTTTCCCAAATGGGTGGGAAACGGTTTCCCACCTGTTACCCCGTGGGGTAACCCGACTCAACTGCTTCGAAACATCCAAATTGCGAACTTCTTACGAAAACTTCTTGCATCCTCATAAAATTTAACCATAACTTTTCACGATAAAGGTTTTACGTATGGAGTTTGGTGCAAGATGCTGAGATGTAGCCGTGCGAAAAATTACAAAAGATGAATAATACACCAGCGCTACATGTTGGTTGATATACACCCAAATTAAATCGGCATAGTAGTTAGTAATGGTCCTTGATCGATGCAATATAGATTCTAAAATCTCAAGAAAAGAAAGAAAATGGGGTGGTCAAGTACCGTAAATTTTACGTACACGAGAGTAAAGTGGTTAAGAGCTATTACAATAAAACTGTCAATACCCTAACAGCACAAAATGTTTCAGAAACGTAACAATCATGTAACACCGAAACATTGTAAATATTTCAGAAACGTTTCGAAACGTTCTGTTTGTATTCGAAACGTATTTGTTCTGTTACGTATTAACAAATACGAAACGTATTCGTATAATTCGAAACGTATAATTCGAAACGTACATAATTCGAAACGTATTCGTACGTACATAATTCGAAAACGTATTCGAACGTAATTCGTACATAATTCGAAACGTATTCAAATACGAAACGTATTCGTATTTGTTCTGTTTGTATTCTGTTTGTATTCGTTCTGTCTGTTGTTCGAAACGTTCTGTTTGTATAGCTTAAGATAATTTATGAATTTCCTAATAATTACACTCCCTAACTACCCCTATCTTGTTACGATTGTATTTCCGACCCTGCATTGCTACGTGATTCCGAATCGTGTTTGTGCCCCTACGTTTCCTGTAAGTTTGCACGTCGGTAGCGAATCATGCTGCAATTTCAATGTAGGTGTCGTTAAATACCCCTTATTTTATCCTTTTAATAAACAATTGTACTGTTTTGAAACTAATTAAGATGTTCAATAAAACTTTTATACTGAAAAAAGAAAAATATAAATAAATAAATAAAAACTTAGCAGCGATAGGTTACAAATTCGTCAATATCGAAGTAGGTAATTTAACTTATATATTTTATCAGTTATTAGTGTTCAATAATTTGCTTATATAAGTCTCGAAAGTAAGTTTTGCTCAAACGATGATACAATGCGTCTAACAGATTTTCAGTTTTTTCCCATACAAATTCCAAACTTCTACGTTGAAAAGCTACATATCCGCGAGAAATTTTATAAATAATCCGAATAAGATTTCCAGTTACAATGATATTTTACTTTAATGGGAAAACTGTTTTTAATTTTATTTATTTATTTATTTATTTATTTATTGTGAATGAGGAAGTTGGTAAGCAAAATATTCTACCGGTTATTATTCTATGACATAAGACGAATTATAAAGAAAAATTTAAAACTGCGCAATAATTTCAAGCCAAACAATATCGATCACTATTTAATAGGAAATAATCAGGATTTTATGGAGACAATCAAAAGCATCCCCTTGAAACTTTATATGTGGCATTGGTCTCCATATTCATGCAAATTATGAATAAACTGAAAAATATTCCGCCAATTTTCTGGTAGATCAGATTATTTCTGTTAAAAAATCTCTACTAATTATATTTTCTTTCGGATGGAGGAAACGGATTTTACATAATTATATTTGAAGGGTGCTGGTTACTTACACTAAAAAGGCTGAAAATATTCGCATTTTTTTTTTCTACCACAGATTTCTCCGAGAATTTTTTATGATATTTATATAGTAATTGTTTGTAATTGAATATGATAGAAATTATTGATAAAAGAGAGTGATGTAAGATTTATCTTAAAACGGAAACCCTTTCATCCTTCACTAACCAACTAATTTTAATTCTAAACTACAATAATTTATCTAGGAAATTTTCAACAGATTTTTAATTCTATGAATTGAATGAAAAAAAGAAAAAAAATCCTGTTTTTTTTTCTAATTTTGCTCATAAATTCTTGGAGATTTTGAAATTAAATGAACGGAATTATATTGCCCTTGAAAGAGTTAAATGAAACATATAAATAAATACACTAAATATTAACTTAAAATATTTATTTTCAAATTTATTTATTTTTTCTTTTTTAAACATCAGTTATAATGTTATATGAACATTAAATTTACTTTGATATCTCATCCCATAAAAGTATCAGAAAATATTTTTCTTCAAGTTATCTATTAAATTGGTAGCATTTTTGAAATGGTTGCTTTCTATTTTAGGTGTAATGTCTAGTGGCATTTCAGTTACGCAAAATTTTACAACAAACAATATATTTCCAACAGATAATCGGTTAATAAAATTGTGAATCTTAAAAGGGCTTCCAAGTCGACTTTTTCTATATTCTTTTTTTCACACCGCTATTTGAAAAAATAAAATTTATAATATATTTTCACACGTAAATCTCCACTTTCCCTGCATATATATATAATATATATATATATATATATATATATATATATATATATATATTATAAATTTATGTTACAGAGATTTTGCTGCGAAGAAAAATAAAATGTATAAATGTCACCTGTAGCATCCCTATTTAACGTTAAGTCGTTCTACCTGCATTTGACGCAGAAAGGAATAAATATTTGCAAATTTATGTTATTGCAGAAGTATTAGAAAAAAAACCAATTCCTGTCCGGGTATTTTAAATAAAATACTATTTTTTTTAATGCCTTTTTAAAAGTAAAATATAACTTTAGAAAGTCTTTTATTATATAAATTTTTTTTGTTATGTATTTCTTTACATATACATTTCACTTATTCTTTTCACCTAGAGTTACAAGTTCTATAAAAAAAATTTCCCATGTTTGCAATTAATTTAAATGTCTTCTACGTGATAGATATATGTTCGGTTGGCGGAAAATTTCGGTAGTATAGAACACTACCTAACAACTACCACTGGAAATTTATGTTGGACCATAGCCTCCTAAACTAGATGCCTTCCGCGTGGCTCGGAAACTTGGAAACAGTTCAGGCGGTAGACAGCGCCACCTGGTACAGATTGCGCGACTTTTTTATTCAACTGTCACCAATAATTTTAAGAAGTGATATATGATATATATAATCGGCGTTTCTTCGATTCTACTCTCCTTTTATGTATATCAAATCCCATTTTTTTTTTCATATAGTTTAGGAGGCTATGGTTGGGCGTATTTTCTTAAAAGTTATATAAATGCTGTCCAGAATAAATTTTCCGTGTCAGTTGTTTAATTTAATAAGACAGAACTTTACTCTCGCCATTTTCCAAAATGCTCAACTCATTTTAAAAAAATACCGATGATATTTTGGCACAAAGGGCACAACTATAGTTTCTCCCCACAGCTGAATTTGGCGATTTTTCTTTGGCGCCGATTTGAACGATAACGATGTCGTTCTGGACTGTTTGCAATGTAATATGGCAGGATGCATGCTGTTTATTTTGATTTATGATTTTATGATTTATGATTTATAATTGAGCTTATGATTTTATGATTTTATCATTTATGATTTATGATTTTTAGATTTATGATTTAGCCATAATCGCCAAAAATAAATCGCCAAATTCAGCCGTGGGGAGATACTACAGTTGTCCTATAATATTGCTTAACCATACGTATCAACTAAACGTTTATATATCTGTGCCGATGATTAAAATGAACAATCGATTTATATGTTCCTTTTTTTTTTTTTTTTTTTTATAAATATCTGAAATAAATTTAGCGGAATGTATTCAATGTATGTAATAATTAAAATGTTTATCCAAAACTTAGTATGTTGAGTTTAAAATACTTTGCTTTGTGTATTGCAGACCCGCCAACCATCTCATTATGAGCCGTACAATTTTTAGTACCCTCCTTTTTTTTCACACCAGTCATTTTTTAGAGTAATTTTATTCTTATTTAATAGTAACAACATTTGCAGAGTATTACTCTAAAAGTAAAGTGGTGTGAAAAAAGGGGCATTTTTTCAAGAGGCGTTAACAATTGTACGGTTATTAATGAGATGGTTGTCAAGTATGGTATTGCAAAAAGTAAGTTATGCTTCTTATTAAATTAAAATTAAAAATTGCTTTCGAAAAACAAAAATCAATAAATTAAATCATTCATTAAAACGAACTTTTTGCTTACCAAATTTAAAATTTTATTCTTCCGAATTATAAAGAAAATATTTTAGTACCATACACTGATTTTGTTTTTAAAAATAGAAAGAACTATTTTTGACTAACGTAGCAAACATGCTTCAGAAGATTCGAAAGAGTAAAGTTTTCGTTGATTCAGCTTTATATTATATGGCGAATCTGTTTTCAAAAATACGACTGATTGAAGCAGATGACCTGAAAAAACTTATAAATGTCAAAAATTCTAACTTTTAAAGAGCAAACTAGAAATTTTTGCTGTTCCTAAAATAAAAAAATGAAATGTCGACATATGATTTCATGTTTAAGAATTATCTTCTGTGATTTCTTTTCTATATACGATTAAATTAAATTCAAACAGCAGACTATAAATTAGAATTTCTTTATTGGTTTTATTAAAACTAAATGCTTTACCAATAATCAGTAATAAAATCTTCCTTTTTTAAAATTAATTTTTAAAGTGTGGTACATATTTGCAAAAAAGGTCTTACAGTTGACGTCCTCTAATAAAATAATCTTAAATTATTTTATATTAAGTAACACAATTCAATGATTTCCAATTATAAATTATTTCTCTAATAGAGTTAAAAAATGAAACATATTTTATATTTCAAATAACATAGAGCTAGTTTTCAAAAACTTATATAAAATAAAATGGTAAAAATTATACAGATTTCGTACGGAACACCTTCATTGTCCCTGAGTCTGCTATCAGAATTCTGGAAAAGTAAAGTTTTTCTTATGTTAATTTAACTATTTTATAATTTAAATCACATTTAAAAATTACTAGTGCAAGACTAGGGGGGAAAAAAGGACGTACGAACTCTGAATTACGTCTTTAAAAGAAAACGCATTTACCATACTTGCCAACCATCTCATTAATAACCGTACAATTGTTAACGCCCCTTAAAAAACGCCCCTTTTCTCACACCACTTTATTTTTAGAGTAATTGTCTGCAAATATTGTTACGATTAAATAAGAATAAAATTACTCTAAAAAATTATTGGTGTGAGAAAAAAGGCGGGTACTAAAAATTGTACGGTTCATAATGAGATGGTTGGCATGTATGATTTACGCATTTTGCTGCAATTAGATGTCATTACTTAATTACTTATTACTATTATTAATCTACCTTTTTACACATGCAAATGCATTAATTGGTAAAACAGTGAAATTACTTTTCTTATTGAAAAATTCGTTAATGAGCATAGATTTTTTTCATCTGCTCTTATCATTATAACCGAGAGAAATGCATTTATTGAACATGATGAAGGAAACATCTAGAACAGTGTACATTCGTATCAATATTCAGCTTGTATCCATACCCAAAATCATACCGGCCGACATCCTAATTAACATTTCGTAAAATGATTAGTCCCGCCCCTTTTTTCACTCCATTTAATATTTAGAGTAATTTTCTCCAAATGTAATTGCGATTAAATAAGGAGAAAAATAAAAAATAAAGGCGGGACTAAAAATTTTTCGAAATATTAATTAGAATGTTGCCAGATATGCCAAAATCATTTAAATGACACTCTCTAAAAGTTGTTATGTATATATATATAAAAGAATACTCCACAGAAAAGAATTAAAGTTTCAATAGAGATCCAAATTCTTATGTGAAAATGTATTATATAATAACTCTTAAATCGTCAAAATGTATCTTCGCGGATTTTTAATATCAAAATACCTATTAAGGAAACTTTTGTACAAATCGTTTTAATTAATTCAATTTTTTCTTCTATTTTTGCATTTGTACACACCTGCTCATTTATGCATATGTTAATTTATATATGCATAATTGTTAAATTACCTTATTTTATAAAATGATTCTGGTTATTATTACTAACTAGCAGTAGTTATTGCTATTAGCTACTATTTATTGTACTACAAATAATTGTGATTTTCTGTATTCATTTTTATATTTTAGATATATTTTAATCAGCAGAATTTAAGATTTAATTTTTCAAACTTAAATGATAAGTAGTTTTGTCAGTTTTAAATTCTTTTCCTGTTTACATTTTTTTAAAGTAGAATTTCAGTCAGATTCTGTGTATTGTCCTCTTTATGTATATTTTATTCAATTAAGATTGTTAAAAAATATTAAAAATTAATCTATATATAACAATAGAGAATATTTACATATTTGTACTCATTAACGCATGTAGAATTTAAAAACTGAAACATAAAATAAGTTAATATTTTACCTGTAATTTGATATATAAAAAAGTTTAATAAAAGTCAATATTTTGCGTGAAGTTTGATACACGAAAAAGTTTATTAAAAGTCAATATTTTGCAAGTAATTTAGTACATAAAAAAATTTATTCAGGCGTTATTCATAGTTGAATAATTAATAGCACAATCTTTAGATATCTTGTAATCATTTTAAAGGAAATATTTTTTTTTAAATTTAATTCTTCTACTTCTAGGAAATTATATAAAATTAAAATATCTTTAATATAGTTATAGCTTTTGAAGTAGAATGTTATTAAGATTTAATGAAAAATTAACACAGACTTTATTCTCCTATCAACTTTAGTTTTTTATTAATGTAATTTACAAAATGTCATAAAGGAAGTATTTAATAAATGTAAGCTATGTTATTCGGTATTTAATTTTTAATAATCTTCGAAGTCTTTTTTGTTGCACTTTTTTTTATATAATGAAGAAAACAATTATTAAATTTTTAACTCACCCCGTGAGTGAAGAATAACACTATTTAGAAGCAAACATCTTTATTTCAGCATCATGGGAATAAAAAGTTTTTTTTTTTTTTTTTTTTTGAAGTATCTTAAAATGTATATTATTAAGTCTAAAAACATTCAGAGGGTTAGGTGAGAGAGAGAGAGAGGGGGGGGGGGGGTGCTATGCGATAACGTGTTACTTAGGCAATGGTTTTGGAGCGAATTCTGTGTGTTCTCCTCGCAATCACGACCCAACTGCTGAATCACGCCAAGTTTTCCAAAATAGCGCCAATTTTACAACCAAACAGAATCCATTATCTCTCGAATAAATTAATATAAATATTTTGAATTTAGAAAGTCCGTTAAAGAATTAACGACAAACCCCACGCCATAAAAACCGTCTGCTAAAGGGAGACACAAAGACGCAATTATTGCACATCCTGTCATTTAGAAATATAAATTACCCTTTAATGATATTACAACGGAAATTTATTGCTTAATTTAAGTTCTAATAAATAAACGTACGCAGTTTAAAAGAATGCAACATAATTACGTATACACAACGGTTAAAAGATTAAAATAATATATTTTTATATTTTATTTTATTAAATGATTTAGTACTGAAAGAAATATAAATATGAAAGAGCGTTATTTAATAAAAGACATTTATATTACTCGGAATAAATTATTAATTTTATAGAATACGTTTTTGTTCTCATCATATTTATTTAATAGATTAACAGATAAATTATTATTAGAATTAAGACATTTATTTATACAGAGACAAATGTGATTAAATATAAAAGATAGTTTAGGCGTTTTATTAGACATTTAATTTATTGAAAATATAGTAATTAATTATTACATTTATTTAAAACTGTAATTCAAGCTCATATATGTGAAGGAACACCTTCACAACAGTGCTTTAATGCATTACATGCACAAATTTCTAAATTTAAAATGCCAGATATTAAATGTAACACAAACTTTTTAAATCTCAGTATATGAATATTAAGTAAAATAAAAGAAATTATACATTAAAAATGCACATTTGTTTTATCTTGCAAAATTCGATAATTATTTTCAAAACGCAATTGTGATTTAGTTTGCTTTTTGTGATGAGTTTCTTCAAAACTAACTTTTGCATGGTTTATGTCTTAATTTTAATTGTAAATCAAATTGAACAAACTTAGTACATGATTTTGAGCAAACAAATATAAAAGCAGAACCTACAACTAGGGGCAAACTATGCATAATTCATCGTCCTAGTTTAAATGCCGTTTTAAAAAAAAAAAAGCTTCATTTCTTTTACTCCGATATTAAGATTTATGATTATAATTAACAATCTTAATCTTGTACAGATTTCTACCCTCTTCTAAAATAAGCAGTATAAATTTTAATATGATTTATGATTGCTGGGTAAAAGAGCAATTGGTTATTACGAGACATTAATCAGATGTCTCTTTTTCATTTTTTTTTTTTTTATACATGACAGGATTTCTTAAGAAAAAAGTCAGAAGTAAAGAATCTTCATAAAGAGGCAATTTAATTGAAAAAAGTAAAATACATTCTTTTCTTTTCCTTAATGAATTTTTTTATGTTTTTCTTTTCATTTTTTCCCCTAGTGTTACAAAATATACGTCAAAATACTTTAATATTAAATGATGTAAATATATTATTAAATAAAGTTAAATTGTTTATTTTATTTTTTGATGATTGTTTTATATTAAAATGTATGATTTTGTATTTAACAAAAATTAATATATGCAATTAAAAGTAATTTGTAATTGTAACTTATATAAGTCTGCGCAAATGTAATATCATTTTAAAATGTTAATACATATGCACATAGAGATTGTTCAATTGAAATAAATAGAACAATCTGTATCATTGTTTAGTAAAATTTTGTATGCTACTGTCTGAAATGAAATAAGCATAATACACAGTTGCCAATTTTTATGCTTTTAGCATTAATTATAACATAATTAAAGATTAATACGTAAAATAGCACTACATGACACTAATTTAGATTTTCTTTAATTTACAGGTTTTATTTTACTTTATTTATTTATTTATTTTATTTATTTTATTTATTTACTTATTTATTTATTTTATTTTTTTTTCATCAAAATTTTATGTGTCAAAGAATTTCATGAACGAAAATGTAATTAAGGTCTAGTAGCGAGTTCTTAAACCAAATATAAAATAAAAACGTAATTAATTAATCCAATTTCCTTTAAAAAAATGTGTTTCATGTTAATCTTCAGTAATTGAAAATGAAGTTTAAGACGTGATATCAAAAATTTGCATATAAAATATTTTCGCTTTCATCCATGAAATTTTATAAAGCACGTAAAAAAAATATCAATAAATATTTAGTTATTTTTAATTAAATCGTATGAAATTTTTTATATAATTAATAATTTGCATATTTCATAAAAATTACTTAATAATTACTTACTTTAATTATCAATTTAAAAGACTAATTTTCGCAAATATAATTTTACACTCTGTGTTATAATTTAAAAAGTGGAAATTCGTTTAGCGACTTTTTGAAAAAACCCGTTATATCTCCATGAATATATGTAGTAGATTCATAAAAAAATATACTGGTAATGAGAAAAGTCCTCATAATCACATGTTACAGCTAAAACTCATTTAAAGCATTACTTTTTAGTGGTCCAAAACATATTGATTTTTATTTATCAACCTTTACACTCAAATGTACTTAAATGAATATCGTTTTTTGTTTCACTTTTTACTGGTCCCCTTTTCTTCTTCAGGGCACATCTTTTGCTGAAAAATATGAGGCATAACTTGTTCTTTACACTACCAAATTTTCAAGATGATTCCCAAAGAACTTTTTCTAGTTATCTGACAAAACGTCTAAATTCTAAAGTGTCCAAACACTTATTTGTAGGTACAGGCCTCGCAGTGTTCCTAAAATTTTAGGAATTCTAGGAATCATATTGTTACATTGTCACCACTATTTTAAACGAACACTTGTTTACGTAATATTTTAACATTAAAACCTTAACGAAAAAAATCTTTAACGATAGTGGTGGCAATATAATAAAACGCGAGCGTTTTAGGAACGCTGTAAGCCCTGTAGGTAGCGTAAGTTTGTCCACAAAATAAGCGTTTTTTTCCATATAAAGATTAGTATTAGTTAAATGAGAAAGATATTTTGAAAAAAAAAAAAACCGAGTAAGATTGTATGAAGCCGTATCAATATTAGTAGGTAAGAAATGCCGGTTCAAAGTCATGAGGGTGGTGCAAGGGTGCAAGGAAAGTCATGCGGGTGCCGCACCACCCCCTGAGGAGTCTAGGTGGGTTGACATTGACCTTGAGACGTCCTCTAACTTAATTGTGAAAGATGATGAGGGTATTAATGAGGAAATTTAATTAAAAAATTTAATGAGTGATTTATTGTAAAAGGTGACGATGGTTTTAAAGTGATGTTTGCGGTATAAGGTAAAAAGTAGGATATTGTTTGTGAGTCATTAGGAAATTAATTAGGAGGTTAATTAAGAGGTTAATTAGGAGGTTAATTAAGAAATTAATTAAAAATTTAAAAAATTGAGAAATAAAAAAGGAATGAATAAAATATACGAATGTGTATGTGTATGTACTATGAAAGAAATAGAGAGGTTTGACTGGGGTTCGAACCCGGTACCTTGCAGTAAAAATATTTCCATAAGACAGTAGTTTTCGAACGCGAAACCGCTGACCTATGGAAATATAGTCTGATGGTTCTATTTTAGGTATGAATGTGTGTGAGTGTATATGGTGTTTCTATTATATGTCTGCACAGTTCTTTTTAAACTGTACAAACATATATTTTTGGAAACTCATTTGAAGAGTTCCTTTTTTCTTTGAAATCCCCAAAAGAGGATTTCTTATTTATTTATTTATTTATTTTTGAAAAAAGGGGACCCACCATCCACCCGCCGCATGTGTGCGACGCCCCAATTTTTTATGAACTTGAATCATCATTTCTTCTTATTTTCTGATCTTCTAACTTTTGTAGAATCTTGTAACTTCATTTTCATTCTTCTAATTTTCATTCTTCTAATTATCCTTATTGCAAGTTTTTGATCTTCATATTTTGAAATCTTCAGTTTTTTCTTTGATGTTTTAAAGGGGACCCACCATCCACCCGCCGCATGTATGCGACGCCCCAATTTTTGAACTTGAATCATCATTTCTTCTTATTTTCTAGGATCTTGTAACTTCTATGTTCCAGGTCTTCTAAATTTTCTAGGATCTTGCTACTTCATTTTCAATCTTCTAATTTTTCATTCTGATCTTCTAATTTTTCTGGATCTTGCAACTTCATTTTCAATCTTCTAATTTTTCATTCTGATCTTCTAATTTTTCTGGGATCTTGCAACTTCATTTTCAATCTTCTAATTTTTCATTCTGATCTTCTAATTTTTCTGTGATCTTGCAACTTCATTTTCATTCTTCTAATTTTCTTTGTTGTAAGTTTGAAAACTTTTTATTTTCAAATCTTCAGTTTTTCATTTGATGTTTTAAAGGGGTCCCTCCATCCACCCGCCGCATGTGTGCGACACCCCAATTTTTTATGATCTTGTAACTTTTCTGAAATCTTACATTTTTCGGATTTTTTTCATTTTTCTTATTTTTACAATTTTTTTCATTTTTCTTATTTTTCAATTTTTCTTCATTTTTCTCATTTTTCAATTTTTCTTCATTTTTTCAATTTTTTTTCATTTTTCAATTTTTTTCATTGTTTTCATTTTTTTTTTTAAGTTATTTTGTAATGGCCATAGGCCAGAGAAGAAATGCCATCATCCAAAATGTATCGTTTGTCATCGAATGGAGTAAGAGAAATTTTATTTTGTTTATAGGTATATATTGTATGACATTCCTGCCCAATTCTCGTTTGTTCTGATATATTATACTTTAAATTATTGAGGCAATTAAGGTAATCTTGATGTTTAATTTTTTTCTTAACTGTTATTGTAGAAATCCCCTTCGCGGTTTTCTTTTCTCCATCTTCAGATTTAAGGCTATACATTTTTGCTTTGAGGCCTACAAATTCATGGATGAACCGCCCGTTTAGTTCGTCTTTAAACTTTCCCAAAACTTTCTTGTTGTGCTGTGAATGAAGTGGATGGTCTGTGGGGTAATCAGATGTGTCGAAGATGTCTTGATGTTGTAGCATGTCTTGATAGATGTCAGGTGTGGTGATGTGGTATGTGAGGGAGTCTGTGTCGGTGAAGAGGAGTTTAGCTTGGTCTTGGAATGTAGGTTTTATGAAATCGTAGTGGAATCTGTACATGTGTAGTTTAGAGAGTTCCAGGATGGTAAAGCCGATGTAAACGGGGCGGTTCATCAAGATGGATTTTTTAACCCTCTCCACTGCCGCTAAATTTTTATCAAATATTTTAAAATTGGTGTAAAGAGGTGAGGCAACAATCTTTTCAGCTCTTATGGAGGAGTTTGTAAGTTCTATGGATCTTCGTTTTCTTAAATTTTCTATTGTTTTCCCGAACACAGCATTGTTGAGTAACTTGAAGAAATTCTTCTCAAAGGTGGACTTGGATTCTTTTCGTTTTTCTGTGTTGAAGGCAATGTAGGGTTTCAGCCAGGGTGCTTGTTTAAATTTTAATACTTTGTGTATCTTGATGAGCTTTAATCCTTGTTGAAGATAATATTGTAGGTTTCTGTAGTGGGTGACATATTGAATTTTATTGTTGAGATTAGGTGTGAATTTCTTGGAAGGATGAAATTTTCTATCTTGAAGCATGTGTTTGGCGAATGGTGATAGCATGTGTTCTGTGATGTGTAGGGGTTCTGGTGCTAGTGGATAATCGTTGTGGTTGTCGTGGAGATGCTGTGGATATTCCAAGTCCACCTCGAAGATGAAACCTTCTGCTGCGTCGGGTTGTAGGTTGAGGATTTTTTCTGTGTTGAAGACTTCAGGGTCAGCCCACTGGAAGCCCCCGTAAGGCAGGGGCTCTGACCCTGAATGCCCATAAAGTTTATTTGCGTCCCAATACATAATGTATTGGGATAAAGCAGAGGGGTTGTAATCTTCAGTTCTTGGGATGTTGGATCTTGCGTGGCGGTGACTTATCATGGAAACCCCACCTCTTACACCTTTTTCTATAAAAAGAAGCATATTGATGTCAGTGAGTAGTTCGAGGTCTACCCCTGTCATTTTTAAGCATGCCTGCCATGACAGACCGGGTGCTGTGAAGCAGTGAGTGGGATCTAATCCATAATATTTAAGACAAAGTCTTCGAAAATTTTCGAAGACATCTGCTAACAGCAGCACGTCGGTCTTCACGTACAGGTCATGGTAGTCCCCAAGATCTTGGATGTTAAAGGCCTTCCACACTTTAACAGCATGTTCATAATCTTGAGAAGATATGTCTTCATCAGTTAAATCATTGTGGAAGGCCCTTGGGGGTGCTAGCTGGTTTTCACCGAAGGTGTTGAAGTCGGTGATATGACTATAGGGATAGACCCCTTTTCTTAAGAGGAGAGAGCAATCTGTTGTAGGAGGGAAGTTTTCTTTAAGAAGATGGAATTGATCTGGATCTTGGTTCTGGACGAGTTTATCTAAGGATGAGGGGAGGAACTGTAGAGAGTCCAGGAAGATGAGCTGGATGGGACAATTTTTCTTAATTAATTTAAAAGCTATATATTTTTCTAAAGTATTGGGGATGACTTCTATGGTGTGGTCTTGTACTCTTCCAAGTTGGGTCATAATGTGGTGGGTGTCGTAGTGTTTGCTGTTATGGAATATGATGGGGATGGATTTGGGCTGTTTATAATTAATATTACAACTATTGTGAGCCGCGCCACGAAAAGCTCCGGAAAGATGGTCGTGGTCGCGAACTCTGTTTTTGTATAATCTATTATTCCATATGGAGCATCTAGTTGCTTGTTGAAAAGCTCTCTCCTCATCTGGGGTAAGTTGCATTGGAACTATTGAAGTTAATTTTCTGGCTATGTCTTCTTTTTCATATAGAATGGCTTCTAAGAAGTGTCCAACGGCATCATCACCCCTGTAAACTTGAATAGGTTTATAAGATTTGCCGTCGGGCCCTACGATAAGATAGGCATAGCCACAAGGTACATGTTCAGATGATTTTATGGTAAAGGAGGTGTTGTTATTAGGTGCGACAGTGGAGACGGGTTTTAAAATAGATTCAAAGTCAGCATAAATGACATAGGATTTTAGATGTTGCATGTGGATGGAGGTGAAAGAGAGAATATTATTATTATTAGATGGCATTTTAATTTGTTGAATAGAGTGATTTTTACAATATTGTAGGTGCTCTTTTAAAAGGTCTTGTCTGGTAAATCTATGGAGGCATCTATAACAGTAGTAAGTTTGATGTTGGTGATTACTTAAGTGGCCCATTAATCTTGAGAAATTTTTTATATAAATATAATGCTGACTCCCCTCAGAATCTTCTAATAATAATAAATTGACGACATCTTCATCCTCTCTTGGAGAAATGTAGAGAGGACAGATGTCTTCATCGGCATCATATATAAAAATATTTATTCTGAGATTATTTAATTTTTCAATTTCTGGTATTTTATTGTATGGAACTGGGCAGGGAATGTCATTTAAAATTATTTCGTGCTCATATGGGTAATATTTATTAACACTATCGGGATGATTTTCAAATTTATATTTATGGGCCAGAAGACACCATATGAGACATTTGTTATCTGAGAAATTTTGTATATTAATTAAGGCCTTCTTAGCTTTTAATTTCTGAGGGGTTGCTATGAAAGAGCCGCCACGAAGGGGTATGTATTTTGCCACTTTTAATTCAAGGCACTCTATTTTGTTGAAGATCCAGTCGGATCCCTGATTTTGGAAATCTTCAATATTATTTTCTATTTTTGTAAACATTGTATTTATATTATTATTTAAGTTGTCTGAGGTTAATTCTATTATGCATTTGGATGAGAAGTAAAATGAAGCTCTCTCTTTAATTTCATCTCCATCCACCTTGATGAATTCTGCCTTCATCACCCCATGCCATTTTATTGATTTTTTCTCATGAATTTCACTAGTTAAAATATTATTTATCTCTGTATGGCTATTATTCGAAAAAATATTTATGTTGCTTTCCTCCTCTGGTTCAGGATATAGATAGAAATTTTTAAATGTATTAAGGGCTTGATTTATTTTTCTTATTCTATTATTATGAGTAATTTTTATTTTCTTCGAAGCTTGGGTATTATTACTAACCACGCTTCCATGAGCTGCTCTTTGATGTTGCATAATGTTCTGTTTAGTTGTGAATTTTAAATTGAAATTTGAACAGGGGTAAGAAGGGCTTTTTTCATGAAAACTGTTCCGATGTCTTCTCAAATGATCCTTTCTATTAAATATTTTTTCACATTCATCACAATTGAAAGAAGTTTGTCGTTCATGAATTACTCTATGTCTATCTAGATGTTGTTTTAGAAGAAATTTTTTATCACAAACTTCGCAAGAAAACAACTTTTCATTTTCATGTACTTTCATATGTCTCAAAAGATGCTGCTTCAGTTTAAAGGCTTTACCACATGCATCGCAACTGAATGCCTTCTCATTACAGTGGATTCTTTGATGTCTTTGAAGCATGCTTGCATAAGCAAAAGTTTTCCCACAGACGGAACATGTCTGAAATAGATAAAAAACTCTATTTTAGAATTTTAATTATTTTTTAAAATTTTAATTATTTTTTCACTAACAAGTGTTTTTAATCTAGCAAGATTTTTTTCTAACCTACTTTTAGAGGGAATTTATTTCTAACCTAGAGGAAACCTAACAAGATTTTTTTCTAACCTACTTTTCGAGGGAATTTATTTCTAACTTAGAGGAAACCTAGCAAGATTTTTTCTATCTTAGAGAGAATTTATTTTAAAACTTAAAGAGAAATTAGTTTTTGGAAACCTAACATTTTTTTTTTTTTTTTTTTTTTAGAAGATAGGAAAGAAGGAGTTTGCGCCTAACGCGGACTGAGGGGCGGTATGCGCCTGAATTCCAGGTCGTGCCTTATGCTCCACCTCGAGTCATGAAAAAGGGCAATACTCCCAAAGTCCCGAGAAGTTTTTACCTTAGATTTTGAAGCAACAGTTGTCTCTTGCATATCATCATCAGAACTATCGGCGTTCATTCCATCATCGGTAGGCATATGTGTGGTGTCGCTGCAGCTACTCTCACCAGTCAAGTGCTCACCCCCAGAAGCTACTTGGATAGAATTCTAAAAAATAACAAAAAGAAAAGAAAACATGTTTGAATTATTATGTCTAAACAAAACTTTTATTATTACTTTTAAGAGAGAATTTAATTTTTATTCTAAGTAAAAATTTATTTTAAGTTTATCTAATCAAGTTTTTTAAATTACTTTAAAGAGTGAATTTAATTTTTATTCTAAGTGAAAATTTATTTTAAGTTTATCTAATCAAGTTTTTTAATTACTTTTAAGAGTGAATTTAATTTTTATTCTAAGTAAAAATTTATTTTAAGTTTATCTAATCAAGATTTTTGAATTACTTTTAAGAGTGAATTTAATTTTTAGCAGAAATGAATTCTGAAAACTCAACTTAAACACAAAAATTTTTGAAACTAACATACTTGAGGTTCTGAAGAAGCTGATCTTGAATTCACATGTTCTTCCCTAGATCCAGCACCAGTCTGAATAACATTCTGCAAAAAAGAAAAGAAAAGAAAACATATTTTTTAAAACATTGTATATTATTCAAACAGTTAAACAGAAAAAGTGAAATAATACGTACCATATGACTTTTCAGATGAGCTCTAAGCTCCCTCGTATTGAAAAAAGCACCTCCACAAACCGCACAGCGTAGTGTTGGCTCTACAGGTGCTTCACTCAGATGTGAAGGGCCAGGCTCGTTGTTTAATGCAGGTGCCTAAGAAAAAAGCATAAAAATATTTTAAGTCCAAATCGTATGCTGAAATTTTCCTAGAAAAATAAAAAAATATTTTTTTCTTACAGATTTTCGAAGAAGCGAACGGTTAGCAAGTTCCTGGTTCGAGCGACGCTCAGTCAAACGAATATTGTTAAATCCAGGGGGTACTTTGATGGTTGATTCAACGGTGGTCTCAATCTGAAATAAGAAAAAAAGAATATTTTGAGTATAAAAAATATATTTTATAATATTCTACAAGTTTTTAAAGAAATTTTTTTACCTCCATATCGCTATCGGAAAATTTAAAATCATCCTCCCATTTGAGATCATTGACTGAGTAGAGGTCTTCCACTTGTGTCGGTGTCAACCCGAAGCTGAAATCAACCTTAAAAGAGAGAAAAAAAAATATGTTTTTTACATATTTTATCGAAAATTTTTATAAAAAGTGTAACTTTTAATATATAAATTTAAAATAAATGTTTTTTATACGTACTGGAAAATCGTTAAATTCAGAATCCCAGAAGAAGTCCATTGCAAAATAATATTCAAGTACAAAAAGTGATAAGTAAAAATAGAGAGATAGCAAGAGAAGGTTGTTCTCAGCACGAATTCTCAATACAGAATGAAGGACCCTCTGCAACCCATCTCGGATGAATGAGAGGGGTGCGTTGAAAGGGGGAAAGAGGTTACCCAATCCATATCTAATACCCTTTGGTAGGTTGTAGAGGGGATGGGGGGGATGAACCCCTCATGCATCCTAGAGAGTGTAACAGGGTGCAGTCGCTGGAATGTAGTCTCTAGCATTATAAAATTTTAGGAGTGGACATTTCCCCTCTTGTAGATGTGACTTGTTTGAATAGAATAAAATTTGATACGGCTTGTTAGTGTGGAAAATACTTTTCACTTAACAGAAAATGTGAAATTCTTGTCAGATATTTTTGAGAGAAGTTACTATCGTAAACATTTCGCTTCAAAGTGAAATAAATATTTCTGTTTAAAGGGAATTTAATTTTTTAATAATTCTAAAACAAATTAATATTTTGTTTTTATCCCTCAAATAAATTACTTCATGTAAATTAATATGTTCTTTCAAACAATTTTTAATTCTTAAGTAAGATTTTCCTCAAGTTTCACTTTATAGAAAAAGATTTCTCCTTGAACAATTATTATAAATGAATTATTTTTCAAAAATTAATATATTCCTCATTATTTTTTCTTTCTTATAAAAATAAATAATTTATAAATTAATGTTTTTCTTTTATTTTTTTCATCCGATTAAATATATTTTTTTTTATCAAATAAGGTTTTATTTCTTTTTTATTTTTTCTTCTTTTCTAAAATAAGTTTTTCACCTAGAAAATAAAATACATAAAGAATTTAATAAGATTAAAAAAAAAAAAAAACATAGACAGATTTTATATTGAAACAAAAAGTGATTTATTCAAACCATTTATACATTATTTGAGAAATATTTTTCAAAATAAGTATGGAAATATTGCATTGTCAACTTATTAAAAAAGGATTCATTGAAATTACACAAACAATGTTTTGAAATAATGTTTTGAACAATTTTAAAAGAGTTCAAATGTAGCAAAACAGTTTCTTGAGAAAAGATATATTTGTCATAAGTGTTTAACATTAAACAATCGTGATCGAACTGGCAATCTATATTCAAATCACACCCGTTACATTCGAAAAATGTATTAATATTTGATTGAATTTCACTACAAATTGATGTTAGATAATGGTTTTGCGCTTCATCGAAAATCATATGTTCCTCACATTCAATTCTCTTGTTTGAAATCAAAGTTGGGATTTGTTTCACGAGAACACTTTCCATAAGGCAATGTGAAATCTGACTTTTCAATTCGACCAATCTGTTCATTTGATCTTTGAACAATTTTAAACCATTCGGCTTGAGATAAAAGCCGGCATTCTTTGTGAAAAACATTTGTTGCAACAAACACATGTCTTCATTCACAAACGCTGTTAACAGTTGTTTGTTTGATATAAAACTATCCTTCACAGAATTGAATTTAAACGAAGATATATTTTTTTGGAAATCCAACCACGTTATTGGTGTTAATATAACGCCCAATTTTGTAGGAAAACGATCACCAGTACTATTTTCTGTAAAATTACGAATGTGCACTCGTAAATTTTTTTCATTTTCCAAAATGATTTGCAAGAATGTACACCAACCTAAATCCCATTCTCCTAGAATAGGATTTGATTTCTGCCTATGTTGAAAAAATTTATCCAACCAGTCATTATTTGGAATTTCGCAAGACAGTTCACCACTAGTAGATTGTTCATTTTTAACACAAGAAAGTTCGTTATCACATTTTGAAGCTAATAGTTCAATAGAGGATGATTGTCCAATATTATCAGAGGGCGATTGTTCGTTTTTTTCACTAGAAGACTGTCCACCATTATCAGGAGATGATTGTTCTAAGTCCAATCTAGGTCTTTTCAAAGCTCGAGAAACAGCAATAATATGACGAAAAGTAAGACTTATTCTTGCATTCTTTATCGAAGGATCTACAGCAATACCGTGAGTGAAAAGTTCATTCGTAGGTTTAGCCATAGTGTATAAAGACTCATTGTCTAATTCAATCACTGTAGAAGGTGTGTTTGGCTTTTTAAATTCAATTTTCCTTGGTACACCAAAACTGAGGACTGCGATAGGGAAAGTATCATCCAGACTGAATTCGTTATCTTTATGTTGGGAAATGTAACTTTGTCCGTTCGGATACAGATTTAATAAAACATAGTTGTAGGCACATCCAACATGCTTTTCGACGATATTTCTAAGTTCCATCATGATTGGGATCCAAGGTTGGGCAGCAATTTGAGCACCGCTGAATGCATACACCAGGCCCTCGTCGCCAAATGCTAACACCTGACGTTTCGGCATAACATCTTTTCCCCAAATGTTGAAGGTGGGAGTGTAAAACGGTAAAGTTTTCAACTCGTTAAAATAACCATCAGCTTTTTCTTTCTCGATAAAGTTAGGATAATAACTAACATTAAGACCGTTTTCATAAAAGTGGATACTCATTTTGAAATAAAGTTTAGCACGATGAAAAAATACAACTTACAAAAGCGAGAACAGGAGGCAGAATGAATGTTACCCCCTCAACTCGTGACGTCAAACCCACGCCCGCAATTGTTCAAAAATAACCAATGACCAACCTGTGACGTCAAACGCGGGAAATCAATAGTTGCCACACACCTTTAGGCTGTTTAAGGAATGTCGTCTACCTGCACCTGGTACCTTCCAACCAACCTGTGTGGTCAACTGTGGGAACCCAATTGTTACCACATACCCTAAAGCTATTCAAGGAATGTCTTCATCCCCACCACCTGACCCCTCTCAGGTCTTGTCCAAACTTGCACGTGTCTACATATTTTAATGAAAGAATGAGGAGACAGAAAATAATAAAAAAATAATTTTATTTAAGACTAATCCAAAATGGGTTTACATGGGATTGTTTTCTAACTTTAGGCGTTGACATAGGACGTGATAACAAATTTTTATTTTTAATGAAACTTTGAGGTACGTGCATTTCTTTGAGAACTTGTAACAATTCACCCTGTGCGTTAATAGGTACTTTTTTGTTTGTAGAAAAAATTAAATGAAAAAAGTCTGCAATATTAGAGTTCTGTATTTTTTTATTTTTAAAAGACACTATTCCTTTTTCATTCCACTCTAGTTTGTGGGGGCTCGTCTTAAGAAATTCTAGTAATTTCAAAGCTTGTTTTTTCATTCTTGAAGGTACTAAAGTTAAAGGAAGTTGGTTATAATCAATTTCTTGTTTGATATGATCAGGATTCACACTCTCTTGTGTTGGTGTGGGTTCTTGTTTCACAGAATCTTGTTTCACAGAATCTTGTTCGGGTTTTGCAGGTTGTTGCTCAACTTCTTCATTAGAACGTTGAATCCACGGTAGATTGTTTTCTTGTAAATTCATTTTTCTTTGCAATAATTCATAATAGCGTTGCACTTTTTCATAATCTGGTAAGGAACTATTTAATATTTTTAGCAAAGCTTTATCCAATTCACTTAGCTGTTTTTGAGAAGGTGTGTGTTTGTTCAACACCTCTTCAGACACCAAAGCAAATTTTTTAGCGAATTCCATGGAAGAGTGTGCTGATGGCTGATATGGCAGCGGGGATTAAAATGTTTAAAAATCCACCTTGTTGAACAATCAGTTTCTTTTTAGTGAATAAGGATCCTTTTTTCATTCCAATCTTTCGAAGAGTCGATTTATATTTCGCCAACGATCGTTTCTGAGTAGTAGAAAGAGGCACGTTTCCTTTTAAAACATTCAACGTACACTCGCAGATAGCTTTAACAGTACGATTAGGTAATTTTTTAAGAAAATGTTTACGTAATTTATTGGGACATGAGTGAATCAATTCCAGGTATCTAAGTTGTTCTCTTGACAAAGTCATGTTAGCAACTAACTCTTCACACACACTATTACTTTATTTATACTTGTATAAAAACTGAATTTGATTGGGTAGAATTTGTGTTCGCAATCTCATATCTTCATCCGTTTCATTTTTTAAATCGATAAACAAGTATGAGAAGGGTTTCTTTATAGCATCTTCATACACTTCTTGAAAAAATTTAGATTTTTTAGGGTACAACTGCCTACCCAAATGCATAATTTGGCTCATGTCGCGACGATTTTTAAACAGAAAAATGTACTGAGCATTTAAAGACACTGTTCTAATTTCACTCCCTTTTTGAAAAAAATTTTGGGTTAAAAAAACAACACTTAGATTTAAATGGTGACTACCTTTCGTGAATAACGAAGTCAAACGTTTATCGTTACTGCATTCGACCATTAAATCATCTATCACAAACAAAGTATTACCATTCAAATAATCTTTATAATTTGATGGGAAACCTTCTACAAAAGTAACATCAGGTATTTCATCGTATAAAGTTTGATAAATACCATAAAACCAAACCACTTTGTCGATGGTAGGATGAAACATTTGTTCTTTAAAATGTAACAAATCTCTCATAAAAAAAGACTTGCCACATCTCGTAGGACCGGCAAGAATCATAGTGAAAGGATGTTGTAGATGTGGAAACTCCATGATAAATGAACACAGACACAAAATGTATACAGTTTTAATAAGTGTTTATTGATAAAAATTAGCATACACACGAAATCTTTTGGCAACAAAATTATAGACTCGATGGTCGTTACAGATATTCTTGGTTACAAACATAGACAAAAATTCTTTCAGAGTTTTTCCTCTACATCTACAATATAAATAATAAACACAAAATTGGCCACAAACGGCAGTTATAGCACTCTGAAGCATCAGAGGATTATAGTTCACATGTGAAAATCGAGATGCAAAGTTCATAATAGGTCCTTTAAAATAGCCGGGGTCGTTTCCATACGAATCAAAGAATTCCACTTCATCATCAGATTGTATGAAAAAGGCTAACCAGTGGGTTCCGGGTTCAGACGAGTCATCTGTGTTACATACGAGGCAAGCTGTATAACGCACGACCACCTCGGGTAGATGATCACTTGGAAAAACATCTAAAAAATATTTTTTCGTAATTGTATCACTGGATAAAATATTCTTGATTTGCAGAGAATCCATTTTCATTAATTGGCAAAGTCACATAAAACGTGTCGGGACTTGGTAATTTCAATAATGTTTTCAAATTCTGCATACACAAACACAGATATGGTGGATTGTAAAGCAGTGGAGAATTTTATCTCAATTCTAAAATTTCCTTGTTGTTGTAAGTTGAGGTGGGGACCGTCACACAAGTCAGGACTAAGATCGAAAGCATATAAAGTATGACCATTCACGAAATCTTCTCGTGAAATATAATTTCCAGCATCACGATTGAAACCAGAGAATAATCGATGATAAGCTCTTATATAGTTTTTATCCTCGAAATTCAATTCCAAAGGTTTGCTAGGAACAGGTTGACCGTCCATATACACACTTAAAAAGTTAACATTGTAGTGATGAAAGTAAAAAGGGTTTAAGTCATATTTACCACTCATGGCGGCATTATCTAACAATCCAATTATGACACGTTTTGGCATAGCACCCAAAAGAACATTATCTTGCATAAAAGACATACTTCCAGCAGGTATTGTATAAGTCTTGCATAAAACTCGATCGATGGGGTATTTTGCAGAATTTTTTTCCAAAGCTTTAGCATGCCCTAATAAAACTCCGGGGTTCACTTTCACTTTTCGAATAAACAGCGAGGCATGTTCTAACACGACGTTATATTTCTTTTCTTGTCCAGCCACTTGCTTTGCCATTAAACAAAACTGGGGAGTGCTTCGAATCATTTTAATTTTCAAATCCACCATATTCAGTAAAAGTCGATTCTGTTGAAAAATGTCACAGTGTAAAGGACCGATCATATATAAATTTTACTCGTCTTGGTGAGTTCATGTCTTTTTACCAATCCAGGGTTTTGGGGAGTAGCTTGTGTGGGATCGGATACAGTTAAATTTTCATCTTTGTAAAAACATTCACAGGTTAGTAAACTTTTTTTAGCATCTTCACCGAAATTCAACAAAGTTTCAATGTAGGCACGGTATGGATAGGTGTTACTCGAAGAAGATATTAATCTTTCGTTCAGACTCACATCGATTTGAGAAAACAATGCGTGAAAAAATAAATTAACAGGTGCAACAGGTTCTTTATCAGCCAGAGCGGTTCCCTCAGCATTCACAATTTTCACTTTTAGGTACATGTGCGAGGAGGATAAATCTATGTATTCTTCACCATTACCCGTAATGTTAAATTCCACAGGTCCCCCATCGCGAATATTCGCGAGAGGGTGAAATTCGACGAAATGTCCTTTTTCAATAGCTGTCTGTGTAGGTGGTATCAAAAACAAGTCCAGTTCAGATTTGACACAGGCAGGTGAATCTTTATGAATGAGACCCGACATGATTAAGCAAAAATATCGTGTGTCTTCGCTCTCTTCACTTTGGGACGAATGATGGTTTTATTAGATCGCTTTCTCTTTTTATAGCGTTGTACTGAACCAATCATTGTTTTCATTTTTGTAGCAGCTTTGTCGGTTAAATTTTTTCCAGCTTCTTTCAACCGACGTTTAGCAACATTTTTTATATCTTCACCTCGTGACAGGTCGTTCAACACATCTACACCTGTATGAAACAATTGTTTACCAACCGCCTTCGCACCTGATTTAAAAAGGGGTACTGCAGCTCGAAAAAGAGATCGAAACAGTCCACCTAATCCATATCCTTTTTGTAATGTAGAACCTTGGTAGTTCAAACCACTACCTGACTGGTGAATGTAATAATCTTCAAAAGATTTCGCACAACACTTGTAAGGAACGAACATTATGAGAGGTACTTTTGTCTAAAATGAAGTTTCACGATCAACTGTCCACGCTCGAATGACACCAATCGTCCTGTGTGTGTCCTTATAACAGTTTCAATTGTTTGAAAGTTTTTCCTTGAAAGAGGGACATAGTGTGGTCTGTCAATCATTTCGTGAATCATATCACCATCTTTACCTTTCACAGTAATTACTCTAAGTAAAGGTGATACTATATGACCAACGATCTGAGGTTCTGCTATATCCGAATATATGTAAAGTAATTTTAAATCGAAATTCGGGTCAGCTTCTTTAATCCCTTCAAAGAATTTAAAAGGACTATCACGTATAGGATCCTCATTGTTAGCCAATTCGATCGGATAAAAGCCTAAAGTTTTGGCAAGTCCCGGTAATAACTTTATTCTAGCTGTTGGTTTTAATCCAATTTTCACTTTTCTAGTATGTTTGTTGTAGCTTATCTGAATTAAACCGTTGAAGTCTTGATAGTTCATCCATTTAATAATGTCTGAAGGGCTTTCAAAAAATCCAAAGGGGATTTTAGTTCTTTTCATCGTTCCAATACCTGCATCATATTCGTATTCATTTCCTCCGTCAAATATATTACTCCACATATGTGGATAAATCAATTCCACAAGTCCGACCTCCCATTCACCTTTCAGATCAAGAGGGGAAGGTAATCTCGTAATAAAATGTGAAATTTTATTTTCTGGGTAAAATTTCAAAGAACTGTCGGAAGGTAGCGTCACGTAGAAAGACATGTTGGCGAATGATTCTCAAAAGAAATGTTGTTTCAATTTATAAATGAAATAAATTAGAAGCCAGTATCCATTGGTCGAATTTAGAAGGATAACCTTTATATATCACTTTATACTCTAATCGCCCTTTTCTCATTCGCTTTTTTAAGATTTTTTCGATAGGAAAGTTCTCTTTAGGTTGAACTTTTTGAAGTTCTTCTGCGTAAAATGTCCCTAAGATAGGTTCGTTCATCAAATCCTTGATCCGGTAGACGGGCGGTTCCCGTCGCACACACTCGGTCACGACGAAGAGTTCTTCCGTCCAATTAGTTTCGTATCCTTTTTCAAAGGTTAATTTTTGTTTGGATACTCGAACCGTATCTCCCGGTTTAAACACGCAAGACTTTCTCTTTTCATTCCCCATATCCCCGTACAGAGTAAACCACACGTCGCTTTCATTTTCCGGAGTTACTTCGGCGGGCACCCTTTTAATACTCGAATGATAAATATGGTTATAACTATAAAGTAATTGATCTAACACGTCTATGTAGCGGTAAGTACGACGACTGGTAAAATATTTCCACATTTTAGTTTTTAAAGTGCGGTTAAATCGTTCTACTACGGACGCTTTCGTGTTGTTAAAAGTTCTGAAAAATTTCACACCTTCCTCTTTCAGAAATTTTTGAAACTTGTTATTCAAAAATTCCCTTCCTGCATCCGTATTCAAACAGTTGGGTTTTCGTTCAGAGAAAATTTTTTTAAAAGCTTTCACAATCTCTTCACCTTTTTTAGATTTCAGAGGAACCGCCCACGCTCGTTTTGAGAGGATATCTATACAAGTTAAAATGTAGCGAAAACCATCGTTAAACTTTTGAAGAGACGTCAGATCAGCTAAATCTGCTTGCCACTGTTGATCAATTCTGGATACTATGACACGGTTCGTGGGGAATTTTTTTCGAATCGGTTTGTGAAGTGAATATGCATCTATTCCTTGTAACCATTCTCGAATTTTTTTCTTTGATAACTTGCCGCGGGCAGCACGGTGTAAGGCATCTACACCTCCAAAACTTGCAACCGCTTTCGGGTCTCGATAAGTTTCCTCCATGACAGCACGCATGTGAAGACATTACATTGAAAAGGATAAATTTCTCGTATCGTTTAAATTTAAAATAAAATCAACGTTAAACTTCCCACCTTCAGAAAAAATATAAAGAATCGAAAATACAACACACATCACGAAATAAATGCAGAACACGAAAATCCCTTCCTCTCGGGACGGTAACATCATGAACACTAAATGATATTCAATCGAAAAATACATATTTATATCTAAGATACAGTCATCAGGCTATATTTTCATAGGTCAGAGGTTTCGCGCTCGAAAACTACTGTCTTATGGAAATATTTTTACTGCAAGGTACCGAGTTCGAACCCCAGTCAAACCTCTCTATTTCTTTCATAGTACATACACATACACATTCGTATATTTTATTCATTCCTTTTTTATTTCTCAATTTTTTAAATTTTTAATTAATTTCTTAATTAACCTCCTAATTAACCTCTTAATTAACCTCCTAATTAATTTCCTAATGACTCACAAACAATATCCTACTTTTTACCTTATACCGCAAACATCACTTTAAAACCATCGTCACCTTTTACAATAAATCACTCATTAAATTTTTTAATTAAATTTCCTCATTAATACCCTCATCATCTTTCACAATTAAGTTAGAGGACGTCTCAAGGTCAATGTCAACCCATCTAGACCCCTCAGGGGGTGGTGCGGCACCCGCACGACTTTCCTTGCACCCTTGCACCACCCTCATGACTTTGAACCGGCATTTCTTACCTACTAATATTAGACACAATAGTCAGTAAGCAGGGCATAGAAACGAGCACAGTTAGCAGTGGAAGGCATCAGCATGCGTTTAATATGACGATTCAGAAAAACTGAATTTTTAGGTATATTTTCACACGTAGACTTGACTTTCAACCAGGCTAGAGTCCCTTAAATAAAATATATAGGCCGGCGCATCGCCGCCATTTTGTTGCCTCGGATGAGGGTTGCCTTGGATGACGTTTAACTTGCGATTTTAAGAAATCTTGGTCAGAATCCACGATCAGTCAAGAGCAATAAGCAAAAAGTAATACCCCTAACAACACATTTATACACAGTACATTGTTGGTATGTTTTTTTCATCCTCAGGATATTGTGTGGATGTACTAGGATAAAATGTATTGTTAGGACTATTTTTGTCTGTTACAAATACAAATCATAACTTTTTGAAAAAAAAAAAAAAATGAGCTTACTGTTTAAAAGTGGGACTTTGTTTATTTGCTTACTTTTTCTGCTACTTCTAGCATATACTATTCATTTAAAAAAACGAACCTTCAAAATAAATGTAATTACAACACGGAAACGAAACAACTTTGGCGACCCCAGAAAATGTCTCCAAAACTCAAACGCACAGTAATAAAAGGTCTTCTTTAATTAATTTATGGTAATTAACAAAACTATTATGATTAAAATAGCACATTCTTTGTATTTTTACATTTTGAACATGTGAAAAACAGAGAGAAAAATATAGGTAAATAAAAGTTATATTATTTTATTCTTCTTAAATTATCCTATGGAAACCTGAACATTGTATGTTCTTTTCTTGAGTGATTACAGCAATTTATTATTAAATAATCTCCCGTATGATAATTTATCGAGCTAAAATTATGAAAATGATTAAAAAAGTAACTCCAAAGTAATACAAGACGATAGAAATAATGGCTGCCGTTTGTTTATCTACGGAAAACGCTGGGTACATGTGGCAACCATAAGGCAACAAAATGCTTGATGCGCCAGCTCGTATATATAGGAGCCTTAACCCAGACCAATTTCTTAAGTGCAGACAATCGGCCTTTAATACTACAAAAACAAGTTATCACAAATGGTCTCAACTAATCTTTCAGTGCATTATTTCTGCAATAAATATTTTTAAAATATGGAAAAACCCTTTAATATATATATATATATATATAAGCAACTGAAACAAATTTCGATAAAAAAAAAAAAAAAAAAAAAAAAAAAAAAAAGACTTGTTTTTAAAACTTGTTTGCACTTTTTTTAAAACTTATATTTTTAATTTTAAATATTTAAACAGTCTTTATTTTAGAGAGATATAATTTGTCTTAAGTTTGACTATTTTAATTAAATATTTTTAATGTGTCTGATTGAAAAGTCTTACTAACTCCTTAAATATCATATTTATATTAAAAAAAAAAAAAAAAAAAAAAAAAAAAACTCTTCATCACAAAATGTAATAAAATGTACCAAAATTATTTTTATTATTTTTTAATTATTTTAACTACGAAGTGTTTATGGATATATAACATTAGGAGTTGAAATTAAGATAAATTTTATTCTTATCTGAGTGATTTAACTATATAAAAATTTAGTTAAATATATACTCTGTTAAAATAAAATGCAGTTAAAAATTCATTATAATTACAGACATAGCCTCCTAAACTAGATGTCTGCTAGCGTGGCTCGGAAACTTGGCGGTAGACAGCGCCACCTGGTACAGATTGCGCGACATTTTTTTTATTCAACAGCCACTTAAAAGTTTTAAAAGTGGGATGTGATATGCATAAAAGGCGAATAGAATCGAAGAAACGTCGAATATATATATCGAATATCACTTCTTAAAATTACTGGTGGCAGTTGAATAAAATGTCGCGCAATCTATATCAGTTGGCGCAGTCTACCGCTTGAACTATTGCTAAGTTTCCGAGCCACGCGGAAGGCATCTAGTTTAGAAGTCTACGTTACAAAAAAAAATACGTTTTGTCAACATAATATTTCCGTACTTTACGAATTTTTTCTCAAATTACAGAGAACATCTGGCAGCAAAGTTGCATTTTTTTAAGAGTGTAGTATAATTCATACATTAAAAAAAGTAAAAGATGTTTCAGTTTGTAAAAGATAACGAATTGTCTCATTAATTTAAGTAACAAAACAATATTCTATTAAATAATACGCTCTTTTTCTTTCATGTATACAAATGCTAATAAATATCTTGCTAAATTATTTAGTTGATTAATATTTAACATATCTGATTAGAATACATCATATTTTCTCTAAACTTTTAAAACGATGTAACATAATTTAATTTGAATAATTACACTGATGGAAAAAAGAATCCCAACACCAAGAAAAAATTATTGTACAGTAATGAAATTTCAGCAATACATTTGTCTAGGTAACATATTTATTTGATTAAAGTTTCAAGATCACAGGTAGAGCCATTGGCGAGAAGAGCCATTTCAAATGTGAAATGTTGGTACATTAGTAACCGGTGTAACCGCCAGAATTTTGAATGCAAGCATGCAAACGTGCATGCATTGTGTCGTACAGGTGTCGGATATCAGTTTGTGGGATGGAGTTCCATGCCTGTTGCACTTGGGCGGTCAATGCAGGGACGGTTAATGCTGGTTGTGGATGACGCTGGAGTTGTCGTCCAATGATGTCCCATACGTGCTCGATTGGAGAAAGATCTGGTGATCTAGCAGGTCAAGGCAACATGTCGACACTCTGTAGAGCATGTTGGGTTACAACAGCGGTATGAGGGCGAGCGTTATCCTGTTGGAAAACACCACCTTGAATGCTGTTCATGAATGGCAGCACAACAGGTTGTATCACTAGACTGACGTACAAATTTGCAGTCAGGGTGCGTGGGATAACCACGAGAGTGCTCCTGCTGTCATACGAAATTGCTCTCCAAACCATAACTCCAGGAGTAGGCCCTGTGTGTCTAGGCCGCAGACAGGTCGCTAGCAGGAGTTCACCTGGCCTCCTTCCAACCAACACACGGCTATCACTGCGACCAAGGCAGAACCGGCTTTCATCAGAAAACACAACAGATCTCCACTCCGTCCTCCAATGAGCTCTAGCTTGACACCACTCACGTCGCAAACGGCAGTGGTTTGGAGTCAGTGGAATGCACGCTACAGGGCGTCTGGCTCGGAGCTGTCCTTGAAGTAACCGATTTGTAACAGTTCGTTGTGTCACTGTGGTGCCAACTGCAGATCGAATTTCAGCTGCAGACGCAGTACGATTAGCCACAGCCATACGCCGAACACGGCGGTCTTCCCTCTCAGAAGTGCCACGTGGCCGCCCGGAACCCGGTCTTCTTGAGGCAGTACCTTCCCTTGACCACTGCTGCCAACACTAATGCACAGTGGATACATTCCTGCCAAGTCTTTCTGCAATATCGCGGAAAGAAAACCCACCTTCTCGTAGCCCTTCTACACGACCTCGTTCAAACTCAGTGAGCTGTTGATAATGGCTTCTTCGTCTTCTTAGAGGCATCCTTGACGAACATTAACGCACTACGTCAAATCTCAACTATAAATAACGATCACGAACCTTACAGCGCTTATTTAAAGCAAACCTCATTTGCAGTGTCGCTACTAGCGCCACACTTATGCGCGTAGCTCGAAATTTGAATCGACGTCATCTTTCAGATGTATAAACACGCCTACCAAATTTCGTTTATCTAGCACAGGTCCTTCCTGGTGTTGGGATTTTTTTTTTCCATCAGTGTAGTTGTTTTACACAAAAACTTTAATGATTTAAACTAAGGATTACTTCAATTATATAACTACACTTAAATGCATTTAGATAATTTTTATACAGAAGAAGATATATAGTATATTAAATTTAAATTCTGATTTTTTCACCGTCTCAGATATCTATATCAATGAAAAAAATGACTGTGTTCCATTTATTTAATTTTAATATTTATTACTTTAATTAACGTCTTAAATATCACAAAAAATATTTTTTTTTTTTTTATTATAACATAATTTATGATTAATATGTAAAAGAGAACTACGTAACATTAATCAGATGTTTTTTTCTTTTATTATTATATTTTGAAGGATTTTATGTGTGAATGACTTCCTGAAAGAGGGGGGAAAAGAAAACCCAGTAGAAAATTCTTAAAGGAAAATTAAAAAGAAAAACTTCATTACTTAATCAAATTTCCGTAAAAATATGTCAGGTTCATCTTCGGTAATTGAAAATGAATGTTGGAGTATGATAACAAGAACCTGCATTTTAAATGTGACTTATTTTGATGTTAGATTATTTATAAAACATCTACCTACTTTATATTAAAAAACATTAAATTATTTTAAAATAACATGAGATTTATTTCCCTAATCATTTATTTGTAATTTGTATGAAACCTATTTTAAGGATAATTATTTTAATTATTAATTTAACAAAAAGTTTCTTTCGGACATATTTTATCTGCGTATTAGAAATGTATGTATCGATGTGTTTGATATTAAAGCCGATTGACTACATGAGGGTCTTTGGCTTGTATATCAATGTAAAAAATTTTAAACGGGTGTTTTTCTAATCTTTTATCGTAATCTTGAGCAATTTTGCCTTGAGACAGTTATTGAAAAGAATATAACTTTTGTGTATTTCAGTTTTTTAGCTTGGTTGTATGTGCTATTTTTGCATAACATGTTCAAGAAGAATATAAGATCTTATATTAAAATTGGATCTAAGTTGCTTTGATAGTGGACTCAAAATCTCCAGCCAACTCCGCCAACTCAGATGGTTTTGACAGCCAACTCTGTTTCAAACCAACGTTCGGAGAATTCATAAAATTTTCCCAATCGTTAATTTATAAGTTATTAAATTTTTCGAATAAAATTTATTTTATTTATTCAGGTAGTTTCACAATGTTCCATAGTAGGGTAAAATGGTGTAAGTGTAAAGGGATTTTGCGATTTGGAGCTACTTTTACTTTGTTTCTTCATACCTAACCCTCAAATGTCAAGTGTTGTTTTTAGTGACACATGAAATTTAGTTTTGTAAAAAACTAAATTTGGTGTCACTGAGACTGAGAATAATATTGAAACTTTAGTGTGGATATTGCCAGTAGGATATACAGTAAAGAATATACAATTATTAAATCAATTTTTAACTTGTGAATGATAATACCAAAAGTGATTGGGAACAAAAATAGATTTAATTCTTTTTATCATTATTTTAACTTTAATTTTTTTACTTTTAGAGAACATTTTTAAAGGTTTAGTTTAAAAAAAAAAAGAAATTCTGAAAATTTTCATGCACAAACTTCAAGTAATTAGCTTTAAAAATATATGTTACATATATGTGTGTGTATGTACGTGCGTGTGTGTATTATACGTATATAATTTAACAATGCGCTACTTAAAGAAAAAAAAAATTCTAAATTCTGTGTTTCGTAATTACATTTTCTCGTGGTTTGAGGCAAGTGTAACCCTAGCAACATACTTCTCTACAATAAATCCTGAAGATGACCATAGACGTCTTTTTCATCCTTAGGACTTCCTGAGGATGACATTTGGAGAACATGTGCTGTTAGGGAACCTTCATTGACAGTTATTCACACTTACGATTTCACAACCTGGATTCACTTCTACTTAATCCAGTGGCACAACATCACAATTTTGATTTTCTGTGTACTGGATCGCCCCCCCCCCTTCCGATACAATCTATGTAACTCCAGAGTCCTTTTTTTTTTTTTTTTTTTTTTTTTTTCCCCTTACGGAATATGGAGAAAATTGCAGCTAGGGTATATTTTACAATCACCTGACCTCAATTACATAACAACGACCTTTGCCTGGTTCAAGAATCGAACTTGCAATCCTTCGGTTAGTAGCTGTAATCTTAATGGCAGTTCTACATTGTCTGAAAAAAATAAAAAAAAATTAAAAAAAAAAAATATAACGAATCATCTCCGTCTTTTTTATATGAAAATAATATTTTAATTATTCATTTTCAATTTATTTAAAATTTATTCATTCTGTATTAATAGAATTTCTAAGTAATCTTATTACTTCAATTAATTACGTAATTTTTGTAACTTCTCCACACATGAACGAACATTAATTTTAAATAAATAGAATTGGTTTATGCAATAATTACAAATATTAAATGCTATAGCATTTAAAATTAATTATTATAATTAATTTCAACGGTTCTATTTTAAATCATTTATTAAAAACACAAAAAAAAAAAAAAAAAGAAAAGAAAAAGAAAGAAAAGAAAAAAGAAAGAAAAAAAAAAGAAAAAGAAAAGAAAAGATAGAAAGAAAAAAAAATACGAGAAAAAATGTATTTTTAACATAGAAATGAGCTATTGAAAATAAAAATAAAGAATGATATTACTATAAAATGCAGCTATATCTAATATGTTGCCCAAAGTGATTTTAATATAAATAAGGCATATTATTTGCTAAGACATGTAACATTTACGTTTAAATTATTTTTGAAAATAAATTTTTATATACTGTATCCAAGCTAATTAAAATATAAAATTTGTGCAGTATTTCTGAATAGTTTTATAATAGGTTGAACAATTCTTGATTTTATATAAATTTTTTAATGTATATTTGTATGTAGAATACTAAGAGAACTGTATAGAATTATTATTATTATTATTAATTTTTTATTTCCATTCGTCTTGCCATTTTCGTTTGTGACATGAGCTTACGGTGTGAAAAGAATGAGTAAATATAAGTATTTTGTATTTTATTAAACTTTTACGAATTTTCAATACATATTTATCGGCAAATATATAAGAAAACTTAATTTATTTTATTCATTTTATATGTAATAATTAATGCAATTTTTCCACTTAATTTTTATTATTATTATTATTATTATTTCATGAATGTTAATCCAAGTTTCTACCTTTTAAATCTTTATTATATTCTTTCTACCTTTTAAATCATATATATATATATATATATATATACATATATTTAAGTTTTATTTGTTATTATTAAAATATGTACATTAAAAATATTAAATTTTATGACACGTAGAATTTTACAATTAAAAGAAATGCTGTATTCCTTGATTTTATAGCTAGCTCTTTGGTATGCTCGGTTGCATAAAAGAAATAAAAACTCCGTGTACATTTCCCCCAAAATAATTATAAAAACACAAAATTAGAACGAATGTATTAAGTACTGGCATACGGGAACATATAGAGTAGGGTGGAGTTATTTCCCAAAATTTTTCTCTTAAAAATCTTTTTATATACTTTGGAGAACATTTTATGATGGCGAAAAAATTATATAGTAGTATATTTTGTTATGAATTTTTATAATTCAAGTTTTCCTTTAGTACCGCACCAGTACCTTTCCTTTCATACCAAAACTACTCATATTTTATTAAAATTTAAGAAACCTCAATAAATTCTTGCTAGTTTAAAAACGCAAACTTATAAAATGCTAGCTATGTTATTTTCCGAAACAAGAAATGAACAAAAAAGGGATGTTTTCTTAAGGAAAATATTCTAAAAATTTTATTTCAGAAAGCAGAAATTTTACAGTAGAAAAAAATTATAGAGTGTTATGTAATATTCATTATTTTGTAGGATTATATTAGATATCTCGCTGTAAAATATTGGATATTCGAGCAAGTGTGATAGGTAAATATATCGCATAGTTTATTATTATAAATCATATTTAAAATTATCACAACATAAATTTTTAGCTAAATAAATTTCATTTTTCAGTCTTCTAACGAACCATATAACTTAATTTCTTTTAAAATATGTAATAATTGTTATAATAGTTTGAATAAAAAAAAAAAAAATAGAAAACTGCAGATAAGGAAGTATCTGATATCTTTCCACAAAAATAATGTTCATTTTATTAAAATAATAGAATCGTAAATTTAGTTATATAATACCAGAGAAATTCAATAGACCCTAGAAACATAAAGCAGTTTCATTATGATAGAAAGAAAGTGTTCATTTTTTAGGACTATTTCATTACAATTTATAATACTGCTAGAATTTTATAATTTTAATAATTCATTCGTTGTTAAAATGCTTGTTCATGTTCGCAGTTACATGAGTAAACAATTTTTTAAGCAATTGTTAAATGTTTAAAGAAAACACTGAAACATGTGGTAATATTGTCATCAGGTTAAAAAATACTTTGAATAAAAAACCAGTGGTACCAGACTTGGGGATTTTTTTATGCAATAGTCACCAATAATTTGAAAAAATTATATCTTATATACATAATAAACAATTAATCTTCGAAGTGAAGAGAATCACTACAATTAAAATTTGGAGAACCATTATTATTAACATTATTATTATTAGACTATTAATATTATTATTATTAGAGAACCATTACAATTAAAATTTAATGGTGAATATTTATATTCTCGACAGCTAAAGTCCCTATTTGTGCAAAGTCTAACCAGGGAATTATGACATAGTCTCGGAATTGAATATGGAGCATCAATCATCAGAAAAACCTAGTTTCTTTTGCAAAAACTTTTTTTTTTTTTTTTTTTTTTTTTTATTCTTGATTTTACATATACACTGTAAATTTCAATTGCAAGTGCTTAAAAATATTAATCAACGTTGCTTAAATTTAAGTCAAAAATATCTGTAAATTCTCCCTTCATATCAATATTTTTTTACAGCAGTATTTAAATAGCGACCTTTAAATAAAGTAATTATGAGAAAGTCTTCGAATATTATAAGTCAGAAACACGTATTCCTAAACTTTATCAAAATATGTGGAAATGTGAGCTGTATATTCATTTAATGTGGAAGAATAAAAATCGAATGAAAGAATTGACTTCATGTTATAGGACTGTCAACAACCACTGAGTTCAGTCCTTATTCACAGCAGATCAAATTCCAATATTAACTGAAACATATTCCACTCTCATTTAATATTATTAAGTCGTTCAGATTAGCATTTCGCTAAAAGTTAAAATTATCTTTATTATTATTATTATTATTATTATTACTATTCAACGCCTTTTTTTTTTTTAAGTATTTTGTTTTAAACAGATTTTCTGATAACATTTTTGATAATTTTATCAGTTTATAACAGTCATTTTAGTTTATAAACCTTTATAATTGCATCTGTTTAAAAAGTAAACATGTATATATTTGTATTGTCAAAAGGTGGTTAAATGTTAGCTTTCTCAAAACCAACTCTAGAACTCTCAGGTAATTTAAACGTAGCATTTTTGTGAATTTTGAAATTAATCGAAATATTTATTAATTTATTTTATAGTTTAATATTCTGTTTTAAACTTTCTATTATATTTTTTAAGTACGACAATATTTTTTTTTAAGACAAAACTAATATTTCAACACATATCACTTATGATATCATTTTCAGCAAATAACCCTTATTTTAAAAATGATACTTATTTAATTTTATCTTCCTAATATTATTATTTCAACATCAATATTTTCGTAACCTCGCAATTACTTTCTTCTCTTGTTATTTTTCGATTCAGAATTAATGACAACCTTGAAGATATCGGCATTTTTCCACTGAATTCGGAGAGACTTAAAGGAACTGTCCTAATCCATAGATTCAATCGCATTAAGCGAAGAGGATGAAAGATATTTATATTAAAAGAAGATGTAGCTACTTAAACGTAAAATAAATGTTTTATCTTCTCATAAGAACCGTTTTTGAGTATGATTTGAAAGATAAAGTAATAAATTTGATACTGGACAATATTTTTTACAAGCCTTCTAAAATAATATATTTCAGAAATAAATAATTAAATTACGAATTTATTTTTATTACATATTTTTTATTGCTTTTATCAACCATCTCATTCTGAATCGTAACATCTTTTGTTCCCGTATTTTTTTTTTTTTTTTTTTTTCTTTTCACACCAGTCTTTTTTAGAGGAATTTTATTTTTATTTAATCGTAACAACATTTGAAGAAAATTATTCTAAAAATAATGTGATGTGAAAAAAAGGATGTGTTTTAAAGGGGGCCTAACAATGTTCCGATTATTAATGAGATGGCTGGCAAATATGCTTTTATGTATTGTATTTATCAGAAATAAAAAATTCCTTTTATATATTTAATGATAGACTGAAAGTTTCTAATTACCTTTTATTTCTCGTTATTTTTTACTGCTATTAAAAAATAAAACAAATAATTTTCTTATAAATAAATGTTTAATATTAATGCAAAAATTATATTTCTCACCTTTTTGGAAATTTTAATAAAATTTAAAGAAAAATATACTACAATAGATATAATACTTTATAGATTGAAGTTAAGTTATGTTTTCTTTATTTCATTATCAATGTCATGTAACAACACTTTATTATTTGTAATATTTTTCTACAAAGCATTATTTTAATTAATCTACTAAAAATTGAGGCAATAGAAATATTTCAGTTTTCATTATAACATTCGTGAAGAATTTTAGTTGAAAACTAAATAGTTTAAAAACAAGTTTACGAAAGATTCAATAAGAATCAGAGCGTGAATATTTCTCATTTATTATTATTTTTCCTTTTAGTATTTAAATGTTTTTATGTACGTACTCTTAAAAAAATCTACTACTGCCAAAAAAACTGATGTGAATGTGCTGCATAATGTTTGTTTATGGTAAATCCTTACCACAAAATATTTTTTTTAAAACTTACACAAGCGCAAAGAAATTTAAAAGAAAAAAAAAAATAGTATTTAAAAAAAAAGTATAAAGCGCAATTCACGAACAAAAGAAAAAAAAAAAAAAGATTTATATACTGTCATAAAAAAAAAACACAAAATAAAATCTCCTAAATTTAAGATTTATCATTTTAATTAACATCTTAAATATTAGAAAGAGCTTCTTCTTCTTTTTCTTCAATAAGCACTGTAAATTTTAACATAATTTATGATTAATATGCAAGAAAGTAATTGGGCATTACATGACATTAATCAGATGTTCTTGTGTTTATTTTTTCAATTTCACGAATGAATGAGTTACTCAAGAAGAAGAAAAAAAGTAATGAGCAAAGAACTTCTTGAAGCGAGAGAAAAACCGGAGTAATTATTTAATCAATTTTCCTTGAAGAAGTGTTTGATAATCTCCTTACAGTCATTTAAAAGGAATGTTACAGTACGTTTTGGGGGGAAAAAATAGCATTATGAATGATTTTCGTAAAAAAGAATATCTTCATTTAGTTCACTGTGTGTGACTATGATATTTTCATTCTATATATTTTATTGATTTGATTTTGTTGATATTGATATTGGTTCATTTTAAAAAAAAATAATATTCGGTGTGAAATATTTTATATTTCATTCAATAAGTTTTGAATACATTTATTGAAAGGTATGTCTGAAAATTTCAAAATAAAATTTAAATTTTTACATGGAGCATATTTATAAATACATCTATCAATTATATATATATATATTTCCAAGTATACAAGTTAATACATACATGTTCGTATGTAAGTTTTCCTTGTCTTAAATGCAATTGAAGCTTATACACTTTCCTTTATTGAAAAATCCTTATAAATGATGCAAATTATATTTAAAATCACAGTAATTTCATTTCACTCTTTACTAAAATTTAAAACACTAAAATTAGGTTATTGTAAGAATTAAATAATAATAATAATAATAATAATAAAATGTAGACTTTTTCTATATTTCTTGGTTAAGTGTAATTACACGTAGCACATTACGAAATCGCATAAATTTACATGACATGAACATTTGTTTTTGGTTGGATAAACAAATATTCAAACATCAAAATCCTTTGAAAGCCGCTTTCACTTCATTTCAATACATTACTGTGTATTGCTTTGCTAAAAAATATATATATATTATTAGATTTAATTAAATTCCTATGTGTCGTTCAAAAATTTCCTGTCACATATTCAAAATTCAAATCACATATACAGATCTCAATTCATGTATTAATTATTTTATCTGGTCTAACTAAAGTTATATTAAGACAAAAGATTCAAAATATTCTTGATTCAGCATGTCAGATTTGTAATTAGATAAAAAAATAATTAAGAAAGAAGGTTAATTGTGTAAATCATGAGCATCTTCTTTTTAAATACAAATTTATTTATGCAATTTTGCATGTACAAAACCCTCAAATATACGAAATTTAATTTTTAAAAAATTTCACAGAAAATGATGTAACTTTTAGTAGACAAAGATAAACAAAAATGAGAAAAAAAATTTAAATAATTTAAAATAGAAAATATAAGATTTGATGAAAAATGAATATAACCATTCCCGTTATACAAATATTTTGTTTTATGTATGACGAAAATATTTTCAGAAGGCAATATAGAAAACAATCATTAGTAAAATAATTTTTACTAATGATTACATGCATTTGTTTTTTAAACAAAAGGACAAAACAACTGTCATTAACGGTTACATACCAGTGATTTAAAAAAAAGCTAATTATTGAAACACTGAAATATGACAATTTACTGTTATGTACCAGTATACAATAATATATATATATATATATATATATATATATATTACATAACAATACACTATTTCTTAAAATTTCTTTTAGTACTTTGATTTACAAATTAATAAAAAGTTATTTCCTGGAAATGTAAAATTAAACTATACTTATATATACAGATTTAAGAAAAATGTTATTAAAATTGTACATCAATTTCAAAATACGAAAAAATATAATTTAACGAAATGCTGGCATAACAAAAGAAAAAGATTTCAAATATGAAAAATTTAGCTTTTTAAATTCATATATATTTTTGATTTTAAGATACACATTTTTCAATATATATATATATATATATTCCAAAGATACTGAAATGATAAAATATTTTTGTTTCCTCACAGAGAAAAAGAGAGGGAAAATCTTACAAAATATAGATGCATGCAAAGGCATTTTACTGTTACTGTTTTATTATTCATGAGGTTTTGATTACGTTCGCTTTTTCCTTTTCTGTTTTCTATTTAAACATGTATGTAAATATTTGTATCTTTTTTCAGATACTGAAAAATTACTTATGTAGAGTAAAATACATATCTGATATAAATGATGACAAAAAAATCAAATGAAATAAGAATATTGTCTGATACAGTAAACATAAAGTCTACTAAAATGTTAACTTCTGATATAATAATTTTATGCGAAACAAATATTTTGATGCAGTAGTAAAAATATAATGTAAAAATCAAATAAAGATATAAATATGGATTAACAATTCACTTATTATTAACAATTCCATATTTATATCTTCATTTAGTTTTTAAATACATTTTAAACACTATGCAGGATGCAACTTACTATCCATGAAAGTTTATTAGAGATGTTGATGTGCAAGGTTGAGTTTTTATCTGAACTATTTGAAAAATGCCAAAACAGAGATCCGAACCCAAGAAATCTGCTTACCATGCGTATCTCTAGCATTTTCTTAGCAATTTACGTGGTGCATCGAAGTTGCTTTAATTAATATGATCATCTGTTTAATTTGCGTTTGCAGACACGGTGACCTTGCCAGCAGATACTATGTGAAAGATGCCATTTGGGTACTCAACCACAGAGGTTCAGTTGTAGAACCTTTGCAAGTAAAACAAAGTGTCCGGGTTCGATTCCTAGCTATGGCATGTTTAGTTAGTAGGGATAATTGGCAAACACTCTATTGGCAATTTTATGCTCTAACATCTCCAATAACTATACAGGATGCCTAAAAAACATCAACTTTGCTTTTAATTCTTTAAAAAATCCTCTACATTAAAATCTCCTATCTACCTCTAAAAGGCTAACACCGGAAGAAGTAAGAGGAAAACATTGACTAGAAAAAGACATGGAGGAGCGGTAGGGTGTGGTTGGGGCATTCAATAAATCGTCAAGGGTTAATACGACTCTTCTAGTATAAATACCACCGCATTTTAGGACGTAGAAAACTAGGGGAAAAAAAGCTAAAAACCCATAGAAACACGGGAAAAAAGAGTCAAAGTTCCATGGAAAAAAGCATGGGATGAAAACAAAAAAACTTACAATGTCAAGTGGGAAAAAAAAGAAAAAAAAGAAAAAAAGAAATCGGCTAACACCGGAAGAGATAAAAGGACAAAATTGTGGGCAGGCTGGGGCGTATCGTCGAGGGTTAATAAAACTCGCCTAGTATAAGTATACTAGGCATATAGTAAAAATTGCAAAATTGTTGGAAAAATAAACTTATGTAACTGTTTAACAGATTAATTAATTCCAATGGATAACTGTTTTCTTATATTATCATTAATTTTCAGGTATGCACCATAAATAGCACTTAGAGATATGTTTAAAGACATTTGTTGACAAACAAATCGAAAATTAAAATGTATGAGGTTTTCATTTTTGAAAGTATGCACGAAATAAATGTAAATTAGTCTCACAAAAATAAGAAATAATAATTTTAAAAGCAAATTTAATTTTTAATCCTTTTTATATTCATGTGGCGTTACGAAAATAGAATACAATGACTTTTAAGTCTACAATTAACAAAGAGTAACAATATCTCGATTTTCTCGTCATGGCATGGTATCATGGCATCTTAAAATTTAGCAGAAAAATTGCTTTCTATTTTAGGTATGATGTCTAGGGGTAATTTATTATTATTATTTTTTTTTTTTTTCCAGTTAGGCAATATTTTACAGCAAACAATATATGTTTATCAATGAATAGAATAATAAAATTCCAATTCTTAATTTAATTCCTTCTATCTATATTTCACACAAAAAGGAAGGAAATCACAAATTAATGTTACTGCAGAAGTATTAAAGAAAAAAATTAATTCTTTTCAGATTATTGAAAAAAAAATAAAAATACGGTTGGGGAAAACATATATATCTATATGTATATCTTTAAAATAGTTAAAAAATAACTAAATATATATATATTTTTTTATTTAAGTAGTATTTGTTCAATATTTTTTTACACGTAAGTTTCTCTTATTTTTTTCACCTAGAGTTACGAATATAAATCCTACAGAAGTGATTTTCCGCGCCTGAAATTGACTTAAATTTCTTCAACGTATTAGACTCATATTCGAGCATTCATTTAGCGAGAAAGTTCTGCCGTATACAACACCACTTAGCAACTGCCCTCGGAAATTTATCCTGTACTTACCTTTTTAAATGTTATATAAATTTTATCCAGAATAAATTTTCGGTGCCAATTGTTTAATTAAATAAGACAAAATATTTTCGCCAACCCATTATTTCCCCGTTTTCCGAAATGTTCAACTCACAAAAATAAATAAAAAATAAATAATAAAATAAAAAAGAGATATTTTGGCAAACCGGGTATATTTACTGCTTAACTGTACATACCTACTGAATGTGTATATTTCTGTGTGGATGAATAATATAAATGCACTTTTTTTTCTAATGTTTTTCTTTCTTTCTTTATTTTGTAATAAATATTGGCAAAAAATTTAGCGGATTGTATCGAAAGTATGTAATAATTGAAAACATAGCAATTTATCCAAAAAATTTTAGCTTAGTATATTGAATTTAAATTACTTTGATTTATACTTTGTTGCAATAAGGAAATTATACTTCTTAATTAATTAAAATTAAAAATTGCTTTTGGAATTAAAGTAAATTAAATCATCAACTAAAACGATCATTTTGCTTACCAAAATTAAAATTTTATTCTTCGGAACTCTAAAGAGATACAAATTAGTACCACTGAGTGATTTTGTTTTTAAAAATAGAAAGAACCATTTTTGACTAACGTAGCAAACATGCTTCAGGAAATTTGAAAGAGTCAAGTTTTAGTTGATTCAGCTTTATATTATACGGCGAATCTGTTTTCAAAAATATGACTGATTGAAGCAGATGACCTGAAAAAAAACTTACATATGTCAGGACTTTCAAGTCTTAAAGAGCAAACTAGAAATTTTTGCTGTTCCTGAAATAGAAAAAGGAAATGTCGACGTATGGTTTGACGTGTAAGGAATTTTTTCCGTGATTTAATTTTAATATACAATTAAATTAAATCCCTGCAACAAATTATAAATCATTTCTTTATTGTTCCTATTAATACTAGATGAGCTATAAATAATCAGAAATAAGTTATTTCTCTTTTTTTAATTAATTTTTAAATTGGAGTATGTATTTGGGAAAAGTCTTACAGTTGACGTCCTTTAATTACAGTAATCTTAAATTATTTTATATTAAGTAACACAATTCATTGATTTTCCCATATAAACTACTTCTCTAATAGATTTAAAAAGTGATACAGGTTTAATAATTTAACTAACAAAGAGCTAGTTTTGAAAAACTGGTGTAAAAGAAAAAGGCAAAAATTACGGAATTTCTGCGATCCGCCTTTTTGTCAGTTTATATTCAAAAAGTTTGTATTAAAATGTACTAAAGACAAAGAAATAGCTTGGCATTCTTTTTGGCTAAATTTTAACGATACCAACTTATTCGGTTGGCGCTTTTTTACTCTGAGACTGGCAGATCTCTTATAGACTTCGCTTTTGACTTTGCTTGAAAAAGAAGTAATTCTGTCGATCTTCTACTCTCCCTCCGTATCTGAATACCTGCGGTGGAATTTTGTACACTGTAAAAAATAAACATGCCAGATTACATCACAATGTGCGGGTAAAAAAATCGCCAACACCATGTGCGTTAAATTTCAAGTCTGATGTAAATAAAGGCGTGCTTGAATTTTCAAAGAGGCTGTTTTAATTTTACAACACGCTGTGTTGTATTTATTTTTTTCATTCAAAAAAAAAAAAAAAAAAAAAAAAAAAAAGGGGGGGGGGGTGAACTATATTTGTTTTCTTTTTTAATTCATTTTTATTTATTTTATTTATTTATCTTAATCTGTATGTGTTTAATCTTTATTTAAGTTATTTTGTTTTAATTTTTTATTTATTCCATCTTTATTATTCTGTCAATATAAGTTTGTAAAGGTTATAATTTTTAAAACATGAAATATAATACCTTTAAAGCTTTCAATAAATTCTATTTTATGAAGGAATATTATAATTATATTACAGTAACGACTTCGTTTTAAAATAAAAGTATTTAACCATTTAAATAATAATAATAATAATAAAGTGTTTTATTAACAACTTATATTGCTATTACTATTAAAATAATAATAATAATAATAATAATGCATAAATTTTTAATTTACTAAAGACATATTAAAAAAAAAAAAAAAAAAAAAAAGTCAGATCAGAAGCTTTATATTTAATAAGTACATCAAATAATTAAAACTTATAATTAATATTTTTTAGAACGCATGAAAATTAAAATGACCTTTTTCCAATGCTTTATTAAACTATATTTTGTAGCATACATATATCTGACACAATTTTAGTAAATATATTAATGTTACAAAATAAACAAGAAATAAAAACTTTATCAATACATTCTACGTAACAAACTACAACGAAATTATCTGAAAAAGCGAACAAAATTTAAAAAATAAAATATAATCATAATACATGCAATTTATAAAGGAAACTTGAAAGAAACAAAACTAAACTAAAAAGTAATGAAATACTAAAAAACGTACAAAAATTTCATATTAAATATTTATTAAATAATGTTCTATTTTAAATACTATAATATTTTTCAGAATTAAAAACTAATACATCATTTTTCATCATCAATAGGTAACAGTAATTTAAATCATTTTTAAAATAAATTAGTTTGAAAATGTTGGAGTTTAATAGTTTTATTTCGGGAGGAAATAATTATTGTGTTGGAAATTTTAATGCTCATAATTTAAAATACAGTTTCATGAGACAGATCTTTTAAATAAGATTAAATTTTATTAATAAAACGCAAGCACTTATCAAATTTATATTGACAGAATTAAGAAAGAGAAGAAATAAAATCAAAATTAAAACAATTATAACTTACTTGTTACTTAAAATTTTGTGTTGGTCATAATATGAATCTTAATCGTGGCTTCGTTCCTCCATTTTATGCGTTTTCCGTTTATGATAGCAAAAGGCGTGGCGTAACATAACAAACATTTAAAAGTTTTAGTTCATGTTTGAAGGTCATTGGCGTATCTGTGTCACATGACTCTTTGATGCCATAGTGAGTGTAAAAAAACAGCACGTTTTGCTTGAAAATTTTTTACAGCACGAATGCGTGATTTTATCACATCACAAGATGAGGGATATTCGTTGTAATTTTACAACATTTTTTTACAGTGTAGTCGCATTTGTTTATACAGATTGATGAGAAATAAAATCGTTACTTTGTGCTAAAGGACATATTTATTTGAACTATGCATAATAAAAGTCAGTGTATTTAGATTCAATGCTGTTTTTTTTTTTTTTTTTTTCAAGAAAAAATTACTCTTTATTGTTCTAGTTGATATGTGCAATGCGACTTTATTATGAAACTGAACCTGGTATTAAGAATCTTCGGTATACAACTTTGTGTCTCTGAGTCTACCACCAGTATCCTGGAAAAGTAAAAGTCTACTTAAGTTAATTGGGTTATTTTACAAGGTAAATCGATATTAAAAATTTCTGGTGTAAAACTCAGAAAAAAATAAGGATCGTACGAATATTGAGCTACATCTTTATCCTCTTGCCGGCCCTAACACTCTAAATAGTGATGCCAATAGTGTTAGGGACTCTTTTATTTAACTATCACCAATAATTCTGATGAGTGGTACTTAATACATAATAGACGAATAACCTTCGAGGTGATTTGACAACCATTACGATTAAAAACTTTTCGATGGGTTTTGAGTAAAATTTCATTAAATTTGGCAACACTGTCCATAGGAGTGAAATTAAATTGGACCGGCATAGGGTTAAGAGAAAACGGTAATGCATTTAAGGTGCCTGCAAAAATGCAATTTTCGGTCAAAACTCCGATTTTCTATTTTTGGGTTAGTATTAAAGTTTGACATTTTAGCTTTCTAAATCATTTTGAATTTTATTACTATCTTGCTTAGAACTTGAGTTACAGGCATTTTGATATTAGTCACTCGCCAGTTTTTGGAACCGGAAGTGACCGTAAATGACCCGTAAATGTTTCTTCACATAAATGTTTTACTCAAGATAAGCATCAAAATTTGTTACTGAATATAAAATGAATTTAGAAAATAAAATAAAAAATTCGATAAATTAAGAAAATAAAAAACTTTGAAATAAATCAGGAACTTATTAAAATTATATTTTGTTTAATAGGTAAAATCTGGTTTTTAAATATGTTTTCTGCTTTTTCTCAAAATGAGATTTTTAACATTTTGCTTTATCCCAAAACATCATAACTCCAAATGTTATAATTGAAACGTTATAGAACTTTGACAAAATACTTTAGGGGATTTTTTTAGGGACTGAACTACGACAATGAATCTAGCTAAATTACTTTTTTGGTTTTTGTCGATAGAAGTTATGAACTTTCATGTATATTCATGATTTTTTCAGCATGTAACAATTAATCCATTTTGTACTCATGTGGCTTTACGAGAATGGAACACAATGACTTTTAAGCCTATAATAAACAAAAAGTAACAATATCTGAATTTTCTCGTCATGGCATGGTATCATGACATCTAAAAACTTAGCAGAAAAATTGCTTTCTATTTTAGGTATAATGCCTAATGTCAATTTATTATTATTATTTTGTTTTTCAGTTAGGCAATATTTTACAGCAAACGATATATTTTTATCAATGAATAGAATAATAAAATTCCGAATATTAATTAAATTCATTCTATCTACATTTCACACAAAAAGGAAGGAAATCACAAATTAATGTTACTGCAGAAACATTAAAGAAAAAAATCAAATCTTTTGAGAATACTGAAAAAAAAAAAAAATACGGTTATGGAAAACATATATATCTATATGTATATCTTTAAAAAAGTTAAAAAAATAACTAAAAATATATTTTGTTATTTAAGTAGTATTTGTTCAATATTTTTTTACACGTAAGTTTCACTTATTTTTTTCACCTAGAATTACGAATATAAGTCCTACAGAAATGATTTTCCGCGCCTGAAATTGATTTAAATTTCTTCAACGTATTAGACTTATATTCGCTTAGCGAGAAAGTTCTGTCATGTATAACACCACTTAACAACTGCTCTCGGAAATTTATCCTGTACTTACCTTCTTAAAAGTTATATAAATTTTATCCAGAATAAATTTTCGGTGCCAATTGTTTAATTAAATAAGACAGAACATTTTCGCCATCCCAATATTTCCCCATTTTCCAAAATGCTCAAATCACATACAAAAAAGAGATATTTTGGCAAACCGGGTATATTTACACCTTAACTATACATACCAACTGAATGTGTATATTTCTGTGTGGATGAATAATATAAATGAACTTTTACTATTATTATTATGTTCTTTCTTTCTTTCTTTACTTTTTAATAAATATCGGCAATAAATTTAGCGGATTAAAATTAAAAATTGCTTTCGGAATTGAAGTAAATTAAATCATCAACAAAAACGATCATTTTGCTTACCAACTTTAAAATTTTATTCTTCCGAACTCTAAAGAGGTACAAATTAGTACCACTGAGTGATTTTGTTTTTAAAAATAGAAAGAACATTTTTGACTAACGTAGCAAACATGCTTCAGGAAATTCGAAAGAGTAAAGTTTTCGTTGATTCAGCTTTATATTATACGGCGAATCTGTTTTCAAAAATATGACTGATTGAAGCAGATGACCTGAAAAAAAACTTATAAATGTCAGGACTTTCAAGTCTTAAAGAGCAAACTAGAAATTTTTGCTGTTCCTGAAATAGAAAAAGGAAATGTCGACGTATGGTTTGACGTGTAAGGAATTTTTTCCGTGATTTAATTTATATATACAATTAAATTAAATCCCTACAACAAATTATAAATCATTTCTTTATTGTTCCTATTAATACTTGATGAGCTATAAATAATCAGAAATAAGTTATTTCTTTTTTAAAATTGATTTTTAATTTGGAGCGTATATTTGGAAAAGTCTTACAGTTGACTTCCTTTAATTACAGTAATCTTAAATTATTTTACATTAAATAACACAATTCAAAGATTTTCCATACAAATTACTTCTCTAATAGATTTAAAAAGTGATACAGGTTTAATAATTCAACTAACATGAGCTAGTTTTCAAAAACTGTTGTAAAAATTACAGAATTACTACGGACTGCATTTTTGTCTCTGAGTCTACCACTACTATCCTGGAAAAGTAAAAGTCTACTTAAGTTAATTGGGTTATTTTACAAGGTAAATCGATATTAAAAATTTCTTGTGCAAAACTCAGGGAAAAATAAGGACCGTACGAATTTTGAATTACATCTTTATCCTTTTGAGGGCTCTAACGCTCTAAATAGTGATGCCAATAGTGTTAGGGACTCTTTTATTCAACTATCACCAATAATTCTGATGAGAGGCACTTGTTACATAATAGACGAATAACCTTCGTAATGATTAGATAACCATTACAGTTAAAAAATTTTCGATGGGTATTGAGTAAAAATTCACTAAATTTGGCAACACTGTCCATAGGAGTGAAATTAAATTGGACCGGCATAGGGTTAATAGAAAACGGTAATGCATTTAAGGTGCCTGCCTACCTTTAAAATGCAATTTTCGGTCAAAACTCCGATTTTCTCTTTTTGGGTTAGTATTAAAGCTTGACATTTTAGCTTTCTAAATCATTTTGAATTTTGTTACTATCTTGCTTAGAACTTGAGTTACGGGCATTTTAATATTAGTCACTCGCCAGTTTTTGAAACCGGAAGTGACCGTAAATGACCCGGAAATGTTTGTTTACATAAATGTTTTACTCAATATAAGCATCAAAATTTGTTACTGAATATAAAATGAATTTAGAAAATAAAATAAAAAATTCGATAAATTAAGAAAATAAAAAACTTTGAAATAAATCAGGAACTTATTAAAATTATATTTTGTTTAATAGGTAAAATCTGGTTTTTAAATATGCTTTCTGCTTTTTCTCAAAATGAGATTTTTAACATTTTGCTTTATCCCAAAACATCATAACTCCAAATGTTATAATTGAAACGTTATAGAACTTTGACAAAATACTTTAGGGGATTTTTTTAGGGACTGAACTACGACAATGAATCTAGCTAAATTACTTTTTTGGTTTTTGTCGATAGAAGTTATGAACTTTCATGTATATTCATGATTTTTTCAGCATGTAAAAATGTTATCTTCTCTAAAATATTAAATAACATGGTTATAGATTTTAGATTAGTTCACGCCCTTAAGGACCTTTCATTAATCTAAATAAAATTTACAGATTAAAAATATCTTTATTTAAATTTGACTTATTATGTTTTGTAAAAGTGCTTTTTCTTCGCACATTTTATGCATGTTTTGAGCCTAAATATCAAAATATTTTAAAACTTGCATATTTCAGGTTATTCACTGTTGTTTACTATATTTTATCATATCATGCACATAAATGATCAAATTTTCACCTCCGACAGTACGCAGATACCTTAAGCATTGTGTTACAATTAGGTATCATTATTTAATTAATTGTTAGTATTTTTAATCTATTTTTTTACATGCGCACATGCACTAATTAGTAAAACAGAACAGTGAAAATATTTGTCTTGTTCAGAAAGTTGTTAATCAACACCGATTTCTATTCCATCTACTCTTATTATTATCATCGATAAAAATGTACTGAACATGATAAATGAAATATCTAGAACCATAGCCTCCTAAACTGCATGCCCTCCGCGTGGCTCGGAAACTTGGCAAAAGTTGAAGCGGTAGACAGCGCCACCTGGTACAAATTGCGCAACTTTTTTATTCAGCTGTCACCAGTAAGTTTAAGAAGTGATATATTATATATATAATCGGCGTTTCATCCATTCTGTTCGCCTTTTATGTATATCAAATCTCACTTTAAAAAATTCTTGGTGACTGTTGAATAAAAAAGTCGCGCAATCTGTACCAGGTAGCGCTGTCTACCGCTTGAACTTAGAGACCCTATATAATAAGAGACTGGATATTGACCCGCCAGATAATCCGCCATGTATGTTTGTTCAGCCTGTTATATAGGATGCCATTATGCTCTTCAAAATTTCAAATGACACTCTTCAGGGCTTTCTAGAGACAAACCAGAAAGTTTTATCGAGATTTTAATTAAAAGGAAAATATCAGACGTTGCTAACAATAAATTACGCCGATCGAGTGGCTTTAGAACGAATGACTGCCATATTTGTTCAATGTCCAGTTGCCAAGTTTCTGAGCCACGCGGAAGGCATCTAGTTTAGGAAGCTATGCTAGAACAATACACATTCATATCTCTATTCAGTTTATACCCATAAACAATCATTTAAATCACTCGCTTTTAAACTTGTTATATAATGCTAATTTCGAGAACAGTCCATAAAAAGTAACTTAAGCTTCAACAAAGATCAGAGTTCTTGTGTGAAAATGTACACTGTTAAGAATGTGGTGTTACTGAAGGAGCTGCGACCCCCGATGGTTTAACATTTACCTTTTACTGTAATTTTATGTTGAACCAAATATTGGTATTATGATTTAAATTAAAAAAAAAAAATCAAAATTCGACCGAGGCTGAGATCGAACTGAAGTCTTCATGGTCTCAAGTCAAACAATCTGGCAGTGTACCATGCTTACTTGCCTGCTAATTCTGTTTCGTTGATTTTCATAAAAGGGCTAAATTTTCTAGTTGTTCAGCTTGACCCATGGGTGAGTTGTTGCAAAAAATTTCCACTTTACACTATGTTTTCGACCACGTTTAATTTAATCTTGAATTGGTTTCAACACAATTTTTTCCTGATTCATACTTCCCTTGTAAGTGGATGTATGGTAGCTCCAAATTTTTGTGCGACTAAAACTCAATCGCAAGAAATAGAAAATTTAAATGTGAAGTTGAACTACACTGTTAAAAAAATGCAAATTTGCTGCCAGAAATTCTCTGTAATTACAGAAAAATTCGTTTTGTCAACGTAATTTTTCTGTAGTTTACAACTTTTTTCTCGAATTACAGAGAATGTCTGGCAGCAAAGTTGCATTTTTTAAACAGTGTATATTATGGTATTGTTTATAATTTTATTCCATATAGTGGTTCAAGTTTGAACTGAAATTTTTAATAATGTACGATATAACATTTCTTAATGCATCAAACTTTATCTTTGGTGGATTTTTAATACTAATATCCCATTTAATGTAAATCTTGTACAAATCATTTTAATTTATTCATTTTTTTCTTATCTTATTGCATTTGTACACATCTGCTCCTTACTAAGGTAACATGTGTATAATTATTAAATTACCTTATTTTATAAAATGATTCTTAATATTATTATTAAATAGTAGTAGTTATTATACTATTTATTATACTACAAATAACTGTGATTTTGTGTGATCATTTTTAAATTTTAGATAGAAAATATTTAATGAGCAGAATTTTAGATTTTATTTTTTAAATTTAAATAAGTGGTTTTGACAGTTTTAATTTCTTTTCCTGTTTATATTTTTAAAGAAGAATTTCTGCGAGATTTTGTTCATTATTGTTTTTAAGTATATATTTTTTCAATTAAAATTGTTAAAAAACACTAAAAAATAATTTTTATATCACAAATATTGAATATGTACATATTTATATATATAATAATGAATGAAGGCTTTTTGAGATTAAAACATATAAAAGTCAATATTTTACATGTAATTTGATGCATAAAACAATTTATTAAAAGTCAATATTTTACATGTAGACTGATACAAGGAAAAGTCTATTAAATGTCAATATTTTACGTGTAATTTGACGCATAAAGAAGTTTATTCAGAAAGGTTTTGTATTTGAATAATTAATAGCACTACATTTAAAAATTCCCAAATCATTTTCAGGAAAATCTTTTTTAAGAAAATTTAACAATCATTCTTCTAAGAAATTATATAAAATTAAAATATCTTTAAAATACAATTAGCTTTTGAAAAGAATGTTATTAAGATTTAATAAAAAAATAACACAGAATTTATACTCCTATCAACTTAAGTTTTTTATGAATGCCATTTACATATTGTCAGAAAGGAAGTATTTAATAAATGAAAAGTATGTTATTCGGTATTTAATTTTTAATAATCTTCGAAATCTTTTTTTGTTGCACTCATTTTATAATGAGGAATATTTATTATTAAATTTTAATCACGATGTATTTATCTAAGCATTTTTGTAAAATAGTGTCGTATATTTCCCATTTATTTCGTATAAGGGTTTTGTAGTGAATAGCGAATAAATACTATATTAAATTTCTTATAAAAATATGTAATAGCATATATATATGGGAATAATTACAAACAGAAAAATAGCACTAAAACCATAAAGATAATTATCCCAAAAGCATCGAGGCTATCCTTAGGAAAACCCCTCAAATACAGGGTGAAGTAAAAGCAGTAAGATGCTTCAAGATATACTAGTAAAAGCCAAAAGTATCATGGTCACCACATCCTACGAAGAGAAGAAAATTCTTCATATCGAGATATTATTCATCGTTTATTGAATAACGTAATCCAATTAACGATGATCTGAAATCATCATTGTGGATTTTTATATTTTCTTTTATTAATTAGATTTCCACTTATGAGTTTTGGTTGTGTGTGTTAAAATAATCTCTATAATACTTAATTTTCATAATTTAAATAAAAACGAATAATTTTCCTTTTTTTATTTCCCATAAATTTAAATTTATTTATTTATTATTTTATTATTGTAAAAGATGAACAAAATTGATATTTTTATATGGAATTTAACCTTTTTCTTCTTTTTTAACATATTTGCATTTTAAAAATAGTAAAAATTAAATAGTTTCATTAAAGCTTTTGAAATTTAAATATATATTTCCATTTATAATTAACACTTCTAAGGATGGTGGTATATATTTTATCCCACCTATTTTTAATTCTCAACCGCAAAATCTCATCCCGGAAATTTTTTACAAACTTTTACTTAAATAACATAGAGGAAAGCTTCATTTGTTTCTTTTATTTCAGGCTTGTTTGTAAATTGAGGTGGTAATTTGATTTAAATAAGCGAAATTGCCTTGCCCGGAAAAGAGTTAAATTACAAATTTTAAAAAAAATGTTAAATACAGTACTTTAATGCATTAAAAGCATAAATTTCTTTGCCCTAGAAAGGGTTTAGTTGTAAAAAAAAAAAAAAAAAAAAAAAAAAAAAAAAAAAAAAATCCGTTAAATTCAGTGCTTTTCTGCATTACAAGTACATATTTCTAATTACAAAATGCCAGATATTAAATTTAACAAAAACTTTCTAAGACTTATTGTTTGAATCTTATGTAAATAATATTAATTTTTGCATCAAAAAATGCATATTTGTTTTTTCTTGCGAAATTCGATAATTATTTTCTGAACGCAATCGCAATTTAGTTTACTTTTTATGGTGAGTTTCTTCAAAACCTACTTTTACATGGTTTATATCTTAATTTTAATTGTAAATCAAACTGAACAAAGTTAGTACATGTTTTTGAGCAAGCAAAAATAAAAGCAGAACGTACAATTTGGTGCGAAACTCTGCATAATTCATCGTCCTAGTTTAAATGCCGGTTAAAAAAATAAAAAAATCAAAATCAAAATCAAATATGAAAATTCATTATTTTAATTAGCAATCTAAATCTTGTACAGATTTCTCCCCTTTTACAAAATAAGCAGTACAAATTTTAATATGATTTATGATTACTGGGTAAAAGAGCAATTGGTTATTACGAGACATTAATTAGATATCTTTATTATTTTTCTGTTCTTTCTTTCATTCTCTGTTTCTTTTCTTTTTTTTTTCTTTTTCTTTTTTCTTTTTTTTTTTTTTTTTTTTTTTTTTGTTGTATTTTTACATGACAGGCTTTCTTAAGAAAAATGTCAAAAGTAAAGAATATTTTTAAAAGGACAATTCATAATTAAAAAATAAATAAAATATATCCCTTTCTCTTCTTTAATGATATCTTTTATGTTTTTTGTCTAGTGCTGTAAAATATACATTAAAATACTTTAATATCAAATAAAGTAAATCCATTATTAAATAAAGGAAATTTATTTTAATAGTTTTTGGATGATTGTTTTATATTAACATGTGTGATTTCGTATTTGACAAAAATCGAAAAATGCAATTGAGAGTAATTTGCAATCGTAAGTTAGATATGTCTGCACAAATGTAAAATTATTTAAAAATGCTACTAATACATACTTCCACACACATATTGTTGTACTAGAAATAAATATAGCCAGCTGTATTATTATTTAGCAAAATTGTGTGTGCTGTTGTATGAAAAAAAAAAAAAAAAAAAGCATAATACATAGTTTCCAATTTCTATGGCTTTCAGCTACCAGAAAATTTGTACAGAAATTTTTATAGTAATCAGTAGAAACTGTTATAGATGTATATATTAAATTTCCCTATTAGTTTACGGTAGTTAAAAAGCTTAAAAGTTGGCATTTCTGATGATATCATTTTGCAATATAAACATATATTTAAAATTTGTAAATATTTGATAAAAATATTTTTACTATGTATTGTACTTTTGGTTACACTGCAATACATATATTGTATTATATATATATATGTAACGAATTTAGTATATTGTTTAGAAATTATAATTAATTTACATAGTCCATGCCCACTTTCAGAGTTTTTCTTTTTTTGTTCCATAGAAACCATGAACCTCTATGAAATATATAAAGAAAGTCGTCTGAAGATAAAAAGCTCGTTTATAACCTATAAAATAATAATATAAATATTTGTTTTTATGAGAAGATATCTATTTTTTCTTAATATATACTACAAAAGAACCGTAAAATATTTTTATAGAATTTATGTGACATGCATTTTAGGAAAATTTCGGGGGCCCAATTTAATTTTCTTACACTCTGCGTTTTAATTCGTTATAATATCAAACCATTTTTTAATCAAAATAATAAATAAATAAATAAACAAATGGAAGAATCTCTATTTTTTACTAAAATATTTTCTAAATTGACACTAAATGTAACTGATAATTGAATGTGTGACCAATTAAAAAATAATATGATACTAAATATTCGTAAACTTTTTATTTAAATGTTATATCCCTGATAATTATACACTAATAAATATTACTTTGATTAAACATATGATTTCAATTTATGGAATGAGTTATAAATGCAGGCCACCACTTAAAGTTGTCATCTCTGACTTCATCACAATTTTGACAGAACAGCACACCTCTTGAGATCATTTTTAGGAAATTTTCCCGTTATACAACTTTTTAATGTTTATATAAGTCTCACCAAATAAAATTCTTAATTTTGACTTTTTGATATTGTTATTATTATTATTATTATTACCATTATTATTATTTGCCTTATCAAAAATACGCCGTTAGATAAGCGAGAGGAAACTACCTCATACAATTATTTAATAAGAAGATGCAGCAAAGATAGTACTATTAGGTGTAAGGGAAAGCCGTGTCGTTGTGTGGCACCCAAACAGAGAGTTTGGACACGAAACCAAGCCTTTTCATGTGATCCAAAGCAGTAGTCTGATGAATTCCAAGCTTGAAGCCCACTCACTTCTAGGGAAGCTAACGTGGGATTTGTCCTAGGATCATACTGTAGCAATTCCTCATTGACACCTGATGGCCTTCCTGATCTGGGTTCATTTTTCAAAAAACAAAACAAAAAATAAATAATTAAAAATCACCCAAACGAAATTCCTCAAACCATCTTAATATATATATATATATGCCTCCATCGCGTTATTCCCATTTGAAACTCGTACAACATACAATGTCGTAAGTGCACTTTTTCTTCACCCATGGTGACAGTTCTACAACTTTGAAAACACTGACTAAAATATGAAAATATGTACGTAACTCATCAATCATACTCTAACCTAACTCTTTAAACCGGTTTCAGTCGATAATCGACAAGTCATAAAAGTTCACGCGGTCAAAAACGACAGAACTTTTCCTTGCACCTGATAGGTGGCAGGAAAATTAAGGTCGCTACATAGCGCCTATTGAAAAATATATGTTATGTTTAAGCAGTAAAATCTACTGTGGCTCAGATATCAACGTGGTAAGGAATACTAGAAAATAATAATTAATATTATAGAGTATTACACATGATATTAGTCGGCATAGAATAAATTCAGGATTCGAAAGTTCTTATTAAATGAAGGCGTTTCTGAGTTATTGTATTTCATACAATTCTGTCTTAACCGGATCAAGCAAAAACGGTCGTTTTGCCAAGCCAAGCTCAGAGAAAAGCAAAACAAACAAACTACCACTAACACAAAGCAGAACGCGCCAATAATAAAATCGACAGAAATAACCCAAGATCGTTAAATGCTTATTATACAAAAACCAACTTTCCCATGTTAAATCGGCAAATTTTTTTTCCGTAAAGTTTTAAATATTGGACGAACCAAATATCGCCGTAAAATGAAACAAAAAGTAAAATATTCGTATCAACGAGATCTTTAATTTGAGATAAAAACGAACTTTCTAAGTTAATAAGTAAAAAAAACGGGAGCATTTTCAATTTAGCATAAAATTAGATGTTTTGACAACTTTTTGAAAAAATTTCTTCTTCAAGAAATTTTTTTTAAAACAAGCTAGAGAATTCATGAATGTGCAGAATTCTTTGAAAACTGGTTTTTCAGATAGACAATTACTTAATCTAGGAACTTTTATAAAATTTAGCCTTTAAAAATCAAAATTTCCTATCTTAATTGCTGAAAAACTGTTAAATATCGCCAAAGAGACATAAATCGCCAAATATGAAATTGCTTCATCTCAGTTTACCCAAAAAATATAAATTTCAAATTGAGCTGCTTTTTCTTTTCATAAGTTATTTTTTTAACCAAAGAATCTTTGCTTTCATTATTTTGTACAATTTTAAATTTTATAACCCTGAAAACAGAAATGAATACATTTTTGAATAACATTTGTTTCAAATCTATAGCTTGAATTGCTGATTTTTTAATATTTTTCATACCTTAGAATAAGAAAGTCAGTACACGATATAGTATCCAATTTTAATATCCTTCAATTCAATCGGGCAATGATAATTATGATGCATAAAGATTTCTACTTCCTTCTATATAGTATACTAGCAGGCTTTGCCCGCTTCGCTTGTCATTTTATTGAAATGAATTTCGACTTTCGGTTTTTAATGGATTTACACGTTGTAAGAGCTCCTGAAAACAATTTGACTATTTTTAGAAAATTTCTATTTGCGTGTGTGTGTTCTATGTGTGTGGCAAAAGTTTTGTTCCAACTAGATATCAGGAGCTACTGCTCAGAATTACATATAAAATTATATGTAATTGAACCTTGATGTATAATAGCGTTTATCAATATTTGGTGTCAATTGCTCAACATGGTGCTGCTATACAGTGATTTCCGCAATTTCAGAGAAAGCTATATCTGAGTAACTAATACATGGAATTGCATAAATTTACAAATAAATTTACATTGTTACAAATTATAATGCTTTTTAACTTTTGTACCAATATCTCAACATGTGGCGCTGCTATACAGCGATTTTCGCAATTTAAGGAAAGGTTCTGTTGCATATAATGAAACAAAACTTAATATGTGAAAAGGCCATTATGAGACATTATGCTGATTCAATCTCGATGCCTATCGGCCGATAAGTGGAGCTCATATACTGCAATTTTTTTTTAGAACTGAAAGGATGCCATCTGCATGGTGAAAATTTACTTCCGTTGGACATTTTTTGCAACAATACCTCTCTGAGTTGATAATATTCAGCATTCATAATGAAAAAAATAATAAATAATTTGTGCTGCGTTAATATGTATAGGAAAATGTAGAAGAAAGTTTTGTGATGGACACGACATACTAGTCTGCATAGAAAACCCATGGATAATGTCTAGCAACCAGAATTATGGAAAGTTTAACGCAAAGAAAACTTTGTAATACAGTTTAACGCAAAGAACAACATCGCACGAAAGCTGAGTTGAAATCCAGGACATATCTGATGTAAAGTATCAGGTTATTTCCAGTAAATATAAAAACTATTAAAAAAAAAATAAATGATATCTACAAAAAAGACATTTAAAATGTACAAAAAAGCCAAGCTCAAAGAAAGAGAATTGATTAACGAATTTTTCATAATGTGTCGTGTTCATAAAAGATAGGGATTATTATATAAAAAAAAAAGTTATAGCAAAATAAAGGGAATTTATTTTCATTCCTGGAATCAAAAAATGCCTGATTTTTATAAAGTTGACACTTTTAAAAAATTGAAGTGCATTTATATTACATTAAAAATTATAAAGTTTCTAACAATTAAAATGTCATTATGTTGGATGTGAATAATTGTAGGCTAATAAATAATAAAATTAAATGAGAGTTTTTCAGGTAATGTTCACTATAATGTTATAGATATTGCAAAATCTAAATGTCAGAATTGTTTACCTAATACATGCTTATTATGTTACCCCAAGGTTTCCTCCAAAACCCGCATGAATACAGCTATGACACTTAAGAATAAATTCTACACAAATACTTTCACCCAGTCCAATTTCTTAAGTGCTGACTATCGGCCTTTAACCTTAAAACAACTCAAATAATCTTACTGTACATTATTACTGTAATAAATATTTTTTTTTTAATTCATATTTTTAAACAACTGAAATATTTTTCGATAAAAAAAAAAAAAAGAAAACATGAATTTGTTCCTAAGTTTTATTTTCAACAATATTTTTTATTTAAAATATTTAAAGGTTCCGTCACTTAGAGAGTCATAGTTTGTCTTAATTTTCACCACTTTAATGAAGTATTTTTAATGTGACGGGTTGGAAAGTCTTACCAACCACATAAAAAATCACATTTACATTAAAACACCATCTTCAATACTAGATGTAATAAAATATACCAAATATATTTTCTTTAAATTATTTTAACTATGTACGAAGTGTTTATCGATGTATAGTAATGTCAAAAGTTCAAATAAAGATGTATTTTATATTTATCTGTGAGGTTTAACTATGCTAAAAATTACCATTTCAATAATTAAATGATGCCTAAAATACAGTCGGTAACAAAAGTATCCGAACACTAGCAAAAATTCTTACATAAAAAAGTAGACTTAATACTGTTTTGTCAAATAGATCCTTGTCTAATCATGTTCTTAGACAGTTCGGATACTTTTATTACCGACTGTAGGTGTTTCAAGAAGAAATCTAAATAAAATGAATTTGTTTAAATCTTTTAATTCGTACATTTAAAAGAAAATAAAAGATGCTTCAGTTTATAATAGATATTGAATTATGTGACCGATTTAGTAACAAAATAATACACTGTTAAATTCAAATATTTTTCTTTCTTCTATACAAATGCTAATGCATATCTTGCTACATTATTTAGTTAATTAATATTTAACATATCTGATTAGAATGCAGAATATTTTCTCTAAACTTTTAAAACGATGTAGCATAACTCGCTTTCAATAATTAGTCGTTTTGCACTATGCCTTTAATGATTTAAACTAGAGATATTTTAATAAATTAACTACACTTAAAAAACATTTGGATAAATTTTACACAAAAGAAGATATACACTATACAGTATATTAAATATAAATTCCGATTATTTTACCATCTCAGATTTATATATCAATGTAATATACATATATATATATATATATATATATATATATATATATATATATATATATATTGGATGTGTTTCATTTCTTTAATTTTAATATTTATTACTTTAATTGACGTCTTAAATATCATGAAAAATGTTTATCTGTTTCTTTATAAGTAGCTTTAATTATAACATAATTTATTATTAATATGTAAAAGAGAATTACTTAACATTAATTAGAGGTTGTTGTTTTTTTATTATTATATTTTTAAGGATTTATGTGAATGACTTCCTGAAAGAGGGAAAGAGAAGTGGTTCTAGTCGAAAATTCTCAAAAGAAAATTAAAAAGAAAAACTTAATTACTTAATCAAATTTCCGTGAAAAAATGTGTCAGGTTCATCTTCAGTAACTGAAAATGAATGTTGTAGTACGATAACAAGAACCTGCATTTTAAATGTGACTCGTTTTGGTATTAGATTATTTATAAAGCATCTACCTACTTTAAATTAATAAACATATGTTCAGGAAGGAACGTATAGTCCTCTACTGTTAAACCCTTTAACTAAAAATAATTCCGGCCATTAGTTTTAAAATAATGTTAGTTTAACTAAAATAATTTGCCCTTTTTGTGATTTTACCGTTTTCTTCTTATCACTTTGAATAAGAAAATAAAATTTTATTTGCTCTCCCTCTGCTTATTAGTTCCCCATCATACTATAGGTATGGGGAAATTAGGTAATCGTGAAAAATTTCGACCTCGGTTTTTTTACTTTTTTACACGTTTTCAGGTGTGAGGAATCCGAAAATGACAAAATTTGTATGGTGTCTGTCTGTAGGGTGTCTGTTAGTGTGTTAGTCCGTTAGTTTGTTAGCCTGTGTACACGATATCACAAGAACAAATTGTCGCAGCGACACTGGCAAGAACCCTATTCATTTGCAATATTCGAATTTAAAAACTTCGTAAGTTATTGGAAATTTACGATTTTCTTAACATGGGAGAATAGGACAAAAATTCACTTAATCGTGCATTAAATGGAAACGTTTTACTGTAAAAATGTCAGACCAGCTTTAAAATATCAGTTTTGATGCCGGAATGAACATCGGTAACTATAAATATTCTACTTTGAAAATTTCGCATGTTATTGGAAATTTACGAATTTCTTAACCAGTATAGGGCAAAATTTCACATAAACATCCATTTTGAGAGATATTTTCATCGTAAAGATGTCAGACTACTTTTGAAATATTATTTAGGACACTGGCATGAATATAATTGACTATGAATTTTCCAATATAAAAATTTCGTAAGTAATTGGAAATTTACGAATTTCTTAACATGGCAGAATAGAGCAAAATTTCACATAAACGTCAATCTTGAGTGATATTTTCATCGTAAAGCTGTCAAACCACTTTCGAAATATTATTTAGGATACTGGCATGAATATGATAGACTATGATTTTTCCAATTTAAAAAATTCGTAAATTATTTGGAATTTACGATTTACTTAACATGTCAGAATAAGGCAAAATTGAGCATAAACTTCCATTTTGAGGATCATAAATACATTAGACAACTTCAAAATTACATTTATGATATTTGTTTGAACATGATTAAATACAAATATTCTAATAGGAAAATTTCGTAAATTATTCGTAATTTACGATTTTATCAACATAGGGAAATTGTAAATTTTTCATATAAATATGAATTTTGAGGATTATTGCATTGGAAATCGTAGCATGAAAACTAAACAACGGAATTGACCCTGATAAAATAAATTAATAGATTAGAATAAGATAAATATATCGAAGTGAACGGTGGATAGCCTATTAGGCGGGGATCTCGTTCTGTCACTGTATCAAGCTTTGGTCAAATTCATTTTTTTTAACATGATTATAATATGTCTCGCACTAGAAATTTATGAGAACATGAATATGGTGGGGAACTGAGCAGAGTCCACCTATGCCAACTAGTTTTTAACTGATTTCTTCTTTCTTTTACTTACATATGACTAAAATAAGTATGCAGAATTATTTTCTTTTTCTGCTTTTTAAATATTGTATTAACACATAATATTTTTATGGGTGTCCTCTACTGTTACCAAAAAAATGTCATCTTTACCAATAGTGGACAGCCCTGTCCACTACTGGCTCATGTGACTTTTAAGGTCAGATCCGGTAGTGGACACAATTCTGTAATCTCGCAATTTTAAACGTCACTCTAAAGCTACGCATGTAGCAGTTGGCGCCGGTGTAGGGCTCACTCCTAGGAGTGTAAGGAGACATGCTATCACAATTTTATCTTCTGCGGAGAAAACTGAACAAAATGGAAATTCGCTTGAATCATGAGATAACCTTGGGACATCTATTTATTTATTTTTTATTCGCATTTTTTTTTTATTCAATATTATATAGCACTTGTTGGTTAATTTCGGTTCCCACTGAAACATCGATATTGAAATAGCATAACTGCGGTCAGTATTTAGAGGGTTCATCATGAGTGAATTTTATGTCGCACTAGTGCTGCACTATGGGCAGTTAACGATGGTCTGAAACTCACCCCCTAAGGATATTCTGGAGACATTCCCTCAAAAATTTAACTTTGAGGAGAACATGGGGACATTGAGGTCACTAGGAGAAAATTGTGATGGAATGTCGCCTGACTAGCCTTATAAGTGATTCCCAGACTGTCCCTAATAACCAATAGTGTAGTACTAGTGCGACGTAAAATTTAATCAAATTTCAGCCCTAAATAATGGCCTCAACAGGGATTGATATATGTGAGGACAAACTGCTAAAACTGGTCTGTCCTTAAGGCATAGAAACATTTGGTCACCTTAATTTTGAAGCAAAAATTCAAAAGGGTCCCCTACTGAATTTTTAGTGTCCACTACTGGCTCATTTTAAGCTCTCCGGAATTTTGATGTTTTACATATAAAAATGCTAAAATTGGCAATTTTCATAATACAGTCGGGTTAAGAAAGAGTTAGTAAAGGTGTGAAATGTTAATTATTTTTTGAAACTCTAAAATTTAAGAAATTACACAAAAAATAGCCAGAAAATGACCTTAAAGTGTCCACTACTGATGCGTTTACCTTATATAGATGTATTTGTGTGTTTGACATTAATGCCGATTGACTATACGAGGTTTCTGGACCTGTATATCGATTTATAAATTTGTAAATGTATGATTTTTCTAATTTCTTATCATAACCTTGAGCAATTCTGACTAGAGGCAAGTTATTCAAATGAATATAATTTTTGTGTATTTACATTTTTGTAACTCGATTCGGTATAATATGTACTACTTTAACATTTGCAAACACCTTCAAGAAGAAAGCAGGATTTTAAAATGAAACTAGTCTTAGTAGCTTTGATAGACAACTTAGAAAACCGTTTCAAACCATCGTTTAGAGAATTCATAGTTTTTTTCCAGTCTTTAATTTATAAGTTAGTAATTTTTCAAAAAAGTTTATTTTATTTATTCAGGTAGTTTCACCATGTTCACATTAGGGTAAAATGGGGTTATGTAAAAAGACGTTTAGCAGTAGAACGAATTTAACTTACTTTTTCCTATTCCTTTTTTTTTTTTTTCATACTTAACCCTAAAATGTTGCGTTGCTTTTTAGTAACACACCAAATTTAGTTCTGTAAAACTCTTCGAAAATAATTTTAAAGCTTTAATGTGGATATTGACAATAGGATACTAAGTATAGAAAATAATGAAGTTGTTAAATCAATTTTTAACTTCTGAATGGTATTACCAGTGTTGATGGGGAATAAAATAGAAAATTATAAAAAATATATATATATATATATATATATATATATATATATATATGTGTGTGTGTGTATGTATATGTATATATATTACATGAAAACAATATCTACTGTGCTTAAAATATAAACGCGGTGAAAAAAATACTAGAAAATAGTACATTAATATACAGTGTATCACGCATGGTGTTAGTCGACAATATTCCAATTAAGAAATGGAAAGGTCTTAATTGTAAGAGAAAACATTTAAGGAATTTTTAGTATTACACACAATCATGCCTTTGCCGGAACGGATGAGACTGGTGTAAACATGTAGTGTAAAATCGACAGTGTGATAATCTGAGACTGCGATTGTGAATTTTTCCCCCCACATGATGAAGTTTGCATATCTTATCACCTTCACCATAAAGAAAGAAAAAAAAGCTATTTGTTTTAATTGTAAATTTGATTCATATTTTAATGGTTTATTTTAATGCATTCTGTATTTTTAAACGAAAAGGAAATATCTAAACAAAGACTAACATTTCAATAAAAACATTACTTTGACATGGTACTAATAAAAGTTATATTACACATTAAAATCTTATATTTCAGAAAATATAAGTCAGAGTTACCAAGTCCTCTTAATAATATTAGTGTGTATGAAAATAATAGAGAAATTAAAGTTCAAAATACATTACATCTTGGTTAAGTAATAGTAGTAAGCAGTTTTTAACTTAGATTTTATTTTTACACACAACAGTTTAACTTATAAGAAAGTATTTAGTGCGTATGCTTTTACTTGTATTGTTTTAACTTCTCTAAGCAATTAAGTTTTTCCTGGGCTTTTAGAAATCCATAGTTTTTTACGGTACATTATGTAGGGGATTTAAATGAAACAGAATAATTCATCAAAGAGAATCGAGGTTATTCATTATAAATTCAAAGAGACGCTATGTATTGCCAATTCATAATACAATAAATAAATAAATAAGAATAATATAAACATAACGTATACAGCTTTAAAAAGACGAGTTTGTAAGCTATATGAAAGAAAAGGGAAAATTTTCATTTACTTTCAACATCACACATATTCTTCGATAAATTTATCAACACAGCCATATACTTTGTCGAAAAATATCAAACAAAAATACATTTTGAGATTGAAGTGGAAGGAAACGTAAATAAGCTAAAACTTAGCGGGGATTCAGTATAAACAGTGAGTTTCCTGTGAAGAATTTCTGAAGTTCATTTCTGCTCAGATAACAATCTTCATTTTAGATGAATTTTAGGTATAAACATTGAAACTACCAAAAAATTCTTTTATTAACGGAAAATTATTATTTTTTTTAAATAGATTTTTATTACATGTTATACTCAAAATTTAATTATTATTTTACTTTTAACATATATTAGCTGCAGCAGTAAAGAATATATTGGTAGATTTGTGTTGAATAGTATTAATTATTAAACTTTGTACGTTGAGACCATTTATTGGAGTAAACAGCATAAATAAATAAAACAAAAATTCACTATAATTGTTTACTTTCGCAGACATGAAATATTTCCGCATTTTATACCATACTTGCCATCATCCTTATTATTATTCCGTAGTGTTGTTAGTCCCGCCCTTTTTTTCACACCAAAAAAAATATAGAGTAATATTCGACAAATTCAATTACGATTAAATAAGAAGAAAAATACTCTAAAGAGATAGTAGTGTGGAAAAGAAGGCGGGGCAAACAATACTACGGAATATTAATTTTCATGTTGGCAAGTATGTTTTATACTACCACTATTTTCATACAGAGAATTTTATCCATTTTTTATAACAATGTGTCGTGATTAAAAGGAATAAGGAGTATTGTATAAAAATAGCGGTAGCAGAAAAGCTGGAAATGTTTCATACCTGAGATCGAAATATTAGCAGGACACTACATCAGACCAAAAAAGGAGAATAAATACAATATCAAAGCGGCAACAGATAAAACTGAGAGAAGTGGTGAGATTGATTAGATAATATAAAAATGTGTGATAACTACTGTTGTTGGCAGAATGATTAAAAGAAATAAGAAGTGTACTGTTTTGTAAAAATAAATAAAAATTATTATTAATATGAGTAAGAGAAATATATATATATATATATATATATATATATATATATATATATATAGACTACATGAATGAAAAACGAGGGAAAGTTATGTAAGAAATTTTCAAACATCAGATATGAAAAACGAGCAAAAAAGATCATTAAAATTTTTTTCGAGTTCATAAAGGTGTAAAACTCTTTAGAAAACTCTTAAATATCTAATGTTAAATATCTCTATTATATTCTTTTGTCTTTTAGGTAAAGGAGGATTACATAACGTAATTAAAATGTTAATTTGCATAGCAGATTATTTTTAAAAATATGAATATCATTTTTAGTTTTTTATGAATTTATATGTGTTAAATAAAGAATTTTAAATAATAGAATACTAGAATTATATTCAAATATTTTTTCCTTCGTGTATAAAATTGCAGCCAAGGTCTTGTTAATTTTTTCAGTTAATTAATATATAAAAATTATCAAACTTTTTTATAAATCCGATTATAATAATCTGATGATAATATATTATTATAATACATCGCATTTTCTTTCAAAATTGTAAAATTTTGTAGAACATTTAATATTTACTATCTATACTATCTAGTTGCTTTATATTTTATATGCTGTATATTTGGCCATTTTTTAATATCAATATTTTAATTATTTAACCACACTCCCCTGTGTTGCATAAATTTGTACAAAAATAATATATATATATATATATATATATATATATATATATATATTATTTATAAATTATGAATGCTTTACCATCCCAGATTAAGTAGAAATGCAAAAGATATATTGAATACATCTCATTTAAAAGCTGAAACGTCAGTGTGGAGGCCTTCCTGTTGAGACACAAAAAGGTTTTGGGTTCCGTCTTTGTGTCGGTTTGCCTGTTTGTCGCGCGATAGTGGCCGCAAAAATCAAGCAATTTACTTGCAATTTAGTAAACATATTCAGGAGCCCCACATAATTATCTGTATAGTTTTGGGTGTGTGTTCCATTTGTAATTTGTGTAGAGGTACACGCCAAAATTTTTCTTATTATTATGGCCTATAGGAATAATTTGTATGTACTGCGATAGCGGCCACAAAAATTACGCTATTGTAATTTTTGTACACATGTTTATGAGCCATGTGGAATTAGCTGTATAGTTTTGGGTGTGTATTCCATTTTTAGTTCGTGTACAGGGACACACCAAAATTTTTCTTATCATGACGGGCTATGCGCAGAATTTGTATGTACCGCAAAAGCGCCCACAAAAATCCTTCGATTGACTTGCAAATTGTCAAACACGTTCAGGCTCCATATAGAAATAATTGTATAATTTTTTATGACTATATTGTCTATAAATTGTGTACAGGGACACACCAAATTTCTCATCATTACGTCATATGGGGTAAATTTCGTTTAAACGTATTTTAACATAATTACTTTGCAATAAAAAAAAAATAAAACTAAAGTACATTAGGAGATGCTTTAACTTTTTTTTTTTCCAGAAAATATCTTCTCTTAGGCTTCCTATTTATTATACAAGATCTGACAAAAGTAAATGTATATAACTTTAACCAAATTTTTAAAATGGTCTATAGCTACGGCATTTTCCAATTTGTATAAAGTACTTATTTTAATTAAAAATATATATATTCATTTCTATGTGTACGTCTACATTTATTTTTATGTAATAAATATCTATCCTGAAAAAGTTTCAGGTACCGTATTTCAGTATTAAAATTAATATAAACTAAAATTCTGATTTTTTTTAAATAAACCGATATCATTTTTAATAGAAAATAAAGCATGTATTTAAAAAATAATTTTAAGAGATCATCTTTTATTATGTTTCTTAAATATCATCAATTAAAATATTAATATCGATTCCTGCTACTAAATATTTTATTTTATTAGCCATTGCATTGTCATAGTAGAAGCTATTTTCAAAAATTCAAAACACATATTAAAAATTGTTGTTCAGCTACTGTTTAAATAATTTTATGGACAAATTAAACATGTTATAAACTCTTGCACATGAAAAAGGTACTTGAAATATACGAATCACCTACATTAACACTAAATAGTATATCAAAGTGAATGTAGTAAAAACTATATCTAATAATTTCCCGTCCATCTAAGAACTTACACGATTTTTCTCTTTTAAGGTTTTAAATATATTTTAAAACATAGATTTTTTTTAAATAGATTTTTATTATTGCTTAAACATATAGAATTACTACTCGCGATGAATTTTAAAATTTTCTTTAAAAATTACAAATATATATATATATTTAATAATTAAAATAAGAAAAATAATTAAAAAACAAACACATAAAACATCTACATGGCATTCATATTAAGAAGTTTAACTCATTTAAATTAAACATCTAAAGAATATTTATTTATCTATCTATACACTTTTAAAAAATGACAAGTTTATAGCAAAAATGAATTTACATTATATTTAAAATTTTATACTTTCTAAGGATTCTAGCAGTTAAAATGCCGTTATGTTAGCTGTGAACATATGCAGAATATTAAATGATAGAATTAAAATAGTGTTTTTAAGGTAATGTTCAATATGTTGTTATCACTACTGTAAAATATAAATATCAGAATTGTTTTCCTAATGCATGTTTAGTATATTACTACAAGCTTTTCTCTAAAACTCGCATGAATACAGACTATGATCCTTTAGAAAGATTTCTAAAAGATCTTTTCATTTTAAAGATTTCCATTCCTTTAGAAAGAGACATTCACCCAGACCAATTTCTCAAGTACAGACAATTGGCCTTTAATCTTACAACAGCAAATAATCTTTCAATGCATCATTGCTGCAATAAACAGTTAAAAAAAAATGTGAAACATAATAATTTTTTTAAGCAGTTGAAACAAACAAACAAAAAAATTATATAAATAAATAAAAAAAGGGGGGGGGGACTCGTTTCTAAATCACATTTCTTTTTCTTAAAAATTATATTTTTCATTTAAAGTATTTAAAGATTCCTTCGCTTACAGTCATAATTTGTCTTAGGTTTCACCATTTTAATGAAATATTACTTTCTTCTATATGTAATATAGAGAAAGTATTGGATTCGCGAAAATTTTCGACCTCCGTTTTTTGACGGATCTACACGTTTTGGGATGTCCTGAACACGAATTGATAGTTTTTAAAAAATGTCTGTCTGTCTGTCTGTGTGTCTGTCTGTCTGTCTGTGTGTCTGTATCATTTTTTTGTGGACGCTGTATCTCACGAACCAATGAATGAAATTTAACCAAACTTGGTATTTAGTTGCACCCTGACATGAACTGGTGCCCATTAGATTTGGGGATCAATAGCTCAACAGGTGGCGCTGTGATCGCATTTTATAGGACAAAATTCCGTATAAATGGGCATAATGAGAGTTATTTTAAACTTGTGATTGTAAAATTAATATGAATTATTGATAATAGTAGTAGTTAACTAGGAAAAAAAAATTGTGCATGGGGGGGCATCGGTTCCCCCCCTGGGGGGGAAGTACCCCCCCAGGGGGGTTAAATTTTGAAGATGGGTATCATTCGAAAGATCTCGTCAATACCTTTAAAACGAATGGTTGAACCATAAATCTGTGATAATTTAAAACAAAGTTATCGATTTTTTTTACTTTTAACAAAAAAAAAACTTAGAAAAAAAAATCGTATTTTTTTTTTTTTTTTTTTTTTTTTTTTTTTTTAAATATTGTTACTGATTGAATATGTATAGGAAAATATAGAAGAAAGTCTTGTGGTGGCCACAACATACTAGTTTTTAATGTGTTTGGTTAGAAAGTCATACCATAGCCTCCTCATGGCTCGGAAACTTGGCAACAGTTCAAGTGGTAGATAGCGCCACCTGGTACAGATTGTGCGACTTTTTTATTCAACAGCCACCAAAAATTTTTAAAAGTGGGATTTGATATACATAAAAGACGAATAGAATCGAAGATACGTTCGGTTATATATATATCATATATCACTTCTTAAAATTGATGATGACAGTCGCATAAAAAAGTCGCGCAATCTGTACTAGATGGCGCTGTTTACTGCTTGAACTGTTGCCGAGTTTCCGAGCCACGCGAAAGGCATCTAGTTTAGGAGGCTATGGTCTTACTAACCCCTTAAAAATCATATTTATATTTAAAAAATCATATTCAATACTAGATGTAATAAAATGTACCAAAATTATTATATATATATATATATATATATTAACTGCATACGAAGTGTTTATTGATATATAATGTTAGGAGTTGAAACTAATATGCACTTTATATTTGTGTGAGTGATTTAACTGTATTAGAAATTACCATTTTAACAGTTCTATGAGGCCTAAGATAAGTATTTCAAGAATAAATATAACTACAAAGTTTAAATACTTCAATTATATGCACGAGAATGAAAATAAAAGGTACTTCAGTTTATAAAAGATAATTAATTATGTGATTAATTTAAAATAATACACTGTTTTTCTTTGATGTATACAAAATGCTAATCAATATCTTTCTAAATTATTTAGTTAATTAATATTTAACAAATCTGATTAGAATACAGCATATTTTTTCTAAACTTTTAAAACGATGTAGCATAGTTTGCTTTCAATAATTAATTGATTTACACAATACCTTTAATGATTTAAATAAGAGATATTTTAATTAATTAACTGCAGTTAATTACTTTTGGGCAATTCTTATACAAAAGAAAATATATAGTATATTAAATGTAAATTCTGATTACTCTATCATCTCAGATTTATATATCAATATAAAAATATATATATATATTGGCCATTTCTTTAATTTTAATATTTATTACTTTAATTGATGTCTTAAATATCATGGAAAATATTTCTCTGTTTCTTAATAAGTAGCTTTAATTATAACATAATTTATTATTAATGTGTAAAAGAGAATTACTTAACATTAATTAGAGGTTGTTGTTTTTTTATTATTATATTTTTAAGGATTTATGTGAATGACTTCCTGAAAGAGGGAAAGAGAAGTGGTTCTAGTAGAAAATTCTCAAAAGAAAATTAAAAAGAAAAACTTAATTAATTAATCAAATTTCCGTGAAAAAATGTGTCAGGTTCATCTTCAGTAATTGAAAATGAATGTTGGAGTATGATAAATTACAATATTAACTGAAACATCTTCCACTTTCATTTAATATTATGGAGTTTTTTTTTTTTTTTAATTATTATTATTAAAATAAAATAAAATAAATATTTTGTTTTTCAAATATTTTCTGATAAAGAATTGTTTCAGCTTATACTTTATAAACAATTAGAACTGCATCTCTTTAAAAAGTAAACATATATAAGTTTATATTGTCAAAAGGTGGTTAAATAATTGACTTATTAGGTTTCCCAAAAACATTTCTATAACTCTCGGGTTCTTTAACAGTAGCAATTCTATGATTTTTTTTAATTGATCCAATTGTTTATTAATTATGCATTTTAAAGTTCTGTGTTTTTAAGTAAGACAATACTTTTTATAAAGTCAGAACTAATATTGCAATGATATCGCTTATGATATCATTTTATATAAATAAACCCTATTTTAAAAATGATACTTATTTATTCTTTTTTCAATAATCTGAGTATTTCAACATCAATATTTTCATAACCTCGTAATTACTTTCTTCTCTTGTTATTTTTCTATTCGGAATTTATCATTACCATGACGATATCGACATTTCTCCACTGAATCCGGGAAGACATGAAAGAGCTATCCTAATCCACAGGTTTAACCGTATTAAATAAAAAGGATAAAATATATATTAAAAGAAGGTGCAGCTTATTTCAACTTAAAATTAATGTCTTAAACTTGCTATAGGAACTATGTTTTGAACATCATTCGAACGATTACGTAATAAATTTAATACTGGGTGATATATTTTGAAAGTCTTCTGAAATAGTATATCTCAAAAATAAATAATAAAATTAAAAATTTATTTTTTTTTATAAATTTTTTATGCCTTTTAAGTATTTAAGAAAATAAAATAAAAGTTTCTTTTACACAAAACTTATAATTTTTTCTGCTATTAAAAAACAAAATTAAACATTTTCTTAGAATTAAATGTTTAATATTAATTAAATAACTATTTTTCCAACAGTAGAGATAGTACAATACAGATTGAAGTTATCTTTTTTTTTTTTTTCTTTTTGTTGTCAACATATTTAAGAACACTTTATTATTTGTAACATTTTATTACAAAGTTTACTAAGTTTGAACGCATATAGCTGGCATTATTTAAAGTACTCCATTAAAAATAGACCATTAACATAACATTAGAGAAGAATTTTTGTTTAAAACAACTTTGTTAAAAACAATCTACAAAATATTTAATAAAAATCTGAGCGAGAATATTTCTCATTATTTATTTTTTATTTATTTATAATTTAATACTAATTTTATTTTTTATTTTTATGTACACATACTGCTAAAAAATTAATATAAAATGTTACACATGATGACACTACATAACGTTTGTTTACGGTAAATTCTTACAACAAAATATTTTAAAAGGAATTTACACAAGCGCAAAGAAATTTAAAAGAATATATATATATATATATATATGAGGCGCAATTCACGAACAAAAGGAGAAAAAAAAATTAAGATTTATATACTGTCATGAAAAAAACGTGAAATATTATCTCCTAAATTTAAGATTTATCATTTTAATTAACATTTTAAATATTAGAAAGAGCTTCTTCTTCTTTTTCTTCAATAAACACTGTAAATTTTAACATAATTTATGATTAATATGCAAGAAAGTAATTGGGCATTACATGACATTAATCAGATGCTCTCGTGTTTATTTTTTCAATTTCACGAAAGAATGAGTTACTCAAGAATAAGAAAAAAAAGTAATGAGCAAAGAACTTCTTGAAGCGAGAGTAAAAACGCAGTAATTATTTAATCAATTTTCCTTGAAGAAGTGTTTGATAATCTCCTTACAGTCATTTAAAAGGAATGTTACATTACGTTTGTGTGTGTGGGGGGGGGAGGGGGGGAGCATTATGAATCGCTTTCGTTAAAGAGAATTTCTTCATTAAGTTTTCTGTCTGTGACTGTTATATTTTCATTATATTTTTGATTTTGTTGATATTGATATTGGTTCATTATTTTTTAAATACTATTAAGTGTAAGTGTTTTTTATAGGCTATTATTAATATTTTATATTTTATTCAATAAGTTATTGAAAATTATGCACGAAAATTTTCAAAATGAAATACAAAATAAAATACGAAAGTATTCAAAATACACATATAAATAAAATGTATTTTCAAATACACAAATAAAAAAAATTCATTTTCGTATGCAAGTTTGCGTTGTTTTAAATATAGTTAACAGTTTTCAAAAAAAAAAAAAAAAAAAAATGCTTATCTACGTTTCTTTTTCAATTTTTTTTTTTATAAATGATGCAAATTATATTTAAAATCATAAAAATTTCATTTCGCTTCTTTGCTGAGGTTTTGAAGTACTTAAATTAAGTTATTGTAATAACTTAAAAAAAATAAATAAAAAATAAAGTAGATTTTTATTACAATTTTCATTTTAAAGTAATTACACATATCACATTACGAAATTATATAAATTTACATGAGTGTATTTTGTTTTTGGATTTAAAAAAAAAAAAAAAATGTTCGAATACCACAATCTTATGAAATCTAGTTTCACTTAATTTCAGTACATTAATGTGTATCGTTTTTCTAACATAATTACATTATTAGATTTAGTTAAGTGCTTGCCACTCAAAACTTTTCTTCCTCATTTCGTATAATATAACTATTCTTCAAATTCTTCTAATTAATATTTAAATACTTTATATTTGAATAATTTATACTTGATAATAATTTATATTACTCAAATAATTTACATTTGAATTATAAAAATTTTCAAAAAATATAATAACACTGTTTGCCATGAAAAGTGTATCTTACACCATTTCAGCATAGTCTTATGTAAAATGACTTCCTGAATCCGAATATGACCACCATTTTGCCTCATCACCCACCGTTTTCTTGTTACGCCCTCTCCTCCATTTTTATCATTGTTTGGTAATTTTATGCCCATCAGTTTGATTTGGAGAGGAACGATGATTATTTTAACCATTAAATGTCTTCTGACCTGAGGGGCTACAGAGGTAGAAAGTTCTAAAACACGAACATTTGTAGTAAGGAGGATATTTAAGGGTATTTGTGCCCCCCCCCCAAAAAAAAAAATCAATAAAAACAATCAGTTTTTGTTTCTTTTCTTTTTCGTAGCATTTCTTTAATTTTTTGCATATTCCAACTTCCAGTTTGCCATTTTCTTACAAAAACACCCCAAATAATAAAAATTATACAGTGATTTTTTTTTAAATGTTGGTGAGTGGAGTAAAGGCAAGAAAGTTTGACTGATTTACTATACGACGTTTTCTTTCAATAACTCCCACGTTAAATGTTTTGGGCAGTAAAACATGAACAGTAATACCTCCTGCTTTGACACGGGTTAAAGGCCATTGCTCTTATCATTGTAGTCGTCAGTCTTTCTCTAACTTTAGTACACGTTTTGTGATAAGAGAGTAAACTTTATGGTGTTCTCGACAGTGGTGATCTTTAACACGCGTCAAAGGAGGATATTTTACTGTTCATGTTTTACTGCCCAAAACATTTAACGTGGGAGTGATTGAAAGCAAACGTCGTACAGTGAATCAGGCAAACATTCTTGCGAGGGCTTTGAGATTTTACACCACTCACCAACATCTTGGAAAAAAATTCACTGTATGATTTTTTTTATTCGGGGTGTTTTGGTAAGAAAATAGCAAACTGGAAACTGAAACATGTAAAAAAAAAAAAAAAAAAAATTGAAATATTGAAAAGAAAAAAAAAAATGTTTGTTTTTATTGATTTTTATTTATTTTCTTGGCACAAATCACCTAAAATTCCCTACTTACTACAACTGTTCGTGTTTTAGAACTTTCTACCTCTGTAGCTTCTCAGATCAGAAGACATTTAACGGTTAAAATAATCATCGTTATTCTCCAAATCATACTGATGGGTATAAAATTACCAAACAATGATAAAAATGGGGGAGGGGGCGTAACAAGAAAACGGTGGGTGGTGGGGCAAAATGGAAGCCAGATTCGGATTCAGGAGGTCATTTTACATAATAATCTTACAGAACAGTATCAGATACAGATTTTGTTTTTTTCAGAGCAGTGTAATTAGATTAAATGACATTATGTTGACACCATGTCTCCATGGTTGTGAATACTTCTACGAAAAACTTTACTTTGAAATAAAGGATTGGCAACCGACTTTATTCTTAGGCAGAAAAAGATGTTTATGTTTATGTTCGACACAGTGATGTTGCTTCTGTATACGTATATTCCATCATTGTAATTTGTAAATATGTAAATATTATTATGCTCTATATAAATTTAACGTTACGAAAAGGAAACTTTGTTATTACTCTACAACAACTACAGATTCAATTGCATATATTAATTATTCTATCTGGTCTAACTAAAGCTATATTAAGGCAAAAAATAATGAAAATATTCTTAATGAAGCACGTCATATTTGTAATTGAATGTAAAATAATAAATAAAGTTAAGTGTGGAAACTATAAGCAACTATTTCTAAAACACTAATTTATTTATGCAAATTTGTATGCACAAAACCCTCAAATATTCCAAATTTATTCAAAAAATAAAAAAATAAAAAATCAATAAAAATTATGTAAATTTAGTAGACAAAGATTAAAAAAAAAAAAAAAAAAGTGAAAAAGAATTTAAATAATTTCAAATAGGAAAGACATTTTGAAAAATGAATATAAGCATTCATGTTATACAAATGTTTTGTTTTGCGTATGACCAAAAATATTTTTAGAAGGCTATAATAATTTTTACTGAGGAAGCTTTTTCTTTTTTTCTTTTTTTTTTTTTTATTTTTTAACAAAAGGACAAAATAACTGTCATTAGCAGTTACATACCAGTGGTTTAAAAAATCTAATTCTTGAAACATGACAATATACTTTTTCAATACATATATATATATATATACACTATTACTTAAAATTTCTTTTAGTACTTTGATTTTCAAATTATTGAAAATTTGAACTAAACTTAAATTAAACTATACTTATATAAACAGGTTTTAAAAAATTTTATCAAAACTGTACATCAATTTCAAAATGCGAAAAAATATAATCTAACGAAATGTTGGCATAACAAAGCAAAAAGATTTCAAATAGAAAAATTTAGCTTTTTAAATTCCTATATATTTTTGATTTTAAGATATACATTTTTCAATATATATATATATGTATATATATATATTCCAAAGTTACTGAAATGATAAAATATTTTTGTTTTCTCATAGAGGAAAAGAAAGGGAAAAACTTACAAAATATAGATGCATGCATGCAAAGGCATTTTACTGTTACTGTTTTATTATTCATGAGGTTTTGATTACGTTTGCTTTTTCCTTTTCCATTTTCTATTTAAACATGTATGCAAATATTTGTATCACTTTTCAGATAGAGAAAAATTGCTTATGGTGAGTAAAATACATATCTAATATGAACGAAGCCAAATAAGAAATAAGATGAAACAAGAATGTTGTCTGATACTGTAAACACATAATCTATTGAAACATTAATTTCTGATGTAATATTTTTAAGTGAAACACAGATTTAACATCTTGATGCGATAGTAAAAATATAATGCATTTGTTTTCCTTATTTATATTTTCATTTTATTTTTAAATACGTTCTAAAAATTATACAGGATGTCGTTCATTAACTATGAAAATGTATTAGAGATGTTAGAATGTAAGGTTGAAATTTTATAACAAATGTGCGAAAAATTACAGAGCCGGGAATCGAGCCCGGTCACACCACCTAACATTTGCGGATGTTCTACCATTTTCTAATAATTTTAGTTGTTATATCGGTCGTGTCTCGATTAATATTATCACCTATGTTATACCGGAGGTTGCAGACAAGGTGACCTTACCAACAGATATTATGTGTAAGACGCCGAGTGGGTAATTTGCCACTCAAGCGCAGTTGTAGGTCATCCGCACAGTAAGCGCGTTGGGTTGTGGAGATCGGACAGCACTAGGGTCCTAGGCCTGAAGGGGAGTGCCTTCCGTGGTTGTTTGTCTATGGGTTCTTACCCCGTAGCGATAGTTTCGGAGAAAACCACGGAAAACTCCGAATTGCTAGGTTGACGAGCGCAACCTGGGATCGAACTCGGCCCCTCACGTCTACCCGCTTTGAGCACAGAAGCGCTCGGTCGATGGTGGCTCCGCACAGTAAATGAACTGCCCATGTTAGATTCTCGACTTTTGCATTTTTGGCATAGTTGGTACAAAAATTCAACCTTACACTCCAACATCTCAAATAACTACACAGGATGTTTAAAAAACATTAACTTTGATGATAATTCTTTAAATATATTTCTTATATATGCAATAAAATTTGCAACGTTGTTATAAAAAGGAAATTTTTAAAATGTTTCATAGATTCATTAATTACAATGGGTAAAATATTTCTCATACTGTCATCAAATCATTCAAACATTCGGTTGTGTATCATAAAAAAGAACTTAGAGATATGTTTAAAGAAATTTATTGACAAATTAGTCGAAAATTAAAATACGTGTGTGCTAAGTTTTCTTTATTAACCCAGTTATGTTTGAAGTTTAAATTTTTGATTGTATGCAGGAAATATATATATGGCGCAGCAGTTCCTGCTTGAGCATCGGCCGGAATGAAAGAATTGCATTCCCGGCGTATGTAATTAATTATTTATGAATATAAATAAGTAATTACACACGATTTCTTACATTTCTGTCATATCAACAGCCTTGGTTTTTCCTACATTCAAATTTAAATAATTTTACATATTAAAAGCGACCATCTTTATTTATATTATATATATATATATATATATATATATATATATATATATATATATATATATATATATATATATATATATATAAATTACTTGAACTATAGTAAAATGTAGAGCAGTCCCGTGTACCTAGGGCCGCTCTTTTTTAATGCTCAAAACAGATCCCCTGACCAGTTTAAAACTATGAAATTGATAAGTACATATCTTTAGGGCAAATTACATGCTTCCAATTGGAATTAATATAAACATTTAAAGTAATAAATTCCAACAAATAGGAGGTTTTTAAATAACCTTCCCATATGACCCTAGGTACAACACCCTCATTGTAACTACGACCGCTTTGTTTCAATGCCCAAAAGCAGAGCTCCTGACCTGTTTAAAATTATGAAACTGATATGCACATATCTTTAGGACTAATATTTTAATTAGTATTAATCTAAACACATAAAATAATAAATTCCAACAAATAGGTGGTTTTTAAATAAACTTCACACATGTCCCTAGGTACAGCACCCTCATTGTACCTGTTACAATTTTAGATCTCTCGGGTTTTCGGCCATCTTTTTTTTTTTAATCTACAAGGTTTTGCTTTAGGGAAAAATCGTACCTGTTCAAGCAGAGTACACGAAAAGATGTTAGATGTTGAAAATTTAGAAGTTTCAACATGACATGAAGCAGATACATACAGTTCTATGATTTTTAATTCACTCTCTTCCTGAGTAAAATCCCTTTTTGGCAATTTATAGAGGGATCTGGTCTATTGGTCACATTTGAGCTTAAATATTCATCCTCGGTGAATATGTTTTGATTCACTGGCCATATGCCAGATACTCGAAAGCTTGATAGAATGTTTACAGAAGTAAAGGCTGACGGATAGCACATGCCAACATATATTCGTTCTAAACAAGATTTTAAGCGATATCATTATTTTTTCTTTTAATTTCTTTTTGTTATTATTATTATTATTAATATAAAAAATAATGTTTATATATATATATATATATTTTTTTTTTCAAACTTATTTATGGATTGAGAGCCTACTACAGACTTAATACATTTCATGCTTTTAAATTTAGTGAATACAAAGAGATTTTTTTCTTTTGAATAAATAATAAATTTTTATGAGCTTTTCAAACTTAATAAAGATATTTCCAGAGTTATATATATATAGAGAGAGAAACAAAGAGATTTAAATAAATTTATTTTTACATAAGATTTATTATATCTATTAATTATAATTGTTTTTAAATACAAATTTTTTAGCTTTCAAAACGCTAAGCTCGCAATCGTACGTTTCAGGATTCGATACCTGAGCCGGCCAAAGACCCTTATATACAGTAATGGTGGCTGGTGAACGTAAAATCGGTCGTGGCCGTAATGTTCTCCATGTCCCCATCCTAAACTATAGCTCTGGGATTCACTGAATCGGAAGAGAGCAATTCCCTACGTGGGTGATCAAAATTGTGATGGGGTGACTCCGAGCAGCCCCTTGGGTTGAGTTCCAGAATATTGTTGACTGCCTATAGCCCATCACCATCGAAAAGTAAAATCCAAACAAATAACCGATTTAAAAAAAAAAAAAAAAAAAAAAAACTAGTGTGAATACGTCCTATGCCTCCTTCAATTACTTTTGTGTAAATCACATAGACCAATTGATGTTAATTAACACACCATTTGTACCATTCCTTTGGGTTTGTCTTTCTTATTTTTTCATTTTACGAACAAATTATTCTTGGTGTATATATATATATATATATATATATATATATGAACATATTACTTTCCAAGTTTAGGACGTATATAAAAGAGCTAGTTTATTTTGTAAATTAGTAAAAATATTTTCTTTATTTATATATATATATATATAAAAAAAAAAAAAAAAAAAAAAAAAAAAAAACTAAATTATGAAAAACCTACATAAGGACTCTTAATTTTTATTTCTATCACGGAAAACTTCATTCCGCACATTTATAAAGGTACTCAATATTTTCTATTCATGAAAAAATAATATCAAAGGTTTCTATTAAAAAATAGGTGTAAAAAACTTTATTTAGAGTAAGTAAATGTTTGTGTCTGTGTTATAGCGTTAAAACACTCAAAACAATTCACTTATTTCCTAATGGTGTTTGCTAAATAATATTTTAGCATTAGTTTGTTATTATTTATTAATTTATATACATTATATCATTATAATTCAAATTCAAATTTTATATGAACAGTTTAATATTTCATACCAGGCTTCTGTTCCTGCACTGAGAAAAAAGTCTGTAACTGACATCAAGAATCTAAATTGTGACTCTAGAAAATAAGTTCCATGTCATTCTTATATATTCTAGTCCCTTTTGAAAGCGAGTACTAGAAACCCCTCCTAGAAATCTAGAGCGTTTGCCTATATTCAACTATAAACTTGGTTTATAACCATATTCTAGAAAATAAGCGAGAATTTATCACAATACAAAAGATTCAAAAGATTCAGAATATTCTTTCACCATCTAGAAATGTGTAAACTAGAAATTCTCGATAATTTCGTCTATTCCGTTTATTGGCGTTCCTTATGCGCATAGCTCGGAAATCTATATTTCTAGTTAAGGGATTTAGAAAATGACCACTTATTCATTCTAGTTGAAGGCGCTATATATATATATTTTGCAGTGTGCATATTATTTTTTTGTTATAAAGTACGCAATCTTATTAATCTGAAGCATAACAGCAAAATGATTTTGCTTTAGATTCAAAATATTTGACTTCATATAGCAGTAATAAACTTAACATAAAATGTATTCAAAAAGGGTTTGAATTAACTGATCTCATTTATCAATAATATTCTTAAGAAAAATTAGAACCAACATGATTTTAACATACTCCTCTCATAAAAAAAATACATTATCTCTTTTATTAAAATTAAAAAGTGCTTTATTATCTAGAAAAATAACATATCTTTTATTTAGGAAAATTTCACAGAAATATTAAATGTCGAGAAGACGTATAACTCATATCTTAAAAAAGCAGTTTACTAGTACTCAAATACTGACTTTTAAAATTATACATTAGAAATGACAAAGTAGATTTCCTTTCTTCTAAAGAAAAGAAACTGAAAAAAAAAGGAGGGGATATCTTGTATGCAAGAGAATATTTGCTCTGAATATTTTATTATTCATGAGATTTTGATTACAGTTACATTTTTTTTCTTTCGTTTTCTATTTAAATATGTATGTAAATATTTATACTTTTTCAGATACTGAAAAATTATTTACAAAACTGAAATACATCTGTGATGTAAAGAATAATATAAAATAGGAAACAGGAAAGATATCTAAAATATATACGTCATGAAATATATTAGAAATTCAAAGAATATCTGTAAAATTTTCTGAAGTAACAAAACTTCAGATTTAAATAATAATAATAATATAATAATAATAAAAGGCATTTTTTTTATGCTTGTTAATCTGTTTAGTTTGTACTTTATATTTAACTATTACAGGATATATTTTTCTTATTATACAGAATGAAAATTTGTCTTTAACTCTCCGAGCGGATGATACGTATTTTTCCGTATACTGAACAGTAATTTTTTCCCTTAATGAATACATAATTTAAAATAATAATAATAATAATAATAATGTATTCTTAGCTTGCTTTTAAAGTAGGAAAGAAACATACAATAGTCATGAGTTTGAGCTTGACATCCATAGTCACTTTTTTAATTTCAAATTTAAATAACTACTGTTTTGTGACATTAAAAAAAAAAAAAAAAAAAAAAAAACAGAGAAAACAACATTAAAATTTTGCACATAAAATATCTGAATCATGTATTAAATAAAATAGGCATTTCTATTTAGTTATCAGACAGTAATATTCAATATAAACATGTAACTCAAGCTAATTTGGAGAGAAACTAAAAGACTATTTTTTTTTTCAATGTTTTTATATAAAACAAATTACCATTGTACTGGCTTATTAATGAGGAAAAAAAAATAATATTTTGCTGATCGACCTGAAACAAATTTTCATTATATTAATTTACTTATCAGAACTAAAATTAAGATTTAGGATTTAATGTAATAAATTAAAAGTTTAACTTAAGCGATAACATTTTTTTAATTTGTACATAAGTACAGGGTGGTTATAATTAAACTTCCCGTATAAACAGCATCCTGCAGCGCAAACAGGCGAACGTTATTCAACGAAATTTGGAATATAGATTACACACCAAAATATATACTTATGTTATAAAAAAGTTACTCGTTAATTTTCTTTATATTTTATATTTTGTAACAAACATCAAAAAGGAAAGTGCAGTTAATTAAAATTACCTGATTTTTCTCATATATTCTATAATTAATTCTCTCATATATTTTCCTGTTTTTTGTTAAATTTTGCGTACAAAAATGGTGTGTATCATGCTTTTCTTTTATTTATTGGTAAGTATATATGATTGGCTATTATTACTATTTTAATGAGGTGTCGAGCAAATTTGAGATTCTTTAATTCATTACTATTCTCAGAAACATATTGGTATTTTCCCCTTTGGCTATAATTTGCCCTTAATAACAATCCCACACATACACACACGCACGCACATATATATATATATATATATATTTATTTATTTATTTATGCTTGATTTTGCCCTTGTTACAGCTATGTTTAGAATTCTTATTTTATATATACACCAGTGCACACAAAACCTAAAGACGGGTTTCATTATCTAAGCTATCTAAAAATTTTATTTTTTCTAATTCCACCAAAATATGGACCTAAAATTGCTTTTTCTGTCATTATTAAAAATATCTGCAATTCCTGGTTGTAGGCACCTTCATGTAACCGATTGTGAGCATGCTTGTTTTATTCGTTTAAATCGTGTGTGTTTGACTTAAAAATTGTCAGATGTGGTCGTTTATGTCAACATAACATGTCTTATTAGTGTTTTTATGTGTTTTTAGGCATTTTGGGATATTTTTACACATGTCAACCCCGGAAAAGTCAACCGATCCAAAATAAATGGATTTTAATCCGCCGTATAAAACCATTTAGAATTGCTTATGAATAAGAAATCCGTAAAAACGACTGCCAGAGAATACGGACTTCCTTGCCGCATCTATGTCCTACCAGAAGAAGCCTGGTAACTGCACCTGTCAAACTGCTAGCCAAGCGCTCTAAAAATAGGAACTTCCACAATCTGATGATGATGTCTACTTCTGTATCATCTGAATGGAGTACCTGCTACCATGTCTAACAAGAGCCAACTTAATCCAATCCAACGAGGGTGATCGTCTGGTGCATTTGAAGTGTAACAATAGGCCGACAAAGTATAGTACTTGCATGCATTGCACTTCTGAATTGAAGGGCAAAGATGATAATGAATAAAATTAGAAAAATTTCATTTTATGCTGTTATTTTGGACACTGAATCCTTACAAAAGAAATAAATTTTGTTATTTTCTGTATTTATGGCGGTTTTTCTTATTATTTTCCCATTTTTAGTAGATTTTTCTCGCGTGTCCACACTTGAGTGCACAGCTTTTTTTGGCCAAAATTTGACCGCTTCAAAAAATTGGGGATAAAAATATTCTGATTGACGGAATAAATACAGTTACTTTATGAAACGTTAGGTAAGGGTTCTAGCCTTCCACTTTTATTGATATGTTTGCATAATATCTACACTACACTGAGAAGAAAATATGTACAGCCTTCATTTAGAACGAATAAGTGATCATTTTCTAAATCCCTAAACTAGAGATATAGATTTCCGAGCTATGCGCACAGAGCACGCCGATAAGCTGTATAGAAGAAATGATACAGAATTTCTACTCTATACATTTCTAGATGGTGAAACAAAATTCTTAATATTATGAATCTTTTGTAGTGCGAGAAATTCTTGCTTGTTTTTCTAGAATTGGGTCATAAACCAAGATTAAAGTTTCTAGAACTCGCCTCTGGTATTCTCATTTATTTGCAGAGATTTTTAATAAGTTTGATCTTGATAATATAGACAAACGCTCTAGAATTCTAATTGGTGTTTTTAGAACTCGCTTTCAAAAGGGACTGGAATTTATAAGGATGACACAGAACTATTTTTTGTAACGTCACAATTTAGATTCAAGATGTCAGTTACAGAATTTTTTCTCAGTGTATCAAAAGTTATAAACCGAAATCAAAACCGTGTGCACAACCGGAGGCATTTCCCTATATGTATATGTACATATATTTATATACCTGAAACATTCCTGAAACATTCCTCCTAATATATATATTAGGGTTGTCCTTAAAAATTAACCTTGAAATTTTTTATGCGGCACACACTTATTTTGTTCTATGTATAAAGTAATGACTTTCACTAAAATTTCAAAATTTTAAAACAAGTTTTAAGGGTGACGACCGAGGTTTGACAAAGGGTAGTGACCGAAGTTTGACATACTTTGTAATTTCATTATAAAATATTATATATTAATTACATTAAAAATCGAGACAGTATACATTAAAATATTCAATTTAAAATATTAAAATATACATAACATAAATTTAAACATTTCGAGGCTCCTCATCAGTACCCCCCCCCCTTTTCGCGTACAGGGGTTATTTATAATACTGGCGAGCTTCGCCCGCTAGCGGGTCAGTATTTTCAAATGAATCACAAAAATTCATGAATCACTAACAGTAACTTTTAGCGTTAAGATAGAAATTTTAAAAAAAAATCATTTCTGATTGGGTAAAAAGTCGGCCCGGGTCCCCACTGCCTTCGGCAGCGCAGTCCCGTGTGCACTGCGCGCGCACAACTTAAGGGATACACGCGCTGCGCGCGCGTATTCCTTCCCTGACCCTTCGCGCCCCCCCCCAAAAAAATCATTTCTGATCGGATAAAAACTCACACCGGGTTCCCACTGCCTTCGGCAGCGCAGACCCATGCGCGCGCACGTACGAACGTATACGCGCGCTGCGTGCACATATCCCTTCTCAAGTTAAATTTTTATTCTTAAGAAAAGAAAATTTAAAAAATCATTTCTTATGGGGTACAAAGTCGGACCGGGTCCCCACTGCCTTCGGCAGCGCAGTCCCGTGCGTGCTGCGCGCGCACAAGTTAAGGTATACACACTCTGCGCGCGCGTATTCCTTCCCCGACCTTTCGTGCCCTTTAAAAAAAAATCATTTCTGATCGGGTAAAAACTCATACCGGGTTCCCACTTTCTTCGACATCGCAGACCCATGCGCTCTGTGCGCGCACGTGTGAAGTTATACGCGCGCTGCAAGGTTATATTCCTCTTCAAATCAAATTTTTATTCTTAAAAAAAAAAAAAAAATCAATTCTCATTGGTTAAAAAGTCGGGCCGAGTCCCCACTGCCTTCGGCAGCGCAGTCCCGTGCGTGCTGCGCGCGCGTATTCCTTCCCTGACCTTTCGTGCCCCCTAAAAAAAAATCATTTCTGATCGGGTAAAAACTCATACCGGGTTCCCACTTCCTTCGACAGCGCAGACCCATGCGCGCTGCGCGCGCACGTGTGAAGTTATACTCGCGCTGCAAGGTTATATTCCTCTTCAAATCAAATTTTTATTCTTAAGAGAAAAAAATAAAAAAAATCAATTCTCATTGGTTAAAAAGTCGGGCCGAGTCCCCACTGCCTTCGGCAGCGCAGTCCCGTGCGCGCTGCGCGCGCACAAGTTAGGGGATACGCGCGCAGTGCACGCCTGTTTCTTCCTCACCCTTTCAGCCCCTCTTAATTAACCTGCGTATACCAAGTTTGAACGGTTTAACTCAATTAGCTGAGATGCAAAAGAAAACCTAATCAAGACACCTCAAAACGTGTAAATCTGGTGAAAACTTTCGATGATATAAAAGAACTTTAAAATATCTTTCGAAGGATGTATTAAAATAATTTAATCATAATTAGAAATTGAAATATTGAAATTTTAAAATATTACAGCGAAATCTTACGGTAGAAATTTCTGTAATCCACTGTTCGATTCCAAATCAACAAAGCTTTCTAATTATGTATTACTTATGAAATTATTTTAATTAGTAGCTGAGATACAAAAGAAAACTGATTCAGGACGCCTCAAAACGTGTAAATATGTTGAAAACTTTCGATAATATAAAAGAACTTTAAAATATCTTTCGAATGATGTGTTAAAAATAATTTAATCATAATTAGAAATTGAAATATTGAAATTTGAAAATATTACAGCGCCATCTGGCGGTAGCAATTTCTGTAATCCACTGTTCGATTCCAAATCAACAAAGCTTTCTAATGATGTATTACTTATGAAATTATTTTAATTAGTAGCTGAGATACAAAAGAAAACCTAAATCAGGAGACCTCAAAAAGTGTAAATCGGGTGAAATCTCGAATTCCGTTTTCGATAATGTAAAAGTACTTTAAAATGTGTATCGAATGACGTATTAAAAAAAAATTGATCATGATTAGAAAAAGAAATATTGAAATTTAAAAATATTAGAGCGCCACCTGGCGGTAGAAATTTCTGTAATTTTCTGTTCGATTCTAACTCAACAAAGCTTTCAAATGATGTATTACTCATGAAATTATTTTAATTAGCAGTTGAGATACAAAAGAAAACCCATTCAGGACACCTCAAAACGTGTAAATCAAGTGAAATCTCGAATTCCACTTTCAATATTTTAATTAGTAGCTGAGATACAAAAGAAAACCCATTCAGGAGACCTCAAAACGTGTAAATAAGCTGAAATCTTGAATTCCACTATTGAAATGCAAGTGAAAACCTAATTAGGACACCTCAAAACGTGTAAATTGGGTGAAAACTCGAATTCCACTTTCGATAATGTAACCGTACTTTAAAATGTGTATCGAATGACGTATTAAAAAAAAAAAAAAATGAAACATAATTAGTATCTGAAATATTGAAATTTTAAAATATAACAGCGCCATGACACCTCAAAGCGTGTAAGTCAGGTGAAATTTCGAATTCCATTACCTACGGTAGTCGGTTGATGCAAGTAAATAGAAAAAGAAATATTTTTACCTTAAGTGTATTTGTGTCGCTATAGAAACTGGCATCCTCTTTCGATAGATAAAATGTCAGGCGTGTTAAGATAAAATTTAATTTGCAATTAAAATGTAAATCTTTTGTTTATTGACGAAAATCGATGAAATTTGAACTGCAAGTTTGTTTTGTGGTGTTGAGATTGTATACAAAGTGAAATGTACGAATTTGAAAAATTGAAGAAAATAGAAATTTGCAATTTTTTATCCCACTTAAAATCCATCTGTTCATCAATCAGTGGCAGGTGCTTTTTTTTCCGCTTCCGCTGTCTAGACGATCGTTTGCAAAGCTAAGATTCTTGTGATTTGTTGCCAACATTTTTTTTATAGTTTAGTTAATTTAAAAAAATCTAATTATCCGATCGATAAGCCGTTTAAACCATCGGATTAAGAAAAAAAAGCCCTTTCCAATGGTATCTTGTTTGTAACAATACGACTGATATTTCTAATTTATTTTCCACTTTTTCCGTAAAAATGTCGCTTTTTAAGCATTTAATCATGATTTCTGGGTCATTTTTCGGTAGACATGGGTCGACATTTTAATTAATATCTCCGCTAATTAGGGTCACATCGCTTAGCGAATTATCGCGATGTCGAGATGAAGAAATTCTGCGTCTGTCGACACCGGTTTCGAGGCGATGCGACCATTAGCGCCGGAGCTTTAGCGATGACAAGGCATTTCTCACAGACCGACAGACAGACAGACAGGCAGACAGATGCGCACAGATTTTAATAATATAAGGAGATTAATATTCCTTGTAAATCTTGCAGTTCAGTTTATATTGGTGAAACTGACCGTTCCTTTCATACTCGAATTCTCGAACATAAAAGAATTTTCAAAAACCGCGATATTCGTTCTAAAATAGTGCAGCATGCCATAGAAACCGACCATCTACATGCTTTTAACAATACTAAAATAATCGTATCTAACTGTTCAAATTATCATTCAAAAATTTTACTAAAAGGCTGGTATACAAAACCGAATTTTTCACCGCTTAATGAGGCATGCACAAGTCCTGCTGAATATGCTGCACTTTCGAAAAGGAAATCTATTGTTTTTTCAGCATTTACTGTTGATGCATTTTATTGATGAGGAGCCTAAAATAAGTCTCGAAATGTTTAAATCTATGTTATGTGTATTTTAATATTTTAAATTGAATATTTTAATGTATATTATCCCGATTTTTAATGTAATTAAAATACAATTATTTATATTGAAATTACAAAATATGTCAAATTTGTCAATTTTTAATTTTTTCAAACCTCGGTCGCCACCCTTAAAACTTGTTTTAAAATTTTGAAATTTTTGTGGAAGTTTTTATTTTATACTTAAAACAAAAGAAGCGGGTGCCCCAAACAATTTTTTTTTTTTTTTTTTTTTTTTTTTTTTAAGGACAAACCTAATATATATATTTAAAAGGAATTATGTATGTTTTTTTTTTAAAACGACATAAAAATATTTCTATATGACTCTCACTTTAAGAAAAAAGTACATAATGTTTTGTATGAAAAAAATAATTTATTTATGCACAAATTAATGTGTGAAATGTTAGTAATATATATGTAGGTATATACTTTGTTAGAGCAAAGAACTACAATATTTGATTTCATTCCTGAAATAAGAGTATTGATTCCTAAATGTCAAGTTCTAAATTTCCCGTGCTAAGAATGATTTGTAGACAGAATAAAAGTCAATTTTATTGCAAACGATGAATCATATTCGTTAACTTATTATCCAGATTTTTATCACGCGAGTTTTTCTAAATTGCATGCGCGATATATTTGAACCTGTGTATAAAAATGATGAAAAATGAAATTTACGATAATCTTTCGAGTGTTAAATTTGAATTTTTATATTAAATTTTTTATAATTTCTTTAACTTATTATTTAGTGTTTGTATCCGTATTCTATTAATTTCCAAAAATCATCATACCAGAAAAGATTCAGTAGTTCATTAACAAATTTACAAAAATAGAACTATAATCGTCCAGAAGACGAAAAAAAAAAAGAATCACTTAATTAGCCTCCAGAAATATTTTATAAATATGTGAACTAAATATGTGAACCTGATCACAGTAACGATTTATTATAGCCCCCTTGGCGACGGAATTTATTTATGTCATTTATTTTTTATGTGATTCCCTGTATTAAAAACGGGAAATTTTTTGGATACTTGTTTTGCTAATATTTTTAACGATTGGATCCTTTCTTTAATTATGAAAATACTTCATATTCCCGTTATATATTTAATGTATGGCTATGTTTAAAATAGTGCTCTTAGAAATAAATTTTATAATACTAAAAGTGCAATTTTTCCAATAAAATGATACAGCGAGGCAAAAATAAATAAAAATACTGTACAACAGTAGAGAAATACTATAAAGTTGTAATTTTAGGCTCTCAGCAAAGGCAATAGACTTTGGTTTATTTAAGAACGCATAGGCTTGTGAGTTTGGAAATGAGATTTTGGGCGGGATAAACTTCTGGTACCTTTCTAGATGGGAATTCGAAATGGAGTGTGTGATCTGGAGTGAGAAATGCAAGAGTTTTAATACGTTTTCGATCCATTTTCACTTTTCAGGTAGATTTCTGCAGGAAATATCACTTTCCAGAGATATGTTTTAAAATCTGTTCCACCGTTGCTAATTTTTCAGAGCTCCATTTTCTTTAGTTATACGATTACGTACTCCACATAGTAACAGCTTATTCAACAGCATTTTTAATTTCGCTCATAGTCACAATTAGAATTTTATCGGTAGCGTTGTTGACGAGAGGTAGATAAGGCAGGTCTCTGTTATTATAATTATGGAGTTTTTGCGAGATTTTCTTTAATAGGATGGGAGAGGACTTAAGGCAGATAAACTTGAAGTTTACATTTATGATAAGGATGTCATATGAACACAAATATGGTAAAGAAACAATATATTTAACCCTATATAAAAGTCAAAATCAATAATGCGATTTCTAACATTAGAAGGGAGGACTAAATTTTGAATATACATGTCGTTAGGTAAATTACAAATGCAGAAAGTATTTTGAGGTTTAAAATCACATTGAAAAAGTTGTTGACTTTTTGCATAGTTCGAAACTTAGTCCGGTTATAAAGAAGAATTCTGTATTTCTCCCCTCCTCCCTTTCCTAAATATAGAATTAGCATGTTAAGACCACAACAAAACCTTCTTCTATATATATATTTTTTTTTTATAAAAATTATACATTAAAATTATTATTTATTAGAATCATTTCTCATGATGAATGCAGGTGATTTTCATCTTATAATACAATGAATGCCGAAAGAATATAAAATTTGTGCCGTCATCTAAGAAAAAACGTTTTTTTTTTAATTAAAAAAATAATAGCTTTGATCCTAATTATCAGAGATCTATGGTTCAATCATTCTTATTTCATTTCATTTTAAAGGTATTTACGAGTTCTTTTAAAATATATCCATATTTCCTAAAATGTATACCCTTACATACACACATTTTTTTCTAGCTTATTATTACTATTATAAATATATTTTATTTATTACACAATCATTCTACAAAAAATTCTCCTTATGTGCATTTATACGAAATTTTGTCCTATGCTGTCATATTAAAAATTACGAAAAAATGAGATGACAGCTACCCTGTTGTACGATAACTGTAATCCGAGACAATTTAGGTTAAGTTGAATTTCGTTCATGATTTCGAGGGATACAGTATCCACAAAATTTTTATACTCACGGACTGACATTTTATAAAAATGATGAAATCGTTTTCAGGATATCTGAATACGTTCAAATCAGTTGAAAACCGGAGGTCAAAATTTTTTACAAATCCAATACTTTCTACTTATATGTATAGAAATTCAGAATCTAATCAATTTTTAATGTAAAGTTTTTATATTATTATTATTATTATTAAAATTTTGAATTCTTGTTAATATACAAAATATGGCAAGTTACTTCATTTTTAGTGGAAAATTCTTCTTCTTCTTTTTTTACTTTAATTGTTCCTTTTATAAGTTACAGTTGGATTATTACTATTACTCAATACTTTAATTAGCTTAAAAATATAAAATTAAAATAATATTTTTAATTAAAATATAAGTAAGATGTTAAACTATGCATGTTTTGCTTTACATTATTTCGAAATTTTAATTGTTACCTTAAATTTTTAAATCTTAATAAAGAAGAAATGTTTTATAGTTTTTCATCTGTTTCCTTTCCTTTTCTTTCCTTTCTTTCTCCCTTTCTTTTTTTTTTATGTGTGTGTGTGTAAACTAAATAAAATATTTTTAACTCTTAGAAAATAGTACACAAAAACACAAAAATACAATAAAGAATAATATTTTCTTTATTCTTGTTTATGAAGCTGCAATTACAAAGTGAGCGCAAGAAAATTATTATTATTATTTTTTTATTTTTTTATTCTTTGGCACAAGTCCAGTTCAGACAAGTATGCAATACAAGTAGTACGCTCTGAAAAAGTTTAAAGAAGAAACGTTCGGTATGATACATTTATCACAGTTTGCACTCCAATAATAATTAAGGCCTTTTGCATTCATATTAAAACTTGCTTTTATTTCCTGCAGACTGGCATCATTAATTTTCTTTAAACAAAAATGAATATAAACAAATATAAAATATAATATATTGCATACATATTATATTTCATATGAATTAAACTTGCATAATAATTTAATATGTCATAAATTTATAATAACATGTCATTGTAAAACTAAAATTATAAAATGCAAAATATGATGCAGTAATGGAAAATAGAGTTGGAGACTCCAACGAAAAACTGACTGAGATGTTTGACATTATTATATTTTCTATATTGAAGTAACATATATATCTGTTTTATTATCCTTTTTAACAATTTACAGAGAAGATAATTTTTAGGCTTAAATAGACAAAAATTACTTTTTCAAATTAGTGGTAAAAGACTCCGCGAAAATATATGAACCGTACACACCGTCATATCTTACTTAATTTGCTTTAAAATTTTAATTGACTTGAATTCTGTGGCGCACTAACTAAAACTAATGCCACAGAAAACATTCAGAAAACAATAAGCTTCGGGGACATTCGTAAATTAGCAAACCTTAATAATCCAACCTATGCTCTACATCGCAAAACTATTGAAATTTTGTCTAATATCAATTCATGCAATAACAACGATCCAGCGCAAAACGTTGGCCGTAACTGGTGCCGCATCTTGAAGCACAGCCTAATAACAAGAAGTAAACAGTTGCAGGACATCTTCCACAGAAGAGCCACAGGGTCCCTCCCGCAAGGTCTATGGCTGATTTTAAAGATGCATGAAATAAGGTTTTCTTAATAAATTCATGAGTTAATTATAAATGTTGAACTTTACAAAGTATATTATTCAAATATATATTTTTTTAAGATTTTCATTTAATACGTGCTATTTAAAATTAATTATAAAGTATAATGAATGTTTTCGTTCTTAGATTTTTTTTTCCGGAAAAAATTAAAATATTTTGGAAAAAGATTACTCATTTAAATTATAATTTATTATTTTGTCTTTCACATTTATATAAAATATGTAAAATAGTTTTCTTTTTTCTTTTATATAATTTGAGTTAAAACTATTAAAATATTTTTTCTTGTCTGAAGAACACACATATATATATATATATATATATTTACGTGATATTTTATTTCCCCACTAGTGGCCAAGTGGTTCTGCGCTCAAAGCGGTAGACGGAAAGTACCGGGTTTGATTCCACGTCGTGCCTGTAATTCGGAGATTTCGTTGGTTTTCTCTGAAACTCGCGTAAATTTGAGCTAGGATCCTTTAGAAAGACCTCTGTATAATGTACTATATTCCAGGTCTAAGAGCCTTGTGTAGCCAATCAGCCTTAATACCAACATACTATGAATTTTCATTATAATAGCTGAATTACAATTAAGTTTTTTTTTTTTTTTTTTTTTTTTTTTTATGCTTAATATTTACAATTAAAAAGAAAAAAAATCAAAAATAAGTTAGAATTTTATTATTATTATTATTATTATTATTACTCAAATACTACCTTATAATGTTTATAAAGGTCTTTTTTTTTTTTTTTTTAATACCTATGTATTTTTTCATCAGAATTTCCATTGCTCGTTATGTTCTTCACCATTATTTATAAATATATATTTTTTTATAATGTGTTTATATAATTCAATAAAGTAAAGTTACCTTTTATTATTATTATTATTTATTTATTTATTTATTTTATTATTATTATTATTTTAAACAGTGGCAAAGAAAGTTAGGATACGTCGAGTATGTGTAATTTATATTTCACGGAGTTACGAATGGGTTTATAAAATCCGAAAACTCTATTTTATGACTGCATCATAATCTTATAAGTTATATAAAAATACTTCTAAAAAAATCTGTGTTCTTGCAAATGCAGCTTAAATACATAATTAAAACTAATAAGAAATAATTAAAGTTTACACTTTGTATAAGTATTTTTCCTGAATAAATAAATCAACTTTAATTGAAATTGAGTGCTTAATAGCCTGGTGATGTGAAGAAGCTACATCGTGTGAAGCATAATGCTGTGTAAAGAAAGCATAAAATATCTTGCCATACAGCACATTCTTTGAGAAACATGTTATGTTTAGGATCAACAAATCAAAACAATGTAACTAAAAAAAATATGATTTATTTGTTTTTTATTTTTTTAAGCAACAACAAAGATTTTTGTTCAAAACGTGTGTTCGTTTTTGTATGAGCATAGCTGTATTTGCGTTTTACAGCTGTATTCCTGCAAATATGTTTTAAGCATAATTGCCAAACAATTAAGATTTCCACTCTGTATAAACATTTTGCTTTAATAAATAAATCAACTTCAATAAAAATTTAGTGCTTAGTACGCTGGTGATGTGAAAGAACTACTTCGTGTGAAGCATAATGCTGTGTAAAGAAAGCATAAAATATCTTGCCATACAGCACATTCTTTGAGAAACATGTTATGTTTAGGATCAACAAATCAAAACAATGTAACTAAAAAAAAATATGATTTATTTGTTTTTTTTTTATTTTTTTAAGCATCAACAAAGATTTTTGTTCAAAACGTGTGTTCGTTTTTGTATGAGCATAGCTGTATTTGCGTTTTACAGCTGTACTCCTGCAAATATGTTTTAAGCATAATTGCCAAACAATTAAGATTTGCACTCTGTATAAACATTTTGCTTTAATAAATAAATCAACTTCAATAAAAATTTAGTGCTTAGTACGCTGGTGATGTGAAAGAACTACTTCGTGTGAAGCATAATGCTGTGTAAAGAAAGCATAAAATATCTTGCCATACAGCACATTCTTTCAGAAACATATCATGTGTTTGAACAAATCAAGACAATGTATATATCTATATATATGTGTGTTAACAATAACAAATATATTTATTCGAAACCTGTGTTCGTTTATGCAAGAACTTAGCTATTTTTCCATTTTACAGCTGTGTTCTTGAAGTTCAGCTTAAGCATAACTGTCAAAGAATTAAAGTTTTCACTTTGTATAAGTATTTTGCATGAATAAATAAATCAACTTTAAGAGAAATTTAGTGTTTAATACGCTAGTGATGTGAAGGAATTACTTCGCGTGAAGCATAATGTTGTGTAAAAGAAAGCATAAAATATCTTGCCATACAGCACATTCTTTCATAATCCTGTCGTCATGTTTTGGATCAACAAATTAAGACAGTGTAACTATATATATATATTTCTTTAAACAATTAAAAAAAAAATCGTTTTATGCTAAAATAATTTCGACCATTTATGCCATTAAACTGTTTCATATAAATTAGTTACACTCCTTAATGTTAAAACTGAGATACATGTTATGCGGTATGTTTTATTTATATAATAAATAACTGTATTACACTTAAATTTATAATTTTAATAGTCACTATTTTATTATGTTTTATTTTCTAAAAATCTTCCATTACTCTTCGTACCAATTTGAGTAAACATTTAATTTAATTATGCTGTTTATGAAAAAAAAAAAAAAAAAAAAAAAAAAAAATTCATATTTAATTTTTTTTTTAATTTAGAAATAGTTTTATATCGCAATTTTACATAACTAAATGATATATTTCACTTTTAACTTTTATATTTTTAAAATGCTTTCTACTATATGTTAAACTAATAAATCTTTGAATGATAATTTTAAAAAAATTGCGTAATAATCAATTTCAATGTTTTTTTTATATATTTTTCCATTTAAGTTTTTGTCAGAAGTTGTATAGCGACTATTTTACAGACGATTGTTTTTCAAAAACTTTTTTTTTTTTTCAAGTTATAATAATTTTAATAATATAGAATGCATGGATAACACTTTATGAAATAAAATGTGTCACAATAATTTCTTAAATAGTAATTTAAATCTTATACTTCATTTTTTTTTAATCATGCAATAAGAATATTTCTTTCTGTTTTCAAAAGTTAGATATGAATATGCTAGCATAGGCAATATATTCGAAAACGATAAATATATACAATGCATGTTCTTTAATAAATTGAAAATTACAGTTCTTTCTTACATAATAATTTATATTTTAATAATTATAAAATGAACAAAATTGTTTTAGATAATTAATACACTCTAAGACAAAAAAAAAAAAAAAAAAAAAAAAAAAATGACGGCGCACCAAGAAGGAGTTATTCGAATAGAACGAAAATTGGTGGGTGTGATCTACAGGTAGAGAAAAACAAATGATTACAATAAAAAAATATAATAAAAAAAAAAAAAAAAAAAAAAAAAATAGATGACTTAATCAAAAGAAATGGCCTCGCAAAGCAAACAAGTCAAAAACGCATTGATCCACTTCTGACCCTTGGGTAAGTAGTTATTCGACTTGGTATTAAATGATAGATTTCTCGAATGTGCTCCTGCGAAATATCATGCCGAATTCTGTCCATTTGGGGCTTTAGATTGGCAAAATCCCAAACTGGTTGTAGTTTCCTTTACAGGATATGCTTAAAACGCCCTTAATGGGAGAGAGATCCGGCGACTTTACTGGTCAAAACAATTTTAGACAAGCAAGAAAACAAGCAGTAAAAAACTATCTATGCGCGTGGGAGAGCATTATCATGCTGAAATATACGATCAGGATTGCATGATATGAAAGGAAACACAACGAAACGTAGAATGTCGTCTACGTACCGTTGTGCCGTAAAAATGTCACGGATGACAACCAAAGGGGTCCTGCTATGAAATGAAAAAGCATTCCAAACCTTCACTCCTGGTTGTCGGGCCGTATAAATGGCGACAGTAAAGTTGGAATCCCCCTTTTTTCGGGGCGTCTTCAGACGCGTCTTCGCTGGTCATCGGGGATCAAATCGGAGTGGGATTCCTCACTGAAGACAATTTTACTCCATTCAGTGACATTCCAGTTCGAACGATTTTTAATATTCTACCAATTGCGCAGTTACGATGCGCTTCAGTATCGCATGCTCATTCGATGGTAGCCGAAATTTAAAATTTTGCATTTTCCATCAAAACCTGTATGCATGTGAATTTGTTCACAGTTTGCATTACTCCTTCTTGGTGCATTTTTTTTTTGTGTTGTTTTAGAGTGTATATCTAATTAAACGGAATGATTTCATACATTTATATGTTACCACATTTTACGTTGTTTAATAAAAAGCTGTGCTTAGTTAAAATTAATTGCAATATTTACATGAATACATAATTACCTTCGTTTAAGAGTAGCATTTGTAACACAGCATAAGCTTTGACATTAATAAAGCTTTATTACTCTGCAGACAAAATAGCCTACTTGAATTGATTTGGGTTTGTATCAATGCTAAAAGAAAAAAAGTTGAATTGCACTCAAAAAAGTGATACCTATATAGACGCAATTCTTCTTTCCCAGTGTTTCAAATTTAAAATGCGGCACACAATACATCCACAAAAGGCGAGAAAAAATATCCTTTCTTGCATGAAAGGACATAAATATTCTTCTTAAGATATGAATATCATATTATGTAGGTAAAAAAGTATAGGTACAAAGATTTATCAGATTCTGCTTGGAAGAAATTGTTTAGTTTTTCGTGTTAGAATGACAGCGTATAATACATTTGTAATTCATTCTCCTTTTCTTGATTACAGAAGTGTCTTTGGAAGTTGCAAAAACTTACGAGTATTATGACATTCCTGGTATATATCAAAATCTTACAACAAAATAATGACAAACTTTATTATTCTCTCGTCAGTACTTCTATCATTATAAAGAAAAAATATACAGTATTGCTAAAGGAAAATTAACTGTAGTAAAATACAGTTTCATTTATAGGCGTACAAATGCTTAAAAAAATACACTTGTAATGAACTGTATTCAAATAATTATTTTTAACGTATCAGATATTTTAAAGATTTTATTCTATAAATTAGACATTTCAATGAATATTTATTAAGTTTTAAACCCATTTTGTTTTAGATCTGTCTTACGAATGAAACAACTCTCAAAATATAAAAACCTTAATCATGTCTCCAATTTTATAGCAGCAAAAGGTTGTAGTGGCAAAGTTTTCATAAAATCTAAATTTTCTTAATAGAGTCGGTATTGTATATAATAAGGTAAATGTAGGAAAGTTTGCGCAAAAGAATGGTTCAAAAGAATGATATAAAATATCCAAATAATAATTATTTTAGTTCATTTTAGTTCATTTGTGTTCTATGTATTTTCATTACTATTTTGTTGCTATATTATAATTTAAAGCAACAGATACAATAAAACTAAATAGCTTTATTATTGCTAAATAGTTATAATAAAGAGCTATTTTGCGCTATCATTTTTTATAGGGTAGGAGAGATTGCGCACACGGGTAGGAGAGATTGCGTTTAATTAAAACTTCAGTTAAATTGTTTATAATAATAATCGCACTTAAAAGACATTGTTGTGTGGTTTTTGTAAACGAACATTTTTGTATTAAAAGTGGCTATTTGAATTTAGTAAAAATAATAATAAAAACACAAAAGTAAAAAAAATTTAAAAATTACTAAAAAAAAAAAAAAATAGTTAAAATATATTTTAACCAGGGAAAAAAAGACCAGATTATAAAAGAACAACAACATTTAGTTACTAGATACCACATTTAACAAAAAATTAGAACAGTTCCTGTTCAGTTTGAATGTTTTCTTGTTCGCTGACTTAATCTATAGTTGTCCACAATCGTTGCAATTATTGTTGAAAATGGTGCAGCTTTCGTGCAACCATCTATCACAAGTAAAATATATAAACTAGTTCATGAGATATCGTTTAATTTAAAAACATTTTATAATAGTACCATTCTATAGAAATTTCTGGGAAGAAAATAATTGCGTTTTTGGAAGCGAAACAAAATGATTGTGTTTCATCTTAGAAGCTTCAAGCAATCAACATTCACATTCAATTCGGTACTCCATTACTGATGTTTATCCATATACCTGAGGTCCCAGCGCGTCCACTCTACTCCTACCTGCTGATACGTTATGTACGCAATCTCTCTAGATTTACGTTATAAAAGGAAGAAAAAGAAAAGAAAAGAAACATAAAAAAGATGAAAGAAGCAAAAACTGTACAGAAATCAAATCACGGTATGAAGTCATTGTAGATTTTTGAAAAATTAAATGCTACAAAGAAACTGCTAAAAAATTTCTTCTCTTATAGAATTACTGATCCGACTTTTAATTAAATGGGGTAAAATGATAGTTATTAATTAACTTTTCTGGAGTGAATATTTTAATGCGAAAGTAGAAAATCTTAGAAGTAGTCATTAGTGCGAATAACGATCATTCTTTTACTCGATCACACATTTTTTGTTATTATTCTAGTGAGAAACAAATATCAGTATAACGGACAAATTTAGTAGTTGAAGTATTTCAAGTGTATACTATCCAGTACACCTTTACAGCTCATGCCTATCTTGCATTCCTAAAAGATCTATTTGACTCATTAGTATTTAAAATTTTTTTATTAGGAGTCAGAAATTGCCCTTTCTTTAACTATTAATTAGAAAGGCATTCCGTATTTAGTAAGTGTAATTACAAATCCAATTATCACTCTTAGAAAAGAAACATCACATCATCCTTTTGCTGCTATTTATAATTAAAAGCCATTGAAAGTGTAGTTGGGATTAATCTATGCACTTTCATTATTAATAAACAATGTAAAAAATATATCCTCAAATTAAGTCTAATTATTCGCAATTAGTTAGGCATAAATTATATTAAGAACTCTACAATGGTGTTAAGAAGTATGCAACACAAAAATGAAAAATGTTTGTTTTAAAAAAGGAAAAGTACCGGAAAAGTTATTTAAAAGAAATACCTTAAATTAATTTCGATTTCATTTAAATGTAAAATAATAGCATAGATTAACAGAATAATTTTTTTTTTAATCTAGAAAAAAAAAAAAAAATAATGAAAAATATTGCGAATATTTATGTAATTTTAGCTGAACGAAAATAAACAAGTTTTTAATCTTTAATAATATGTAATCTAAAAGAAGTTATATTTTTTATTGAAATAATAATGAATAAAGAATTTAAAAATATATATCTTGGATTTAAACCTTATGAAAAAATTAGCTCTACCTTTCCATCCTTGTATTAAATATGAAATACTTTTGTGATTTTATAAGCAGATAATTCAGTTTTTATGCACAAAAAATAATATTTTCTACGGAATTTATTTATTTATTTATTTTTAAGTGGAATTTAGAAATTAAATTAAATACTTTAATAGTATATATACAGATAGAGAGTGATAGAGTGATCGATAAATACATATATTTTAAAATCTGTTTATTTTTTTATTTAATATTATTATTTAATTTAGTGTTTCCTTCTTTTTTTTTCATAAAAAAATTGCGAAGTACATGTAGTAATGAGAATAAAAAAAACATGTTTATAACATTTTTTTCTGGATCTTTGAAAATTGTCATTGGAATGGAAGAATTATACATTGATTTAAATAATCTTTAACACTTCATAGAAGTGCTTTCACTTGAAACGTGTTGACATTCGTACAAATTAAAATGAAAAAAAAAAAAAATAGAAAGAAAAGTTAATCTGTACACATAATATAAGACATTTCTCTTCTCCAATAAAAGCAAGCTGTTACAGACTTTTCTTTCGTAATACTTGGAACTGTTCCAAAAATAATTGCGTTCGGAATCTTCCATGATTACCACAATTCATATCCATTTCTCCGCCCACGTGAAGCAGAACTCTCCATCACGTTCTTACACTGAGATATCCTCTCGGTGATCTGATACCGAAAAAAATTCGGACGGAGAGAGGTTACTTTTGATGTCACCTGTTTCTCGAATAGTTTCGAGGTATGCAAGATGACATATCAGTCAAATCAAGCTCACGTGAAAATAACAGTTCCGGAGATGGTCAGCTCACAGTATGAGATGCACCCAATTGTCCGAGCATATTTTCTGGTCCTTTCTTTAATATGTTTCTAACAACTTGTAGATGTTGTCTAATGTAAGGTACACCGGGGTAAAGTGCTAAGGTGTTAGACAGGCACCTCTCAGCCATCGCAAACTCCTGTCTTTCAAAATGAAGGACACAGAGGTTGTGAAGAGCCTTCTGGTTTGTAGGTTCTATTTTTAAAACCTTGCTGTAACACTGTAAAGAACGGATAACAATTATTTTATTTTAAAATATTATATAAATTGAAATAAAATTAAAAAAATTCAATTAAAAACGAAAATAAAAAATAAAATTTATTTTTAGTTATAATTACAGTAATATTTATAGTAACAATAATGATAACTTTTTTTTTTTTAATTACTAGGGGGCTCTGCCCCCTGCTCGCTCCGCTTACCAACCCCGACTCTCTTTACTTATTACCATGCAGAGCTCTGCCCGCCTATTCGCTGCTTTGTTTTTTACTGATAAGGAATATTAATAGTGCATAACACAAGACAAAAGCAGAAAAATATTATAAAAATCCCCATATTCAATGTCAAACTGAAATACATAATATTTAATACCACATTATTTATTTTTATTTATTTTTATGAAAATTATGCTGAATTTTTTTTTTTTTTTTTTTTTTTTAGAAATAAATTTGTAATATCTAGACCCATTTTCCATTACAGCTTTAGTATATGATCTTTTTTATTTCTTTTCTACAACCATGGATCCAGGCCACGGTACCCCAGTCGGTAAAGCGTCGAGCTCATAATTGGAAGATTGCCGATTCGGTACTTGAGACGGCTAAAGACACGTCGTGTACATTAAGGTGGCTAGTGCACATAAAATCCGTCGTGGCCGCAATGTCCTCCACGTTCCCATCGAAACTATACCTCTGGAGATCACCAAAGCGGGGGAGCCATCCCCTCCGTTGAGGATCAAAAGTTTGATGGCATGTCTCGGAACATCCCTAAGGGTGTATCCCTGACCGTCGCTAATTACCAATAGCGCAGTACTGGTGCGACATTAAACCCAAACTACACTACCTACAACCATGGATCATATTTTAATTTTCCAATGTAAAATGACTTCATAACAAAAGAATAACGTCACTGGGAGAAACTTTTTTCAAGGTGGCAAATAGAGTACCTTCATAAACCCATCGTTTTTACTTAATAACTTTTTTAATTAAAATGATATAAATTTCTAAGCAGCTGAAATGTCTTCCTTGAAGTATTTGGAACACATTGATATCACTCACGACGCGAAGGACCCTGCCCTCCGAGAGAAGATGCTGTCGCAGACAAAAAAATTTGACGCCAGCAACAGTAACTTTTTTCTTAATATATAGAGAAGCGATTACAAATTTGTAAACTTGACATATATTTGAAACTAAGAAGTGAAATTTTAATACAAAACGTAAGAATTTATGAAATTTTTATTAATAAATTCACAATATTCTGCAGTGCAATCTGATTGCAAGAATGGTACCAAACTTCGTAGGGTAATTAAACAGGACGGTGGACGAGGAATTCCGCAAATGAAACAAAAATAAAAAATATAAATATAAATATGTAAAAAAATAAATATATTTTTTTTTATTCCAAAATTTACAGCTAGGGGAATAGGGTGCGCTGTTTTTTTAAGTAAAGCTTTTTTCGCAATTTCAAATTTAAGGTTGATGATTGCGCACTTTTTTTAAATATTATTTTTGTCCAATTTTTTATCTTGAAATTTGAGATACTGCGCTAATATTTCTGTGAGGAAAATTTTACTTAGAAAAATAGTGTTACATATTCCCTTACTAATAAATTTTAGAGTTTATTTTATCATTATTATTATTATTATTATTATTATTATTTTAATCCGTCGTTCCCATCTTATTAAATCTTCCTGCACAGTTTGAGGCTATTCTCGCAATTAGATCATGCTAAACTAGTATGTCGTGACCACCACAAGACATTCTTCTATATATTCCTAAATAAAATCACTCAGTTCAAATAACTTACAAAAACTATTATTTATTAAAATTATCTACCATGATGAAGCAGGCGCTTTTCATCTTAGAGAAAACTAACACTAAACACAGTTTAACTAACATTTAAAAAAAAGCGTTTTGATAATGGTTACCTCATGTATCACGTTTCGTGCAGTTAATGTCATAGAAGTTGAGATATAGCATTACCGTTCTCGGAAAAAACTGCACTATAGCAGCGCAACATATTGGTAGATATATATCCAAATTCAGTCGGCATAATACCTCATAATGGCTTTCTTACAAATGAAGTGTTGTTTGATTGTACGCATTAGAACTTGAAATATAGTCTTCCCTTAAACTGAGGAAATCGCTTTATATAAGCACCACCTTTTGAACAATTAACACTAAAAGTTGATTAGCTGTAACTTATCTCAAGGTGCATCCACATATAATTTTTTATGCAATTTTGCGCAGTAGTTTTCGAGATATAATTCTCCCTTAAAATATGAAAATCGCTGCACAACAGCGTCACCTTTTGAGCAGTTAACCTCAAAATTTGTTATGCACTAAAATATGCCAATATACATGTACATGTAAATTTATGTGCGTTTTCATGTAGTAGTTTCTAAGATAAAGCCTTTTCTTAAATTTGGAAATCTCTGCATAGCAGCGCCATCTGTTGATCAGTTGGCCGCAAAATTACACAGGCTTTAACATATGTCAAGATGCATCTACATATATGCAATTTTATGCAGTAGTTCCTGAGATATAGCCTTTTATTAAATTATGGAAATCAGTACATAGTACCTACAGATCTGTTGACATCAAACGTTGATAGGCACTAATTTGTATCAAGTTGCATCTATATATGACATTATATGCATTTTTGTGCAGAAGTTCCTGAGATATAGCTTTCCTTCAGATTCTGGAAATCGCTGCATAGCAGCGCCAACTGTTGAGCAGTTCACACCAAACGTTGACTAGCAGTAATTTAGGTTAAGGTGCATCTACATATAAATTCACATACAGATCTGAGTAGTAGTTTTGGAGATACAGTCGCTACAAAATTTTTGTCACACACAAACAGACAGACATTTTTAAAAAATGGTCAAATCGTGTTCCAGACCTCTCAAAATGTGTAAATCCGTCGAAAACCGGAAGTCGAAATTTTTTTACGAATCCAATATTTTCTTCTATTGAATATAGAAGAAAGTAAAAAACACTGTAGACACAGTCAGTTTAAGCACGGAAACCCTGTACATACTGATCATAAAAAAAATGTACATTATGTTTACATTTAATGCAGTAAACTACGTATCAGTAACTATTCTAAAATGAAGAAGAATGAATTAAAAATAAAAGTATCTAAATCTGGGCAGATTTTTTTTTTTTCTATTTTCTTACCTTAATTTTTTGAAATATGAATTTATTGTTTGTATAGGATGACGAACTTTTTAATACATAATTAAAAATTCTAGTTTATCACGACAGAATTTTCCACGCAGTCATTAAAAAAAAAAAAAAAAGTTTTCCAAAGTAAATAATGTGAAATGCTTTTTAAATTCATTCCGCTAGACGTATTTCCAAAATATCCAAAACACATATGTTCATTTAATATTAATTAAGAATTTCATTAACAATATTAATTTAACAAAATACCTCTTCAGCATCGTCTAAGTTCTTCAGATGATTCACATTAATATCAGCTAAGAGAATAAGGCCATTGATGTGGCTTGGGTAATGCTAGAAATAAATAAAATTAAATTTTAACAAATATATAATCACTTATTCTATAATGCCATTATGATAAATTTTTTTTAAAAAATGTAGAGACATCATTTCAACTAGAATTAAGTAAATGTTTTCTTAATATTAGTAAACAATGTTCAGAAATTTTTTTTCTCATTTTTATTTTAAAAGTAACACTCTAATTTAAACAGGGATCTAAATGCATTGGGAATCGTTTGTAAATCCTTGCATTAAAATTACTTTCCGAATTTATTATAATTTAATTGGAAAATTTGTCGAAGTGAATTTGAATAACATGAATTAACCCATTTTATCCCATTCTCCTATTTAAAGAACAGCTCAAAAATAGCATATAGAAATCATAATTTGTTTAGTGCGAATATTTTGTCAGCTGGAATATATAATGGTATATATAAGCTTCTGCTAGCGTGTTATGTGTCTCACCTCCTCCTCCTCCTCCATCTGGAATCTTTGTTTAATCATTACATTAGGGGGCGTGGTTTATCTTCTCTTTGTGGTTTAAAAATCTTTCTGGAGAACTATCATGTAAATAAGAAAGTATTATACAGATAAAGCAAAACTTTATCCTCGGAAAGCACTTTTCATTATTGAAGAGAACACTAAAACATTTAAGTGCAAATTTCATCCTCTTTATTTCAGTGTCCTGCGTACAAGGTGGATAAGATTTCTTATACAGAATATATAACGAACAATAAAACAAACAGATAGATTTTTTCAAGTCATAATGATCCTTAAACATTATTGGAAAGTGTAAAAACGCTTAATACAAACGGAAATGCTATTACGGTAATTTCTAATTATTATCTTTAATGTATCTGAATATTTTTCTCCAGTGTCAATTAATATTAATCGTACCTTATTCTACAGAAATCATTTCTTTAAAGATATTGATAGAAAATGCTAATTCCATTATGATTAGTTTAATACAAATGTATTTGAATATGAACTACAAAAAAATGCCTCTCAGACTCAATGCTCTGCCGTTCTTTTGGGTATCACAGTGCATAATGCAGTAGCATTATTTGAAGAATTTTTAATAGAAAGCATGCCATGGTAAATTTTAATAACATATATAACTCAAAAAATTCTTAAACTATTTATGGACGTTAGGGGTGAGTAAACATACAGGCAGACGGAAGATAAAACAGAATGATAAACACAAACTAAACACGTAAATACTTTTAAAATGATAAAAGCATACAAAAAATTGCTGTTTGGCATATATATCTCAGTGTTTCTTTTAGCGTAATCTAAATTACGATTGTTATTTATTGTGAACAATATAAAAAAAAAAAAATAACTATAACGTATAAGTATTTATAAAATATTAAAACATTTTTTACCAATATGCAGATTCACCAACAGTGTGTTCGTTTATTAGATGTTTGATAAAATTTATAATAATTATTACATTAAAAAAAAATAATATCGATAAATAAATTTCCTGATATTTCATTATTTATTTTTTTAAATTAAAATCACTCTGTTTTGAAATAATTAATTAAATTTTTATTTTAATCTATTTGAAATTATTAAATTGTTTGCTTAACGGCCCTCTTCACTTACCGTCGCCGGAAGCCTGAGCCAATGTTATTCTATGGGGAAATTTTCTTTACAAACAATTTATTAACTAATACATATTTTTAAATTCTGTTTTCACATTAAAAAAATTCCCAATTGTTAAATTGACGGACGTTTTTTAAAAATATATTTTGTATAATTTTTAATATTTTATTTTGAAATTGAAAAATGAAAAATTTTCACATATTGAAAATATTCGTATTTTGCAGTTTCAAAATAAAATATAAAAATTTAAAAACATATTTTTTTTTAAAAAAGGTCCATCAGTTTAACAGTTGGGAATTTTCAGAATGTGAAAGCAGAATTTAAAAATATGTATTAGTTAATAAGTTATTTGTAAAGAAAAATTTCACATAGAATAACATTAGCTTTGGCTTCCGACGGCGGTTAGTGAAGCGGGCCCTTAAGTAAATAATTTACATACGAAGCATAAAAATGTTAAATTTTAAATACTTCAACTTTCAGACAAAGCAAACATTATAAGTCTAATGGTATTTTAGAAAATATATAATTAATGTAAGTTGAGTTCGAACAGGATACACGTGTATCAATAAAAAAAAAAAAAGAAAGAAAAGAAAGAAAAGAAAAGAAAAGAAAATTATAGGTACATTGAGTTTAATCTATTTATGTCGTCTCTTAAAGGTATTAATAATTATCTTTACAATATTTAAGAACCTTTTTTTTTTTTTTTTTAATAGTTTTCTTATATTTACCTATGATGACAATAAAATAAGCAATTATCTTATATAAATGCTTGCATACATATTTCATACTTACAGTTAATAATTTCTTGAGAAAAGATAAAGCTTCTGTATAACGGTGCTGTTCAGACAGTAGCAAGGCAAGATTAAAAAGAGCTTCCCGAGAATCCGGTTTTTTCTAAAATGCAAATCAAAAATATATTTAATATTCAATTATTTTAAAGCATATTGTGAAATATATTTTTAAAATTATTTATTCGTTAAATTTGAAGTATTCTTAGCAATTGTATTTTGTCATCGATACTACATCATTACTACATAACTTGTCATCATTACTACATAATTTTTTAATATATTAAGCAAAGTCTCTAAGTTATAAATTAAGATATTAAATTGTTTCTTTCCTTTAAGTGAATCATTAAAGTAAGTTAATTATTTTTCAAATGTAATTTTATTAAAAAGTTTAAAAGCAAAGAAATAAAACAAAAACTATGTATGCATTTTAAATAATAATACATAAAATTATATTGATTTTTTTTATTATTATTATTAACACAGAATATTATTTATTTAAGTATACAATCACTTTTTAACTAAATACACCGTTACGTCAATTTTCAATTTCCTTTAAAGAAAATTGAATATAATTTTTTTTTTTTTTTTTTTTTTTTTAACTCAATTGCATTTAATATAAATAGGTATGACGGATTCAATTATTAGCTTCATCAGTTTTTTAAACCAACATTCCTGTAATTATATTTTTGTATACATATTACAAGATTGCTTGAAGTTTTTTGCTATACTGATTAATTATTGTGTTTTTAATTTAAGGTTTCTTACAAACAAGCTTCGATCAAGCCTATATGTCTAGACGTCTCATTGTCTAAATTAAGTTGTCCGCTTACATAATTTTTCTTCATTTTGAAAATAAGTATTGTAATTATTCATATTTTAAATAGTAGGAAACACGTGGCTCAAAAAACCCAAATTAATTTAATTTATAAATCATTTAAAACAAGAAATTTACAAATGAGACACATTACATTAAATTAATTACGGCATTTTTTTTTTTATTGAAGAATTATCAAACAAGTGTTACACAATTTCAAATGTAAGTTGAATAAAATTTATTGTTCAAGTCTCAGTGAAAAATAAATATTAGGAATATACGACGACATTTTCCAGTTTATTTGAAAATCGAATAAAATTCTACATCTATATAATTCCAATTAATTTTAAATTCAAAAATATCTCATACAATTTCTTAAATTTTAGAAGAGGAAGATATCCTAATATCAAAACTATTTATATAGTCAGATAGTTCGAAATCTTGTAAAAGTACCAATCCGGTTTTTCTCTCACTTGTAATAAATTTCATAACAAAGTAACATGTTACTAATTTAAAGAATATGCAATTAAACAAATTTTTAATAAATAAAAATATGTGAAAAATAATCTCCAATAAAAGCTTTGTTAATAAATTTACAGATAACTTAGACAAAATGCTGCCTATTAATCAATTGAACAGAACGTGAAAGTCCCTCTAAAACATTCACATAATAACGAAAATCTAAAAATAATTTTAATGCATCGTAAATTTATAGGTTAATTGATTCCCTTTAGTAAAATTATTGATGTAAGTAAACATCATTAAATATCTATGAAAGTAACTTACACTAAATGTAAATCATACACTTTTCTATCCAAAAGAAGAAATTTTAAAAGTAAAATGTGTCGTCATTATGAATATTTACTGAATTTTTCAAACATACCTGATTTTCTCAATATATTTATTGTATACACCAACTGTTCCCAACTGTTAAATTAACGGACCTTTTTTAAAAAATTATTTTTTAATTTTTTTATATTTTATTTTGAAGCTGCAAAATAAGAATTTTCAATATGTGAAATTTTTTCATTTTGCAATTTCAAAATAAAATATTAAAAAAAAAAAAAAAAAAAAATACATTTTTAAAAAAGGTCCGTCAATTTAACAGTTGTGAATTTTCTGAATGTGTAAATAGAATTTAAAAGTATGTATTAGTTAATAAGTTATTTGTAAAGAAAAATTTCCCATAGAATAATATTGGCTCGGGCTTCCGGCGACGGTAAGTGAAGAGGGCCATTAAGTCCTCACCTGCCGACGAAAAATTACGAGATTCGCTTTCCAGTGCCGCCATTTTTCACACAGGTGCGTGTAGTTATGCATTCACTGTTCCAGAAAAGTTCCCTTTCCGATTCCTTTCACTCCCCATCTTCTTTGAAATAAGTAAAGCCTTCGAAAACATTTAATTGCCGTGAGACTAATTTCACTGGTAGTAAAATAACACAAAGGATCGTACTTCAGAAAGGCGTGTATATACGTCCGGGCAAGTTAACGCATCGGCATAGCGAGACGAATATATACGCCCAGGACAGTTAAGTGATCAAATAATTACCTTGAATGGTACCATTCTTAATAGAATGCAGAAAGAATGTTTAACAAAATAATAGAATTCTTACCAAAAGCGCTTTTCGAAAACATCTCTCGCCACTTTGAAAGTCTTTGTTATCTAAGGCCATCAATCCAAGACTTATGTACACTCGTTCAGTTTCTTTGCCTCTATCAACTATTTTTTCTAATCTGGAAAAAGGAAAATTTAGAGTATAATTTATTCATAATAAACATAAATGCATGTGTATATTTTCCTTACTGTTTTAGCATTTTAATTAAAATGCAATATTTAAGATTCATTGCAAATAGTAGTGAAAAAAAAAAAAAAAAAAAAAACAGTGAAATTATTTAGTAACATCTGCAACACTGAAAATAATTACTGAATATTTCTAATAATAATGTTTTGGCCATCACAGAATTTTCTTGTATATTTTCCTATACAAATTCACGCAGTACAGATTATTTATTATTATTTTTCACATTACGAATACATACTATTTTCACCTCAGAGAGAGAGACTATTACACAAAATGTCAAACGAAAGTGATTTTTTACCGTGCAAATAACAACCTTTCCGTTCTCGGGGAAATTTGCAGCACAATAGCACCACCTATCGGTGTATATGCACACAAATTGAATAAGCATAATATCTTATAATAACATTTTCTCATATCAAGCTTTTGTTCGATTACACGCAATAGAATCTGAGATATAGCCTTCCCTTAAATTCTGAAATCACTGTATAGCAGCACCACCTGTTGACATATTAACATCAAAAGTTGAGAATCTCTATATAAATGTATATGCAATTCCGTAGGTTAGATCCTGAGGTATATCCTGTATAGCAGCGCTACCTTCTGAGCTATTGATACAAAACGCTGATAACTACTAATATAGGTCAAGGTGCAATTATATATAAATTTATATGAAATTCTGAGCAGTTATCTGAATCCCGAGACATAGTCTTCCATGAAATTGCGGAAATCACTGTATAGCATCGCCGCCTTTCGAGTGAATGGCACCAAAAGTTGATAGGCTCTAATATCTGTCAATATTCAACTATATATAAATTTATATGTAAACATGAGTTGTAGTTCCTGAGATATAAATAGAACAAAATTTTTGTCACACACACAGAGACACAGACACACAGACAGACATTTTCTAAAAATGGCCAAATTGTTTTTTGTACCACTCTAAACAGGAAAATCCGTCGAAAATTTTTACGAATCCAATACTTTGTATACTGAATAAAGAATAAATACTAAATATAGAATAAAGTAAAAAAGTGGTACTGAATTAACGGATATCTAAATTACTTGCGAAAACATTATTGTAATTAACAAAATATTTTGAAGTATTTAAATTTAAATCCTTTAATTTGAGTACTCAAAAACTGATGTGGTAAGTACCACTGGCATATATACACACCGTAGCATTTCAAGTAATAAATACAAATACGAAAATGCACACTGTTTTGTTTTAGGGGAACGAATGTTTTGTTTTAGGCGGCTTGAAAAAACAAACAGCTCCTATGTATGACGGCTATTAGGACACTCGTCTGCAAATAATTAAATACTTCTGTACTTCAAGTTGATATTTTTATTTTAAGTATAATAATAACACTAATAATAATAGTAATGTAATTAATATTTAAGATTAAAAAAAATATATAATTCTTACCTATCTCTTGCTAAGTTCCGATGCCTCGACATTCCTGATTCATGTATTAAAACCGCTGAATATTCCAATGATTTCTGAAAGGTGTTAAAACAGTAATTACATAAATTTCTGGCCTTAGTTATCTGAGCATTTATACAAAGAAATATAATTATATAATTTTAAAATAAGGACTTGAAAAAGGACATACTTCATGATCAGGCTCGATATCTAAAGCTTTATTAAATAATTCCAAGGCCTCTATATTCCTTCCTTGATCCATGAGCACTACTCCCAGCTATAAGGCAGGAACACTAGTTATTAATGATTTAATAGAAAATCTTTCATTTTACACATTATTATAAATAATATTAATTAATTTTATTATTAATATTAATATAACAATTTATTTACTGATACTTATTAAGGAAACAAACACAAAAATGCGAACAATTAATACAATACAAAAGAGAATAAAGGAAAATCAATAAAAAGTACACATATAGTTCTAATTGATGCAGTCAAACATAGCACCAGCGTTTTCTTTTAGAGAAAGCTTTGAAAATGTATGATTTTTTTTTCCTTCAGAAAAATATAATAATATATTATTTTAATCATTTTTTTTTTTAATTCCACTAGCAAGTTTTAGTGTCCATTATTTATGTATTTTATTGTTATAGTATATGTTACAGTATAATGTTATAATGTTATAGTATATGTATTATATTTTATTGGAGTATTAAAATGAAAAATGCAAATTTTAATTAAATATAAATGAAAAATTTGAAAAAAATATATATATGAAAAAGAAAATCAGTTTTTATATAGCTGCTACTTATTTGATTAAAATATTTCCTTTACTGTTTTCATCCATGCACTGAAAAAAAAAAAAAAAAAAGAGTTAATCTAAACTTTAGTATTTATAGTGGTAATAGTACTCACTATACAGCAACCACATTCTTTTCCTCTTCTTTCTTTCTGTCTTTTTTTTTTTATATATATATAGCTATCAAAACATGTTTAGACAAATGTTCAAAATGATTTTTCTCTTTCAAAAAAAAAAAAAAAAAAAAAATCTGACGAACGATTTGGCGATATATAATCGTGATACTACACTACTGGTCATTAAAATTGCTACACCAAGAAGGGATAATAATAACGGAATGAAATTTGTTGGACACATACATTATAGTAGGAAGAACAATTGATTAAATTTCAGGAAATTTGGAGTAATATGTATTGAGAAAACAGTATATAAAGCAGCGACCTCTGTGAGCAATAACAGCAGTTATCTGCCTAGGCATTGAATCGAACAGCAATTGGATGACATGTACGGGTAGAGCACTTCATGAAGTTTTAACACGATGCCACAATTCATCGATCGAAGTTACTGGTGAGTGGTGGGGGCCAGTCGCTTTTCAACGATTAAACAGTCATTTTCATTGGTGCGAGATCAGGAGAACACGCTGGCCAGAGCAACAGTCGAACACATTCGGCACCAATGAAGGTCCAGACAATATGGATAACTGAGGTCGTGCATTGTCCTGCTTAAATGTTGCGCTTCGAAGGCCTTCAACATAGGGCAGAGCGATGGGCCTTAACTCGTAAGAAATATAATGGCTGGTATTCAGAGTGGCGGGAATGAAAACAAGAGGTGACCAGGACGTGTATCCAATGGTACCACATACCATCAATCCAGGTGGTAACTAAGTATGCGGCTACCAAAATTCTGATTACCCTCAAAACTGCATCACTGATATGGGCGCCATTAATGTGTGATCAACGATGAACCTGGACGCAGGAATGGCGTGAAATCACTTTTAAGACAAATCACAATCCTGTTTACAGCATCAAGATTGCCTTATCCGTATTTAACGACATTATGAATAATGCACATTGCCAGCTGGGATTCGACATCATCATACTGTCCATCATTCGCAATGATGTTATGGGTTCCCATTGGTTACACGTCTCGATTACTTCACGCTCGTATTCCTTCCACTCTGAACAGATTAAATTTCTGATGAGTTAAGGCCTGCCCCTCTGCCTTGTATTCGAGGTCTCCGTAGCGCAAAATAATGTAAGATAATGCACGACCGCAAGTTTTTTGTATTGTCCGGACCTTCTTTGATACAGAATGTGTTCGACTGTTGCTCTGGCCAGCGCGTTCTCCTGATCTCGCACCAATGAAAATGACTGTTTAATCGTTGAAAAGCGACTGGCCCCCCACCAATAACCAGTAACTTCGATCGATGAATTGTGGCATCGTGTTAAAACTTCTTAAAGTGCTCTACCCGTACATATCATCCAATCGCTGTTCGATTCAATGCCTAGGCACATAAGTGCTGTTATTGCTCACAGAGGTCGCTGCTTTATGTACTGTTTTGTCAGTACATATTACTCCAAATTTCCTGACATTTTAATCAATTGTTCTTCCTACTATAATGTATGTGTCCAACAAATTTCATTCCGTTATTATTATTCCTTCTTGGTGTAGCAATTTTAATGGCCAGTAGTATATATTTAAAGATCCAAATTTGAAAAAAATGTAGTGCAACGATTTTCAATAAATTGGAAAAGTGTTTTTCAATTCGGTTCATTTTCCTTATCGTCTATCGGATAGTGCGTGGTCTGCTTTGACTTATGACTTATGTACGAAACGCCAAATAGGAAACTATATTATTGGGAAGTGTCAAACTTGGTTTTAATATGGGAATAAACAAACAAAAAAATGTAAATAATTTTCTAATGTTTGAAATTTATGTAAGTTATAACAGTTCATTACAGTTTGTTCCTTGTTAAAAAATATTCTGATACACGAATTAGTAATTCTGTCTTGTGTAGAAAGATTTGTAAATAAACTTGTTTAATTCTAAATTGTTTATTGCTTATTAAAAATAATGCTTTTTTATCGGCGTCCTAAAAAGTAGTAAATAAGGCAAAATTTTCTGTACTCAAACCAATTAAGAGATAAAAAGCATTCATTGATGACTAGATCCTACTATATAATAAGCACACTATGTCATCAATGAATGCTTTTTTATCTTTTTATTGGTTTGAGTACAGAAATTTTCGCCTTATATTCAGCCGGGTTGTCTGTCATTCTGTCGATGTGTCATCGAGCCACTTTTCTCAGATATTTTGACTCAAGTGTCATCCCTATGAATATGAGTGACAATAGGTGACCATGAGTGACCAGATTTTTATTTACATATAAAGAGATAATATAAAAAATATATATTTAAAAAGAATGCTTTTTTATCGGCGTCCTAAACAGTAGTAAAATAGGCAAAATTTTCTGTACTCAAACCAATTAAAAGATAAAAAGCATTCATTGATAACTACATCCTACTATATAATAACACACTTTGTTATCAATGAATGCTTTTTATATTTTAATTGGTTTGAATACCGAAAATTTTGCCTTATTTACTACTTTTTAGGACACCGATAAAAAAGTATTATTTTTAAAAATCTTTTTATATATATATATATATATATAATAAATAATTTAATTCCTTTACAATACTCAGCAAATAAGAGAAAGATGAAAATACCAACAATGATATTAATATTTAGAAGGATTACTTATAAAGTTATTGTCACAAATACCATTTAAGTAAAATTCACCGATTAGTAAAATCATGATATATATATATATATATTATTTTATGCATGCCGACTGCTGTATGATAGACTTATATTTTTCTTGTTTAAGATTTCCTTTGACGAGCATGAAGTCGTTAATTACATTTTTCTTTGAAAATCTTTTATCCTACTATAGTACGTAATGTAGTACTGCTTAACGCAGCTGTTTGTTAAGCAATAATAATAACAATAAAAAAAATAATAAGATCGAAAACTTTTCAGCCAGCATATTATATATTATTAATTCTAATAATTTTCTGATTAAAACATTTCATTTACTCGTATCTTCAATGCACGGGAAAAAAATATGTATATATTAAAATAATTTTAGGATGCATAATGGTAAAAGTACTCGCTATGCAGCAATCATGGAATTTTTTAATCATCTTTCAAAAATATCAAACCATGTTTTGACAAAAGTTTAAAAATTTTCTTTTTTTCTAAAAGAAGAAGGGAAAAAAAAATATTTCTAAATAAAAATTTATGAACATGTGACATGGTTTTAAAAGTACTCAAAACACTCTAGTGCATACATTATTAACAAGATTCAGTCCCCACTAAAAAAAAAAAAAAAAAAAAGGATAAAAAAAAAGATAAAAGTCTGGAAGAAAAACTCATTCCACTCTTCATATATCTCAAAACAAATAGAAAAAATAAATAAATAATGTCGTAAAGAAAAACAACATATATAACTTACATTAAAGTACAAATCTGGATTGGAGTCATCAAACTCAAGAGCTCTCTGGTACATCGCTTCTGCTTCTTTAGTTCTACAAGATACAAGAAAACACATAAGAAGAGAAAAAAAAAAAAAAATCATCAAATGAAGTATATTTTTCTTTGGATCAGTTGACTAAAAAGTAATGCATAAAAAAATATAAATTCTAAAGAAATGCGAAAGATTCAAATAAAAAATAAAAATGCTAAAAACATGTTTGTTAGTTTTAAAATATCGCATATTTCAGTTTTTCTTATTTATCGATTTCTTTTTTTCTCTGCGCTTAAAAATATGCACTTCAAAAACTCATAAATTTAAATTAAAAGAATTATTTTGGGAAGTATTTATTTTACAAATCCATTTGAAATATGAAAACAAGTTATCAAAGAAAATTTTAAAATATTAAATGAAATACGTTTCGCTTCAATGCATGTATACGCCTCCAGTCACAAACTTAAAACATTTTTTTTTTCAGGTTCGGCGTCCTTTAAAGACTATATGATCATGGTTTAAAATTTCAAATCTATTCAAATTGATTTATTTAAAAGTTAATAATAATAATGACATTAATTTTCTCAATCTCTTTCAGAATAGTTTTTTTTTTTTTTTTTTTTTTAGTATGCAATGTTATGTATTACATTGCAACGTTAAAGGCAATAATTCATGTAATTAAATGTAATAATTTGTTAATGCATTGAATATGCTATGTAAATATACACTTCCTTGCCATAAATGACAGATCATATTAAACGTTACACTGAGAAAAAAAATATACCGTCTTCCTCTAGAATGAATAAGTGGCCATTTTCTATATCCCTTAACTAGAAATATACAGTCGGTAACAAAAGTCTCCGAACACTTGCAAAAATTCCTATATGAAAAAAGTAAGTTTTGTTAAATAAATCCTGGTTGAATCCTGTTTTTAGACTGACTAAGAACAGGATTCGACAAGGATTTATTTAACAAAACAGTATTACGTGCAATTTTTTTTATATAGGAATTTTGCTAGTGTTCGGAGATTTTTGTTACCGACGAAATGATCGAAAATTTCTAGTGTACACATTTCTAGAGGGTGAAACAATATTCGGAATACTCTAAATATTCTGAATCACTTATATTGCGAGAAATTCTCGCGAGATTTTCTAGAATTGTTTAATAAACCAAGATTATCGTTGCAGAAACCCGCCTCTTGTAGTCTCATTTATTTGCAGAGATTTTTAAATAACTTTGCCCTCGAGAATATAGGCAAACGCTCTAGAATTCTAATAGGGGCTTCTAGAACTCGCTTTCCAAGGGGACTAGAATGTATAACTATGACATGGAACTATTTTTTCTAGAGCCAAAATTTAGATTCTAGATGTCCGTTACAGAATTTTTTCTCAGTGTAGACAATTTGCAAATATCTACAAGTATTTTTGATGAATTATCCTATAACTTCAGTGGTGTAAAAAGCATGTTATACTTCATTTATATAATTGAAAATTTTGTTCCGCACATGAAATAAGGTCTAATAACGAGTTAAAGGAGATCAGTATTTTCAGATCACCCTGTAAAAAGTCATTTTTGAAACGCTCTGTAGAATGTGATTATGAGGCTTCTTTTAATTTCCTGAATATTCATTTATATTTTGATAGCACATGTATTCATAATGATATAAAGTTATGTATATATATATATATATATATATATATTTCCAAATTTTTTTATTTATAAATTTATAATTCCTACATAATTCCCTTCCTACATAAATTTATAATTTAATTAAATTTTACATTTTAGTTATTAATTTATAAAGTTATCCAAATTTCACATAAAATAGTTTTATCATAAATGTATATAGCATAAACTTACCTATTCATCTTTAAGAGAACATCGCCTCGATTTAGGTAAGCATTTGTGAAATCTGATCTTAAAGTAATTGCTTCACGATATAGCTGAAATAAATATTTTAAGACTTTCACTATGCATTTAATATTGATAAAAAATAAATTTATAAGCTGTAATAATTAATTCATAAACAAACTGTAATGACATACATCGAACCAGACCTACATTTAAAGTAAATCTAGGCGAGGTTGCGCCCAGTTAAACAGGATAATATAATATATATATATATATATATATATATATATATATATATATATATATATTATTGCTAAGTTAATGCTGAATAATTTTGAAATATTTCGTTTTCTATGCATTTCCATTACTATTTTGTTGTTATGCTATAATTAAAAGCAACAGAAGTAGTAAAAGCCAAAAGAGCTATTTTGCACGATCCAGTTTTACAGGGTAGATTCTATTGTGCACATGGGTAGGAATGGTTGTTATAAATAATAACTACAATTAAATTGTTAACAATGATAATTACACTTAAATGACAATGTCGTAAGTTTTTGTAAACAAATATTTTTGAATTAGTACTGGAAAAGTCAACTTAACCCTTAAGAGGACAGTGGGCATTATAAATAAATATTTTTAATTTTACAGGAAAAGTTTTAATTTTTTGTATATATGTGCACTGAAATATTACAATATTAATAACATAAAAATAAAAAAAAAAAAATTATTTATTTATTTATTTTTAATTAAAAATATTTAAAATATTAAAAAAAAAACTTTAAAATGTCTCTCGCGTTTATATTTTTCATATATTTTTTATTATTTTGCTTGATTATTATTCATTTATATATTTCAAATAAATTCGGGTATCGGATTTTCTATCCGTTTAGAAGTTTAGTTTTAAGAAATATTTTTGTGAAACATACTGATTATTTGTAAAAATTTCAATCTCGCGCATAATAAATCAGAGTCTTAAAAATCTAAATATAGGCAAAACTTAAAGCGGATACCCAGATTTTACTGAAATGTAACATAGAACAGCTTAAACCAATTTTTATTAAGCCAAAATTGTGACACAAGAGACATTTGAAAGAAGAGAAAATCGTTAAAAAACACATTACGAGAAAACAGCATTTAAAGTGGATTTCACCAGTTATCATTATTTATCAATTAAACATTTTAGAAGGATATATTTTTTAAACTGTATGTTTTTTAATATTGTCTTAACAAAATTAAAGTACATTAAAAGTTAAAAATATATACGATCAATCTCCGCCGACTATACCGCTTGTTTTTTTTTTTTTTTTTTTTTTTTTTTTTTTTTTTCACATTTTAAAGGGCATTTAATCAGTTCATTATTTTTTTAAACCCTTGTAATTTTTGAAAATATCAATTTAGAAGCATGCGGTTTATTGCATATTGATCAGAATCAGTTATAGAAAATAAATATAACAAAACAAAAATTTGATATTTTTCCTTGATGTTTACGATTTTCAAAGCCCACCATCCCTTAAAAAAAAAAAAAAAAAAAAAAAAAAAAAGAAAACAAAGAAAAGTATTAAAAAAAAAAAAAAAAAAAAAAAAAAAAACAGACCAGATAAAATTACAAAACAACATTAAGTTCCTATACAACAAGTTTAAGAAATATTAGTGATTACTTTTTATTTTATTATTATTATTATTATTATTATTATTATTTTGCTGATTTAATCTGTTGTTGTCCATAATCGTTGCACTTATTGCTGTAAGTGGTACAGATTTCGTGTAAACATCTGTCACAAATTACATATTTAAACTAGGCCAGTCACTCATCAAAATTATCTCGTGGCACAGTTACAGACATTCAATGCTATTATCTTCATTTTTTTGTAATTACCAAAGAACTACACGATCTCTCCTTGTATAAAATTTAATGAAAACAAAGCGCGATCTCTCCCAGTATAGAATATAATTGAATAAATGCGCAAACTCTCCCATTTTGGTAGAAGAGACTGCGTAGCCTCTTTTCAATAATTAATCGCTTTTAGAGAGAACCGTTAGGGCTAGTACCGTTAGTCTTGGTTGGTATCTTATGAGAAATCGTTTAATTAAAAAAAAATATTTTATACTACTACCATTCTATAAAAATTCTTGAAAAAGTTATGAAAATTCAAGCATTTATTTTTGAAATCGAGACAAAATAACAATATTTTATCTTCGAAGCTTGAAGCTATCAACATGCACTTTCAAGTCGGTTGCACAACTAACTGGAGTTGCAACTCGCCCACACTACTACTTTCCGTTGATCCGCTATGTGCGAATTTCTCTTACTGCGTCATCTCTTCTGGCTTTAAACTCACATGCACATTGATATCCAAAAATAAAACTATTGTTTCTGTCGAAATTTAAAAAAAAAAAAAAAAAAAAAAAAAAGTTAAATTTTCTTTTATTATGGTGATTAACAGGGGGAAAATGTAAAACAAAGATAAGAATTTTTTAACCACTCATTAAAATACATTTTTTTTTTTTCGAAATATATTGCTATAATAATGACTATTTTGTGCATTAGAGTTTAAACTTCTTCTAAAAAGGATTAAAGCAATTGTAACAACAGACACCTTTTAAATTTCGCATAACTTTATCTAAGGTAATGCTAGGAGATAATTGCAATATTTTCAAGTATGATGTTCAAGTTTTGTATAGCTGTCGGTTGCTTAAATAGAAGCAGTCAAACTGAATGCAAGCAATAAATATCAGCCTTCTCAAATTTCTTTTAAAGCCCTGTAATCGTCTACATTTCAATAAAACAGATAAAATAAATTAACATGAAGTTTTTAAAGGAGAAATGAAAAGATTTCAAACCAAGTGAAATTTCGGTTTTGTGTTTTAAATATTTGTGCCTAAGATTTTTAGACAAAAACTTCGATAAATAATAAACAGTGGGCAGATCCTGGGCTTAAAAGTGGGCGCAACCAACCATGTCTTTGGACACACGGTGTCGTACCTGTCTTTTTGAATTGTAGATGCATTGCACGGTGCGCAATCCGTCTCAGACTTATGGAGAATGGTTTCAGGAAAGCTGCACCATTTACGAAAGTAAATGCAACGACTGTGAACAACGACAGATTTGGTCAGAAAACAAGATACCACTGAAAAGGAAATATATTAATTTTAAGTTAAACCTGTTACGTAGTAACATAATGTTATTTTTTAATCTTACCTTAACTTGCTGTTTTTTTTCTGATTCTTTAAAAAAATGTCTTTAAACAAAATTTTTATTTATTTTAATTTTCTATTATTTGACTGATTTTTCAATTATTAAATTGAAATGGCCAATCATAAAACAAAAAATCTTGCAACAATGTTATTTAAGAACAATAATTATTGTTAACTTTAATCGTAGTTATAATTAAGCGTAATCTCTCCTACCCATGTGCGCAATTACACCTATCCTGTAAGGAGGAAATGCGGGAAATATTCTTTTAGGTTTTATTACAGCTGTTGCTTCAAATTATAGCGTAACAACTACATAGTTAAGTGCATGCATAGAAAACAAAGGAATTTAAAATTATTCAGCAACAGTTGAGTAAAGAGTTAGTATATATATATATATTTTTTTTTCATGTTATACTGTTTATTTGTGCGCAATCTCTCCTTATAGTCTCTCCTACCTTATAACAAAAATTTATAGAAAAAATGCAAAATCGAACTTACCGCATCCGCTTCTTCTAGTCTACTGTCATTTTGTGATATTAGAAAAGCTAAATTTAGGAATAGCTGCAAATGATTTGGAGTAACTCTAATTTCTTCTTCTTCTTTTGTTTTTGTCGGTCCCGGGAAGAGCGATTTTGCCTGAAAGAAAAAAATTAAATCTTAATATAAATCTTAATATTTCACCTTACAAAAGAAAAACATTTTTCTTTGCTCCCAGCGTTCTCCTAGAACAACTAATAAACACATATAGCTTGTCACGAATAAAGATAAAATGCCATAAATCAAAATCTTTTACTAAAATTTCAATGTATAGGAATCTATAATTTATGAAAAAGCACCACAGAGCTGGCGATTAAAAATAATTGGTAGAAAACTTTGAATAAACACCATAAAATATAAGAACCCGCTACAACTGTTTTGGGTAGGAAAAAAAATTACCCTTCTTCAGGCGAATAAAGTAGGCACGAGTGCTGTAAATTAAGCGGCAACACACCTTGCAGTGGCAACGCAACCGTCCGTTGCCGCTTTGTTTGCAGTACTCGTTCTTACTTTATTCGCCTGACGAAGAGTCGTGTTTTCTTTCGACCCGAAACAATTGTTGAGAGTTCTTATATTTTATGGTGTTTATTCAAAGTTTTTTGTTAAGTATCGATTATAGGAACGTATTTTAACGTGAAGTTTGAATGCACCATTTTTAAGTTAATTTGAAAATGAAAATATTTAGTGACATCATATTATATACTAGTAGGGTTTGCCATCTTCGCTAGTCATTATATATATAAGATGGTCTTTAAATGTTGAATTTTTTACAAATATTTTTTTTTTCTTTCTAATGATTACATAAAAAGATATACATACTAATAATGCGGTTTCTAATCGATGTATTTAAAACACTAACTCTATTAATATGACTATTGTGCACAATTGATCACTTACTGTAATATATATATATATTCTTTTTTCATTTATTCAACACTTCTTGTTTTTCTGTCTACTCATTTCACTTTCTCCCATATTGCTACACAAAAAATGCTTTTTCATATGAATTTTATCTTCCCTTAAAATTTTACCCATGAATTTGGTGCTATATATAATATATATTATAAACAAATAATGAAATATTAATATTACATTACAAATTTATGTTTACATATCAAAATAAAAATACTTAATCCTTCTGGATAATTAAAAAAAAAGTTTTATAACTAATATTTACAACTTTCAATGCTTTCAAATGAAGATGAGTTTTGCTGATAGCTTATACATATCCCTCATCAATATTTTCTGAAACGTAAATAGAAGTACAGACTCCAGATAACCCATTACCCAGCTTTTCTTGCAATGCAACTGAAAATCAATTGCTTTTAACCTATTACTAATTCAGATGAAACGGGAAATTGGAATTCTAAGCGAACCTGTTTCCAGTTTATTGTGCCTATACATTGACAACATCTTCAAAAGTGCGCTATTCTAACTCCGATGTATCTGAGATACAAAATGGGATTGGGATTTAGGTTGAATTTTCGATTACTGAAGGAGATGCTTTTGTTCAAGAGATTAAACAGTTAACTGAAATACGTATAAACTTTCAATACTGTTATTGCTAATTTTATATTGAATTGATGTTTATTATTCTATTTAAAATTGGGTGTATAAACGCCTATTGTTAAGACTTTTTTTTTTTACAAAAATGTTTTCGAATTTATATTTGAAAAAGGATACAAAATAGTGTTATGATTTTAAACTGAAATTTGAAAATTAAAACCAGTCCTGTTAAAAAAACATAAAGATATATCGTATACAAAAGTACAGTATTATATTACATACTTTGTAAAAATATATAATAACTAATTTGTTTTTAGATATTATACATACATAGACTCAGATGCAGTTTATATTTTTATTTTTTTAATTTTTCTTTTTTTTTTTTTTTTTTTATAATAATTTTGAAATGTATGTTTTTTTTTTTTTTTTCAACATTTTTTTAAATTCCGATTCGCAACATATAAAGTTTTAAGATATTTCAAAACTTTAATTTTAATTCTGATAAAATGATACGCAAATTACATAGCAAAAACTAAAATACATTAAATTATTTCTAATATAATCTGCTTCTGTAGAAATTCAGTTCTTAAAGTAATGGATAATAATAAAAATTGTTTGAAACTTAGGAAAATCTAGAAAGCTTATACTGATTTAATAAATGATCATATCACTTCATTAAATATCTTAAGAAAATTAAGTTGGTGGCACATATCCAGAAGAAAACAGGGTTTACGTTTTAAACAAGAACAAAGTATCGGGCAAGAGTGATGTTTGCACTACAAAGATTCTGATGATGAAGAGTTTGAAAAAAATGAAATAACAGCTAGAATTTTTACCCATAAGGTAGAGAAAGCATTGTTTTTTGGTCAAATTTTCGAAAGTGAGTTTTTGTTATATTTACACGTTCCCCTGAATACGAAAATCGTGTTTTTAGCGGTTGGTCTCTGTGTGTGTGTATGTTATCAGCATATCTCAAGAACAAATAGCAGCAGAGATTAAAAACTTTATATTCTAAATTTGTATCGTGTAGAGATGCTACACTAAGCTTTTCGTTGATATGAAGCAAATGGTTCGTGTACAGGGACACTCAAGAGTATTCAAGTACATTACGTCTAAGTGGGGAATTGTAGGTATGTAGAGTTTAACATCTATAGACTGCACTAAACCAAATGAAACGAATACATATTTTTTATAAGCGTAAAAACATGCCTCATGTAGAATATGGCAGGGAAATCATTCACTGTCTATTTACAGGGCTACACAAAATAATTAGATTAAGTGCATTTCTAGTTGTGCTGTATATTATTACTATAGGATTATATTTAGGTGCACTATGTGGTTTGTACATATTCTTCAAAAGATATACAGGGTTGAAAATATTCAAGCGATAACATTCTTTTTTATTGTTAGTGGAAGTGCTTTACTATAATAATTTACCATGTCCAGGAAAGCTGCTCAGGAATGGAATTGAATTCCTCATAGACATATGATAAATAATGTATGTTTTTAGCTACATATTCGTCACTTGTTTTTTGTGTATTTACACGTTTTGAGGCTTCCTGATTACTAAAGTCAAGATTTTTAAAAATTTATCTTCGTCTGTGTATCTTAGAGTAACTTAAAAACGAATAATTTCAGGAGATACAAAAGTTGTGTTTTCAAATTAATATAAATTTGTTGCTGAAAATGTTTGATCAAGACTGATAAGTTTCAAGGAATGTTGCGTGTGAAAGTTGTCTGAATAATTTTAAATGAACTTTTAATTTTAATAACAGATTTAAATTCTATATAAATGTAGGTGCAGTAATGAAACGGGGGTTTAGAGGGGCGGCAGCCCCCTCACACAGAATTAAGTATCATATCAAACTCTTCCGAAGCCTAATTTGATTTGTTTTATCATAGATTTACATAACAGTATTCGTTATGTTACCTCTTCATCTCCAACCTGTATTTATAATATTAAATTTCAGGATAAGAGAAAGTCGTGTGAGTGACACGCCAGATTATTTTCCTTAGATTGGGCTATTTGTCGCAGCGTGTTTTCTACATTTGGTAGCTACAGCAGTTAGAATATGTCGTAACCATCTATAACAGTAATGCCTAAAATATTTCTCGGAAAATGACACCTTCCCAGATGGTGCTGCAATCGAAATTCTTGCTCAAATCACAAACATAGCATAAGAGCTTTCCCAGTTTCGTCAGCTCAATCACGTGATATGGGCACATGCGTAATCTCGTAAATATTATATAAAAAAAAAAGCACCACAGAACTACGTTTAAAAGTACAAAACTTTGAATAAAAACCATAACATACAAGAACTCGGAACAATTGTTTCGGACTGAAAAAAGACACAACCCTTCGTCAAGCGAACAATGTAGGCACGAGTGCTGCAAATGTAGTGGCAATGCAATAAACCGATTGAAATCAGGAGCAAAAAACAAATAAAGTCGAATGTAAATGTAAATACTGGTGTGACCAGAATTAAAAAAGTGAAGGAAGAAAATAAATAATTAAAATCTAAAGTAAAATCTAAAAATCTAAAAAGTTCAAAACCAAACAAAAACTAAGTAATGTGAGTGATTCCCAAGCATCAGATAAATAAATAAAATTAAAAATTAAAATAAAATCTAAAATCTAAAATAATCAAAACCAAACGAAAAACTAAGTTACATGTCAATTTCCAAGCATCAGGCAAGAACGGAGAGGAAGAAATATCATTAACAAGATTTTTCGAATTCTTCAATATGTAAAAAGCCTCATGGATATCCAAATGGGATTAGGAGATAGGAAAAGTTATTATGCTAATTTTAGAAAAATCAAAACTATGACCATGATCACAGAAGTGGAGCTATCTCGATCAACAGATTTAACGCTTTTTAATTTCTTCGTTTTGATTTCTACGCTAAGGGCAAAATGTATATCTGTTGCTGATATTAAAATTAATAATATACGTAATTGTAGGCAAAAGGTATATGACGATGATATTGCAAAAAATCTTTTAAAAAAGCAGCTGTTATCAGATTTTTTTTAAGTAGTGAACGGTATGTTTAAAGAAGACGGCCTTGTATAAGAGGCGACATACATCGTACAGATAAGATGCAATAGGATAGAGAGTAAAAATTTATTAAAATATATGCTTACAGAAGCCCAAAATAGTATATGAGTATTAAAAGAGATGTAGTTTCTTAAAAAGCATTTATTGGATATTCCTGAATGAAGTATTTGATTCTTTTGCCGGTTAACCTGGACATTTCTTACTGGCAAGAAATGCTTTAAGGCATTTAAGTTATCTAGTACGTAAAAGAAAAGTTGCGAAACAAATAATGTTTTGATGCAAATAACTCACTTAATCTTACAATAAATTTTCTAAAATTATTATTTAGCAATTTTCAAAACACATACTTGTAAATAAATTGTTTCAGCTTCTTCATATCGTCGTAACTGAGTAAGGACACGACCTAAATTTAAATATCCTCTGACATCATCTTGCTGTATTCTAAATGAAAAAAAAAAAAAAAAAAAAAAAACATTAAAAGAAATTAATAATTATTTAATTAGATAATTTCATTTAAATAGTGAAAAAAAAAAAAAAAAAAAACATCAAATATTATGTATATTTTATTTCAATTCCACTAACATTTAGTAATACATACATTTTTTAAGTGTAAAATTTAGCAATTTTTTATTTTAAAAAAATGAAATTACTTTCATTGGTTTATTGTCAGTGTGTCTGTCAACATTTTATTTGCATTGCGATGACAATGTTAAATAAGAATCGACATTCTGACATACATAATATGCAAGATATCTATTGCCTATATTACATTCACACTGAGAAAAAACATATACCGCCTTCATCCAGAACGAATAAGTGGTCATTTTCTGAATCCTCAACCTAGAAATATAGATTTCCGAGCTATGCGTAAAAGGTAAGCCAATAAACTGAACAGACGAAATGATCGAAAATTTCTAGTCTATACATTTGAAGGTGGTTAAACAATATTATAAATTTTATAAATTTTTGAATCCTTGGTATTGCAATAAGTTCTCGCTTTATTTCTTAGTATTGGGTCATAAGCTCGAATTATAGTTGTTAAAACTCACCTCTTGTGTTCGTATTTATATTCAAAGATTTTTAAGTACGTTTAATCCCGATAATCTAGGCAAATGCTCTAGAATTCTTATAGGGGGTTTCTAGAACTCGCTCTCAACGGGGACTAGAATTTATAAGGATGACATGGGACTATTTTTACATGAGCCACAATTTACCCTAAAAGCACAATTTCTCCAAATGACATCCTCAATATGTCCTATGGATGAAAAGGTCGTCTATGGGCATACTATGGACATTCTCAGGTTGTATTATGAACAAGTGTGTAATTAGGGCAGTTTCTAGATGTCATTCCCAGAATTTTTTCTCAGTGCATAATGCACCACAAATCGACTTGTATAAAAAGAACAATTTTTTTAGTTACAAATTTTTAGGAGAAAATAAAATTTGAATCTCACCTAATGGCTTCTTTGTAATAAAATAATGCTTCTTCTTGTTTATTCATTGTCTCTAAAACGTGACCCATATTGTTAAACAATTTAGCATTACGATGATTAACAGAAAGAGCAGAAGAATAAAGAGAATATTCAGATTTCCTGGAAAAAAGAAAGAAAGATAAATACATTTTATGCACAAAAATTAAAGATTATTCTTTTACTCAATAATATGAATTGTCACATTAAAAATCAATGTGAATAAATATGTAAGATTGTAAGCAATTCACCATTGGAAATCCATAATTGGAAGTTATAGAAGAACGTTCGTTCTTATACAATCAAAGAAATTTCAATAAAATTATGAGAGCTGACCGTTAAATTATACTGCCAGATACTTTGGAGATCTCGATTTCTTCCCTAGGCCAGATCCCTTATCATAGACAAAAAAAAAAAAAAAAAAAAAAAATCCTGTTTCTGTATTTGCAACAAATTGCTGTAAAAACCAGAATGTTGACTAATTTTAAAAGGTGACTTCTCTTAAAGCTTTACGGACTTGGCTTTATTTTTACGGTCAGTGACTAAAAAACTTATTAATGGTCACCGACCGGTAAAAAGTGCTGATATTTTTTACAGTGTATTGTCCTAAAGCCATAGTTTTTACGCGCAGTATTTTATAATACGAAAAATGAAGTAATTATGAAGTTTCAAAATAAATATTTCATTCTAATGTAAGTATAGACTTAAAATGGATTTCCTATTCATAAAAATTTATTCTAGGCATCGCTATCAACCCAAATACGAAACTAGTAATAAAAATTAATAGCCTGACTCCAGCCTCTAAAGGTGAACTTTAAAACTTGTAGAATAAAACCTAGTAATATTACTGTATAGACATAATATAAAAAAGTCAAAATTGCTAAACAAATTCACGATCTGAATTCTTGTAATTTAATTTGGAAAGTTTTTCCACGTTACTTCAAAAAAGTACTTTAATCTTGATGAAATATTCATGGTACTTTTTAATAAATATGCCACAAGTCTACAATTAAGATTGTAGAAAAAATACAACTTATAAAGAATAAAATGTTGTATTTCTATCATAAAAATATTTTATTTTTATTTTGTATTTTTCAAACACAAAGCCAAACTATCTATTTCAAACTTATATTGGTGTTTATTGTAAGCGACACAGTAATCAATATTTTTGGGTTCTGTAGCAATGGTTAAAGAAGGTTTTATAGAAATGATACTTTTTCATGAATAATAATTTGTATTGCTTTAGTTTTGATTTTCAGCGAATGTTTAGCTTTTGTTATGATGATTAATGCAATTTGGTTATATGTATTATTAAATATCACAAATACTGGACGAAAAACATATATATATATATAGTTAAAATAGCAGTTAAAATAAAACTATATTTCAAAATTAATATATTAAAATTTTGTGCATAACTATTTACGGTTTAACACAACAACTAAGACAGTAGATGGTATAGGGGCGACCGGTTTTAGTTAGCGTAATTATCTAATTGGCATTTAGCTTCTAATTCCTGCCACAATGGAGGTAGAGCGCTGTCATTTTACTAGTGTATATATCCTGAATTCAGACTGCTTAGAAGCGTTATGAAAGAAAAATCTCTATTTCACTATTTTTCTGACTGATAAGTAATTTTTTTAAATGTACGTTTCTGTGGTCTGTTCAATCTGTAGCTCAAATTGAGGTGCTGCTTATATCGGTTTTCGAAAGCGTGTTTAATTGTGGTTGCATGCATGTAATCTTTTGTTCCTGATGTTTAGGACAATGTGGTACCATCTATTTCTGGGGGGTCAGTTGGCATAATTATAATGTATCTATGATATAGCTTGATTTTCCTTGGTGATAGTAAACAAAAAAATGACGAACTTCTCCAAGTTGAAGAATTTTCACCTTCAGCCTCCTGCCAAGTCGATGGTGAGGGTTTTCATTCGACAGTTCCTGAGAACCCAGGAGAGTCTCAAAAATATGCCAAAGGATTACAAAAAAAAAAAAAAAAGATTCTTAATCACCTGAATTACAAGTAGCTGATTTGGTGCAATGACAATCTCACTAGTATCTTAGTAAAATTGGTAAAACAGACGGCCATGAGATTCTCATGTCGACCATGGTAGAAAAGGGAATAGTTGATGATACCTAGACGAGGATTAAATTTTGTACGACCAATGTTAAATTGTCCAAAAATTGAATCCATCTGTTAAAATAAACGAGCGAATAGCTTTTACAACCGTGGTTCATTTCAAATATTGAGTAATTATAGGTAATTATAGGTAGCGTTAATATTAAGCAGAATTTCTTTTACTTGATGAATTCATTATTTGTTCATACATTTAAACATAAAATTTTTATAAAATATTATTAAAATAGAATGTTTTTGCAACATAAATTTTTTTCTCTTGAAATTTTCTGTGTTCTGCTTGAATATCGCGTTATCCCATACCACCCCTATGGATATTCCAAATAACACCGCGTGCATTTACAAACTTTTGGAATAAAAGTTTTGATTTGGATTACATAAAAAGGTATTTAATTCATAGGTCTTACATGATTTTATAGCCGAAGAGTTAAACTTTCTGAGGTATTCATCAGAACTTTTCTAAGTATTGCAGAAAAAATAGAAAAAACAAAATATGTAGCAAGAAACCCCAGTCTCCCTTACCTGTAGGCTGCTTCTTTAAATCAAGTAATTCCGTTTCGTCTATTTATTTTATAAATGAACATGCATCACAAAACAAACATTTATTTTCTTTTCATTTATTTGCGCAGTGTACATTAAAAATTAAGATATATGTATCGTTAAACAACCTCAATAATACAAAAAATTAAAGTAAAATAAAATAAAAGTAATGCCGTTAAAATTATTAAAAGGCATTAATCAGGTGCAGAAGAAACCATTATACTGTTAAAAATTTAAAAAAAATAACAGTTACATTTAATTTTTCCTTAGGAAGTAAATAAGGTATACTAATAATACTGATTTGAAATGCTTTTTAATAATACCTATAGCTTATCAATTACGTATAAATGTAAAATCTAATATTACTTGCAAAAATCGATGCACACAAAACAGCATATGTTGGATAATATTTTAATTATTTAAGTCAAATATGTATGCAAATATATTCAATGATAAAAACCTTCTGGCATAAAAATCATACTTAAAAAAAGTCTTTTTTTTTTTTTTTCTTTTTTTTGAAAAGTAGAAACCAGACGCGTGTTATGTAAGAAAACTTAACGCAGTGCAAATACCTCACACTATAACTATGCTTTATGAAAAAAAAAAAAAAAAAAAAAAAAATATTATATATTTTTTTAATGCTCAAACTTCCACTAAAAAAATTCTTTTTACTGCTACAATCAGAATCTGAAAAAATTGTTTCCATGGTTTCAGCACGAACATCTGAACACATATTACCATAAACATTTTCAAGATGAGCCAATTTGTGTCAACACAGAAATAATTCTTTTGATGTTGCTGACTAAGAAAGGTTATAGTTATAAAAGATCAAAGAAATATTTTTTTTTCCTATTCTAATTCTCAGTATAGAAGCATTGTACAAGTTTTATTGAATTTTTTGCTGGAAACTTTAAAAAAGGAAAAAAAAAAAAAAAAAAAAAAAAAATAGATGTTACAATAAAAGAGTGTTCAAAAATTCAACTTTTTGAATACAATATATTTAACTATTATGGATAACTTTAAGAAGTTTTGCTTTATATTGAAGAATTCGTGTTAAAAACATAATAGTACTTGAAAATATCTTTGACATTTTTGTTATCATACGGTACTATTAGTAGTAACTGACATTTTTATTACTTTTTTTAAACTAAGTTTTTGAATATATTGCCCGCTATATAGCTATAATGCATATTTATAATACATCTCTCTATATATAAATGACTAAGAGAGTTTTTTTCCTGTAAGTCCGTGGATGGACGCAAGTTGATTGGCTAAGAGAGATTTTCTTCTGTTTGTCTGTGTGTTGTTGCCACCAGCTTTTCATACTTTAGTTAATTAAAAAAAATGTCACCAGCTTTTCACACTTTAGTTAATTAAAATAAATCTAATTGACCGATCGACGAGTTAATTAAACCGACGGATTCAGAAAAAAATGCCCCTTTCATTTTGTACCTTATTTGTAACGAAATTTTGATTAGTTTTTTTTTTAATTAATTAAAATGTGAAAATAATAACCTGGTAAACGCTTTAAATGTGGGCATTTAAAATTTTAATTGTTGCTAAAAAGAAGAAAAAAAAAAAAAAAGAAAAGAAAAGAAAAGAGAATTACTTCTTTTTTTTCAAATATAAAATGAAATATGCTTTTACGCAAAAAATAAAAAATTATAAAATATTTTACTCGTGCACAAGAAAAAATGAAAATTGAAAATGAAGTAATAAAACAATTAAGATAAAGTTGCATGAGAGTTCCAAAAATTAATGGAAATATAAATGAACGTTAAATAAATAAAATAGTCGTCTGCTCAATCACGTGATATTGAAAAACAAAGAATCGAATTCAGTATATATGGAAAGGAAAGGAAAACGAAAAGAAAAGAAACAAACAACAAAATATATATATATATAATAATAATAATAATAATAACATAAACCAACGGGAAACCAAAGCGGGCTTTAAAGCAATTTCATGATTTCTTTACATTTTATTTTGGTTTGTAAAGCGATATAGAAAAGAGTTTCCTTTAAATATAGTGACCAGCGAAGCGAGAAAAGCCTTCGTTGATTCACTACCTTCATTGATTTCATGAATTAAAAAATCTTTTCGTTAACAAACTTTGATCTATTGGCACGCAGACAGCATGAGGCCGAGTTTTGTACATTTCGAGTTTGATTTTGAAATTTTTCTCACATTCGGAATTCGGTTCGAATTAATACACAGGGTGAGCCAAAATTATCTGACACATTTTAAACTTTAATATAAATCAAGTAACTGACATACACCAGTGCGGTTTGTATTGCGGCGATTTTTAAAATGTAAAGTTTTGTTTGTGAAAATAATAAAAAATGTTCCAAATTTCTATCAGAAATGGTTTGTTGGTTAGTTAGGTTGAACGTCGACTAGTACTACGGTATGGGTAATATGTGATGGTCTGGAACGCACCCCTAAGGATGGTCCGGAGACATACCATCACAAATTTGTTCCTTCTCAAAGCTATCATAAATGAGTCTGTATATTTAAAGCAGCAAGAAAAACTATGAAAAGTGCAAAGCAAGCAATTAAATAGCAATTATTTTGTAAAATTCACTGCAGTATTTCACCATGTGCGCTTTTATGACTTTAAACACATCCTATTGGTATTCAAATCAATCTACACGTTTTCAAGCACAGATTGTAAAAAATACTAGATTAAATGAATTATTCACGTTTTCATTAATTCAATAAGCTTCGCCTATGGAACTATGTAACCATAAGAAGAAATAAAAAAAAGACTAGTTAAGTCTGAGAATCAAAGCGGCTATAGCTAAACTAAAAGAGGCGCAATATAAATCCAACATAGCGACAAGTATCAACATTTAAAGGAAAAACATTGGAAGTATATGTACATATATATATATCTGTATATATATATAAATTACGTGTCACGATGTTTGTCCGGGGTAAACTCCTAAACTAAGGAACCGATTTTAATGAAATTTTGCACACTGTCTGCAGTTTGGTCCAACTTGAGAGATAGGATAGTTTTTATCTCAATTTATTGTCACAATATTGTTTTATTGCAATTATTTGTTAATTATAGACCTTTATTAAAGTTGCTCCAAAATATCTGTGAGTTCCATTAATTTAATTGTTGCCAAAAAAAAAAAAAAAATACGAGTTCATTTTCTTTCGCTATAAAAATAAATACATTTAATCAAACGTGAACGTTAAAAAATTATAAAAAGTTAAATTATGCATCTCACGAAAATTGACGTCATAATCAATTTAAAGATTATATACACATTGATAAAGTGCTAATGTAGTTCTATCATAGATATAGTAATATATATAGATCTCTCATCCCCATGTTATCGTACAAAGATTTTTGATGCCGAAAAAAAAAATAAATAAAAGATTTGGAAAAAGCCATTAAGTGGTATTGAAAAAAAAAAAAAAAAAAAAGAAAAAAGAAAAGAAAAGAAAGAAAGAAATATGAATTTGAAACTGCATCTGGAGTCTTCCAGTCCCCTTTAGCAAATAAATTATTCATAAATTTTATTTGCTAAAATATTAGTATGTATTCCCGTGTGTATTCACTCGGGGAAAGACGGCCATATTTTGGTAAAAACGTCGTCTTTTCCCAAATGAAAAGGAATAACTTTTTTCTCCCCAATGATCACTCTATTCTATATATGCTATACTAGATCTATGAGTTCTATACGCAAGCGAAGTGTGACTCACTGACCGTCTGTGCAGCCAAGAAAAAGATTTCCTATGTTAATTGCCCACTGGATTTTTGTAAGAAATTATTAAAAATCGAGGAAATTTATTTCCCGATTTTAATCCTTATATTTGGGTATAGATATGTATTAGTTATCGCGGGTGTTAGATTGAATTATTTTGCTGTCAAATTGACAAAATTTTAATTTTAAATTTCAAAACTCTGTCGCCCTTGGCTTTTTTTATTATCTCCTATATTATTAAAATCTGTACGCGTGTGTCTGTGTGTGTGTCTGTGTGTCTGTCTGTGAGAAACGGCTTGAAACGGATAAGGCTCCGCCGCTAATGGTCGCACGGACTTCGAACAGGTACCGTCGGACAGAGAATTTATCGCAGATCTGGGTTATCTAATTTGCTAAACGATGCGACCCTAATTAGCGGAGATATTAATTAAAACGTCGACCATTGTCTACCGAAAAATGACCCAGAATTCATGATTAAATGCTTAAAAAGCGACATTTTTACGGAAAAAGTGGAAAATAAATTAGAAATATCAGTCGTATCGTTACAAACAAGATACCATTGGAAAGGGCTTTTTTTTCTCAATCCGATGGTTTAAACGGCTTATCGATCGGACGATTAGATTTTTTAAAATTAACTAAACTATAAAAAAATGTTGGCAACGAATCACAAAAATGTTATCTTTGCAGACGTTAAGTCTCCAGCTGTCTTCAACGGAAACACAGCTGGTATTCATTAAGGTCACGTGATTCGTAGTGCGATTAAAAATTACAATTTTCTATTTTCTTCAATTTTTAAAATTTTACACATTTTATTTAGTATATAATATTTACACCACAAAACAAACTCTCATTTCAAATTTCATCGATTTCCGTCAATAAACAAAAGATTTACATTTTAATTGCAAATTAAATTTTATCTTCACACGCCGGACATTTTTGCAATATTTTAATACGCGTATTTCAATTTCTAATTACGATTGATTTATTTTTTATACATCATACGAAAGATATTTTAAAGTTCTTTTAAATAATTCAAAGTTTTCAACAGATTTACGCGTTTTGAGGTCTCCTGAATCAGTTTTCTTTTATGGCGTTGTAATATTTTCAAATTTCAATATTACAATTTCTAATTATGATTAAATTATTTTTAATATTTAATTCGAAATATATTTTAAAGTTCTTTTATATTATCGAAAGTTTTCACCAGATTTACACGTTTTGAGGTTTCCGGAATGAGTTTTCTTTTGTATCTCAGATACTAATTATAATAATTTCATAAGTAATACATCATTAGAAAGCTTTTTTGATTTGGAATCGAACAGTGGAATACAGAAATTTCTACCGCCAGAGTCGCGCTCATCTCCCTAACCTTTCGGAGTTTTCCGTGGTTTCTTCCGAAACACACGTAAATACGGGCTAGGACTCTCATCGCCCTAACCGTCTACTAATTAAAACTGTTTTTTTTTTTTTTTCTATAATAAAAAGGTTTAAATAAAAGTTTCGATTTTATCAGAATAAGAACCGTTTGGAGTTTTCCGTTGTTTCTTACGAAACTCACGTAAATACGGGCTGTTTTTTTTTTTTTTTTTTTTTCTTTCTAAAATATCAAGTTTAAATAAAAAATTTCTATTTTATCAGAATAAGATTGATCAATCGCTCAAAAGGTGGCGCTGTGATCGGATTTTTTCTAAATTTTTAATATGGCAGTCGGTTAATTACAAATTTTTAAGCTCAACCCAGTACGAAATAAGTCATTGGGTTAAAAATAAAGTAAACATATATAAGTAAAAATAACTAACAGTGAAAAGTAATCTTTTTTCAGCTATTAAAACTCATCACATCTCTTTTTTAATTAATTAAATTGAGTTTTAAATTTTTATTTGGCAAACAAGAAAAACTATTTTTGCCGCAGATAACAACAGACTGATGTCTAATTTTCTCTAATCCAATAGTGGGAGGTTCCGGGTTCGATCCCAGGTCGCGCTCATCTCCCTAACCTTTCGGAGTTTTCCGTGGTTTCTTCCAAAACACACGTAAATACGGGCTAGGACTCTCATCGCCCTAACCGTCTACTAATTAAAACTGTTTTTTTTTTTTTTCTATAATAAAAAAAGGTTTAAATAAAAGTTTCGATTTTATCAGAATAAGAACCGTTTGGAGTTTTCCGTTGTTTCTTACGAAACTCACGTAAATACGGGCTGTTTTTTTTTTTTTTTTTTTTTTTTTTTTTCTAAAATATCAAGTTTAAATAAAAAATTTCTATTTTATCAGAATAAGATTGATCAATCGCTCAAAAGGTGGCGCTGTGATCGGATTTTTTCTAAATTTTTAATATGGCAGTCGGTTAATTACAAATTTTTAAGCTCAACCCAGTACGAAATAAGTCATTGGGTTAAAAATAAAGTAAACATATATAAGTAAAAATAACTAACAGTGAAAAGTAATCTTTTTTCAGCTATTAAAACTCATCACATCTCTTTTTTAATTAATTAAATTGAGTTTTAAATTTTTATTTGGCAAACAAGAAAAACTATTTTTGCCGCAGATAACAACAGACTGATGTCTAATTTTCTCTAATCCAATAGTGGGAGGTTCCGGGTTCGATCCCAGGTCGCGCTCATCTCCCTAACCTTTCGGAGTTTTCCGTGGTTTCTTCCAAAACACACGTAAATACGGGCTAGGACTCTCATCGCCCTAACCGTCTACTAATTAAAACTGTTTTTTTTTTTTTCTATAATAAAAAAAGGTTTAAATAAAAGTTTCGATTTTATCAGAATAAGAACCGTTTGGAGTTTTCCGTTGTTGCTTACGAAACTCACGTAAATACGGGCTGTTTTTTTTTTTTTTTTTTTTTTTTTTTCTTTCTAAAATATCAAGTTTAAATAAAATTTTTCTATTTTATCAGAATAAGATTGATCAATCGCTCAAAAGGTGGCGCTGTGATCGGATTTTTTCTAAATTTTTAATATGGCAGTCGGTTAATTACAAATTTTTAAGCTCAACCCAGTACGAAATAAGTCATTGGGTTAAAAATAAAGTAAACATATATAAGTAAAAATAACTAACAGTGAAAAGTAATCTTTTTTCAGCTATTAAAACTCATCACATCTCTTTTTTAAATAATTAAATTGAGTTTTAAATTTTTATTTGGCAAACAAGAAAAACTATTTTTGCCGCAGATAACAACAGACTGATGTCTAATTTTCTCTAATCCAATAGTGGGAGGTTCCGGGTTCGATCCCAGGTCGCGCTCATCTCCCTAACCTTTCGGAGTTTTCCGTGGTTTCTTCCAAAACACACGTAAATACGGGCTGGGACTCTCATCGCCCTAACCGTCTACTAATTAAAACTGTTTTTTTTTTTTTTTTTTTATAATAAAAAGGTTTAAATAAAAGTTTCGATTTTATCAGAATAAGAACCGTTTGGAGTTTTCCGTTGTTTCTTACGAAACTCACGTAAATACGGGCTGTTTTTTTTTTTTTTTTTTTTTTTTTTCTTTCTTTCTAAAATATCAAGTTTAAATAAAATTTTTCTATTTTATCAGAATAAGATTGATCAATCGCTCAAAAGGTGGCGCTGTGATCGGATTTTTTCTAAATTTTTAATATGGCAGTCGCTTAATTACAATTTTTAAGCTCAACCCAGTACGCAAATAAGTCATTGGGTTAAAAAAAAAAGGAAACATATATAAGTAAAAATAACTAACAGTGAAAAGTAATCTTTTTTTTCAGCCATTAAAACTCATCACATCTTTTTTTTTATTAATTAAATTGAGTTTTAAATTTTTATTTGGCTAACAAGAAAAACTTTTTTTGCCGTAGATAACAACAGACTGATGTCTAATTTTCTCTAATCCAATAGTGGGAGGTTCCGGGTTCGATCCCAGGTCGCGCTCATCTCCCTAACCTTTCGGAGTTTTCCGTGGTTTCTTCCGAAACACACGTAAATACGGGCTATGACTCTCATCGCCCTAACCGTCTACTAATTAAAATAACTTCATAAGTAATGCATTATTTGAAAGCTTTGATGACTTGGAACTGAATAGTACATTACAGACATTTCGTCGCTGTAATATTTCAAAAAATAAATAAATAATCATAATAATCAGGAGACCTCACAACGTGTAAATCAGGCGAAATCTGGAATCCGACTTTCGATACTATAAAAGTACTTTAAAAATATACATTTCGTATGATGTATTGAAAATAATTTAAACATAATTATCATTGGAAATAATTAAATTTTAAAATAGTACAGCGCAGGCCGCTATTCGTAATTAACGCTGTGGTGCTTAACACATTTCTTTTTTAAATAACAGTTACTTCAGTTTCATAACAAGTTCAGTTACTTATAATACGTCATTCCAATGATAGTTTATATTATCAACTAGCCAGTGGAGAGCGCTACTCATAATTATCATTAAATTACAATATCTTTTTGTAAAACAATCTATCTATATATATTTTTTTCTTTTGTGTTCAGCTCTTTCCAATCGAATACCACTGCAATTAACTGTCTGGAGTCTCCGCCTCACATTCGACACTAGATGACCTTGATCTGTATTATATTTTCTTTCTCGATCCATCATACTTCACCCGTTAGTCAAAGACAATTGCTGGACGCTCTGCCGTTGTAGTTCAATTTTCAAACTCATGTAAAGTTTTATTTTATACTTTGGCAACAGTATATTCTTCGGCGGACTTGCAATTCCTCCTTTTTGTGTGTAGACGTTAATTTTTTCACTCTACATCATTTTTTTAATTTAATTTCATACATTTAATTTTTTTTTCTTTTTTTTTTTTCCGAAGTGTTCACAAATTTAAATTTCTTCATACTTCATTTCAAGTAAGTGTTCACATTCTTTAATATTTTTTTCTAATAAAGATTTTCTTTGTGTTCGCCATTTTTTTTTCTTAAGAGAGGTGTGTTTCTTTCTAAACTATTAGGTATCAATTCTCTTTCTTATTTTAATCACTTTTTAATTATATACTTTAACATAACTCAGTTTTTTTGTCTATTGTTGAATAAATTTCTTACAGATTCTGTTTTGTAGCTATTTATATGTTGAAAAGTTACTTTTATATATTTAGTAATTTTCTTTGTGTCCGCCAAAATTGAAATTATTTTTCGACCTTTATCGCTGAATTTAATGAATGTGTTTATTTTCCTCAATTAAATTAAATGTTTGTATGTCATATTTATACCAAATGTGTAAACATGGGGGGGGGGGGAAATGAAGAGTAATTTTTTCAGGAACGAAAATTTTTCCCAAAATTATTTAAGAACATTAATATTCAGTTGGTTTTATGCACAATTAAAACTGATAATTAACTAATGCCACTTTTTTTTATATGTATGATTAATGTACATACACAAAAATCATGTTCTATATTGGTTTAAAAAATTTGTTTTTCTGTTGGCTTGGGATTTTATTAAGGTTTTTTGTGGATATAAAAGTTATTGCAGTTATATTATTTTTAGTATTTCTTTTTTTTTTTATGTTAAGAAAAAAAATTCTTGAATTGCTTAATGTGGGGTGGAAAAATGAAGAATAATTTTTTCGGGTACGAAAATTTTTCCCAAATTAATTTAAGAACATTAATATTCATTTGGTTTTATGCACAATTAAAACTGATAATTAACTAATGCCACTTTTTTTATATGTATGATTAATGTACATACACAAAAATCATGTTCTATATTGTTTTAAAAAATTTGTTTTTCTGTTGGCTTGGGATTTTATTAAGGTTTTTTGTGGATATAAAAGTTATTGCAGTTATATTATTTTTAGTATTTCTTTTTTTTTTATGTTAAGAAAAAAAATTCTTGAATTGCTTAATGTGGGGTGGAAAAATGAAGAATAATTTTTTCGGGTACGAAAATGTTTCCCAAATTAATTTAAGAACATTAATATTCAGTTGGTTTTATGCACAATTACAACAGATAATTAACTAATGCCACTTTTTTTATATGTATGATTAATGTACATACACAAAAATCATGTTCTATATTGGTTTAAAATTGTTTTTTTTCTGTTGGCTTGGGATTTTATTAAGGTTTTTTGTGGATATAAAAGTTATTGCAGTTATATTATTTTTTGTATTTTTTTGTTTTTGTTTTTGTAAATTTTTCCCAAATTAATTTAAGAACATTAACACTCAGTTGGTTTTATGCACAATTAAATTTTAGTGCCACACTAGCTGGCTTCGCCCGCTAGCGGGTCAGTATTTTCAAATGAATCACTAAAATTAATGAATCACTGTCAGAAACTGTTAGTGTTAAGAAAAAAAATTTAAAAAAAAAAATCATTTCTGATTGGGTAAAAAGTCGGGCCGGGTCCCCACGCGCTGCGCGCGCGTATTCCTTCCCTGACCCTACGTGCCCCCTAAAAAAATTCATTTCTGATCGGGTAAAAACTCGCACCGGATTCCCACTGCGGCAGCTCAGTACCGTGCGCGCTACGGGCAAACAACTTAAGGGATACACGCGCTGTGCGCGCGTATTCCTTCCCTGAGCCTTCGTGCCAAAAATAGTTAGCGGCCGAGCCTTTGCTGCGTCAAGCCGTTTCTCACAGACACACACGCGTGATATTGAGGCACTTTCACAAAGTCAATTTTTGTCAAAGAGGTACCTTCACAAATTCAACTTTCAGCAAACAGGTACCTTCACAAATTCAACTTTCAGCAAACAGGTACCTTCACAAATTCAACTTTCAGCAAAGAGGTACCTTCACAAAGTCAATTCTCAGCAATATAACTGCACACTAAAATATTTTATAAGCATCGAACACAGAAAAATACCCTCAATTTGAATATTAACTGGAGAAAATGATAAATATCAAAGTAAACACCTACTTATCTTACATATAAGAAACAACTTAACTCGCCCATATATATATATATATTTATTTTTACAACTGTTTCATTTTATTTTTCTAATGTATTTTAAAATTAAAAAAAAAAAAAAAAAAAAAAAAACTGTTTTATGCATTTTAGTTAATTGTTCTTAAGTATCATTAATTTTCACAAACTTACTTGATGTTTTCACAAATTATTTTCTAAATTCACAAATGGAGTACCATTTTTATAAAGCTGGATTAATCCCTGATAATATAAAAGAACTTTAAAATATCTTTCGAATGATGTATTACAAATAATTTAATAATAATTAGAATTTGAAATATTGAATTTTTAAAAAATCTGGTGAAATCTTTCGATAATATAAAAGAACTTTAAAATATCTTTCGAATGATGTATTACTATGAATTATTATTATTAATGTATTACTATAATTAGAATTTGAAATATCGAAAATAAAGGTGTTATGGGTATTCCGTTGTTTTCTCTGAAACTCCCGTTCTTTTTCTACATGTTTGCCCCTTCGCTCTCCCCCCCCTCCCTTTTCATCGATAATATTAATTTTACACTCAAAAATATTCTGCGTACTTAGCATGGAACCGTTTATCCGGAATCCAGTTATCCGGAATTATATTTCCAAACAACTAATTTCCAATGCATAAAAAAAAAAAAAAATACATTTTTTTTTTTTTTTTATAATAATAATAATATGGTTTAACATTGTATTTTGAAACAATTAAAAGTAAAAGAAATATTTAATAAATAATAATTCCATTTATTTTTTTTACATTTATTTAAAAGCAGTATTTATGTATTTGACAGGGAATATAAGTTAAAGGTCATAATGTACAACGTAGACCTTAACAAAGTCAATTCTCAGCAATATAACTGCACACTAAAATATTTTATAAGCATCGAACACAGAAAAATACCCTCAATTTGAATATTAACTGGAGAAAATGATAAATATCAAAGTAAACACCTACTTATCTTACATATAAGAAACAACTTAACTCGCCCATATATATATATTTATTTTTACAACTGTTTCATTTTATTTTTCTAATGTATTTTAAAATTAAAAAAAAAAAAAAAACTGTTTTATGCATTTTAGTTAATTGTTCTTAAGTATCATTAATTTTCACAAACTTACTTGATGTTTTCACAAATTATTTTCTAAATTCACAAATGGAGTACCATTTTTATAAAGCTGGATTAATCCCTGATAATATAAAAGAACTTTAAAATATCTTTCGAATGATGTATTACAAATAATTTAATAATAATTAGAATTTGAAATATTGAATTTTTAAAAAATCTGGTGAAATCTTTCGATAATATAAAAGAACTTTAAAATATCTTTCGAATGATGTATTACTATGAATTATTATTATTAATGTATTACTATAATTAGAATTTGAAATATCGAAAATAAAGGTGTTATGGGTATTCCGTTGTTTTCTCTGAAACTCCCGTTCTTTTTCTACATGTTTGCCCCTTCGCTCTCCCCCCCCCCTCCCTTTTCATCGATAATATTAATTTTACACTCAAAAATATTCTGCGTACTTAGCATGGAACCGTTTATCCGGAATCCAGTTATCCGGAATTATATTTCCAAACAACTAATTTCCAATGCATAAAAAAAAAAAAAAAAAAAAAAAAAAATACTTTTTTTTTTTTTTTTTTTTTTTTTTAATAATAATAATAATAATAATGGTTTAACATTGTATTTTGAAACAATTAAAAGTAAACGAAATATTTAATAAATAATAATTCCATTTATTTTTTTTACATTTATTTAAAAGCAGTATTTATGTATTTGACAGGGAATATAAGTTAAAGGTCATAATGTACAGCGTAGACCTTCACAAAGTCAATTCTCAGCAATATAACTGCACACTAAAATATTTTATAAGCATCGAACACAGAAAAATACCCTCAATTTGAATATTAACTGGAGAAAATGATAAATATCAAAGTAAACACCTATTTATCTTACATATAAGAAACAACTTAACTCGCCCATATATATATATTTATTTTTACAACTGTTTCATTTTATTTTTCTAATGTATTTTAAAATTTAAAAAAAAAAAAAAACTGTTTTATGCATTTTAGTTAATTGTTCTGAAGTATCATTAATTTTCACAAACTTACTTGATGTTTTCACAAATTATTTTCTAAATTCACAAATGGAGTACCATTTTTATAAAGCTGGATTAATCCCTGATAATATAAAAGAACTTTAAAATATCTTTCGAATGATGTATTACAAATAATTTAATAATAATTAGAATTTGAAATATTGAATTTTTAAAAAATCTGGTGAAATCTTTCGATAATATAAAAGAACTTTAAAATATCTTTCGAATGATGTATTACTATGAATTATTATTATTAATGTATTACTATAATTAGAATTTGAAATATCGAAAATAAAGGTGTTATGGGTATTCCGTTGTTTTCTCTGAAACTCCCGTTCTTTTTCTACATGTTTGCCCCTTCGCTCTCCCCCCCCCCTCCCTTTTCATCGATAATATTAATTTTACACTCAAAAATATTCTGCGTACTTAGCATGGAACCGTTTATCCGGAATCCAGTTATCCGGAATTATATACATTTATTTAAAAGCAGTATTTATGTATTTGACAGGGAATATAAGTTAAAGGTCATAATGTACAATGTAGACTGAAAAGATATCTTTTAGTTCTGAAAAATGTGGATAGATGGCGCCACTACACAATATCATAAAGGTGGTAATTTTACTTATCTAGATTGGATTGGGTGAAATGGAGTAATTGGTCCTGTACTGAATTTTATTTATTTTATGTACTAGCCGCCTTCGGCGACCAGCTGGTTCGCGATCCCTGAAAAATCCGACTTTACGAAACTCCCGCTCGGTGGCGACTGCGGCGCCTTTTTCCCGTATCAGGTCTAATAACAGCTTATTGATATATCGTGAAAATAGCTTACCTATATCGCAGTAAATTCCCGTGCGGTAGCGCCTTCGGCGCTGATATTTCAAATTTCTAACTTTAGCTAAGTCCCGCTCGGTGGCGGCTGCGGCGCCTTATCCCCGTTTTAGAACTTACAACACCTTATTGAAATATTGAAATTTTAAAATATAGCAGCGCCATCTGGCGGTAGAAATTTCTGTAATATATTGTTCAATTCCAAATCAACAAAGCTTTCAAATGATGTATTACTTATGAAAATATTTTAATTAGTAGCTGAGATACAAAAGAAAACCTAAAAAGGAAACCTTAAAACGTGTAAATCGGGTAAAATCTCGAATAATACTTTCGATAATATAAAAGAACTTTAAAATATCTTTCGAATGATGTATTAAAAATTATATAATCATAATTAGAATTTGAAACATTGAAATTTTAAAATATTTCAGCGCCATCTGGCAGTAGAAATTTCTGTAATCGGTTTTTATCTTTCTAAAGCTCGATTTTTCTATTTAATATTACCCTTTTTACTTTCCGAACACTATAGTGAGGAAAGTATTGTAATCATGTCAAAAATCCGAATTCGAGATTTTGATGTTTCTATACGTTTTGAGGTCCCCTGAGTCCGTTTTCACTATTTTTACGATGATGTATGTGTGTATGTGTGTATGTGTGTATGTCTGTGAGTGAACACGCTAGCGTCTAAACGCTTTGTTCGATTAACCTGAAAGTTGGTACGCATATTGTAAGTCACCATAGTACGAACCCTATAGATTTTGGTGAATCTAGCACTCATAGTTTTTTTACAGGGACACAAAGAAAAATTCTTTATCATTATGGCCTATGGGAGCAAAATCTTAAAAGTGCGATAGCATCTAAACGCCTTATTCAATTGAGCAAAAATTTTATACACATATTATAGATCACAAATACTCAATCTATATAGATTTTGGAGAATCTAGCACTTATAGTTTTTTTACAGGGACACAAAGAAAAATTCTTTATCATTATGCCTATGGGGCCAAATTTTTAAAAATGTGATAGCGTCTAAACGCCTTATTAATCCGAGCAAAAAAATTGTACACATGTTATAGATCACAGTTGAACTAACTGTATAGATTTTGGTGAATCTAGCACTTACAGTTTTTTTACAGGGACACAAAGAAAAATTCTTTATCATTATGGCCTATGGGACTAAATTTTTAAAAGTACGATAGCATCTAAACGCCTTATTGAATTCAGCTGAAAATTTATATGAGTATTATAAATCACTGTTACACTAACTATAAGCATTTTGGTGAATCTAACATTTATAGGTTTTTACAGGGACACAACGAAAATTTCTTTATCATTATGATCTATGGGCTCAAAGTTCAGTAGCGTTAAATAAAACAACGTGTAATAGATGGAGAAAAATACTCAAAGATTCTATTATGGTTTTCTCTCTTTTGTTTGTTTAACAACTACTCTTTCTTTACTTTATCTACAAAACTGTTAATTACTCAATGTTCGGAAAGTCGAGTGGAGTCACTCCAGATTTTTCTACATTCTAAAGTGTTTAAATATTATAAAATTTTATGGTATTTATATTTATTTCTGAATGATTGTATTAAATGAAGAAATATAGAGCTGAAAAGCTGAAAATGTAATGTTTTACACAAATTTTGTTTGTTTTATCTTTTAATAATAAAAAAAAAAAATCATCAAAAACAAATAATCCCCAATAACGCGATAACTAAAAAAAAAAAAAAAAAAAAATCCCTGTAATTAGTTGTCTTATTTTTATTACCCTTTTTTATACTCCCGTAATAAAGCAATGTTCCGTCTACTGTAATAATACCTCTATGCATTTTACTTAATACACAATAAAATTTTATAGGCTGCTAAATTCATGAAATTAAGAAAAAACTATAAAAATCTCGCTAAATATTTTGAGTACGAAAATCGTGAAAGTTAAATAGGTTTGAATATTAAACTTAAAGGATTTAATTTTAAAACCAAATAAAGTTAGCTGTAATAATACAAAAGAACAATTTGAATTACATGCACATACCAATCTTCGTTTCTTCTGATTGTTTTTAAAACATGAACTGCTATCAAAAGTATCAAACCTGCGGCAGCCAGCTGCTTACACGCCCTGAAACAAAACATAAAAGTAATGGTTTCGTTCATAAAAGAAAAAAAAAATCTATTAAACTAATTTTTCTGAGAAAAATATAAACAGAAAATATAAACTAGATATAGAAAAAAAAAGTGCCAAATTACGAATTTGAAAATGAATTTTTATTAACATTACGTTTAAATGAATTCTTAATAATTTGGTATTAGAATAAGTTTCTATAAATATCCAAAAGAAAAAAAAGTGCAAAACACACAAAATATTTTTAATAACAAAATACATAATACTAATTTTCAAAATATGAAATAGTAATAAATGTATCAATGTATACTTTTATATTTCCTGTTTTACTTGCAATGATTATCAATTTGATATTTCTTATATCAACTAGTAGCTTTGTTTATATGTGCATTTTGTTTAAGAAATTTTGTAATTTAAGTTACCATAAGCAAATAAGCATGTCTGTAGCGATTTTACGCCTTGTTTTAATGGTGATCATGTTGCAAATTTTCTCAATAAATATATATAAATAACTCCACCAAAGAAGTTTTTATTAAAATCTTTTTCACTTGTACAAGCAAGTTATCTGATTTGTTTTGGATTCTTTTAAAATGATGCAATCTATGAAAATTACTACTTTAACATTGGAAGCATACTGTAATAAAAATGAATAACGAGTATAAATTTCACATAGTTTGAAATGTTATATTATTATTAAAGCACAATACAAACTTACATGGTCCGAAATACGTCTGAATTGTCTTATATCTGTAGCTTACCATTTTCATTATATAAAAGGTCGAAGTAAATCTCAGTAGCGTAATCAAATTTGAATGAAATTCCGAATAGTGAAACATAAGCAAAATTCATAAAATAATTAATTATGAATGACAGTTATTTTTAAGAGGGAGGATGAGTAGCGCGATGTTACGTATTTTAAAAATAATATCGAAAAGTCTTATAATATGATCCCATATTATAGGATATTTGTTCATATTTGCTGGAACTTATTCAAATAATGCATTTGCTAGCATGTGGAAAATTGAATATAAATTAGGAAAACATTTTAAACAAGTATTTTGATTTTGAAAATTTGTCAAAATTAAGTCATAAAAGAGTCATACGGTTATTTCTGGATTTCGCGATTGTTCAACAAAATTTAATATAATTTTGTCCATAAATTTTTCATATGTAGGTGTGCTTGTTATTGCTTTCACTTTAGCAATGGGAATGATAGAAAATAGGAAAAGAAATATTTGCTCTCTATGAATATCAAAATCCTCAATAAGACGAATGTTTTATTATATTAATGAATATATATTTAATTTATTATGAGATGCATCATAAGATCTATTATTAAATTTATATTTTTAACTGATAATTATAAACGTACAGTGGGATTTTATTAGGTACAGACATATTGACTAGTCGTTAAAAAATAACACATCAGCTTATATAAGGCAATGTGCTTTAAAAATTATACAAAGATTGTTGCTAAAACGCAATTTAAATCTTTACCTGTCAGAGATAAATGTGCTCAAAATGAGATAAGAAATAAGACCACGTTAATAAAAACCGTGTAAAGAATTTAAAAAAGGATTCTGTAAAAATTTAAAAAGTTTAACTTTTGAAAATTAACGAAGGGATATTTTTCTTAAACTACTAATCTTTCCTACCTTATTTTGAATATTTTTGAAATTTATATTGTCATTTTTATCACTAAAAGGTAATAAATTAAAGCATGTTTTAATATTTTTGGGACAAACAATATACCAAATTACTTTTTTTTTCCTAAAAGCATCTTTATTAAATATTTAGATCAATAACAATTTGAACATTTGATATTTTTAATTTCAGACAAAAAATTATTATCAAATTTCTAATCCGATGAATAACGAAAAATTTCGTTTTTACTTTAGAACTTTGTACGATAATGAAATAAATTAAAAAGCGTAATAAAATAAGTTAAAATATCATAAAAGCGTATCAGATTTAGGATTATCTGATTTGAGTAAATGCTTACCTTTTTTCCCATAATATACTCCAACCTTGGGCTACCATCATACAAAATCCCATACTTGGTATATAAAGAACTCGCTCAGCGACGACAAAACCAACCGGGAAGAACAGATTACTTGCTGGCAGAAAAGGAACTGTCAACAAAGACAAGCTCTAAAAGAAAAAAATATGTATATTTATTTACTTATTTAGTTATTTAAATATATGATTATATAATTCACCGAGACAAGAATTAAGGAGATACTAAAGGAAGAAGTCTGAATCGTATTTGTAAATATATTTATTATAAAAAGATTAGAGCATTAAAAAAAATGGAGTGACTCCACTCGACTTTTCGAACATTGAGTAATTCACAGTTTTGTAGCTAAAGTAAAGAAAGAGGAGTTGTTAAAAAAACAAAAGAAATAAAACCATAATAAAGTATTTGAGTATTTTTCTCCATATATTACACGGTGTTTTATTTAACGCTACTGAACTTTGAGCCCATAGATCATAATGATAAAGAATTTTTCGTTGTATCCCTGTAAAATCCTATAAATGCATGCTGGTGAATGCTAATCCATTTACCAAAATGCTTATAGTTAGTGCAACAGTGATTTATAATATTCATATACATTTTCAGCTCAATTGAATAAGGCGTTTAGATACTATCGCACTTGCAAAAATTTGGTCCCATAGGCCATAATGATAAAGAATTTTTCTTTGTGTCCCTGTAAAAAACTATAAGTGCTATATTCTCCAAAATCTATACAGTTTGAGTATCTGTGACCTATAATATGTGTATAAATATTTTGCTCAATTGAATAAGGCGTTTAGATGCTATCGCACTTTTAAGATTTTGGTCCCATAGGCCATAATGATAAAGAATTTTTCTTTGTGTCCCTGTAAAAAATCTAACTACGAGATTCACTAAAATCTATACAGACTGAGAATCTGTGACCTATAATATGTGTATAAATTTTTTGCTCAATTGAATAAGGCGTTTAGATGCTGTCGCACTTTTAAGATTCTGGTCCCATATAATGATAAAGTATGTTTCTTTGTGTCCCTGTAGAAAAAAACTATAAGTGCTAGATTCATCAAAATCAATAGGGCTCGTTCTACGGTGACTTGTAACATGCGTACCAACTTACAGCTCAATCGAGCAAAGTGTTTAGACGCTAGCGTGTTCACTCACACACATACACACACACATACATACATCATCGTAAAAATAGTGAAAACGGACTCAGGGGACATCGAAACGTATAGAAACATCAAAATCTCAAATTTAGATTTTTGACAAGATTACAATACTTTCCTCACTATAGTGTTCGGAAAGTAAAAATACATATGCTGTTACTTTTTTTAAAATTTTATCATGAACTATAAAAGAATAATTTAAAAGGTAATTCATAAATGTAGAGTTCGCAGCGTGACTATCTATTTACGTATATTCAATTATTTATGTATCACAAAATTCAAATAAAAAAGAGTCAAGTTTTGTAAATGCTGTTAAGTATTTAAAAAATATATATACTTATGAATACTGGTAGCAAAACAGTAAAAAGTAGTACTGCAGTAACCCCCCTGTAAATGCATCGTTACAGCTAGTACAAATGAATTTTGATACATAAATACAGGTAATAATTTCTGAAGCAATGCTCAGTATACATAAATATAAGTTTCAAAGAATTACTTACATTATTTATGAAATAGAAGCAATATTAAAAATAATTATCTACTTTAAATCTGCATCTTTTTTATCTATCTTAATTTTCCGTTATTGCCCAAGAAAGGTTAATGTATCTCTTAACTTATTCATTATATTTTACAAGCAAATGTAAATGTACTTTAAGGTAGTTATGCGATTATTAATATTTTATTATTAACAGCTATAATAATATACACACTCTTAGCTATAATTAATTAGTGTTAACTAGATATTACAAGAATTAAAGTATTTTTTAATTCTTTGTGGCCAAGTGTCTGCTTGCACATGCACACAGTAATACTATTCAATGCAAAATCCACTCATTAAAGCAGTGATATCGGAAGTATGATGTTAATATTGAATTAAGCAAGAATCGCATTGATAAATTACAATTTATTCAGTTGTTTCATATTACACTCAGAAAAAATTCTGTAACTGACATCTAGAATCTATATTGTGGCTCTAGTAAAAATAGTTCCATGTCATGCTTATAAATTATAGTCCCCTTTGAAAGCGAGTTCTAAAAACCCCTAAATTCTAGAGCGTTTGCCTATATTATCGATGTCAAACTTATTTAAAAATCTCTGCAGATAAATGCGAGCAGAAGAGGCGAGTTTTAGCAACTATAATCTTAGTTTATGACCTAATTCTAGAAAATCAAGAGAGAATTTTTTGCGAAACAAAAGATTCAGAATATTCAGAATATTGTTTCCCCATCTAGAAATGTATAGACTAGAAATTCCCGATCATTTGGTCTATTCAGCTTATGGTCGTGCCTTATACGCAAAGCTCGGAAATCTATATTTTTAGTTTAGGGATTTAGAAAATGACCACTTATTCATTCTAGATGAAGGCGGTATATATTTTTTTCTCAGTGTAGAATACGCATGTGTGCAAACATTTCGTATTTAAGTCTAACCCAAACATTACTCAAAGCTCAATATGTTCATATGCGCGTAATATTAGGTTCACAACAGTTCTAGATAAATCAAGCATTAAACTCTCTTCCAGCTAAGATTTGATCACTGCATAACTTAAGCTCATCGCAAAACACATTCATTCTCACATACATTCAACTCTACAATTAAGTCCTATCTAGTGGCAAAATAGTTAGCTCTTTGACTTTAAGTGTGCATGTGCCGGGTTCAAATTCAAAGATAGACGTTCGTAGAAATTTGAAATCTACTTTAAGCCTCAAAGCACGATCTGATGAGTCTTAAATAATAATAATAATAGTAATAGTAATAATAACCACAGAGTGGCTCTCCAAATGCGAATTCATACGCTTTCAACTAAACTCACAAAATAAAAAAGCTTGTACACTGTAAAAAATAGGTTCTTAAAAATAAGTATATATTGTCTCAAAATAGCCCCGAAACAATATATACTTAAATTTGAAAACCCATGTACTCATTTTTGAGTATACCCTTAAGAATGAGTATACCCTTAAGAGTGACCCTTAAGAGTATACCCTTAAGAGTGACCAATAAGAATCCCAATATCCCCATGTTTGGCATGTCAATGTACTCAAAAAGGAGTACATGGGTTTTGAAATTTAAGTATATATTGTTTCGGGGCTATTTTGAAACAATATATACTTATTTTTAAGAACCTATTTTTTACAGCGTATTTACCTTCACATAGAGGCACATTTTTTATTTGGTTTATATTCACATACATAATGTAGTGAATGACAGTAAGAATTTGGGGGGGGGGGGGGGGGGGGGCGAAGGCCAAACTTTGGTTTCTCTTTGCTTTATTTTTGGACTCAGACAGTTCATTATTTGGTAAATTTAATAGTCGTTACACTTATAAAATTGGTAGAACTTAGTCGTTATTTAAAATGTAAGACAACATGGTAGTGCTTCATCTGTATCATTAAAAATTAAAAATATAAAAACGTATTAGAAAATAATTTTACAAGGTGAGCTACGAAAGACAAAAATAAGTAAACTTTGCAAGCATGTTTTAAACGCCGATAACATCGTTTTTCTTAAAAAATATTGTATTAAAATAGTTAATATAGTCAGCCATATAAAAAAAGTGGGTGGGTGGAGGGGGTACTTCTTTGTTACATGTACTTTTCTTTTCAGAAATATATTTTTGCATATTAAGTGACTTCGTTTTAAAATTTTACATAAAGCTGTTATACACTGAGGACTCAACAACGAAATGTTGATTAATTTCATCTTCTACAAGTTAATTTAGCAGTGTTTGCCATAATCAGAATATATAAAAAAAAATTATATATTAAAAAAATATAGCTTAATGTCGAAATTTATTACGTTAAATTCCAATATCCCAGTTTTTCGTATTTAAAGAATAAAAAACATAAATATAAATTTGAAACTTTTTTTCATGACATTTGCTTAATAAATTTACTGAAAACCCATCTTTTTATCGGGCTAACAAAATTAATTTCACGGGGCTTCCCTAGCAATTTTTAGCCAGATAAAGCTTCGTACTTTGGGGCAGATTTTTTTTTTTTTTTTTTTTTTTTTTTTTTTACAGAATATAGCCTGATAATTTCGCTTTTTATAGTATCATTTATTTTTTTGTTAAAATGTGCATAAAAAAAAAATAGTATTCAATATTGAAAAAAAAAATATATATATATATCATAAAAAAAAATTATATGAAAATTTTTTAGATGGTAAATGTCATTACTGTAATATTCCTAATTAATATTAGTAATATTACTATTAACAAGAACTGTATCATATCATCATATCACATCATAATTATTATAATAACCATATCATTATTGATCATACTTTCTTATCAGAATATTAATATACTACCCATTCCCTCGTAGAACTTTTGCGGTATTGTACCAAGATACCCAATATGAATTTCAGAAAAATCTCATAAACAAAATCTGTGGAAAATTTCAGACTTTTTTTTTTTTTTTTTTTTTTTTCATTTACTATTATTTTATTTTTTTTTCTGCAGCTAAGATAAAAAATAGTAGAACAAAATTAAATTATTATTATATTAATAATAAAAAATTTCTTAAATTTTGAAAGAGTTAAATTACCATGTTACCAATTTTAAGTTTAGAAAATAATTTTTTCCACAGCTAAATAAACAATTATCAGAATTAAATTAGTCTTATATTAATAAGGAAGTATTTCCAAAAAAATTGACGAAATTAACAGAAGTTTCATAGTTAAACAAATGCACCTAAACAATAAATCTATAAATATAAAACAATATTGTTCATTCTATTTACAATGAACGAAAAATCATCTAAAAATTTGCGCAATTTTAACTCTCAAAAATTTGTATCAAAATATTATGATTTCAATCTTGATCAAAAGATGGCGATACCATGGTCCTTTCGAATAGCCAACAAAGAATATTAAGGCTTAACTGACTTTATATTCTTCGAAATATAATTCTAAATATGAGCTTTTGAGCATATGTTTAGACTAGGTCTAGAATTGGTCTAGACTTTGAGAACGCCTATTGCCGTTTTACTGATGTATAATAATTGTAACAAACAAATGTTAATATAGTATTTGCAAATTCTATTAAATGAGTCTTAAAGTTTGACATCTCAAAATTTGTGGAAATCCACCTATTAATTATTTCAGTTTTAACTGAAAATAAATAATTTTAGTAATATCTTACCATTACGAGATAGACTCTAGAATCGTCCTCTAACCTAAAAACAGTCCGTATTGCAAAGAAAAGACAAGCATATAGTGCTAATGTTGCTATATTTCTTACATCCCAGAGTCCCGAAACCAGAGGTATAGTGGACATTGTCCAATCACAGCACAAGTTGCAAGGGAAAATTAAAAGCCAGGCATTTACAGGTAAAAGATAGTTATATGTAAGCTGACGAAATGGTGTAGGTGAAGCAGCAGCTGGATTGTCGAACCTAAAATAATAAAATTACTCTCAGGATTTTTAAATTGAAAAAAAAAATCTATAAATTAAGAAAGTAAAAATAGAGTATCAACTTTTTAAATCAGAAAATGAATAACCCAATATATTTGTAATATTATTTTTATACATTCGTTTATATACTTAAAAGTTGACAATATATAGACAATATTTGTAGCCATAAGATATTAAAAAAACGTTATGTTGTGGAATACGTTTAAAATGAAATGAAATATTATTATTAAAAAAAAAAAAAAAAAAAAAAAAAAAAAAAAACCTTAACATTTTATGTTTCATAACCAAGAAATATTATATAGATGAAACGTAATTTTCCTAACAAGACTTTGTGTTTTGGTACATATAGTAACAAAAAGATCATATTTACCATGGAAATTCTTTGAAGAAAATTTTTAACACTAATATGCGTAAGTTAAATCAAATCATACTAAGAAAGTTGGTTATAGTTAATAACTTCTTATAATTAATAAAAGTTTTCTCACGCGAATTTCGCATCTGGCAAAAAATTTGCAAAACAAATGCCATTTTCATTATGCATGTATGCCGTATGCATGTTTAAATATTTTCTAGATTTCGAATTTACTAAAAACTTTTATTTTATTTTATTTTTTTCTGTTTTTGATTCAATTAATTTCTTGTAATTAGTCAGAACCTACAGAGATACTGAAATTTAGGATCTATTAGAGATATTTTGCAAAAGGAAAAAAATATTTTTAAATTCTCAATATATAAATTTTCACCTACTGTATACTTTGTTTGAAGAAGTTTTTTTTTTTTTCCCATTATTAAAAATTAAAAAAAAAAATAAATAAATAAAATAAAATAAAGTATAGATATGAAAAGGACATATAGATAATAATACTTATTTTTTGTAAATGTTTTCAAATAAAGCCAATAAATAAATGAAATTTATATCATGCGCATTTTAAATATATAATCATATCTTATTAACTTTGTTAGTGCTTAAGCTGTGTAAATCTCAAAAATTATAATTAATAATCATGATACCAAAATAAAATTAATAACCAAAGGCCTTTTTTTTCCATTTTGCAATTCATTTAAATTGTTTTTTAGGCAAAAATAATATACATAAAAAAAGAGTATTGACATGAAGAATTAAAGAATAAAATTATCTTTTTCAAAATTATTTCGTTAAAATTTCTTGAAAAAAATATGTATGTAGTATCATAACTTTTTTCGTTTTATACCAATTTCCATTTATATAGACAGTCAGTTAAGTTTTATGAAATGATAATAATAGAATTCTGCTAATACTTTTTCGTTATAATGCACAAGTACGGAATTTGATAAATAATAAATATTCAGAAAAACCCTTTAACGAATTCATTTTTACAGAATTGTTTTATGCTAAAGTAAATTTCGTATAAAAATGGCATCGAATTTTTCGTTTTCATTATTTTATATTTCAACTATAAAACGAAAAATTGCAAAAATCCAAATATTTTAAGTAACACATCTTTCATTACTGTTATTATTATTCTTATTATTTCTCAATTTTAGAAAATAAAGATGCAATTAAATATTTACCTGCTGAATGCAGGAAGCATTCTAGGCCCCATTATTCTGCATCGCAAGTACAGAGCACCGAATGCAGCAGTAGATAACAAAGATATTCTAAGTAGCTTGTCTCTTAACCATGGGGATACACGTCCAAGCATGAGGTAACGAATACTTTGAACGCGCCTCTGGTTCTGCAAAGAAAAGTTATAAATAAAAATTTTTGTCATTTAAACTTTCATAACTTTCAGATACATTTTTCAGAAAAAAAAAAAAAAATCCCAACTAGTAAACATAAAAATAAAAAAGGGATTCACACCAAAATATTTATAAAACAAATTAATGTAAGTTTAGCCCTGTCGTATTTTACCATCCCGCCATTCAAGAAAATAAAGTGCACACTGTCAAAAAAAAAAAAAAAAAAAAAAAAAAAAAAAAGAATTTTCAGAAAAATACGTTCTATCAACGTAAATTTTCCGTTGATAGAACGTATTTTTCTGAATTACAGAAAATTTATGCCAATAAACTGCAATAAACAGGCTTTTTTTTAGGGATGAAACGGATAGTGATTTTGCCGGATACCGGATATCGGATATCCGGAGCTCCTTTGCCTGCCGGATACGGATATCCGGACCGGATATCCGTCGGATATCCGGCATTAGTTTTGTTTTTTGTTGTGTTGTATATTTCTTTTCTTTTTCTTTATTTTAAAACAATAAAATATAAACATATTTCATATACTATTTTTTTAAACACATTTTAAATGTAATTTACTTAAGTATATTTATTTAGCATTCTATTTATTTGTGCAATATTGCGATGAAGAATAAAACTTAAGTCTAACATACTCATTCCTACACTTGCAATTTGTCACAAAAATATAGGTTTTGTTCAGAATTATAAAACAAAAACTTATCATTTACACATTTTTTGCAGTACTAAAAAATGTGTGCTTGATATGTATTTAAAAAAAAAATGAAACAAAATATTTTACTAATATAATCATAGTTGAAGGGTTGGTTATTTTCGTAAGAAAACGTATATATTGTGGCCATCACACACCACTTACTGTTTAAATTGTGCAAAAGTTTAACCATAGCTTCACACAATAAATATTTTACAAATGGACTTTGGTGCAATTTTAATCAATAGATGATGAGATATAGGCTTGTGAAAAATCATAATAGCAGATCCACTTGTCGGCTGATATGCACCTAAACTCCAATACTTTCGTTTGAGACATTTATAAGAAAACAAAAAAGAAAGAAGCAAAAAAAAAAGCTTCAATGGCTTAGTATGTTATGGCCATTACGAAACTTTCTTTTATATCACTCTATATAACAAAGCTACACGCTGTTTAACACGCATAGAAGAAATTTAATAATAGTTTCGCACAATAAAGATTTTAGATATGGAGTTTAGTGCAATTTTAATCAAAAGATTGTGAGATCAAGTGGAGATTCATAGAAGGTGAGGAACAACTGCGACATCTGTTGGTTAATATACACCCAAACTAAGCCACCTTTCGTTCTCTTATTATTTATCTTGCATATCAAGTTAAGTGCAGTTAAATTTTATAGATGTTGAGATTTAGCCTTCCTATTCACAGGGTAAATTGCAGCATAGTATAGCCACTTATCGACCAATATGCACCAAAATTGAATCAACATGTTTTCATAAAAATGGCCCTCTCACATACCAAATTTTGTGTAATTATACACAAATAAATCCAAGATAATTTCTCCATTCTCGGGAAAATTGCAGCATAACAGCATCGTCTATTGGCCGATATGCACAGAAATTAAATAAACATATTTCATAATAGCCCTGTGACATATTTAATCTTTTTTTTTAATTATACACAGTAGAAGAGATATAGTCCTCCTTTAAATGGGAGAAATCACAGTATAGCAGCGCCACTTATTGAGTAATTTGCACCAAAAGTCGATGGGCACTTTTTTTTTCTTAATGCGCAACTATGTATAAATTTATATGACATTCTGTGTATTAACTCTTGAACTAGAGCTGCTACACAAAACTTTTGTCAGACAGACATCTTCTAAAAAAGGTCAAATTCAAAATTCTGGTTCACTCAAAATGCGTAAATCCACCAAAAACGGGAAGTTGAAAATTTTTACGAATAAAATGCTTGCTTCTATTGAATATAGAAGAAAGTAATGATTCAAAACAAATTTATATTTTTGTTTCTTTAAATGCTTTTTACTTATTTTATATTTTTATATTCTCTACAGATAAGAAAAAAAAAATTAGATTATTTATTAAAATTCTATAATTAAAAGTAAGTTCAGTTTTTCTAATGTACAAAATCAAACTTTAATTGAGCTTTTTTTTTATAACTTATTTTTTTTTTCTTTAACAATCTGAAAATGAAAATACAGACTTCCTGAAAATTTAAATATTACTTGTATTTGAAGTAATTTTAATTTTTGGGACTATATCTATGCAGCGCAATATGAAATTCTAAATTCAGGTGTTTTAGCAAGATATTCCATTAAAAGTGCAAATTTATATAAATTGGAGTGTTTTTTTTTTTTTTTTTTTTAAATCCAAATTGAATAGGTAGATGACACATGTAATTGAATAGGTAGTGGCACAGACAATGATGCCAGAGGGTCTGCTAGTATAAATATATGGTCACAAAAACAACTTTCTTGTGTATAGGGAAAAATGGATTGTAAATAAATAGGCAGGTTCTAGTCAATAAATGCACATTATTCGACTCATTCTTGAAACAATCTAGCAACTTTTACTTCTAAGACTAACAATATTACTAAACATTCTTAACTTATTAAACAAAAGTCATGAAAACAGAGTTATATGCACTGCAGAGGGTGAATATTATTTGTTCAGGAACAACAATGAACAGCTCTTTTTATTGTTATGGGGAAGATTAGGGGGAATGTTATAGATCACTCTGGAAAATCCTAGCTAACTCTGCACAAAATTAAAATAGGCTTTCTATATCTCTTAAACCTGAAGCTACTTTTGCTAACTTTCTTTGCTAAAGTGGCCAAATTCGACTTTTGCATTTTTTTTTTTTTTTTACCTTTACAAGCTACAGCTGATCTTTAAAAAAAAAAAAAAAAAAAGTCGCAAAATTTTCATGTGAGGGGAATTTAAGCTTGAATTTTCACCTGCGGATATCCGTCGGATATCCGGCTTGAAATTACCGGATATCCGTATCCGGACTGTTGATATCCGGTACCCCGCCGGATATTTAAAACTCAGCCGGATAGGCCGGATACCGGATAGTTACCGGATATCCGTTTCATCCCTACTTTTTTTTTTTTTTTTTTTTTTTGACAGTGCATTATTCTCTTTCCGAAAGTAGTTGATAATCCAACGCTGATCTATTTAATAATCGTTTTTAAGTTATCATATTTTTTCCGATTAATTTTAATTTACTATATAAAATTAGGACTAATAATGCGATTTTAAAATAAATTTTTGTGGCTATGTGTTAATGTGAGATTTCTGCAGATGTATATGGTTTTGTTTCAAATTAACACATAGCTATTAAAAATAAATACAAATATTTCGTACATTTTCAACGGTTACAATTATTAAATATTTCACTGTTCCTCTTAAAATATTTTAAACACAATACATAATATATATTATATTTTCAGAAACTAAATAATACGTAAAAGAATTATAAAATATTATTTCAACATTTAAATTTAATTATCTTTAAAAAATATAATATTTATTTTTAAATATTATCAAAATAAGTGCTTAATATTTCACATCACGTAACCCATTTCTCGAAGTGAAATACAAAATAAAGATAACCTTTCGATTTGCATTGAATATAGTCTGAAAATATGATAATAATAAAGAGTATTTTTTAGTTCCTTTTTATTGTAATAATTTCATACTTTTGCGTTATATTTTCTATAACACCAAGTATTTATTATATATATTTTTATTTATTTATTTAAATGAATTTGCAAAACATTTGAAATTATGTTAATTTTTTCAAAAATATTTTAAAATATGTTTGTTATGGAAAATATTTAGGCATACATACTTTTTTTTTTCACTATTTTAATATATATGTATTTATTTAATTACCTATTGTTTAATATATTTTTATTATATCATGAAACGTTAATTTATTAAAAATAAAACAAAGAATTCGATTGCAGTGTTCGATATACATGGTAAAATGATTCGAAATAGAAATTTAATATTAATATATTAATGTTATTAAATTAAGAGTAGAAGAGATATTTCTTTTGAAATACAATTAAAAAATTGAACAGGCGAGTACCTAGACCGGCTTTTATTTCAACAAAAGAACTGGTGCAAATAAAATATTCTACTACTACCAGATGGATAAAATTTAAAGGAATATTTAATTTTAAAGATGCCAAACTCGAATTCCTGAACATTCAAATTAGTTTTCCAACACTTAAATTTAAAACTTCTCTCGATTTGCTAACAAAATCTTGAAAGATTTCTATACTGCAGACCATCTGAAGTATCTAATTAGTTTACAGATGTTGGTACAAACTTAAAACTTCAGCTTCCGAAAGACAGTTTTACACTAATTAGTTCATTGACAGATAATTTCCTCCAACAAGGTGCCCTCCTTAACTGGGTTTCCGTATTGAAATTGCATCTTTACAACGCGAACGTCTTTGTACTTTAATTAGTAATAGACGGAATATCTTATCGAGGCGGATGGTGATGTTATTTAGTACTTGAATTTCGACGAATTTTGCGATGATAATGATACCCCTTTCCAGGGCAGTATTAGTTTGGAGAATTGTTAAGACGAAAAGGTATTTAAGTAAAATTGTAAGTTAAGGATTCACGTCACGTAGATTATGAATTATTTTAATCAATATTCAGTGCAGATTTGTGAAAAATAATATGAACGTTTTTTTTTAAATATTATATTATATTGATTGTTGATTTGGTAATGATAATATTTTTTTTTAAATGTCAATTTACAGAGTAAGTATTTAAATTGATTTATAGTCAGATTTGATTTAATGTATTTAAATTAATATGCAAAGCATTATATCGCTTAAACTGGTATGAACATTTTAAGAATAAATATTTTATATATTATATTTATAGTTAAGCTTAATGTTAACGAACAAAATATAATAAAATTAAAGATGCAATATCTATTTATTTATATATACATGTTTATAGCTTTAGAGAAATATTTGATAAATTTAGTTCAATTTGGTGTTCAAGAGTCAGGATTTTTGAAATATCATGTACTCTAAAAAAGTATTGCACCTAAAAAGTATAAATACATATAAAAAAAAATTATATATTTTAATTAATATAGTTATTTTTATGATGCTATTATTCATATTATTATGCGAAGATTTTAAAAGTACCAATATAAAATTAAAAACTAACTAATATTGTAAATTTCCTTATAGTTCCACTAAATAGCTCAATAATCTTAATCATCAAGATAGTAAATTATTTTAGCACTCATTTAGGCGAATGTTTTATACAAAAAGGTATAAAATGGTACACGAACATTAAGTTCGATAATGCTTTCATAATAAATTTTCTAATATATTATAAAAATTATTTTTACTTTAATTATACTAAGAAACTACTTTATTTGTACATATTCACACGAAAATGTTTAAATCGCATACATGAAATTTTGACAAAAAACATAATTTTAGAACTTTCTTTTTAACCATTTCATTGCTTTTTAAGTTTGAATGTTTAAAAACACACATTAGGGAGAATGTACAAATTAGAAATAGCTTACATATTAAATTTGAAGCTTATAACTTATTATTAGAGAAATCATACAAAAAATAGTATTTTCCAGAGTGATTTCCCTTAACCCCCTCTAATTTCGCATGCAAAAGAAATACCAAGCATCCACAGTACTCCAATAATTGTCATAAGCAGTAAGTATGTCCTGTCCAGTTTGGCTGAAATCAGTTTAGTGGTTTGGGAGTAGATGTTAGATGTACCCCAGGACTCGCAGCGTTCCTAAAATTTTACCTTTATTTTATTACATTTTCACCAGTACCGACAATAAGAAATATTTCTTGAATATTTTGGACTGTTTTAATGCTAAAATATTATGTTAAAAAGTATTAATTTTAAATTGTGGTGACAATATAATAAAATGAGAGTAAAATTTTAGGAACGTTGCGAGGCCTGGTACCCATACACCAGTGATGCCAGATTGGGAATTTTGTCCCCATTTTGGGGATTTTTTGAGGCTTCTCGGGACAATTTTGGGGACCAAATGTTTGTGGGGACTTTTTTGGGGAATTCTAAAATTTTTGGGGACAAATCTGGGGAATTCTTCAACTTTCTGTCAATGTTGGCAACGTAATGATTTATCCCTACGACTAGAGACTTTCAATAGCTTTATTGTTATTTGGGGATTTTTTTTTTTTTTTTTCAAAAATTGTCTTCATTTTGGGAAAAATCTGAGCTTAAATCATAGAACTGCTCATCTGCTTAAATCACCTGCTTGAATTTTTTTTTTTTTTTTTTTTTTTTTTTTTTTAATATTTTCCCTTCTAGTAGAAATCAAGTTGGGGATTTTTTCGAAAAAAAAAACCCTGATTTGGTGAAATTTAAGACATGTTTGGGGATATAATTTTCGACCATCTGGCATCACTGCCATACACCCACATCCCCCACAGCCACTTATATCCATTAGACATATAAATTACATCAATTTATCCAAAAACGATACAAAATATCTTAAGAATAGCCATTAAAAGTCATGGATATCCTGTACTAATTATAGATATCTGTTAGATGTTTAAATGTAGACGAAATTCAGACGTACCCTTTTAACCCTTTAACGTTCACTACTTAATTTATTTTAAAAATTCCTAAACTAATTTTTAAAATGGCTTTAAGACACATAGTTGATCATAAATATTTAAAAAAAAAATAATAATAATAACAATTTCCCTTTTCGAGAAATTTTTGGTTTGTATTATCCGTAAGTTAACCTTATTGAATTCAACTAATATTTAATTTAATAAATAAAACACTTTTTAAATAAACATTATCGACTACAAAAGCTCGTAAAAGTTGTTTCAGGTGAAAAAAATAGTCCAGCTCTTCATTGAATGAAAAAAAAAAAAAAAAAAAAAAAACTAGATCTGAGTGCATCATCAAACCAGCAATTCGCACTCGCGCTCACTAAGAAACTTCAAGTTATTTATGCATTTAACTTACTTTGAAGTATTATTTGTTAAATTTCGGAAAAGTGCTGCGATTTACCGAACAGAAAAGAAACATAAGTTTGAAATCTGATTAAAACAAGGGTTAAATGTTAAAAAAACTGCTACATAAAAATTGTTAAATGATGTCAAATGTTTGGTTTCGCTGCGAAACCAATGAACGTTAAAGGGTTAAATGTCTGATAGATGTAACATGTTAGATGAAAACAAGATTTAGATATTTTCAGTATCTATCAGATATAAGTAATCCAATTATTGGAGATTTGGAGATTTTTGGGATATTTAACAGACATCTAATAAGTGTAAAAATGAGTAAAATTTGTCTAGCTAATATCTGTAAGATATTTACAGAAGTTTAATGGGTTATTTTTTAACTTTTACAGACACCTTACGTATGTAAGTGTCTATGTGGAATACAGTAACTTGTACAGTCGAACCTCGTTAACGTGAACACTGTTAACGTGAATTACATTTAACATGAATTATTTATACAATCCTCGTCAAAATGAAGATTAGTTTAGATGTAGATTACTAAATTGTATTGGTAGAGTATTAGTTACTGATAGCATGAAGTATTGACAACATGAATAAATTTTTTAACCCCCTTGAGATTCATGTAAACGAGGTTCAACTGTATTTTTTATATTAGGATTAGAACTGTTAATGTACCTGTAATATATCTAGATTTTCTCAAATTAGAAAGATATGACGCCGCATGAAAACGTTAATATTAATGTATGATCTATCGTAAAAAAAAAAAAAAAAAAAGTGTTTTAAAGGAGAAAATAGCTTATTTGTAAGGTTAACCTTTGAGTATTGATTTAACATTTTCTATTTCAACTCTGCTTAAAACATGCATCGCCAAATGCGATCTACTACTTTATAAATATCTACGTTCACTAATGGAAACACACAGAAATTATCTTATTTTAACAAGCTTATATATTTCTCGATAGTTAATTCACTGTTAAACGAGAATTATCATTATCATATGCTTCCAGTTCTTGAAGATTTTGGAAAATAATTAGCCATATCTATTGGCTCGGTTTTATGCTAGTTTACGTTATATGTTAATAACACTTATTAGTGTAACTCATTTCAGATACTGAAACTAACATAAATATACTATGTTACAATCTTAACATTCAGTGAACTAATTAGCATGGAAATATGTTTGATATTGGACAGATTCAACTTTAAGAAATCGGAAATAATTAGATATTTAGAAACGCTCTGCATGTTTGTTACATTTTAAAATATAAAGTAATTTATTTGAAATAATGTGAAATGTAACTATTTTGTTTAGTCTTTAGCTTAGATGTAAAATGATTGTATTCTAAATTTTTGTTTTAAGATTTATGTAGTAATATACACTGGTTATTGCTAAGAGCTTCTTTGTTTTAAATACAAATATAATTATGTTTCAATACTTTCGATAAATATTTTTAAAATTTTAACGCTAAAGATATGTTATAATTATGTAAAATACTGAACGGGTTTAATTTGTAATGAAATTTAAACTATATTTTAATACTTCTTGAAAATGTTGATAGAAATAAACTAGTTTGTTGTGGCCACCACAAGACTTTCTTCTATATTTTCCAATACAAATTCACTCAGTAACAATATTAATAAAAAAAAAAAAAAAAAACGATTTCTTTCTAAGTTTTTTTTCGTTAAAAGTAAAAAAAAAAAATCGATAACTTTGTTTTAAATTATCACAGATTTATAGTTCAACCATTCGTTTTAAAGGTATTGACGAGACCTTTCGAGAGATACCCATCTTGACAATTTATCCCCCCCGGACGCCCCCTCCCAGAGCGATGCCCCAATATGCACAGAATTTTTTTCCTAGTTAACTATTACTATTATCAATAATTCATATTAATTTTACAATCACAAGTTAAAAATAACTCTCATTATGTACATTTATACGAAATTTTGTCTTATACCACCACGTTAAAAGTTTAGAAAAAATGCGATCACAGCGCCACCTGTTCAGCGATTGATCCCCAAATCTAATCAGCACCAGTTTATGTCAGGGTGCAACTAAGTACCAAGTTTCGTTAAATGTCATTCATTGGTTCGTGAGCTACAGTGTCCACAAAAATCGTGATACACACAGACAGACAAACAGACATTTTCTAAAAACTATCAATTCGTGTTTAAGACATTCCAAAACGTGTAAATCCATCAAAAAACGGCGGTTGAAAATTTTCACGAATCCAATACTTTCTCTATATTACATGTAGAAGAAAGTAAAAATTACAATAATTGACATGTAATATAAAAATTTATCATGAAGCCTCAATTTACTTTATTTAACTTTAAAATTATTTAAAGAATGCTTGTAGCAACTTTAAAGTGTTGAAATATTAAAATAACTTTCTTTTTTTTTTTTTTTTTTGTGTGTGTGTGTGTGTGTAAGTGTGTTTCAGATTTAATATTTTTTAAATTCAGTTTTAAAATGTAGTTTCGTTAATAATTTAAAACATATATAACTCATAATATTAAAAATAACTTTCTGCTTTTGTTTATTTCAAAATTATGATGTGTTCACATTCTATAAATGTTATGAAAGATGTATCTAAAAATAAATAATTTTAAATGTTAATTGTATTTTTTAGAAAAGCGATTTTGTATTCAAAAGATTTATTTTTAAAATTTTTAAAAAGATATAATCAAGACTATTATTTAGATTTATTTTTTTGATACATTTCCTAAACTAATTGGTAAGAAAAACAAAAAAGTGATTAACAAATGACTAACTAATTAGTTACGAAAGTTTTGTATATAAAAACGCCTTTGAGCGTTTATTAATCTCTCAAATATTGTGATAAAAGTTTTGTAAAATGTGTTTATATTTATAGTAAAATTAGAAGTTGGAATTGCTTAAGTTCTGAAAAAAATAATTTTGTAATATTAGATAAAAATTTAACATTTCTTTTAGCGTAAATATTTTATAAAATAAATATGTATGTTAGGAAATATTATTATAAGTAATTTGTTTTACATAATTGTGTTCAATGTTTGCTTTTTTTGATTAACTAACGTTTATGATAAAAATGTTGCTATTATAATAAATAAATAAATAAATAAATAAATTTAAAATAAATTAAATATACATGTTTAGACACTGAAACTTAATGGGGACAGAATGAAATATATTAATCATTTTTTTTTTTTTAATTATCTTTATTATTTTCTTAATTATCTTTCATTTATCTTTCTTCTTCTTCTTCTTCTTTTTCTTAATATCTTAATTAATTTTGATTTTTATTTTTCTTAATCTTATTTATTATTTTTTTCTTTCTTCTTCTTCTTCTTAAAGGGAAAAAAAAATCATTTTGTTGATTATTTTTAGCGATAGATTGATTAGAAGCTGATTGCAAATTAAATTTATTATAAATGTTTCGCAATTTAAATATATTTAATGAACTATTTAGAAATATTCTTCACTCCATATTCTTCACCGCAATTCATCACTTCAATTCTACATGCAATTTTAAGTGTGGGGAAAGCCTGTAAGCTAGTAACAACTTACAAATGTCGATAATCTCTAAGAAACGTCAAATTTTCCAATAAAATTACTGTGGAATGTTTAAATGTTAGAATCAAAACTGGAAATTAGATTTTTTTTTTTTTTGAAAAAAGCTAATTTTGACGTGTTTTTTTTTTTTTTTAAATAAAAACTAATGAAACTTAAAATAAATAAATAAATAAAATTTAATAAATATTAAATGCGAATTTTTTCTTAATATATATATATATAATTTCATTCCTTATTTATAATTATTATTATTTTTTTTCATGCAGTTACGTTTGAATTTTACTAATTTTGATAGACATGCATTGCTTATCTTTTTATTATTATTTTTTTTTTCTTAAGAAATGAATGCATCTTCAACATCTTGATTGTGCCATGTTTAACATTCATATCTTTATAAGGATACAGAGTTCAGTCTTAAATCTAGTAGCTGGGAGGTGTAGCGTTAGAATTCAAATTTAAGCGTTTTTAGCTTTCTGGGTTTTTCTCAGAAACTGATGTAAACACAGGCTAGAACCTATAGAAAGACACCCACGAAGATCATTTCACCCAAGCCTAAAAATCTGTCATTGATAATCCTACTTAATACCAGTAAACAACAACAAACTCATAAATATAATACACATATAAGACCCTTATTACTTTCCGAACACTATAGTGAGGAAAGTATTGTAATTATGTCAAAAAATCCGAATTTGAGATTTTGATGTTTCTATACGTTTCGAGGACCCCTGATTCCGTTTTCACTATTTTAACGCTAATGTATGTATGTGTGTGTGTATGTCTGTGAGTGAACACGCTAGCGTCTAAACGCTTTGTTCCAATAAGCTGAAAGTTGGTACGTATATTGTAAGTCATCATAGTACAAATCCGATAGATTTTGGTGAATCTAGCACTTATAGTTTTTTTTACAGGGACACCAGGAAAAATTCTTTATCATTATGGCCTATGGGGCCAAAATTTTAAAAGTGCAATAGCGTCAAAACGCTTCATTAATCTGAGCAAAAAATTTGTACACATGTTATAGGTCACAGTTGCACGAACTGTATAGATTTTGGTGAATTTAGCACTTACAGTTTTTTTACAGGGGTACAAAGAAAAATTCTTTATCATTATGGCCTATGAGGCTAAATTTTGAAAAGTGTGATAGCGTCTAAACGCCTTATTAATCTGAGCAAAAAATTTGTACACATGTTATAGGTCACAGTTGCACCAACTGTATAGAATTTGGTGAATTTAGCACTTACAATTTTTTTACAGGGGCACAAAGAAAAATTCTTTATCATTATGGCCTATGGGACCAAATTCTTAAAAGTGCGATAGCATCTAAACGCCTTATTCAATATTCAATTGAGCTGAAAATTTATATGAATATTATAAATCACTGTTGCACTAACTATAAGCATTTTGGTGAATCTAGCACTTATAGGTTTTTACAGGGACACAACGAAAATTTTTTTATCATTATGATCTACGGGCTGAAAGTTCAGTAGCGTTAAATAAAACATCGTGTAATATATGGAGAAAAATACTCAACAATCTATTATGGTTTTCTCTCTTTTGTTTGTTTAACAACTCCTCTTTCTTTACTTTATCTACAAAACTGTTCGGAAAGTCGAGTGGAGTCACTCCAGAATTTTTACTATTATTTTTTTTTAAGTGTCTAAAAGAACGTATTGCTTTAAAAATTTTGTGCTTAAAAAAAAAAAAAAAGTTTGTGAAAAATTAGAACTTTTATAATTTTCTTTGTTATTTATTTTTTAACTAACACATTTCTAATATAAAGAAAAAGCGTCACTACTTGTAATTCCTGTCTAATAAGAAAAACAATTCAAGTTGTTTGCCTAGAAAAGGAAATAGACCTTATTATATAACACTAATTATTCGACTTGTTCTCATTAGAATTCGATTTGTATAGCTGTTTTAAGATTTTCAGAAGTTTTCAGAATCTAATTAACACGTGATTACGAAGTCTGGTTTAAGTAACACAAATCAAACAAGAAGTGCATTTGGTTAATAACATTTAAATATTTATTTCTATTTAAGCAATATTTAATTATAGAAAATCGCCTGACATTTATAGCATACATGTTACTGTCAAGAGCAATACATTGAAAAATGATTTTTTTTAGTTTTTTAGTTATCCTGATTTAATATACAGTCGACACCGGTTATAACGTACCTGGGATATAGCGTACTTTCGCTTATAACGTACTCAGATGCTTGGTCCCGAATGAAACCCTATATAATGTAATGGTTTTCATCTTCATCTATAACGGACTATGCAAAAGCCTTAATCTGGTTATAACGTACTTTTTAGACTGGAATTAAAAGCCAAAATTGGATGTCAACCTTGTATTTCTGGTTTGGAAATCGGTATATTTTCTTGGATACCGCCTTTCGATGTCTCCTTTATCGCCTTATATCTCCTTTATACCTTTAAAACTTTATCGCGGTTCGTTGAATTCCATACTGACTATTCAGAGATTCAGCAAAATTCCATTATAAATATGAAAATGTAATTTTTACTGTCATCTAATCAAAGAAAACAACGAAAAAAACAGATTATTTTTCCAAATAAACATGTAAGTAGTAAAATGTTTTTTTTTTTGTTTTTTTTTTTTTTTTTTTTTTTTGAGAAAATCATAAACTTTCTATTTAAAATCTCTATTATTGCGAGTGCTATTATGCCCCTTTTTCTTTCGTTAGGCACTAAATTATATTGGAAATATTGCTTATAACGTACTTCGGTTATAACGTACCATATTTTCTGGTCCCCTGACAGTACGTTATAACCGGTGTCGACTGTATTTACTTTTTATTTTTACAACTATTTTGTAAAGGCTAAAGTACTTCTAATCACCTGGTTCGTTCTTATTTGTGTAGTTAGTTATTACATTTTTCTTATCGATAAAATATTCCGTCCTTTTTTAAGGATAACGCACTTGTAAATAATTTATGGTCCTATAGAAAGCCAGTTACATTTTCAAGGCAAAAGAAAAGAAAGAAAGGAATAAACCACTTTGGATAATTGTACTTTATATATATATATATATATATATATATATATATATATATATATATATATAACGTGAGAGATTTGGGTCATTGCCCTTCGTGTAAAACTTTTTAAGGGGTCTTACACATACTCTCGCTAGTATCGAAGGGAACAGCAGAAAACTTTAAATGGCTTTGGCTTAGTCGACGAGTACGACCTGGGATCGAAACCGATATTTCCTATTAACAATGTAAAAAAAACTTTTGGCTTCTAAAACTACAGATATTTACTGTAAAATTACATCTTAATCTGCCAGAAGATATATATATTCTAGAACAAGATACAATCTGTAACCATTGATGCGTATTTCATCTGGTGACTACATACTTAGTTTGCTTTACGTACGAAGAACTAGGTATAAAAGCATGATTAGGAAATGCTAAGTAACAATATGGAATACCGTTTGATGGTTGAGAGGTACATTGTCGCCTATTATGTGTTGAACTTGGTTCGATCATGGGTGGTCGTATTGGCAAATTTTTTAAAATAGGAGTTCCTTTACAGTGTGCCCAATGGAAAAAATGTGTTCTGTATGAATATTTTCTGTCACAACGTTTATAAATATATATATATATACATTCATAACAAAATTTTGCAGTCGCTGCGCTTCGGACTCTTTAAAATGGTTGAAATATCAATATTATTTAAAGCATCTTTTAGTGTTTGACCCACAGACAAGATAAAAGTAACTGAAGATATTATGGTAGAATAAGTAGTAACAATTAATACAGTAAGTCTCATTTACTACTTTGTAACAAAATTCTAAGTGATATGACTTTATATTTCAAAATTTGTAGATAAAAATAAAAAGATGGTATAACAAAAACTGTGGAAAAAATGGAGAAAGTATATATATGTATATATGATAATGCATAGGTGCGAGATTTGTGCGGTTCTTCGCTACAAGTAATTTTAAACCGGTATCTTTTACAATTTACTGTGACAGTTTTCAGTAATTAAAGAAAAAAAAAATGTTCAATAATAATAATAATAATAATAATAATAATAATTTTCTATTTTTATTTAAATAATCTAAATTAAAAAAAAAAAAAATTAATAGAGAGAATTATATTTAATTAGCAGTGGTAGTAGCTTGGTCCATAATAAGCTAACGCTTCTTGTGTCAGATAATCAAATCTCAAATTCTTAAAAACTGAACATGCTTTTAATTTTGTAAATATTTTAAAGAAAATTCCAATTTATGCAAAATATAAACAATTGAAAATACTTATAAATCACTTGTGCATAATAGAAAACTCATAAATAAACTAAAAAAATCTTCAATTCAAATTTAATGCATATTACTTACTTTGGGAATCGCAAACTCATAAATACAGCAAATGGCGAGGACTGTTAAAGCCTGTTCTTTACAAAGAAGTCCTAATATAGCTAATATAGAAGTGACGCCACACTCCTGCCAAACTAAAAAGGCGAAATATAATAAGGATATGCAAATAGTTATAATGCGAAACAATAAATACTTTAACAAAGTTTTATATTACTTACCAAAGATATAGTAATTACTTACCATTTGTTTTGTGTTCGTATCTGACTTTAATGTAATATAATAAGGCACAAAGGAAGGCAACTGCTGAAAGAAGCTCTGCTCGCCCCACCACACCTGTTACCTGCAAATATATAATAAGGAAATAGTTTGCGGATTTTTTTCGGACAATTTTTCAGCAAAATATTTTATACAATGTCGTTTCATTGGATTTCATTTATTTAACAAAAACTTGAAGAAGATATCAAAAACACTGTCTTAATATATAATAAGAAGATGGAAGTATGATAATAACAGTAATTCAATTGCATTTTAACAAATACCATAACGTTTCCTTAAAAAGTGTTTTTAAAAAGGTAATTAATTAAGAAGGAATTAATTAAAATAAATTAGAAGAAAATATTCCAATCATGTTTTCTCTTTCAGATACAATTTTTCAGAAACACAAAAAGTAATAAATTAAAAAATAACAAAACTTAAACTCTAATTATTATTTTTTTAGATGTATTACTAGTTACTAGGGAGACACGTAGATATATCTAGAAAGATATGTAGTCATACTATCTTATGTTAAGTTAAAAAACAAAAATCTCACTAACTCAGTTTTTTTTTCTTTTTGGAGAAAACATGGTTTGAATGTTTGCTCCTCAAATAAAAATTAAGAAAAAAAAAATCTTATGTTAGAAATTATCATATTAAAATATCCTAACCTTTAATATTTGACAAATAAGAATATTTATAAATGTTATAGCATTTTTACAGAAAACTGATATTTGAAGTTATTGCAAGAAACACAATTCGAGCAAAAAAAAAGGAGCATTTTTATTTTTTGCTTAATAGGGTAATAAAGTAATAGCTTAATAAATGGTAATAGTTTAAAAAATGGTAATAGCTTAAAAAAGTAATTATACAATCAGTTTTTATTTATTTATTTATTTATTTTAATTTTCGCATTTTTATTTTTGTTTACTAAAAGCCAAAAAATCGAACGAAAAATAGTTTCAGTCATTTTCTCAGTATTATTTTTTGTATATTGAAGTGTATTTCTTGATCATGTTTAATTAAAAACTAATTTTAAATAAAATTATTTTTGTTAATATAAATTTAAATAATAAGAAAAACAAAAACAAAATTAAAGCAGTATATTGTGTAAACGGTTTGCAAATTTGTATTCTAGGCTAAACAATATTTTGACTTTGAATATGTAACAATAAGCAGATGAAACAATGGACTTGATTTAGTTTTTTTTTTTTTTTTTTTTTTTAACTCTCTTGAAATGAAGGAGATAATTCACAATGCCAAGTAGGAATTTTTTTTTTTTCTAATCGACTTAAGCTCAAAATGCAATTGAGCTAATTCATAGCTTTTTATTTAAACAAACTTGAATTATTGTTATTAATCGATATTTGAGTTATTTGTGCTCATTCAACCACTTGTATGTGCCAACATCGCACTCGCTGCAAGTGCAATGGGCAATACCATTGTAAAATGATCCAGTTTATTAAAATCCTTTGTATTAAAATCATTAATAAAATAAATAAATTACTCAGATACAATAAATAACTCAAGTTTCAGTGCATTATGTTAACTCATTCAATTTACTGAATCTAACTCAAGATGAGAGGGCGCTTTTCTTCGAGGCTAATGCGTGAAAATTCACTCAATTGAGTTATTTTAATTTTTTTATTTTAAGAGAGTAAACTAACCGGCTCCAAATCTTTATAATGTAAAAGAAATTCTAAAAATTAAGCAAGCTCAAAGGTCACAGATATTTTCCCATAATACTATTTCTTCTACTTAATTGTAGAATTTCGGTGGTTCAATAAAGTAAGTTAATCGTAATAAATGATGGTATTTAAAATAAAATAAGCTGCTAACCCCTGTGGGATATTACATTTTGTACATTCATTAAAGAAATTTATTGAAAATATAAGAAACACTTTGTTGTGATTAGCTATTAAAACCTCATTATTCTTATACTTATTTTAAAATTCTAAATTATATATGAAAAATTCGTCTTTAAAAGTGTTCATTAAATTTTAAGTGGAAACATTCTTTTTTCCCTTGTTTACTATTCATCATGAAATAGTACATACTAATTATTTTAGTCCATTTAAAAAAGCATTTAATTTGATAAATAATTTTGATAGGTTTTCAATACGTTTCTACATTTTTGTATTTTTTATATTATAATTTTATTAATTTATTATTTATATTTATTATAATTGCTTTCACATTCTTTATATTATTGCATAGCTACCTACGGCTTCTGTATGGATAGGATGGACGGCGAACAGTGCAGAAGAAACGAGGCTGCTTGACCCAGAAGTAAAATGTAGGCAAAATCTAAAATGGAAAAACAAAAGTTCTCATAAATTATTTTTTTTATAAAATTGTACTAAGTAATTTGTTTTGCCTGAAAACATAAAAAGAGAAAGAGAAAGAAAATCATAATTTGAAAATAATATTTTAAAATAATTAATGCACAATTCACGCATTAAATATTTAATACACACAATTATTAATTTTTTTTTTTCTATAACTTGAAAGATTTTATTTTTTAGTATATTTTTATTTTTTTTTATTTTATATATTTTTAAATATTAAAAGAAATATAACTTAAAATATACCCTTTATACTATATTGTTCTATTCTCTCATCTCATTCAATTTAAAAAGATTGTGTTGCCGAAAATTGAGAACAATGAAATTTCTTTTTACACCACTTTTTTTGTTTTAATATATATACCACTTATGTACCTACGTACATATCTAATAATAGTTTGAAAAATTGTAAATTTCTATCTAATAAATTGCTACAATAAGACTTTTAAATTTAATGTGGAGTAATCTAAAAGCACTGTTAACTTTCTTTGAAAATAAGATTACGTTAAATCAAAGCAACTTTAAAAACATAATATGGTAATATCTTAGTCTTCACTTTATAATAATTAAAAATTTAGAAGGCAGTTAACAATTTATGCATATCTGCCAACTTTTTTTAAAATTTCGTTTGTAACGTATTTTGTAGCCGCTTTTTTCTCGCAACATTTCTCTTGAAGAGTAATTATCTTCTTATTAAAACACAATAATATATTGGATAAAGTTACTCTACAGTGAAAGTGGCGGACAAAATAGGCGGCTACTAACAATGTTATGAAACAAATTTAAAAACATGGCAGCTATGGTAATGGGAGTGCATTTTCATAAATTAGTTCTCTGAATAAAATATCTATATTTGCGGCAATTTGCATTCATCTGATAGCCTCCAATCTTGTTAATATCTATCCATTTTCCTTAAATTTGTCTTAGCACCTACAATTAAATTTCGCCCCATTTCTGTTCCGTTCTCTTCCTAAGTTAGTTAAATGTTTGCATTTTTAAAAAACTTCTTTCAATGAACTGAAAATGAAAATGTCCATAGGAAAATCTTCTATGTGAATTTATATATAATTTAATGGGATAAGAATGATTTTGATTTCTAATCAAACATCTTTAGCGTTGCCTTTTTTTTTTTTTTTTTTTTTTTTCATTTCTCTTGAGTCGTCCTCCAAAGTCAGTTCAAGGTTTTAGATTACTAATTTCCCAATATTTGTTTATATAAATAAAAAAAATTATAACGTCCATAATATTGCCGTATACATAATTTTATATAAATTCTATTTAATTATATCATTATTATTATTGTTTGTACATACTAAATCAACAGTCGTTGAGTATGACACGTGAAAAGTGATTTTGTACTAGTGCAAATCACACATATTAAAATATTTTCCATATATGATTTAAATTTCTTGTATAAATATAAATTCAAATTTAATCAGGTAACTTTAATAAAGTTTTGTTTTAATTTTATGATGTGAAACCTATTTCCATTTCGATTGTGTATTTTCGTCAGCTGGGCGTCAGCCGATTTTTTTTCTTTAAGTAATTTAAATATTCTCGCATTTCAAAATGCATTGCTACATATTTTTAGTTATCAGCAGACAGGTCAGTTTATATAATTTATAAATAGAATGTTATAATATTGTTTTTTACAGTATTTTATAATTGCTTTCCAGATATATTTTACATCAAAAAGAGAACAATTCTAATTTAAAGTTATCTAATTATTAGTTCTAATTTATTTATTTTTATTTTTATTTTAAATTATACACACTTTTAACTTGGAAGAATACATATAGATGACTCTTTAAAAATTATAATGAAACACTGAATTTGTAGAACATATATTTATGTAAAATTAAAAATATATAAAATTTCGTTGGATTTATGTTGCTTCTAATGTTGTAAAACATTTTGTATTATTTACATAGAATATTCAAATACTTTATTTATTTAAAATAATTCATTTCAAATACACTAAATTTATCGTCGAAAAATTACTTTAAAAACATCTTACTGTTTCCATTTACAGTTTAACTATTCTAAATTATCTCTTAACTATTTCTTTTTTGTTCATTGACGTTTAACTGCAACAAAAAGAAGTGTTTTTTGAATAGATATACTCAGGGTTGGGTTTTTTCCGGAAGAAACTAGTTTCTTCCAGGACAGTGGAAGAAACTGGAAAAAACCGGAAGAAACTGGAAGAAATGGAAGAAACCGGAAGAAATGGAAGAAACCAACCAAAAGACAAAACAGCTGTTCAAAATTTAAATTTATGAACTATATAAACTGAAAGTATAAATACAATGCCAAATCTAAACTATAATTCAATTAATATTAAAAATATGTTTAGAAAAATAAGTTATTTGATAACAAACACTAAATATATACAGGTGATGGGTTTTTACTATTTAATGCTAATATTTTTAGAACTTTTTGCATAGATACTATCTCATAATTTATTATACGTTCACACAGTACAAGTGATAATAGTTGTGGAATTTTTAGCCGTAATATTTGCACTTTTTTTTTTTTTTTTTTTTAAAGGATACAATTTTTTTGTATGAACTCGAAACTGGTACCCAATGAACTGTATCAATAAGTAAGACACCTACTTTTAAAATGTCCTGCAAGCTCTCTAGGTTAAAAAAAAAAAAAAAAATCCATAGTTTGTATTTATCTATTTTAAGTGTAAAAATAAAGTGCAGTATTGAACTACGAAAAAACTTTTCATTTGTTTTACAGTCAACTCCCTCTAACTCTCATAAGTTTTGTCCATAGGTTGTGCAGATAATAGGAATTTGCAAATTAGAGATCATTGCCTTTGTTCACAGTTTTCTTTTGCAGATACAAAGTCAGTTATTATTAATTAAATAGACATCAAAACAGAAAGAGGATTTTTAATAAATTTTAGAATAAATATTGATTCAATATTAATAAAACTAATCTATCACATTCATATATGATGGTAAATAATTTAAGCATATTCAAATAATAGGTATCTATAAAATGTAAACAAACATATTTAAAAAATACGAAACAAAATATTTTTGAAAGTCTGGAAATAATATTCATCGCTGATTAATTTTGTTAAAATTCATGTAATACTGGTTTATTTTCAGCGCTAGTCTGTATGAATTGCAGGATAATAAATATAAGAATGTTGCCCCCCCCCCCCCGTTCCCATTTGTGTTTCAAAGTAAGGATTATGCTAAAAGTTTGATAAAAAATAATTATAAGATTAAAAAAAAAAAAAAAAAAAAAACTTTATGTACCATGTTTTTAAATTTTCTGATGAGTTATTAATAAAATATGCGAGGTTAAAAAATAATATTTAAGCAGTATTTAAGCATGCAGAATCAGTTCAGTGAAATAATAATAATACTGAGAAAAAAAGAAAAAAAAAAGTTGGTTTTAAAAATAAAATATTACTCCTTTTAGAACAACGTATATTAGCATCGTACAATAGCACTTATCAATGTATATAAAATTTTAAAATTGATAATGACGTCAATTTTTATGAAATGCATAATTTAACTTTTTATAATATTTTCACATTCATGTTGAATTAAACGTATTTATTTTTATGTTGAAAGAAAATGAACTCGTAAATTTTTTTTTGGCAACAAATAAATTATAGCTAATTTTTTAATGGCTATTTTATTGCTATTAAGACCTTATTATTTTCATATTTTAATTAATTAAAAGAAAACTCTTCGAAAATCTGACTTCGAAATATTGTATTGTCACCGGGTTCTGAGCTACTGTGAAAGTTTCAAATGTCTAGCTAGTAGGGAAATTAGTTAAAAATAGATTGCAAGATTTGTACCGAATAAACAAACAAGAATCAAAGTTAATAAAAACATGGTAATAAAAAGTAAAAATGTGAATTTTTTTTAAATATGAGATGTAAAATTCTTTTAGATTAAAAAATCAATTACAGATTAGAAGGATTTGCAGATTATAAATCTGCAGATTAGAGGGAGTTGATTGTACTGTATGTGACTATAAGGAAAATAAAGTTTTTGATGACATTTTGTAATACAGTAAAAGTAATTATTGCATACTGGTTCTTTTAATTAACTGGATTACGTTAAGAGCTGTTTTATCAGAAAGTATAAGCAAGTGATCCAAATTATTATTTATTACCAGTTAAAGAAATAAAATTGTCTAAATTATAAAACTTTATACTATTTAAATTGAAATTGATTTTTTTACTGCATTTTGAGTATTTTGGAACGTGATCATCAGATGCCGAGGCTCATTAGCTCATTTTTATAAAAAAAAAAACTCATAATTATTAACTACATATGTTATTAAATTTGTATAGGTATATTTAAAGTTACTTAAAGTTGTTAATAAAATCAATGCATCCATTTTATCTTACAAATCTGCAATTTATAAGATAAATTTTTAAGAAAAACAGTTTCTTCCATTTCTTCCACTTGGAAGAAACCTATTTCTTCCGGCCGGTTTTTTCCATGGTTTTTTCCGCGGTTTTTTCCGCCTTGGAAGAAACTTGCCAACCCTGGATATACTTAAGAATTGTCTCTTGTTCCTTAAAATGTCCTTTAAAGAATGTGAACAAAAAAAGATAATGGTTTTAAAAAAAAAGAATTCAGTTTTTTTTTTTTTTTTTTTTTTTTTTTTTCTTCTTTTATTCGTTTTATTCGATACGAGTATAAAGCAAATTATTAAAAAAATAAAATATAATTACTTTTAAATGGATGTCGTTATTGACTAACAATGTTCACGAAAAAGAATTGAAATTAATTTTACACGCCAAGTACATTTAATTTAATATCAATAATTAACGATAATGAGATAATGGGGAAAAAATGACTAGAAACTTAAAAGCAGGTCCATTTATTAAAAAAATTAATAATAAAAAAATAACTATGGATGAAATTTTGTCTATGAAAGAATTTAATTTAGTATGACAGATCTACTTATATTTGCATTTTAGCACCCTTTTAATATATATATATACATATATCTGAAAACACTAGTCTAAATAATCAGGAGCTATTCAGCCAAGACCCGATGGTTCTGTGGGAAGAGTACACAACTACAAACCGGAAGGTTGTGAGTTCGATCCTCACCGATAGGAAGGGGGAAAATATCTTAAAACACTAGTATAAATAATCAGGAAATGTTCAGCAAAGACCCGTTGACTCTGTGGTCAAAGTACACAACTATGAACCCGAAGATTGTGAGTTCGATGGGAAGTGAAAAAAAAAAAAAAAATATATATATATATATATATATAAGTTTTTACGGATTTCACAAAATATTTTAAGATACAGTATGAAATTAAATGGTAAAATTGGATATTGTTAGGCAATTTCGAAGTGAAACACTGTAAATTGGTAACGACGCGAAATGCCAGATTGAAAGAAATAGTCCTGTCGTACTGAAAATAAATAAATAAACTCTTAATTTTTTTTTAGTATACTAATACAAAGTACGCGTGATTAAACAAATTATCAATGCATTCCAATTAATAAGAATTCAAGTATTATCTCATAATAAAACAAGCATAAAAAAAAAATCAATTTAAAATATATTATTATAGGGTAATATCACTAAATATGTTATATTGAGATATAAAACGCGTTTTGATTAAATAATGACAGATAAAAGCCTGACAGAACTAAGCAATACAAAATTTAATTATTCGAAATTTTGGATTTTCCTTTTGAAAATAACAAACTCGCGCGCAAAAACTAAGTGATAAACAAACAAAATTACTTTCTGTTGAACTCGTAATCTTAAAAAGTTTGACTTTTTAGATTAAGTCTATGAAAAGTACCTTGGCCTATTTGTATATTACGTTTATTTTAATGCATATAGAGTTTATTTTTCTTCTAATGTAGCATTGGTATTAACTGTTTATATTGTCAAATTAAACAGCCCTATGCTGCTAGTTTTGAGGTCTTGTTTATCTAAACTAAAAATTCCCAGGTAAAAATTAATTTAAAAAAAAATTAGAATTTAGATAAGTTGCTAAAATTTTTAAACAGCAGAGAATTAAAAAAAAGTCAATCATTGACTATAAGAATCGTATCCATAAGCACTGTTCATAAAACTTTACCATTAGAAATATGGAAGTGGATCATCTGTGACCCAAAACGTGATCTTTTATTCGTTTCACAGTTGTATTTAATAATTAAACTTTCATTTTTTTTTTTTTTTTTTTTTTTTACTTTTTCTGAATAATTCAGCATAATACATTCCAACGAACACTTTTGAGTCTTAAAATATTAATATCACTGAAATCCATGAGTCACCTCCAACTATCCCCGGTAGTTTTAGGTAAACATGAAATACGATAATTCTCGTGAAAAACATAAACGCAAAGATGTCTTATATACACTGAAAAAAAAAAAAAAAAAAAAAAAAGGTAAAATTGACAAATTCCTATCATCACATACTATGAGCATGACTGTCAAAATTCTAAATTTTTAAATCAGATTTGTCACCACTATTTTTTAATAGAAGAATGTCCTATTATTTTTCTACAATTAAATAAAGCGAAAATTGTTCTAGAAAATTTCTGGTATGAAGTCTCTTGCCAAAAGGCAGCTATGTATAGGCTATATTTTTTGAAGGTTAGTTGCGTTATATTTATTTTTGTAAATTGTTTACCATAGATTAAATGGCAAATGAGTTGTATTCTGTATTTACATCTATTCCTTGTTCCATTTTATGGTGAATGGATTGTAGCATCCATGGTCACTTTTCATAGTGTAAATATAAAATGTAAGTGTATAACACATAAATACGTGTTATACAAAAATTATACTTTAAAATTTTATGCATTTATTTATTTATTTATTTATTTATTTTTTCAAACCTTCATATAGAAATTAGATGTTTGAAGAGAAGTATATCATTTTCACTGTACATGACTAGACATGGTATATTTGATATATTGTGCGATTTCAAGCTGAAATTATTTAAACTGCACAGGTCTTTTGTCCACTTTTAAAATTAAAAACTTTCTAAGCCTTGTATCAATTTATATATAAATAAAATAAAATACTTTAAAAACCTAATAAATGTCATTTAAATATATTTGTTACCCTTTCCGTAAACTATAATAAAACAGCATCTTAACGTATATGTTGGACGATATATAGCGGATAAGTGAGATGTTACGAACACTCTTAGCATTAATTTATTATGCAGTTACTCAGGACGTTTAAGGAAAATGAGAAAAATGGGAAAAATACAATCTTCATTGAAAATTTCTGAATATTTTTCATAATATATATATAAATTATTAATAAATTCGGCAACATCTATAACAGATCTAAGGATTACATACTTATATAAGTATCATATATATATACATGCATATATATGTGTGTAGGAAACTTTTGAAACGGATATTTATAGGATATAAAATTAGAATAAAAGATAATAATAATAATATTAGAATAAATTTTCATCTTTCGGTTTGTTCTATTTCCTCATTCAAGGACAATATTTAAGTACCGACGAGTAGCCCCGTCGGCCAAAAAGGGTTTGTTTATCAGGTAGGGAGTTTATTTCATATATTTTATTTGCTTTCCTGTATACATTTTGTAACTCTTTAAATCATTTTATTATATATATATATATATATATATATATATATATATACTAGTTTGATGTATTTTTATGCCTTTTTTAGATTTTTTTACATTATATATGTTAGATTTCTATTCAGTTAATGGTGGTTTTCTGTTTGGTGAGAAGTTGGGGGGCTAAGGATAGTTATTTGCTATTGTCCTTTCAGAAACTTCTCTTCCACCCCTACACGGAGAGGCCTCCCTGATGAAGACCTCTGTGTTTATTTCATTTCATTCATTTGTTAATTTATTCCTATATGTATATATATATTATTCGCATTTAAATGGAAAGTCGCTCATATTTTAAACAGAGATAACATAAATATATATATATATATATATATATATATATTAATATAAGTCTAATTTTTGTTATTTAATATTAAAGCGTTTACATTTATATTTAAAGATTAAAAAAGTAAAATTTCCGTGTTTTTTAAACTAAAATTCCAGCATGAATTCTTAGATTTCACTTCGAAATTATGTAAAATAATTAGCGCCTTTTTATTGCTTCCTTTCTGCTTAATACATTTTTGTTGATCACTTAAAAAAGTTGACCTTTTCATATCAAAAATTATAAGTAAAAATCTGTTTGTTTATAACAATGGCAAAACCGAGAATAATTGCAGAGTAGTAGGAAAAAGAAGAATTGAAATTAAGTTCAAAATACCAATGTAATATAATATTATTAAAATATAAATATCATTTCATATTAAATATATGGCAATTAGAGAAAAAGCATTTTTGATTTTAGAATTTTTATTACTATAAAATTCAGGCTTTTTTTTTGCTTGGTATATTTGAAATTATAATTACTTCTACCAATTAATCGACCAACCATAAAATGAATCATGCTAAAGGAGTACTTTGTTTCAGTAAGTTCCTACGTGTTCCCACGTATTTTTTTTATAATTTGCTTTTCGCAACTAAATATAATACATAAAATACATAATGTTTGTATTGATAATGTACAAAGCTGCAAACAATATCATTTATAGTTTATATGTTTATTTATATATATATATATATACCATGGAGTATTTTAACGCTAAATATATATAGAAAAATATATATAATGTGTTAAATGCTTAAAATGTTTTTTTATGGATTGGTATAAATGGAAGTTAGATAATTAAGCAAGAAAATGCATTAGAAGATATATAAAACTAAAATAAAGCACACAACAAAGTAATATAAAAGTCACAATTAAAGTAAAAAAGCAGATAGCAATAAAAGAGAAAAATTTTATACGACAAAGTTCCAATCATAAAAAAAAAAAAAAAAGAAACTACATTTTTTTTAAATGTATTTTTGTTAAGAGAATTATTTATTTCCCTTTATTAAAGGAAAATTCAATATATATATATATGTGTGTACTCTGGATTTTGACTTTTTAAAAAATAATTCATACAATAATAAGAAATTACAATATTTCAGTTAATTATCCGTAATGAAAAAGCTGGGAAAATTCATTAGTAAATAAATAATCTCAGTAGTAAGTAAATAAGTACACGTTTATTAAAATCATTAAATTTCAAAAGTTATAAAAGCTAACTGTACTGCTAATATTTGTTTGTTTTTATAGTTTTTAATTGGTGGAAATTGTATTTTTTTTTTTGTTAATGTCCCTATTTTTTTTCACAATAATCATGCAAGAGGAGTGAGAATAACAACTTATAGACAGAGAAAATCATTGTTTTAAAAATTATGTAAATTTTAAGGCTGTTGTAATCACACGTTTTTATTTTTTATTTTTAAGAGGTTCGAGATTTAGGTGTTTCTTTTTGTAATATATTAAAAGAAATTTGAACAATATATATATATATATATATATATATATATAATTATTGGAGTGAAAAACATTACCATTTAAAAAGAAAATATATACGAAACTCACAAGATTCACGCTGCATTTTCTATGATACGTTTAAAATTTATTATTAAAGAGTAACAGTTAAGCAAAAATTTTGTAATGAATTTTGCTGAATCTGTTTAAAAAAAAAAAAAAAAAAAAATGGTTTATGTTTTATAGCATGCACTGGCTAATTGTCATAAATAGTATTGATTTACATTCAAATTTAAAATACATTTGTAACCATATCTCTATAAAACATCATTTGATTTGCAAGCGTATAAATTTCAAAATGCTATTAAAAATGTCCTTTAATTATGTAACAAACAACCATCCTAATATGGAATAAAATATTTTTTTAGTAATAGTTTTCTCCTGATCTGAATTACATAACGATTTCTTGTGTAAATAAATATGTTTTACATAATAAATAAATAAATATATATATATAATATATATATATATATATATAACAAATAATATAATAAGTTATTATATATATATATAGATAGATAGATAGATAGATATAAATATATTATATATATTTTACATATTTTTTAATATATATATGTATATATAACGTTGCATGCGTAGAACTAGTTTAACCCTGCAGTGCATGTTGTAAGCCTATCTCCATATTAATTTTAATTTCGCTCTGTTTCATTTTTAGTTCTGGTTTTTGTTAAAGATTTTTTCGTACTCTATTTGGTTTTAGTTTGTTTATTAATTTCGTTAAGTTTTTGTTGACTTGTTTTATTCTTGAATTTTATGTTTAAATATGAGTTTGTTAGTTGATTTTGTTTTTCAATAGGATATTTAAATATATATATATATATATATATATATATATATAATTTATTATTATTTATTTTTATTATTATAATAAATAATAATAATAAATAATAAATAAGTATTTTTTAAATAAATGCTTGAATTAAATTAAAAGTAAGAAGAAGAAGTAGTCGTTATTAATTAAAAGAAAACGGGCATTTTATAAATTAATATACATGAGAATAAATTTATCTCTTTCATTTAAAATCAAAATAAAAACAATACTTTAGATATTCTTGAATAACATCTCATAAATAAATATTCCGAAATATTCTAGCTTATTTAGAATAAATTGTCTTAAATAAATTATATTCATTATTGAAGAAGGTACATATTAGAAACTATTTGCAGTTCATATTATTCTTAAACTATTCTAAATTATCTCTTTACCATCCTTTTTCTATATTTCGGCACTTAACAATAACGAAATAAGTATTCTTTAAGTGCCCACTCTTAAGAAGAAGCTCGTTTGTTCAGAAAATATTCCCTGAAAGTGAAAACAAAAAGGGAAAAAAAAGGGAAATGCCATCGGCAAGGAATACAAATGCGATCATTTGCCATTGTTATTCTTTGGAAATTTCGGTGTCGTTGCCCAATTGAGAATGATCTCAGGCAGGTCACGTGCTTTCTTGATATCTGCAAAACTATCGATTTTTCGCGGGTTTCAAATTTTACGCCACCTCCTGCGGTTTCGTCTTCTAGTCTTAAGATTAATAAAATGGTAATAAAACTTCTTTGAGAAGAAATTCTAGCTTTTAAATGTATGCAATTGTTTAATAATAATTGTTGGTGTCAGTTTATATATATGTATTTATATCAATAGAGTTACATTCTTTTATGGATGAGTGTAAATAAAATAATATGTTTCAATTGTTATTTAAAATAAATAATTGTGTTTATCAAAATTTAAAATTAGAAGTATCAGCAAAATTGATTATGATACAACACATTCTAGCTTTCCATTTAAATTTGTTTATTCACCTTAATTTATCCGTAGGAATATGGCCTTTGTTAAAAAAGAAACAAAGAATAAAAAAAATAATTAAAAGAAAAGAAATAAAGGTGGAAGATGGGGAGGGGGGAAGATTTTTTTATTAAAGAGAAATAATGGTGTTATTTAAATTGGTAAGTTGAGTGGGTTCTTGAGTTTAATAAAAAAAATAAAAAAAATCACTGAATTTCAACTATATTTGAATTGTTGATTCTGTGAGTTTCATATAGCAAATTTATTTAAATTGAAGTACTATATTATAAAACTTTTACTATAGATTTCTCATAAGGTATTCCATTGCAGAGGTTTGGGAGAATGTTGGCTCGCTTTACACGCTCAGCCGTCTTATGTCGTGAACCTCTGTGCTCCTTCACCTACTTCATATATATATATATATTTCTACTATCTCCGTAAGTATCGTTTAACGTGTGGATTGCTTAAATTATTTATTCCTTGTTTAAATTTTGGTTCGTGTTATTGATTAATTTAATTTTCGTTTTTATTTTGTTTTCTTGCAAGATAGAGGCTTGGGCTGTATATTTGCTGGAATTAGCTATACAGTTTTCCGAAATCTTGCATATGCTGATAGAAATGCAAGTTTCCTGATGTGTGAACATTTCTATTTTTCAGCATTTAAAATTCCAATTTTCAATTCATGAATCCCCCCTCCCCCCCTTTTCTTTTCCCCTTTTAACGTACTCTTTGGTAATTTTATCCTTTCTCTTTTCTCTAAAATGTTGACTGTTACTAATAATTCATAGTTTTGCAAATTCTCACATCCATAGGCTTATGTATTATGTTAGTGTCATTTCTCTTCTGCGTAAGTAGTACTTTAACATGTTTTTACTAATCTCTGGTACACAAATTAAATTAATACCGTGACTGTTTTTAATCGAAATAAATCTGAATTAAAATTTAATTTTATGTTGGTATCTTCATCTATCTTTTGTCTGCTGAGTGTTACAATGGTACTAAATAATTCAAATTATATATATGTATATATATATATATATATATATATATATTTCTGTCAAACTTTTTCAGATTTGCTATATGTGATCGCATCCATAAATGATTCAGAAACAACTCATATAATTTTTTTTTAAATACATTTTGCATTGCATAAAGCTTCCCTTTCATATGTGATTATTTTTTGATGAATTCGTTAATTCGAGTTTTCTTTCCTCGTGTTTGATCATTGTAATGTTGAATTTTGTATATATATATGTATGTATTACATTAATCATTTTCATTTATCAAGACAAGTTTTATTCTTTCTTTTGGTTTACGAGAATTAGTAACGAGTTTTCTTACGAATCATCCAGCATTTTCGTCTAATATACTTTAAAAAAAAAAAAAAAAAAAAAAAAAAAGTAATAAAAATTTCTCAAAGAGGAGTTTAAGTTTTAAATTTAAGAAATTGTTTTCTTAATCCAGTATTTTCTTAATCGATAATGTATATACATACTACATTATCTTATTTTACTTAAGTTTATTTATTTATTTTTTTCAATATTAATAATAGGTTTTATTTTTCAAAATTAAGAGAAAAGAAAAATTCCTCTATTTTATTTACGAGCTTGCACTTGAACATTAACGAACAAGTTAAAAAACAATAAAACAAAATATAACTAAAATATGATAAAATTATTGCTTATATGGTTATTATTTATATGTTTATTTAATAATTATTTATTATTTATATGATTATGTAACTATGTTTATGTGATCTATCTGATATTTTGTACCATATTTATAAACTTACTTGATATATATATATATATATATATTATTTTATATTTTAAATTGGATAGCTTTTCTTTTTTCATTTAGAGATTTCTTTATGCGACTTTCTTTCATTATTTATAATCTCATTTTTTTTTAAATTAAGGTGATTCGTTTAATAATTCATTTCAATTATTTTCTTCAGTATTATAGGCTATACATTTTATTTTTTATTATATTAATGCTTATGTCATTTTTTAGGACTATGAGGATTATTAGTTTCAATCTGAGTAAAAGCATCGCGTCGTCGTCAGTTTTTGTAGACCAGTTTTGTGTAACACCAAAATAAATTAGAAATATCAGTCCTATTATTACAAATTTGGTACCAAATGATATGGGGCGATTTTTCTGAATTCAGGAGTGCAAATATTTTTTCGACGACAATTAGATTTTTTTTATTATTATTATTAACTAAAGTGTGCAATTTAGATGACAACACTTCATTTTAATCCATTTCAATCGTTTTAAAAAGCACGTGGCCCAGTTTTACGGTCGAAAAAGGAGATAGAACATACATAAAAAGTAAAAATAAAAATAAAAATGAAATTTTTATAAATTGAAATTAATAGTCCTCTGTACTAAACCAAAATTTGTCTTTGACGGAGTTTTTATTTATTTATATAGTTATTTTTTTTAACAAGAAATTTTATTAAGGAAAAATATATTTTAATATTTTACATTATAGTAACTTAAATCTTTGTTTTCGATGTATATGCGACGAGGGATATGGTTGCGTGCGTCAAATAATTAATTCAAAATTGTCCGAATTTCATCATTCCAGTTACCGAATTTTCTTCTTTTTTCTACTTTTACATTTGTTGTTTTACTATTATTATTATTATTATTATTATTATTATTATCGATAAGTAAGACATGTATTGCTTTTATTTAATTATGTTGTTTATGTGAAAAATAAAATTATCTTATATTTTATATTCAACTAAAATTCTAAATAGCATTTTTTTTTTCTTTTTTCTCATTTAATTGAGGTAGCTAACAAATACTTCGTCGGATATATTTGAGTTCATTTTACTCATATACTTCGAAAATGCGTAATTTTAAAAGTTATGATTTTAAATTACATTATTATGAAAAAAGTTATTAATTCTACATATTTTGCAGCTCTTTTTAATTTAATTTTCATTCAGGTTATTAAATTTAAATCATGTTAAATTATAAGCGAAATGTTTATAAGTCTAAAGTTTTTACAACTTATTATTTACAAACACACTTCATGTAGTTTTCATAAACAGTTTTTGAAAAAAGTCATGAAATAAACTAATTTATTAGGCAAGATAAATTTATTAGGCAGCGTCTGGTGATAAATCCTTCTTTCTTTTATCTATTTCGAAAATTTTGAAAATTTTATTATTTTTAAATCATGCTGATACAACCAGTAAAATTTAGTTTTAAGAAGTGCAAAACTATTTGTTTATTGGTAAATACACGAATGATTTAGTGTATAAATTTAATAGATAATTTATATTAATCTTTGTAAACGATATTAGATTATTTTGAACTATTAATTTTATTAAGAAAAAAAATGACAAATAACTATTCATATGTTTTCCAAATGCGTTTATTGTCTTTACTTGGTTTATGGTAAAATATCGACTTCCACTGAATGGGAAAAAAAAAAAAAAAATCCGCATTCTGTGATACCCTCTTTTAAATTTAAAATTAATGAACTATGAATAAAAACTTTTCTTGTGGAAATAAAGTTTTAACTTAATGAAATTATTTTTTCAATCGAACTAGGAGAACGACATGCGGAATGCATATTTTCATTTGTTGTTTTATGAAATCGGAAAGTAGTTAGATAATAATTTCTTTCAAGAAATCAATACTTGTGTCATTAAACGAATTGAGGAAATAGTATGTACGCAAAGGAGATATTCCTGTATTTATCTAATTTCAAGAAAAAATATATTATGTATCCTTTTTAAGACGAAAACTTTCAACTCAATATTTCTAATTACTCTTGTATGTATTTAAAATGAAAACTTTCACCGATAAAATTAACTAAATCCTCTTGAAAAGTATGTCTAGTTCAAACTTTTATACATTAGTTTTTAACAATATATTTTTAGATTTAAAAGATTGAAATTTTATTAAGTGGGTTTTTATATTTTTATACTTATTTGCTTGGTTTATGAAAGTGTAGATATTTGAAAAAAAAAAAAAAAAATCTTTATTTCGCATTAAAGAAAACAAAATATTTATAATAAAAATATATTTTGAATTACTCACATTTAGAAATTAACTCATCTGGTAATAAAACTTATGTTTAAAACAAATATTACATTTATTTCTTAAATACATAACTTTTACATTTTTCTGTTAAAAGTATCAGACGTATTTTCTTTTTACTTATTTAACGGACTAGATATTTTCAGTACTTTCACAGCTAATTTTAAAATTAATTAACCGAAATTATTTCAAAAGAGGTGTAATTTTTTTTAATTTATGGAATAACTTTTAAAGAAACTGTATCTTATACAAGCATATAAAATATATCATATTTCATTTATTTGTATAATACAAAAGAATTCATTGTTGTATCACTAATTTTGAAAGCCAAATTTTCATTGAGAATTATATTTCTCTTAACTGTTACTTCATTTTATAGACATTTGTTACCAGAATATATAACATGGATTAATTAATTAATTATCACATTTAATTTATTTTAACTACCAGGCTTTGTATTTAAAGGAATTAGAAATATGTTAATTAGAAAATATATTATTTATGAATTATATTATATGAATTAGAAAATATATTATTTATGAATTATATTATATGAATTAGAAAATATATCATATTATATTTATTTGCATAATACAAAAGAATTCATTGTTGTATTACTAATTTTGAAATCCAATTTTTAATTAAAAGTTATATTTTCTTAACTGTTACTTCATTTTTAGACATTTATTAACAAAATATATAACATGAATTAATTAATTAATTAATACTTTTTTTTTTTTTTTTTTTTTTTAACTACCAGGTTTTGTATTTAAAGGGATTGGACATTGTATTTAAAGGAATTCTCAAATACATTAATGATTATATTTTTCATTACTTTATAAATAAAAAATAAATCATTCAAATCACTTAAAACCTCGCATTGGTTCCCTGCTGCATTCGGTGGCATCTTCCCCGCCTACGCTATATTGGTTCCGCGTCCCCACTACTTGCATTTTCGCTTTAACCGGACATTTCAATTAAGGTGCTAACTCGATACTAAAGGGCGTTTTTATTATTCAAGATTTACAGTTTCCATGCAAACAGATTTATTCTGTAACACCGAGTGGCAGCACTAGTCAAACTTTTAACTGAAAATAATAATAATAATAATAATAAGATTCAAAAATTCAAAAATCCGGCTTCGAAGTGCACCAGTAAAGATCAAAACGGACCAAAGAGGTCGAAAGTTTGTAGCTCTACAATCAGCCGTTTGCTAAAAAACGACCAACACAGCAATAAATTCCTCTTTGTTTTTGGTCACTTTTGCGTCATATTTACAGTTTAAAATAATGTGAAAACACTGAAAGGATTTTTTTTTTTAAATCAATTAATTAATCACTTGATGCTCTAACCGTGGGCTACAACAGAAGTTCCTACATTTACGTTTCTATATAGCCGATCATTTTAGAAATTTATAGGTTTTAATTAATTTAAAAAAAAAAAAAAAAAAAACTAAATTAAACTAATTTTCGAAAATCTGGCTTCGAGGGTCATTAGGAGATGTCATTATGAACCACCATGGAAAATTTTATAGCTCTGCAATCCGCTTTTTGTTTTCAAAGTGAAATAATAATAATAATAATAATAATAATAATAATAATAATAATAATAATAACATCGTATTTTATTATATGTGACGAGTACGTTAAACACAATTAGTAATTTTCAAATTTTTTTCTGTAAATTATTATTCATATTTATTGTGTTATTCATATTGTATGTAATTTTTGTTTGTTTTCATGATCTATATAATTCCCTTTTAAACATTAAACGACAATCAAGATAAAGATTTCCAATTTCAAACATAATGAAGATTATTAAATATAAGATATTTGCCACTTTAGACCTATTAAATAATAATAATTATAATAATAATAATAAAATACTCTACTATTATAATTCCTGTTTTTTTTTTTTTTTAAGGAATTATCTCTATCGAAATATTCGAAAAAGTACAGATATATTTTTAATTTTTCGGTTAACACTTTTTTATATTTAAGTTTTTGAAATGCCATCATTCTTAGAAAACAACCATTAAAATATCAAATACTGAAAATTGAAAGTCGAAAGTAATATATATACCTTCCTATAATTTTTTTAAGTAATTCTATACCTTGCATTCTTGTTTTACTAGTTTCGTTATGTTTAGGTGGATTGAAAATTAAAATCTGTAATTATTTTTGCTTTATGCATATTTACTTTCATATCACTCCTAATGTTTTAAAATTGTATTGGAATTTTATGATCTTATCTATTCAGTTATTCTAATTTGTATCTCGTGCAATCTGTTCTATTACGGAAGAATTCTTTAGCTTTTTAGCAGTTCAGCGTTTTTTTTTTTTTTTTTTTTTTTTTTTTTAATGTTTTCTTTACTTTAATATGATGTACATTACTTTTTCGTTACGATGACTATAGATTGGGGGAAAAAAATCAAAATGCGTAGAAAAAAGCATGAGATAAATAACAAACAATAAAAGGAAACAAAAGAGCACATTTACAAATGTGTAAAAAAGAGAGGAAAAAAAAAAAAAAAAAAAAAAAAAAAAAAACTAGTACCAGTGAGAAAATGCTGGGAAAATAGACCAGAGGAAAGAATTTGAATCTTGGGAAGGCTGCATACTGTGGCCCTGAGGTTATCCTGGAAACTTAACTTCCCTATGGCGCAGTTGGAGTAGTATGTATAATTATATAATTTATATATTATTCACAATTATATTTATCCTACTTTCGCTCTCTCAACAATGTATTTATTTTAATTCGAAATAAATGATAGAGGTCAGAAAGAAAGACAAATACTTTTTTTTTTTTTTTTTTTTTTTATAAATGTATCTTTTTGTATTCTGATTTTATTTGATGATTCGAAGTATTTTGGGGCTGCTGATCTCAAAAATGTCATCCATTTTGTTCTACCAGCTCTAGTGTATGACATATAATTATATTAAACATTATTAATATTACTATTATTATTATCATCATTTACTATTATTATTATTATCATCAATCTATTATTATTGTTATGACTATTATTATTAAAATATAATTTAACAATTAAACTCAATGAATGAGACTGAGGGGGTAAAGAATTGAAGTGAATAATTTCTTTAGAAACCATAAGACTCCTAACTATAAAGGGGCACTCCAGCGGCCGAGCAGTTCTGTGCTCAAAACTGGTAGACGTGAGGTGCCATCTTCGATCCCAGGTCACGAACGTCGGCCTAGCCTTTCGGAATCTTCTGTGGTTTTCTCAGAAACTTGGGTAAATACGGGGTAGGACCCCTCAGACAGACATCCAAGAAGGGCATTCCTCTTCAGACCTAGGACCCCAGTGCAGTCAATCGGCTTTAATTCCCCCCAGCCCAACCCCACCCTAATTATTAAGAAAAAGTGGCAAATATGCTCGCTACTTTTTGTGCATTTGGTTGTTAGACAAGCATAAATTTATTTTACCTGCAGAGTCTTTTGACTGATTTCCACAATGCTACAAATATGGTTTATTTAGTATATAATATGAATAAGCTGAAAAACTAATGCTGATGAGGCAAAACCGAAATTATTTTTGTAGTCAGTGGCGTAAAATATAACCAGAAATAGGTCAAAATTTTTAGACACCAAAAACACAGTTGAACAGTGTTATATTCTAATATTCAGAAATTATTTAGCTTTCTAGGTTTTTTTCTTTTATTTTCTTTAATTTTTGTTACTTTCATTACCTTTCCTGTTATATAATAAAACACCTGTTTGAATAAACATAATTACTTATCTAAATAAATTATATATGCGTTTGTTAAAGTAAAATAATATAATTAATTAATTTTAAAAAGAAAAACTGCAACTCATGTCACTGTACTCTTTCAGAAAATTTATGACGAAATTTTAGTATTTTTAATTTATTTAAATTCTAAATATTTTAAATGGAATTTTTTTTATAATTCAGTATTCAGAAATTCGAATTCTTCCTTAATAATAATTAATTATTTAAAAATGCGGTTTAATTAAATTTTTAAAAAGCTTAAAACAAAATTAAAATTTACACTTCAAATAGTTGGATTTTTAAAACAAATATTCGAACTTTTTTTTTTTTCTCTTCTATGAAACAAGTTATGAGCTTTTTGATAAATCATGAAAGGTCAAGATTTTCCACTGTTTAAAATTTTTACTAAGACGTTTTAATTTATCATGAGATCTCATTAAAATTTGCTGTGTATTGAGTTATAAATTATATTCGAGGAAAATTAAAAAACAAAAGTTCTTTCTATGTAAAAATTTGGCTTGTGTTCAATATCCTAATATTTTGGAAATACTTATTGAAGATAAAAATCTTCTTGAATTTTATTTATTTTGATTTTTTGTCATCGATCCAAATGGTCGTTTATCATTCTTCTCATAGTTTTAATAAAAATACGTCTATTTGCAAAAATTTCTGTTTAATTTAAATTTATAATTTTTTTTCAAAACTTTAAAAATCGCCAAATAAAATTTCTGAAAAGGAAAATGTTATAAAAACAAAATAACTCAGTATAAATAGCGTTAAGTTTGATACTTATTTAATGATAAATAACTGCAGATGATTTTCATTCGAAATTTTTATCTTTACTTAAAATATAGATTTAGATGCCTTGAATGATAGCAAAATCAGAGTAAAACAAATATTTAACAAAGGCATTTTATATAGTATATAGTATATATATAGAGAGAGAAGTGTCCCATAAATTTGTAGACATTTTAAAAATTTCTAAAAATTGAAGGAATTGATAGAATTGAACGCGGTTTGCTGAAAAAAATTTCTCGTGAAAGGGAGTGTTTTTTTTTTTTTTTTTTTTTTTTTTTTCTTTCTTTTTTTCTTTCTTTCTTTCTTGTTTTTTTTTTTTTTTTTTTCTTTTTTCTTTCTTTCTTTCTTGTTTTTTTTTTTTTTTTTTTTTTTTTTTTTTTTTTTTGATAAAGAAAAAAATAATAGTTAAAATTTTCGCCGATAGAGGGTACTTGCTGCACGTGAGAAAATCAAATGTTTTCATGAAAAAAAAGAAATATTTCTTTGCATGTAAATGTTTACAAACATCTAACATCTACGCTACAGTCGGCAGCAAAAGTATCTGAGCACTAGCCAATAATTCAAATATCAAAAAGAACACTTAATACAGCTTTTTAAATAAATCCTTGTCGAATCATGTTCTTAGACTGAATAAGAAAATGACTCGACAAGAAATTGTTTAACAAAAAATTAGTATTAAATGTACTTTTAGACAGGGATTATTGCTAGTGCTCGGATACTTTTGCTGCAGACTGTATATGTCCGCCATCATTACAACTCAGAGTTTCCAAACGAGTTCCAACATTGCTAACTGCAGCTTCAGTCGGCAATTCTTAGCTGAAATAAAACACTTCACCAATAACAACGCTTTATCCACCAAGTCAGCATCGCAATTAAAACTTTCTGTATGCACAAGTAGAAGGAGAAATAAGATATAAACTATTTGTCGCAATAAACGTTGCAATTTATAGGACTCTGATTTGCATATTTTTAGTTAAGCGACTGTGCAGCGCCCTCTATCGTCGAAAATGTTGACTATCTTTTTTTTAACCTCCTCCCCCCTCCAAAAAAAAAAAAAAAAAAACTCCTTTTACGAGATGACTTTGCCGCAAACCCGCAAACTGCCTTCAATTTTAAAAATTTCATTAATTTTTATGAATTTTTAAAATATCCGCAAACTTATGGGACACCTATGATTATATATGTACATATAGCATCATCAATCATCATCAAGTTTAGCATTTTTCAATCCACTGCAGGATAAAGACCTGCCCTAGGTGATTCCGAAATTGAAATTTTGAAGTTTGGAAAAGCAAAAGGGAGAGAATTTGAGAAATATATATGTAGAAATATATATGTAGATATATATTTAGAAATTTCTTATTCATGAATTCATCAACCGTGAATATTCATTTTAAGGAAATTGGGGTGTAATGTAAGGCAATTGGAGTAAAAATATCAGCCTTTACATACCAATTTCCTCTACGCTCATTTTTTGTACATTAAGACTAATTAGACCAATAAGTTACTCGAGATGTACTACTGTGTACTCCATGCAGTTTTCAGTTTGTTTTAACAGTATTTATAGTTGATATCGTTCTTCATAAAACTTTTTGAATGATTAAACTTTGCTCAATTACTTTAAGGAAAAGTAAAATTTCGTTACGTGAGCTGCATTGTCATCTATTATTATTAATTATTATTATTGCTGTTGTTCTTGTTATTATCATTATTATTATTTTCTTAACAACCAATGCTGAACTGAAACAGGCTACAAATGTGTGTAAAAAACTTAGATTGTGTTTTTTTGTACTTTATGCTAGATTCCAAGACCAAAGTTGTTATTGCAATCATAAAACTTTTAGTTGGTGGCATGTATTCCTATGCGTAATTTTAACACCTTCTCGTGACATTACAAATACATATACCGTAAAATCTCGAAAGTAACCCCCTCCCCTTTTTGAAAAGCAAAACGGATAAATTTCAGGAGGGGGTGGGGTTATAATCAAGATTCTTTTAAAAAAATGAAGAAAAGGGAGGGGAGGTTATATTCGATGGAGGGGGTACTTTCGGGATTTTACGGTACTTACATAAAACGAAATATTAAAGGTAATTTCTTACATTAAAGGTAAAAAAAAATGTGTAACGATTCCATTGATAACATGCATATATATATATATATATATATATATATATATATACTTTCCAAATAATTTTATCTATTTCACATTTCGAAATTTAAATTTACCTACTATTTTCACAATGTCTATTTAATTTATTTCAAAGAAAAAGCAATAAAAATAAAGACTCATTTTATGGGAAAGATAAAAATTTGTTAGTTTAAATTGGATTTAAAGGAAATAAATAACGATTTTATTTAAGGAGAAAAAAATGATTTACTTTTTCATTCTTTGTTCTTCATATTTGGTTACATCATTAATTAAATCTAAAAATCATTATGCCGTGATTTAAATCCCTTTTCCTTAAGCTAATGCAATTTTGTGTTTAGAACATACAACACTTCATTTAAATTCCTTTTAGAAAATTTTAAAAAGAATTGCATTGTAGATTGTAAGTATTTAAATAAATTCATCACAAAATAAAAATAGAAATAGGGTGAAACATTAACAATGTTCAGGAATGTTTGAATGTTTAATTTAAAGTTCAATCCCGCTTGATCTGCTTAGTTTATCTGCTTAGTGTAATTCATAATTTGAATACTATCACAAGTTCATACGTTACCTGTAAAAGAGAAGACATACAAGATAGTGAAGCAGGACATTCACCAAATGGTAGCCGTATGGCCTAAGTCCATGGACGGCGTAGTTTGCTCGAAAAGTCATTACAGTCAAGGGTCTATATGACTTATGACTACCCTCCTGGAAAATAACAATAATCTAATTTAGCGAAGGGTGAAAAATTAACAATAGGGGAGAAAAATTAACAATCAATTTTAGGGTAGGTAAGCTACTTTATTTTTTTAAATTTTTCTAATTTTTCTTCATTAAAAAAGAAATGAAGTAATTGAAAATTTCTCTCATATACGCAAAATCACATTTATATATACATTACACAATGATTTAGTTCTTAAGCAAAAAAAAAAATAATAATAATAGTAAAATAAAAACAATATAATTTGAGATACAGTGACAAAAATATTCAGAAAAAGTAATAGGATTGTGTTTTTTTTTTTTTTTTTTTTTTTTTTTTTTTTTTTGTTCTTTTTAAGAAAATTTTAAGATATAATTCAGAAGTACCTTTCAATATTTCTGCAACTACAATTACAAAGTCTTATATTACATGCTATAAAAAAAAAAAAAAAAAAAAATGATTTGCATAAGAAATGATTGATAGCGTATTATGCAGCTTAAAATTATGGACTTTTTAAATAACTATATTTATTAATATATGAGAATGTTTTAAAATTATTTTAAAACATTCATGTTTGTTGATGAATGTTAATGAATTTTAACATCATTTTTATGATGTTAAAAATATTGCGATGTATCGCTATTATTTGAGTGAATTAGTAAATGATATAGTTTACTTTTTAAAGCAAATTATAAAGTACGAAATGAATAGATATTTGTTGATGTGTATGGTTAAATCTCAAGTATCTCGTGTCGGCCGAACCACTCGGAAGTTTTCGTGTGTATGTGTGTGTGGGGGGGGGCTCTGAAATTTGATGAAATATAAGCTAGAAACACTTAAAAATGTCCCTCACGAAAGACTTAGGAGTAGTATCATAGCGTCAATTAGCCTTAACTCACATATTTACACTTTAATGTATTAATGTATTTACACTGTAATATAATGAATTTATATTTTAATGTAAAAATGCATTTCCACTTTATAAAAAAAGTTAAAGTTACACTTAAAAAAAAACAGTTTCAAAAAATTCAAATAGGAATAAACTACTACGTCAGAAACGCCAAAGAAAAATTATTGAGGTGCATACAGCTGTTTCGGTAGCCTAAAGCGTACCGTCATCAGTGCAAAAGGAATTCTGAATCAGGAGAAGTGCTCGTATATATGGGAGAGGGACCGGATTTAGTTCAACCAATAGGATTACGGAAGAGGTGGGGAGTGCTATTATTAGTTTCAAAAAATGTTAAAGTTAAAAACACTTTAAAAATTTAAAACCAAATTAAAAACCAACTTATTAAAAAATTTACAAATTAAAATCAACTTTAACGGTTGTAAATATGTCCGGTTCTTTAAAATAACATATATACATGGTATTAAAATACTTGTAAATCATTAAATGTGTGATCTAGTGATGTTTGTGTAATTTTTCCTTCCTGTTTGTGATAAACATATTGACGTTTTTTCGTGAGTTATAGATAATAAAAGCAAGTATAATTTTGATATTAAATATTTTGAATGTTAATGTTTTATAAAATTCAAGTAAAACATTTACTGAGATATCACAAGATTCATATTTTGGATGTAAAACAGCAAAAGTTTGATGTAAGTGATTTTCAGAGTCTAAGTAAAGTTTGATATTTTTGTATCAAACTTCCTGGGATATGCAGAATTTTTAATCATACATATTTTTCCTTAAACTTTCAAAAGTAATTAAGCTAAACTTTTGAGTCGATTAACAATAAAACTATGTTGAAACTTGTTACTATTTAAGAAACAAATTTGTTTTTATTTATCTTAAGTTATGGTAATTATTTAAACTAGTGTGAGCAAGTCTCAATATTTCTGAAAAAGAGGCCTAGTGCTCTAGGATAATAACTTATAATTTATACAATTTAAATAATCTGGTAGATTTAACACATAGCTATAAGTAAGCAACTTTGTAAAAAATCTAAATTTTGTCTTGAATTTCCTTTCTCTCTAATATAATAATAATTCTATTTAATATTTGAAAATTTTTAAAAGAATTTAGGTTATAAATTTCAATTTAAAAAAAAATATTTTTACACTGAGAAAAAAAAAAAAAAAAAAATATATATATATATATATATATATATATATATATATATATATATATCGCCTTCCTCTAGATTGAATAAGTGGCCATTTTCTAAATCCCTTAACTAGAAATATAGATTTTCGAGCTATGCGCATAAGGCACGCCAATAAACTGAATAGACGAAATGATCGAGAATTTCTAGTTTACACATTTCTAGATGGTGAAACAATATTCTGAATACTATAAGTATTCTGAATCATTTGTTTTGCGAGAAATTCTCGCTTGATTTTCTAGAATTTGGTAATAGACCAAGATTATAGTTCCTGAAATCCACCTCTTGTAGTCTCATTTATTTGCTGAGACTTTTAAATAAGTTTGCCCTCGAGAATATAGGCAAACGCTCTAGAATTCTAATAGGGGTTTCTAGAACTCGCTTTCCAAGGGGACTAGAATTTATAAGGATGGCATGGAACAATTTTTTCTAGAGCCACAACTTAGATTTTAGATGTCAGTTACAGAATTTTTTTCTCAGTGTACCTTCTGTATTTATGTTCCCCAATAATCATTAAAGAATGTATTGGACAGAGACGTATTTGGTCACAAATATCCGTACGTCTAATTTGTAGGAATCGCACACATAATATCCAAATAATGCCTTGGATTTCATTTTTCTTCCATTTAATAAAAAATTTTAATTTTGATATTTTTGAAAAGTATTTATACGCTAAATGATATTATGAAAACATTAAAGTCGATTACGATTTAACAGAAAATAATTTTATGTTTACCTTACGTATAGGTGTTCCCCAGAAATCATTAAAGAACACATTGGTCAAAGGCGTATGTGGTCGCAAATCTCGGTTCTCTCTAATTGCAGCAATGTCGTCGTACGCAAATCCACAATGAAGAGAATTCCTGTAGCACACTACCACCAAAGCAACCAGCAGAAGAGGGCACATACGCTCGAGATCCATGTTTCTGAAAACATAAATATTTAGCATGTTTAAATTAATTCACTTTCAGAAATAATCAGTAACAATTTTACAATACTGATTGAAATAGTTTTAAGTGTATTATGAAGAAGGGTTAATTAATAAAGGGTGAAATGGAATAAGTGAGAAAACATTTTAGCATAGTTCAAGTATGACGTCATTTTGATCAGATGCTATTATACTTTAACTTCTGAAAGTTTTTACATATAAGATGCAACTAATTGACTTCTAAAAGTATGTTTCTTTTTTCTTTCCTTCTTTAACGATGTAGAACTTAACACTGCAGTTCTCCTCGAATAACAATTAGTATAAAACTTTGAATAAACTCCATAAAAATCCAAGAACTCGTAAAAATTGTTTCCGGTGGAAAGAAAACACGACCGTTTGTCAGGGGTATGAAGTAGGTAAGAGTGCGGCAAACAAAGCAGCAACGCTTGTATCACAGCACTTTTTGTGCGTGGCCACTTTGTTTGCACCCCTCGTGCCTATGTTGTTCTCCTGACGAAGGGCCGTGATTTCTTTTGCCCGAAAAAACTGTTGCGAAGTCTTGTAATTTATAGTGTTTATTCAAAGTTTTATACTTATTCTTTTAAAAGCCAGTTCTGTGGTGCATTTTTATAATGATGATAATAACCGGAACAATGCATTAGCAATAAGTTGAAAAATATTCCATGTGGAAACAAATAAACCTTAATCCTTCTAGGAGTACATATTTATATTATTTACCAACAAAGTCATGAACTTTCATCCCCGTGTTATATATATATATATATATATATATATATATATATATATATATGTGAGGGGGGGGGGAAGGACTGAAAGCCATGAGATAAAAACGTTTATTAACATAAAGACAAAAATGGGAACATAACTAATAAACACACATATATTTTACGAGCGGAGATACCGCCTGTATTCCACAATTGCTCGTCGTCAACTGACTGAAGACAGGTGCGCGCGCATACAGAGAGATAATGACACAATATGTAACGACGTAATAACTAGTTGCGTAAGCAGTGACGTCACACATCATTGAAAGGAGAATGGCTAGGATATGGATGATTTCCTATGTATATATATATATATATATATATATATATATATATATATATATATATATATATAAATAAATAAAACATATTTTATATCGAATAGACCCAAACAGATCATCCTTGTTAAAGGAAAAATATATGAACATTCTTTATTTCGTTGGTTACCTTCTCATTATTTGTAACAAGTGTAACCTAGGCCTATTGTATCTACTTGCAATACATTAAGAGCGAGTGTCCAGAAAGCAAAAATTTTCATAACTCTGGCCCTAATAGCATTGATTCATCGTATTTTGATCGGACAATCAACGACTTTTCGAAATTCGCTAGTGTAATAAAATAGAAATAAATGCAGCATCTGAGACCGGTTTTCAATGACGAAGAATTCACTAGAAATAGATATCAAACGGATAAAAATTACCGAGATATTCGATGAAATTCTCGTCTTTCTATTGGATTTTCATCGGGTCAATTTCTAAAATTCATCAAATTTCAATCATCGGATTAAACTATCACCGATGAGACATTTTGGATAAAATCCCGATAAGATTCGTTCTTCTAGATAAGATTTCGATTATCGACGACACATAATATCATCAATATAGATATGAGGGCATTGAATGGACAATAAAAATTTGCTGCTAGAGGGGGACCATTTTGAATTTTTTAAGTGTCTCAGTTCGTTACAGAGTTATAAACTTTTACGTACACTGTAAATAATATGTCCTATTTGCTGCCAGAAATGATCTGTAATTTGTTAAAGTACGCGTAATTTACGAAAAAATTACGTTGTCAGAACATATTTCCTCAAATTACTGAGAATTTCTGGCAGCAAATAGGATATATTTTTTACAGTGAATGCCTCCAGTTAATTATTTACAAACTGCATTTTTAACACTCAAACAAAACAAAACAAAAAACAATGGTTCAGAATGTTAGATTTTATTGAAAATTAAAAGACAGAGCTGAAAAATCAAAGTAAAAAAAAAAATAAATAAATAAATAGAGATGCAGTTTAAGAGGTGCCTGGAACAATTGCAACCACATTCATGACACTTACTCGACATACAAAATTATTGGGGTAAGTGTAATCACAGACGATAATCCAAAAAGCTTAAGAAATGGAAGAAATTTAAAATGATATTCAAAATCTACTTATAAAATTTAGTTTTATTACCAAGTATTATAAAGATTACTTCGCAAGTATAACAATGGAAAATATTTAAATTTTGAGAGGGACATTGAGAGGCAACTGTGAGCAATTTTACGAACTTCTAAAACTATCTTTATTCCATATTTAATTTGATTTTCTAATGCAAAATATAACAAGAATGTGTGCAAATAAATAGCTATCATGATTATTAGGTTCAAATTCAACTTATCATCTGAGGTATAAAACGAGGTTACATATTTACCCCGTGGTTATACTAATCTACCTAATTTCTAACATGTAAATGAATGAAAGCACAATCTATAACAACTAATATGGATTTGAATTTAAATAGAAAATAATCAGTAGATTCTCCATGTTTCTTCGAGGAATCAAAGCATCTTTAAGAAATTCTGTTATCTTATCTGTAAAGATATGTTTTTATATAAACATATTTATATCTAAAATTAATTCGTTAATTAAGTCAGAAAATTTAGAGCAAGATAATGATTTCTTTAAACAAACTTAGTAGTGATGATACCGCTACTTTCTCCCTCCCAACTTTCCCTAAATATGATTTGACATATAGAGTATAAATTATATTTTTATATAAACATATTTATGTCTAAAATTAATTCGTTAATTAAGTCAGAAAATTTAGAGCAAGATAGGGATTTTTTAAAAACAAACTTAGTAATGATGGTACCGCTACTACCGCCCTCCCCACTTTCTCTAAATATGATTTGACATATAGAGAATAAATTAACTACATTATATTTTATTTGTTTAATAAACACAAACGTATCACACCTCTTATTTAAACAGATAGTGCATGATTGGTTAACATTTTTAGAAAACAATTGTTGGAATTGTTGTTCTTCCATCTTCATAGACTGTACTCATGTAAAACTAATTAAAATATTAATGAACTTTACAAAAATGAATGAATATTAATGAAGTTTACAAGACTCAAATTTCATCAATTAGGAGTGAAATACAGAAATCGTTATCTATGTTTAAGTATTCTGACAATAACATTTGATTAAAATTATATTTAACTATCAAATAATAGTTGTGATATTTGAACATTTTTCTATTTTTTTTCCTTCAATATAATGCAGTTTTTATTCTTCTAAAATAAAATTATCCAACAAATGAAGAAGAAAATTTTCCATTTGATAAATTTATTCTAGATTATTCGTAAACCGCGATTATCGTTTATACTTTAAACATTTCCAAAGTAAGATCAATAGAATATGGTTTTCATATTTAAAAAGATGTTAATATGTAAAGTTCTGTTCATTGGATATTATTAGTATTATTATTATTTACTCTCAGTATTTTTTTAATCATTATTTCTAACTAAATGCGAGAATTGAATAATGTCATTCTTAAAATTAATCATTATAAAAATTTAAAAACAAAGTAATTAAAAAGAAAAATAAGTGAAAAGTGACACATGTAGCATTCCATCTTGTTCATTCATAATAAGCGTTTTTAAAAATGTTCTTTATCATACTCTACGTAGATTTTGTTCATTAATCATTTTACCATTTATTTTCGAATACATTTTGAAAATAACTGGATGATAATAAATCAAGTTTGGATTTTGTTTTTTCTCAACCTATATAAATTTAGAAAATCTTGAAACTGTAATTTATTTTAAAGTAATCCTCAAAAATCCTTAGTAGAAAGAAAAAAAAAAAAAAAATTAAAGCAGTAAAATTTTACTCTAGAAATAAAAATTTCTTTGAAAATTTTACGAAAGTATTTAGAAACGAAAAAATATTTAATTAGAAATAACTGTACTTAAAATAGATACTGATCCAACATCTGCATAGTTTTGCAAGAAAACATTTTCTTCTTCTTCTTCTTCTTTTTTTTTTTTTTTTTTTTTTTTTTACGACTATTTGAAATGATGCAAAAATACGTAAAATATATTCCCGGTACGGTAAAGGGAAATTTGTGTTATTTCACATAACCCTTTTTTTTTTTTCTATAGGAAGGAAAAACTTCCGCATAAATTGAATTAAATTGGAGACAATCCAAGCGTATAATTTTCTAGAATCTCGAAAACCGCAAGATAAATAAATTGTTTCCAACTTTACGGGAGGCGATACAAGAAAACCCCTTTGCCTTAATAGAATTTTATCCGAACTCGCTTCTGTATTCAATAACATTTTCAGGATTTCAAAATACGCTAAAAGTATTCAATGCTCAATAAATTCTCCTCGCAACGCTGGGTTAGTCAAAGGTGTTCTAGGAGCATTTTTGGAAAGGGGCGGGAAGGATTCTGGATCATCGATTTTCCTTTTCTATTTTTACTTCCTCTGAAGAAGTCACTCCTTTTTTGTTATTACCGCCACGTCCTATTCCAACGTCTGGAATAAAGAGTAAGCCACGAACTTCCCCCAAAGTCAATGCATGTTGCAAATTCTGTACACCCTTCAAGCTGTGATTCATGACTGATAACTATGCATGACTGCGGTTCTTTTTCCGAAAGGAAGCAGGTGTTATTAATATTAATATGAAGTGAAATTTGAATAAAATGGATATCAGTAGCAAATTATAGACTGGCTATGATATTGACTGTGAAAGGGAGAGGAAAAATCAATTAAATAAAGTTTCGAATATGTTAAAGGAAGTTTAAACAGATGTTGTATGACATGATACGTTATATTGCGTAAATTATTCTTAAGAAATTATATATAACTTTTCTGGTACTTTTTTTCCCCTCCCATTTGGAGGGGAATCTCAAATCATCCGTTTATTTAATCGTGAATAAAATTTCGTACTCGCCATTTTTTTAATTATCTAAAATGGTACTTCTTTCAGGTTAGGAAAAAAAAAAAAAAGGGGGGGGGGAGAATATTTAAATAAAAGTATCATTCCGAATTTAAAAATGGTTTTATATCGAATGACGATGCATTAGAACGGAAACTTTGATAGTTTTTAATGAATGGGGTAAAATCTATAATAGTCAAAAATTTATAATAAATATTAAAATTTCTTTCGTTATAAATGTTATCTTTTAGAATAGGAATGTATAAAAATGTAATTTAAATTTACATCTTGGAAACATTTTCAATGAAACTTTTATTAGAAATTTTAAAGTATTTCCTTTTATTTTTTAAATTTTCATTTTCAAAAATATTCGGATACTTCAAAAATATTTTCATTACTTGAATTTTCAAAATGCACTAAAAAACTTCAATTGAGATCTTTCTCTTTAAGTCATACCAGTTTAAAGTTATATAAAATATTTCTTTCTACCTAATTTTAATTTTGAAAAATATACAAATTCATAAAATTAAAAAGCATGAAAAACCAAAAATAGCTTTCTGCAGCAAATTCTTGACGAAATTTTAAGAGCATTAAATATAAGCAGTGGAAAATCAAAGTTTACTTAATTAACACGTAAACATTTTATTTTAAACTACCATTGCCCTTGCGAAATTTTCACAATTTATTATTATCGTTATTATCATTTGTATTACAATTATTTTACCTTTAAGATTTGAATCTTAGAAACCTTATACCAATTTCACCACCCAGTTTAAATTTTAATTCATGAGAAGCTAAATTATAATCAGTTTTTCTGGGATGATACGCTAATGATAGTTAAACCAAATCAGTCAAAGGAAAGTTTCAAATTGTGATACATGTTTGATGACCCAGTTTTCACACTTCCCCAGGCAGGAGAGTTTAGTATTGGACCCCAATGGCCACTTTTAAATTTTTGCTGCCATGTTGGTGATGCCTTTACAATTATTTTTAAATTTATTAATTTTCGCATAATTTTTGTTAAAAAAAAAAAAAAAAAAATCTTAGTACCTATTTTAATTATACTTTTTATTATTGCGTTTTTTAGTTAATTTATGACAATAACTCATATTTAAACGTTTATTTCAAATTTTTAGTGCATATTTAAACACGTATTATCTTTAAACTACCGCTAAGTTTAAAATGGCGCTCGGATGCAACTTTTAAAAATAGGTTTTTCTATAAAATGATGATATCAGAAAAATGTAATTTTTTTATTAGATCACTGAACTGAGTTTGCATGCTTAATTATTTTTTATGTATTATTTTTTATATAGGCGTATTTCATTAAGCCACTATCGTATAGTTTCTACAAAATGTAATTGTAACTGATCCACGTTAGAAAAATATTACATAGATGATTGGTTAAAATATGCACAGTGTTATATTAATTCTCATGATTATGTATTGTGAAATACGTTTTTAATATAAATAATTAACAACACAACAGAAATTAAATGAACATATCACTACATGGATTAGAAACAATTTCGGAAGTGGTTTATTAGGGAATAATTTAAATTTAATCGATACGGAAACCAATAAATTGAATAAGAAAAATCTCTAACTGTTATTGTATTAAAGAAATTTAATTGGTACATAACATTCAATAGTACTACATAATAAGTAAAAAACATCGAATAAACACCATAAAAGGTAAGAACTCGCAACAATTTTTTCGGGTCGAAAGAAGATACGACCCTTCATCAGACGAACAACGTAGGCACGAGTGCTGCAACCAGAGCGGCAATTGTTTCGGGTCGAAACATGACACGACCCAAATTCCGCACCAAATGGAAGGGGCGATTTTTCTGAATCCAGTAGTGCAAACAGCTTGTCGACACCACAATTAGATTTTTTAAAACAAACTAAAGTATTAAATTTAGGTGGCAACACTTCAATTTAATTCATTTCAGTCATTTTAAAAAGTACGTGACTCAGTTTTACGGTTAAAAAAAAAAAAAAAAAAAGAGAGAGAGAGAGAGAGAGAGATAAAAAATAAATTTAAAATTAAATAATAAAAATAAAAATTTTACAGATAAAAATTAACAGTCCTTCGCACTAAACTAAATTCTGTCTTTGAGAGATTTTTTTTTTTTTTTTTTTTTTTTAATTCCTTATACATAAGGAAACATACACCAGAATCCCTCTGAATTCAGTTCTGCATTTAATAACATTTTATTTTTATTTTAAAATACACCAAAGATTCAGTGCTGAATAAATTTCCTTTATAAATATATGTTAGTCAAAGGTATTCTTGGAGAATTATTTAGAAAGAAGAACAAAAATATGATCATCTATATTCGTTTCAATCTTTGTTTTAAAAGAAAAATGTACAACTTTTTGTTAATGCCACCACTTTGTATTCCAACATGTAGAATTTTAAATAAGCCTCATGCTTCCTCAACTCGAAATGCGTGGAGAAACTCTATATACCATGATTCATGACTGATTAGAATGTGGCAATGCATTTTTAGTTTGAAAGTTCATATAGACGGAAATATTTGCCGTATTGAATATAATGAACACACTTATAGCATAAATTTTATGTTTTCTATATTGGTTGAAAATGGATATCAGATAAAAAATATTATTTTAATAAGTATTCAAAAGTTAGATAATACACATTGTTGCGGTATATACTAATTATATCTAATAGCCAGTACATACAAATAACAAAAATCAAGTAAAAATTAAAGTAAAAAATAAGTTTAATTAGCTGAAATACATATTACGAAAACTCAATGAAACTAATCATTAAAAACTGGGAAATATAACAGTAAGTTTTATTATTATTATTATTATTATTATTATTATTATTGAATGTATAGTGATTTCTTACAAGCTTTAAAACAAGCAATGCTTGAAAAACTTTAATATTTCAAAAATCAAAATGATAATATTTTTCCATTTAAAATATTAATTTTCTAAAAAAAAATATATAAACCTAAATTATGTATATACCAAAAGTATTTATAGAAAAATGCACGTAAATATGGTTTTTCATTGAATACTAATTAAAACTTTTAACAATAAAAAATTACAAATTTACACAACTGTAGATTAGAGTCTAAATAATAAACCAAGTCCTTTTGTTAGATGGAACATTGACTGTTTAATTTTAATTTTTTCCAGCAATTATTAATCTTAATTTGCACTGTGAAAAGAAATCTGTAAAACTCCCCCAACTTAAAATTTACAATAAACAACAACATTAACAACAACAAAATAATAATAATAATAATAATAATAATAATAATAATAATAATAAAACAGCAGCAGAAAAAAAAATGTTTTATACATTAGGTTTTTTTTTTTTTTTTTTTTTTTTTTTTCTAAGCGCAAATGGAGATTAATTCTTGGGAGAGTTTCAAATTCAACATCAAGTTTTCTCTCAATACCCTACATCAGGCAAAAGAATAAAGACATAAATAATGTATATATATATATTCAGTGAAACCCCGATCTATCGTTTTCTCGCATTAATTTTTTTCACCTGTGGTCCATGCACAAATCGCATTTAAATAATGTTAATGAAACCCGCATATATCGTGCTTCAAAAAGTCGTTTTCCCGCATTCATCGATGTAATATTTTTCTCCTGACCTTGTAAAAATTTTCTCCTGTAGGTCAAGCGGTTCCAAACACTAGCAAAAATTCCTATATGAAAAAGGTAGAGTTAATACTGTTTTGTTAAATAAATCCTTGTCGAATCATGTTCTTAGTCAGTCTAAGAACATGATTCGACAAGGATTTATTTAACAAAACAGTATTAAACTCTACTTTTTTTTATATAAGAATTTTATCTAGTGTTCGGATACTCTTGTTACCGACTGTATATTTATATATATATAATTACTACTAAAGAATGTGGAATAAATTCAAATTACAATTTCAAGCTTAGTTTTTGAAACTTTAATATGAACAATACAAAAAATTCTAAAACCTTCTGCATCAAAAATATATAAAATCCTACATAAATTTTCATTTGTAGTCTGGAGATGTACCGGACATTTTAGCAGTATACGGTTTCTTCATATTTCATGATAAAGTTGTGCAAAAAATAAAAATAAATAAATAAATAAATAAAAATAAACTCTTATATTTAGGTTAAAATATGGAGTCTATCAAGCTCCCAAACTCTGAAAATAATCTCATTTGTAAAATATTTTCATATGTGTTATGCTTTGCTTATAAAACTAGTTTCGTACTTTATGGGTGGAATCCTTAAAGGTATTCCGGCGTCGCAATACATCAATATTGCTGAAAAGACGCTTTAACAGGAAACTGCTGCTACTGCGTAAAATGTGAATCCCATAAATCGAAAATAAATATTAGTGTCAAATCGCTTACCTGCGCAAATACCTAAAATGTTTCTAAGGCTTTAGGGAAGGATTTTGTATGTCACGAATTCCTTCCATGTGGTTGTGCAATAAATAATTTTACAGTGTCCAGTTCCAAAAATTTCTTTTCAAAAAAGTTTTTCTTTATAGGCGAATATTTGAATCTATTTTATTTGTGACGCACATTTTTGGAATTTATATTTAAAATGCGTAAGAATATATATATATATATATATAATTTGAATAATTTAATACCTTTGTAACACTCAGCAAACAAAAGATAGATGAAAATACCAACATATAATTAAATTTTAAATTAGATTTATTTCGAAAAAAATATATATATATTGTCACGGTGATAAGTTAATTTGAGAACCAATGATTAGTCAAAACAAGTTAAAGTACTTACGCAGAAGAAAAATGACACAAACATAACACATAAGCCCGACGATGAGATAATTGTTTGCAAAAACCATTAAAGTAATAGAAACAGTCAATTTTTTATAGAAATGAGAAAAGGATAAAATTACCAAAGATATCCGATAAAAGGAAAAAAAAAAAAAAAGAGAATTCATGAATTGAAAATTGGAATTTTAAATAGAAATGCTCACTCATCAGGAGTCTTGCATTTCTATCATCAGAGTGCAAGATTTCGGAAAACTGTATAGCTAATTCAAGCCAATATACAGCTCAAATCTCTATTTTGCATATATATATATTCGTAATTAAAAATTATGTTTTCTTCTTTCAGAAATTTTAAATACTCCTTATAACGCTAAATCCTTACAATTAAGAAATTTTATAATTTATTTTTTTCCTGAGAATTTGTAATAAATTTACGATATTTGAAATGTCATTATTTGTAGAATTGTCATTATTTGTAGGCATTACGTACACAGTTAAAAAATTGCAATTTTGCTGCCATAAATTATCGGTAATTTGAGAAAATGTCGTAAACTACGGAAAAATTAAGTAGACAAAACGTATTTTTCTGTAATTACAGAGAATTTTTGGCAACAAAGTTGCATTTTTTTTTTTTTTTTTTTTTTTTTTTTTTTTAACAGTGTAGATCACTGTTGCTAACTTGTTAAGACTTTTTACTCAATTATTGCCATTAATTCTGAAAAAAGATGTTTGTAGTAGATATATATGATAAATGATCGGACAGGTGTACAGTCAGATAAATATCACAAAAAAGAAGTATGGATGGACATTGAATATATAAAAGTCCCTATAAAGTGCCAAAACTAGTGCACATAAACTCTTACACCTTCTTTTAGATATAAAAGGCGAAAAAATTTCAGTTATAAGCGAGGAGAAATGTTATTCATCTATACATATAAACTTGCAATTCAACTGCTTGACTCGTTTGTGCCAAGTCCAAGTCGCAGAAGCTAAAACATGACATTTAGGCAAATAAGTTCCTTTGATGACGTAGGATATTACCAAGAAAAATTTTAACAAAATTTTAACTGATGAATGTTCTGATAATCTATCAAGTCATTGTGACCAGTAGTTTTAAAATTATAGCCTTTTGAAATCGTAATTTTACATATATTCACCCTGTATTATGAAAAATTCACTGCGTTTTATAGGATATTGTAGCGTACTTGGGGGTTCGAAAGTTTTCTGAGTAAGAAAGGTGAATCTTGCACAGGCTGGAAACTTTATTTACAGAAAATTCGAGAAGATGACAGGTCTATAAACCAAATATCAACTTCACTTTCACCAGTAAACACAGCTTAAATAACAGCTATCAACAGCAAATTCACAGTACAAACTGTATCAGGGTGTTAACAGATAGCAATCGACTGCAATCCCAAGAGGCTCAGAGCTTTTTCAGTAGCAATGAAAGCATTGGCGAAACTCAACTGAGACTGACTCATTTGGCGTAAAACAACATTTAATACCCACGTAGAAAAATGTGGAAAATTCCAGAAACTCGTCAGCCAGTCAGTTCAGAGCTTCCATATTTGGTATATCGATTATAAGGATTTTCTCGCGAAGGGCACCAAAAATGTTGCAAAACATGGCGCCAGAGCCATTACCTTCCTTAATGAGGCTTTTAAACGTGTTTTAAACTGGAAATGCGCTATTTTAATGCGAAAACAAGCTAGAAATGCTGAAAATTGACATTATAACCTGACTAAGCCTCTTTGAATGAACTTACATAAAATTAACTACGAATTATTTACCAATTCGTAACATTATTTTAATTATATTTATATCATCTATTAAATCTATTAAAAATAAAAAACAAAGAATAGAGGCGTATATACATTCTTTGTATATCCCTTATTTTGCACCAAAATATTGAAATAATTTACCAAAAAAAAAAAAAAAAAAAGAGAGAGAGAGAGAGAAAGAGATTAATAGATGGGGAGAGAGAAGAAAAAGAAAAATATTAAATGTATGAAATTTATACCACAATAAGAAAACTATCGAAAAATTTTAATTCGATACAGGAATTTTATTAAAAACTTACAGAAATTTGTCTTTTAAATGAAACAAAATTTACAAAATGATTTTTTTTAAATTAATTTAAATAGCCACGCATATTGAAATGAAAAAATTAAAATTAAATGTTGAATACGAAATCCAATTTCAAGAATCTCTAATTTATATTATGAAAATCACGAAAACTGGCGTTGGATAAATTATATCGTGCGAATAATTTTTCCCAACAATGCACCATTTTTCAAATAAAATAAAAAATATAGATTACTCTTTTCATTTATCGAGAATTATTCTAATTTATTATTATTTTTTTTTCTAATATAGCTGTGGATAAAAAAATAATAGTTTCTGGTAATAAACAACGCGGTTTGTTTACATTTGTTGTACATAACTCAAAATTTAAACTTCTTATAAATCTAAAATATATGCACGCAACATAAAAAAGTAATCTGCTTTATTCCATTTTTCTCATTAAAATATATATTCGGATTACTTATTCGATATTAATTTTCGATACTGCGAAAGGTGTATGAGTTCAGAGCGAGATATTCAAGTTTTTATGGAACATGAATTTACTAAATCATAATCAAAAACAAAATTTTCAATTGTTATAACAATAACAAAAAAAAAAAAAAAAAAAAAAAAAAAGGATTCACAGAATCCAGATCACGCAAATAACACATTAGTGTTAGAAACGTGTTAGTATACACATATTTTAAAAATATATATATTCACCCTGCGTGTCTATTTACTTGTTTTATTTATTTATTTATTCTTTTATATTCTTTTATTAAACAAAAAGGTTGAATTTATAATTAGAATATATTTGCAATCGGAAATTTAAAAAAAAGAATAAAATTTTTCATATCACTAATTTTTTGAGTAATATATTGTTAATAAGGTTAAAACATTTGAAGCTTTGATAAATGGAATAAATAATTTTTTTTGTAACTAAACATTGAAAACTTAAATTACATTCTACTGTAGAAAAAAGCATACAAAACTGGTTTTAAATAAAGTAAATGAAAACTTTTTAAGTTAATACCAAAAATTGCAAAAATACATTCTTGCTAATTCAGCGATATTTCGTATCCCTAAGGATAGTAGCAAATATAACAAATCTAGTGTTTTGAGAGGATTAAGTAAATTATTTTACAAAAAGAAATAAATTATCACTAGTGAAGTATGAAAGCTGAAACGTAAATTTCAGCTTACATGCCTTATTTATGCCTGAAAAATTTCTCCTGAAATCGATTTATGATTAATCCTTTAGAGTTTAGATCCAAAACAATTGTTGCATGTTTATGAAACTTACAGTGTGATATGAGAAAGGTTTCATTTAAACGGATTTAAAATATGTTTCAGATCAAATTCACAAACCCTGTGCACTTCATCAGGTGCAGCGAAGTATGCATGATTTCAGTATGAAATACACATTTAAAAATTATTAGTTTAATTTATTATTTAGTTTGTGAAGTTAGGTTACCTTAAACCACCTGATTCGACAAGTTGATAGCTAAAAAGTGTAAATTGTGAACAAGTATAACGAAAAATGTAACACTCAACAAATTATTTTAAACTTGAATCCGGACATGGTATTACTACGCAGGGTTTTGAGTATTGAACTGTTGTAATGAAGAATTGTGAGGAATGTACTTGTGCGAAAAATCAATGATGACAAGTCAACTTAACTATATTAGTAAACTATACGCAATGTTTGCCATTAGCTGCAAATGTAATTATCATTCTCTGAATCTGCTGGTTCATTCCTCTATTAACTCTCCAATAGAAAAAAAAGCATTTGGAGAAAGCTCTTGGACGAAAAACTTTCTTTACATTGAAATATTCGCTACTTAAATGGGTCATACCATAGTATCAGTTAAAATAAATTACTTATATCACAAACATCATTAATACTTTCTGATCAAGCATACACAAAACTTCACCGAAAGCCAGAACTCGCAACTCTACCATAACTTTAATTAAAATGCCCTACAGACCATTCCAAATATCCATCTAATTACTTGTTTCAACAAACAAAAATATTTGAACTAGGTAAATCATTCACAAAAATTCCCAGTGTTTGACTGCTTGCGAAATAGTCCGTATGAGCGCTCACAAGTTTCCATTTTAACTTTTTACTGAATGCTGTAGGGATATAGAATGGGAAGAATGCTTTCCATGGTGGTCTGTCCGAAAAATCCTATCCTGTATTCATGCGAGTTTCAATGAAACCCACGGAAAACTTTCAACGGCTAGACCAAAGAGTGGGATTTGAATTAGCATTTGGCACTTTCCATCTAACGCCCTTAAGAGCAGAATATCTCGCCCTACAGTGGCGCCCATAAACGGATAGTTTTATATAAAATCATGTATTATTCCTAAAACAAATAAAATTTACTAGCACTGTTGAAGAAAATTATTAATGGAATTAATTATCAGTATATCATCAGTTTATTTTAGCCGCATTCTACATTAGTTATCATAAATATATTTAATAATAGAGGTGCGTAATTGAATCTAGGACTAATTACCATGAAGAATTAACTTATTTTAAATCATACGTTATAAAAAATAAATAAATAAAATCAATATGTACTCTATAACAAAAAAAGTGACGCACTAAGAAGGAGTAATGCAAACTGAACACAAATTGATATACATACAGGTTTTGATGGAATCAAGCACCAATTCAGCATTATCGTCGATCCTACGTGCAACTGGTACTTCAGTGACTTCAAATACCCTTAATAAGCGGCTCAGAGAAATGGGGTTGAGCTCAGTCCCCGGATCTCTCCTCCACTGAGGATGTTTGGAGCATCATAAAAAGGTTCCTACAACCAGCTCAGGATTTTACCAATCTAGCGCAACAATTGGACAGAATTTGGCACGATACTTCACAGGAGCACATCTGCCAACTCGATCAATTAATACCAAGCCGAATAACTGCGTACAAAAAGGCCAGAAGTGGCCAACGCGTTATTGACACTTGTTTAATTTGTGAGGCCCTTTCTCTTGATTAAATCATTCAAATTTTCTGAAACTGTAATCAATTGTTTTTCTCCACATGGTCATCGCATCTACCAATTTTTGTCCCATTCGGACCACCCATTCCACCCCCATCTACCAATTTTTGTCCCCACTTCTTCTTGGTACGTCGCTTTTTTTTTTTTTTAATTATTATAGAGTGTATATCAGGTTGGCAAGAATGTTCTGTCATAATGACTTAAAAAACTGACACCAAAATTTATCCTAGATAACATTCTATAACGTTTAAGATGTTATTTGGTGAATAATTTCTTAAAAGTTATATAAACGTTGTCCAAACTAAATTTAATGGTGACTGGTGCACGCAAAATCTGTTGTGGTCGCAGTGTCTTCCATGTCCCCATCAAAATTATACCTCTGGGGATCACCGAAGAGGGAGAGCCATTCCTTCCGTGGAGGATCAAAATTGTGATGGCATGTCTACGGACCATTTGTGAGTTCCACCTCCGGTAGGACGGGTGAGCCCCAGATCGTCGCCAAATGCCCACTGCGAAGCACTAGTGTGACGTAAAACCGAACTAACCAACCAACGAAACTAAATTTCCGGTGATGATTGTTTAATTCAATAAGGAAAGGGCATGTTTACAAACAAACGCTCCGTCAATCAATCTTTGCCACTCTCGAGTGGCAAAAGATCAATCTCTATTGGTGGAAATACCAATGTTTTGCCACTTTACCCATAATTTGACTGCGAGTGACGTCACGTGCCCTTTTCTTATATGAGAGACCCGCTAACCTGACATATTACACATACATTAAATGCTATAAATATCTACTTAACTATATAACAATTCTTGCATGTTTTGTATATATAATTAAAAACATATGAAGAAAAAAATCTCTGAATAAATGCGATTACAAATACTTATATTTCATATTGCATTGTCTGTCACTTAATGTATATAACCCATCATAAGGAAAATTAAAATATACAAAAATAATAAGCAATTTCACAAGAAAAAATGAAGTTCAAATTTCGTAATTAGAAAAAGAAAATAAACTAAACTATTTCCACTCTACAAATACAGCAGTCTTTTGATCGACTAATTTTAGAAAAGCGGCAGATTTGTGTTTTTCACCCCAAATATCTATACAAGAGAGCAGCGTCGAAAATAGATTGGCTAGAATTGCTTTGAAATGCAATGCCATTGTTTACTTTGGACGACAATTCTATTTTTATCACGAAGCAATGACATTCACAACTGCATTGGATTTTCTAAGTATTGAATTTTAAGGTAGAATAGAAAAAAAAATGCGCTTACGCAATATCGATCAGGTAGAGTATTCCAAAAGATAAACATATGTTAAGACGCGTCTAACATTTTATTCATTTTGAAGAAAAAAAAAATCTTTGGTTATTTGTAAAGTTAGAATGTGTTATAAAAAATATTATTCTCGTATTGTAGTATATATTAAAAATGAAAATATTTCCAATTGAATCATTTGTAATATAAAATTAATTTAAAGTTTTATTAAATAAATTTCAAAATTAATCTATGTACTTTTGAGCCAGTTTCAATAAAATTTCAATATATTTTTCTTTTTTTTATTATTATTTTCAGATTTTTTAACGAATATACATATATATATATTTACATATTATATGCGACTTTGTTCTTAATTTTAAATACGTCATAATTAATGTTATCAGACATAATTTAATAATAAGTTCAATTTCTGTGGTAAAATCTTGATAAATACATACATATATTATTAATATTATATTATTTATATGAAACGATTTTTTTATAATTAAAAGAGCTATGATTTGTATTTCAATTGAACAAAATATTTATATTAAAAAAATAAATTAAAAGCTATTTTAACAGATATTTTAAAAAAATGCAAATTTATATCCCTTTTCAAAATTTGTATAAAATAAACTATAAAATATGCACTAAATATGTTTTTCTAAAAATAAAATTTTAAAAATTTAAAAGCATTGTTTCTACATCACATAGATAAGAAATAATAATAAAAATCTGGTGTGAAACAACCACATGATTTCCATTACCCACTATTACACGTAATATATGCATTTTTTTGGAAATAGTATATGCATTTTTTGAAATTTTCCAGTAAGAGAAACTTGATACACGTGTAAAGACATATAAAACATAATTTACACAGTGAGTTAAAAAATAAGAAAAAAAAAAAAAATATGATAGAGTTATTTTTTTAAACTCCAATATCCGAGATCTAAAACTGAACTATCTATTCAGAATGACCATTATTATTATTATTATTATTATTTTTTTTTTTTTTTTTTTATAACCATATAATACAAGAAAAAGGGTATCTAAAATGGATTTATTTAACAATTTTCAAGAAAATCGTTAGAGTCGTTTATGAGACACCAAATTTCACTAAAACTTGGCATACTCAATTACTGACCAGAAAACAATAATTACATACAAAATGATATTCAACAGGGAGTTAATATGGCGAGTTTGAAAAAGATCCGTACAGCCATTTTTAAAGGAACGCACTTGCGAAACCTGAAATTGAGCTATTTATACAGGACGTCTATCAATTTTCCTGAACTAACCAACCAATCATTTGAAAGGACATCCAATAGAGTGTTTATACAACAATTTTGAAGGAAATCATTAGAGTCGTTTTTGAGATACGGGCTTACGGTCTCACTTCCGGTTTTCCAGTTCTCACCAAAATTTGGGAAATTCATCTGTACACCAGACCTGCATCAGCTATGGAGTTGCGTAGTTCAATCTTTATTAGTTTCGGATATATGATAGACAGAAAATCCCACACACACATACATACATGTACACTGTTCAATTGTTAAAAACTACTTTTTTGAACTCGGGAGGCCTTAAAACGCGTAAATCAGGTGAAAACTCGATATCGAATTTTGGACCGAATACAATACTTCCTTCACCTACGGTAGTAGGGTAATGGAACTAAAAACTTAGATAGACGAGCACTCTTATTTCTGTAATTTAAACAATTTTATCATATCTAAATTTTGAGCATATACTACAATTACTTTCAATTTTACTACGTATCATATAATATGATATTGATGCATTGATAAGTTTTCCCTAAGGAATATTATGCCTAAAGATGTCTAGACATCTCTTCTTGGGGAATTTCATTAGACATTCTGTAAGTCTTTAAAGGATACTCCTTACTGCAGTTCCAGATATGTAGAATATTCTAAAGTTTATGCTCTGCTCTTAGCAAAATTTGTCTATAAGAGAAGCAATATATTTTATCCATGAACAACTCAGGCACTCAAAACTCCCCTAATAAATCTTCTGTAATGTCAACATAAACTTTAGAAAATTTTTGAAACCTTCTCAATTATGTATACTTTAAAACTTTGAAAAATACGTGAAAAATGAGCTATACTTTAAGTAATATTTGCGTATTTTTTGAATCATTTTACATTTTTGTTGTTTAATATTTTAAAATGCCTGAAGCGACAACAAAATGAAATCACGTTTTAGCGAAGAGTCGTCTCATGAAAAGCCTTTTTATGTAGAAAATTTAAAACATTCCCCAATTTGCTCATAAATATACTTTTAAATTTACATTTTATTTCAATATTTTTCAAAAAAAAATTTTTTTCATCATAAATTTAATTTTACGTCAACAGATTACGGTTATACTTTTTATTTTATTTTATTTTATTATTATTATTTTTTTTTATCAGCCAACAATTTTAGAAATTGAACTTTTATGCTTTTCTAAATACACATATTTTTTAGCTGTGAAAAAAAATTATTAAATAGAAAAAACAATAAGAACTTGGCACACAAACACGCTAAATTTTATTTTATGGTGTTATTAAAAACTCACTGTAAAAAATATCTGTTACTTTACGGTTATTTACTGCATATTTAGACTGTAATTTATTACATTGCCATAAATATTGCGCATTTCTGTTAAGTAACAATTACACTGCTCGGCATGAAAATTGCCTCTGTCACAATTTAAGCAAATTTTTATGTAAAATGACGTCTTGAATCCGAATATGACGCCCATTTTGCCCTATCACCCACCGCTTTTTAGGAATGGTCCCCTAATTATATCATTTTTCGGTGATTTTATGGCTATAAATTTGATTTTTAGGAGGGAGGAGAATAATTTTAACCATTAAATATCTTTTGAGGGATTACAGAGTTGGAAAATTCTAAAACATGGACATCTGCAACATGGATTTTTTTTTTTTTTTTTTTTTGGGGGGGGGGGGGGGGAGGGGGGAAATTGTGCATCACATATCTTATATTTTTTTAATCTGTTATTAATGTTACTTTTTAAAATTTACATTATTTTATTTATTTATTATTATGATTATTATATATATATATATATATATATATATATATTGGTTTTAGGTGTTAAATTAATTAATTTTCATTCTTCAAATCGTTTTCATGTTCATAAAATTATCGAAAATGGAAAGAAATTGAGGAAGGGGTGGTGTATCTAGAAAATAGTGGGTGACTGGGCAAAATGGGAGTCATATTCGGATTCAGGAGGTCAAAATTAAAAATATAATCAGAATATGAAGGATTCTTATGTATAAACAAAAAACTGTCTGATAAAATTATTAGCAAAATAGTCTTCCCCTTCTCAAACAAAAAAAAAAAAAAAAAAAAAAAAAAATCATCGCTGATATGGCGACAAAAATTCAAAAGCCGCCAATGGAGCGACATAATAAAGTTGTGTAGCACGATAATGTTTACCTATTTATTTATTTTTTTATATAATAATCACTATGCTAATGTATCATACAAAAAATGAGCCTCTGTGTGTTACTTCGCTTGCACGCTGTCGGACAGAAATATTTGATTAATTCAAATTAATTAAAAAAAAAAAAAAAAAAAAAAAAAAGATTAGTTGTCTAAAATACGGCAGAAATAGCGCCCATAGCATATTGTTACAAGGGATTAAGTCTTATTGTTACAAAGGATTAAGTCTAAAATGGTGACAAAAATTCAAAAGTCACCAAAGAGAATTATATTAAGGCTGTACTATAATCAGGTTTACAAGCAATGAATTATATATAACCACAAAAAATTAATTGTCTCATGCGACAGACGTAGCCAGTCATAGCATATTGTAATATCAGGCGTGAAACTGCTCTCATTTTATGGTTGATTGGATAAACAAAATAAACATAGGAAATAACGTAAAAGCAAATACTATGTGCACCACGTATAGTGTTGTTCACATGTAACTAGGATTGAAATATAAAAAGGATACTCCATTTTTTCGATACTATCGATTTCGAAACTGTTATATAATAAGCACCTAATTGGAAGCCTATTGGTAAACCAATGTCGCAGGTAATAGGGACAGGCGCCCGAGTTCCAAAGGATGACCAAATCGCTGCCGAAGGCAGCAGGAACCTGAAGCGAGCTTTTGAACAATTTCAATATTTTATTTTATTTTATTTTATTTTTATAAAGTTATATAGAAAATAGATTCCTTTAAATTTAGTGACCAACGAAGCGGGCAAAGCCTGCTAGTACATATTAAAAACACACGAAGTAATACAAAATAAATAAATAATTAATTAAATAAATAAATATAAATACATAAATAAAAAGTGCTGTATGCAGAACTGTGTAATATTAATAATAATAATAAAGAACATAAATATAATGAATTATGATTTATTTTTATTTATTTATTTAATATTATTTTTGTCCTTAAACTATTAAAATATGATTCTACATGCTACAGATTCTCAGTAATGTTACTTTTTTGAATAAAGAAAAAAAACGTATAAAAACTTTTTCCACCCTAATTTATTTCAACTTCTGAACGACGTAAAAAGTCGTTTGTAACGGTAAAAGGAACTAACGGGGTAAAAGTGGTAAAATAGCCACACACTCACGAATAAATAATAATAATAAAAAAGATAGTGGGAAAAAAAGTTGTGTGAGTTAACCTATTATTATTTTTTAATTAGTTAATAGAGATATCAACCGAAAATCCAAGGGTAGTACAAGATAAGCAGCACAGCGTACTGCTATGAACCTGAGACCGTTGGACGGAAAATACAGTTAGCGGCAATAGGATAGAAACCTGAAAGTCGGAAATTACATGTGATAGCAATTATATGCAATTACATAAATTTAAACCAGCATAAAAAGAAAAAACTCAGTTTATAAACAAATTGCTTTATAGAAAACTTTTATATAACATTTTATATAACATAAATAAATTAAACTTACTTTAAGTACAAAAAAAGAAACCTTAATAAATACATAAATAAATAAATAAAACATAAAATATATAGGGAAAAAAACTAGCGAACTACTTTTTTTTTTTTTTCAATTGACGTATGTAATATATTAATAAAATATATATATATATATATATATATATAGGGAGGTTTGTGTACTTAAATGCATTCAAAAGAAATATAAGCGAAGAAAAAATAATATTAGAAGGTATAAATGCAAATACTATACTTTAAAACCACGATTCTAAAGAAAAAAAAATTATATCATTTCGATGAAATCCTAAAAAACTTTTTTTCAAAGGGTTTTCTAAAGAAAAAAAAAAAAAAATTCTAAAGAAATCGTGCGGAATATATTTATTCTTTTCCATGTGGATGTAGTTCTTTAACACAAGATGTCTACGCTCTTCGTAAGAGGATATTTTTCTTTTTTTAAAGAAAAGCATTAAAAAATGTCAATAAAAGGATATTTCGGGATTACTTTCATGCAGAATGTGGGATTAGAATGATTTATTTTAAGCACGTTTTAAATATCTTAAGATATAGATATAGTGACTGAAGTTTTCTTTAAACTTTTATTCTTGTTTTGCTTTTTTTCTTCATATTTTTAGTTGCTTCTATATGCATATATAGATAAAGTATTGAATGCTTGGTGATATATGAACTGTACTTTTCGAAGGACTTACACGTTTTGGGATGTCCTGAGGACGATTTGACTGTTTTTAGAAAATGTCTGTCGGTCTGTCTCTGTGTGTGTATCATAAATTTTATGGGCGCTGTATCTCACTAACCAATTCACGAAACTCAACCAAACTTGTCATTTAGTTGGACCCTGACATAAACTGTTGCTGATAAGATTTGGGGATCTATCGCTCAACAGGTGGCTCTGTGATCGTATTTTTTTTATTTTTACTTTTAACATGGCAATATAGGACAAAATTCCTTTTACATGCATATAATGAGAGATATTTTTAGCGTGTGATCGTAAAATTAATATGAATTTGTGATAATAGTAGCAGTAAATTGCGAAAAAAAGGTTTGTGCATGTGGAAGCATCACTTCCTGCCGGGTGTATGTGTGTAAATTTTTAGTATGAGTATCTTTCAAAAGATCTCGTCAATACCTATAAAACGAATGATTGAGCCAAAGATCTGTGTTACTTTAATAAAACAAAGTTATCGTTTTTTTTTTTTTTCAAACAAAAAAGAAAATAAACGTACCAAAAAAAAAAAAAAAAAAAAAAAAAAAAAAATCACATTTTTTCTGATGTTCGCACAAAATTGACTTTGTTTTGGCATTTAGTTTTATAATTCTGTCAGATAAAAAGCTTCTGCATTTATGACAGAAAAATAATTCATAAATAATAATTTAATAAATAATTTTTACTGCATGAATTTGTGTAAAATTGTATAGAAAAAATTCTTGTGGTGGCCACAGAATACTAGGTTTAGGTATTTTTGACGTGAAACTTTTAATTTATTAACAGAGAAGGAAAAAGATTTTTTTTACTGGATTCGATTAAAACGTTGATCTCATCTATACTGGATATTGATGAAACGTGTCCAAAAATACTAAAAAAAAAATTAAACTTTAAAAAATATATCAAGAATAAACGAGTACAAAAATCGACATATTTTCCTAATTAACATATTGTAGACATGTTTTGCAGTTTTGAACAGTAAACGCCTTCTTTTTGTAGTTTCCATAAAACGTTACATCAATTAACTAAAGGATTTTATGTAATATAAGTTTTATGCTTAGCAATCTATGCAGGAAATGCTACTGGCATAAATATACGCTGGCGACACATAAAGTATTTAACGTGATCACAAAATGGGCTTTTCCAAAGTAAAGCATTGTTTTAGGGGAATGCATTAAGATATTAATAACACTGCTCGACATGTAAATTGCCTGAAACATCACTTTGCTAAATTCTTATGTAACATGACCTCTTGAATCTGAATAGGACGTCCATTTTGCCCTATCACTCACCGTTTTTTAGGACTCCTTATTTTTATTACGTTTTGGTGTTTTTATGGCTATAAATTTGATTTTTAGGGAAGGGGAAAGGATTATTTTAACTGTACAATGTCTTCTGAGAGGCTACAGACTTGGGAAATTCTGAAACATAAATATTTGCGGCAAGGGGAAAATTTAGGGGGGGTGGGTGATTTACCACTGAAATTATGTATTACATTTCTTATATTTTTTAAATCTATTATTATTGACATTTTTTAAACATTATATTTATATATATATATATAAAGTGTTAAATTTATTCTTTTTAATTCTCCAAATCAAATTTATAGCCATAAAATTTCCGAACAGTGATAAAAAATTTGGGAGGGGCGGTGCCCCGAGAAAACTTTGGGCGACTGGGCAAAATGGAAGTCATATTCGGATTCAGGAAGTCATTTTACACAAAAATCAGCAAGAATGGCATCACAGGTCTTTTTTTTTTTTTTTTTTTTTTAGCGCAGTGTAATTTTTCTAAAAAAAAAAAAAAAAAAAAACACTTTTGCGTAACTTGCAAGCAATTGTTAGTTATTAAATAAATAAATAAATAAATCTTTATTCTATGTAACGTTTTGAGTATTATTTCTATAACATTCTATTTGATACGTTTAATTTCATTCAGTGCTTCCATTTAATTTGTTTGCCTTTTCTGATGCTTCAAAAATATTTCGTAAATCGGGAGTTGGACAGGTAAGTTGGTAGGTTGTGTCTAACGTCGCACTTGTGCTGCGCTATTGGGCAGTTGTCGACGCTTTGGGATCAAACATACCATCAAAAGTTTGATGCTCCACGGAGGGAATGATTCTCCCCCGCTTTGTTGACCCCCAGAGGTATAATTTGGATGGGAACATAGAGGTCATTGCAGCCATGACGGATTTTACGTGCACCAGTCATCGTTAGAGTACACGACGGTCTTTGAACGGTTCTAGTATCGAACCCGTAATCTTATAAACTGGGCGCTCTAACCACCAGGCTACCGCCGTCCGATATCAAATTGGGATAGAAGTCTTAATTCTCATTTAGAAAGGCACTCTACATAGGATATTCAGTAGTTTCGAGTTTGAAAGGAAAACGTTGGCTTTTGCAGAGTTTAGCAGTTAATTAGTTTTAGCAGTTAATAAGTTTGTTGGTATGAATTCCGCCGAGAGAAAGTAGTCCCATCCCCACTCCTCATTTAAAAGTTTTAAGTAAATTGTTTCGTTAAGTTTAAATTACTCTTTGCACTTCATTATTTGAATACAATGGAACTATACAGAAAACTGAAGAGGTCATTTCAGACCATTCTTCACACATTTGAGATTCGAAATAATCCCATACAGACACTTATATCCATTAGACAACTAAATTACATCCAACGATCCATAAAAAAGTACAAAATATCTAAAAATTGTCCATTAAAAGTCCTGGATATCCTGTACTAATTATAGATATCTATTAGACGTGTAAATGTAGACGAAATTTAGACGTGCCTTTTACAACGTCTAATAGATCTAACATGCTAGATCAAAACAAGATTTAGATATTTTCAATATCTATTAGGTCTAGCAAGTCCAATTATTGGATATTAAGAGATTTATCGGACATTTAACAGACATCTAATGGATGTAAAAAAGTGTGATATTTGTTGTGGTAATAGATATCTATAGGATATTTATAGATGCTTAGTGGATCATTTTTTAACTTTTGTAGATGTCTTATGGATGTACGAGTAAGTGGCTGTGTGGGATAATATAATAAACGTAAACTACCATAAGGACTTTTTACACTATTTTTACAAATTGGATAAAAAAGTTAAAACTGGAAAGCGCATTGGATTTTTTTAAATCCTCTAGTAAAATATTAGTCCGATGTAGACAGTATCAAAAAACTGTGTAAATAACTTTCTTACCCTTGTTAACTATATTTTAAGGATTTATATTCGTTTTATAATGACGTAACAAAGAACAATTTTAAAAAATACCATGTAATAGTATTTGATTTTGAAATAAAATATGTGAACTTAAATGTTTAAATATACGATAATACATAATTCATACACTTTATGAGCAAATCAGACAAAATAAAAATAATTCGAAGGCCAACTGTTTATTTATTACCCTACAAACAGCAGTTCATTCTATATATATTCCTTTCATCCACATTACATCTTAAAGATGTCTATTTCGTCCTCAAGATATCCTATAAATGTCCTGTAAAGGAGATGTGTTTGTAGGGTATTTTAATAAATTAATGTAGGAGAGAGTGGGGATGAATGGGACGCAGGATGAATGGTACAATAGCAAAAATTTTATGTTTTGCAAGCACTAAAAACTTGACAATTTTTATGATATATGGCAGTACTGAAGTCATTCATCAAGTGTAGTTTCAGAATTGTGCTGACTATTAAAGGGTAGAAAAAAATTAAAGTGTCTTTTTCTGCTGCCAGAGTAAGTTTTTACTGATTCAATTAGATAGTAGTTAAAAATTAACTGTTTGCTTAAAGTTAATATAACTCATATATGCTGAAAAGGCATAATCTTTTATTGTGCTTAAGATATTCAAGAAGAATACTGAAAATTTTTTCTTAGGCCTATTTCATGTTTTATATGATCATGTGGTGGTGGGGATGAATGGACATTCCCCACTATGTGCTAATTTAAAATTGTACACAAGAATTATATTTAAAAAAATCGTAAATAGATTTTCAATATTTTTATAACATGTAGTTCAATAGTTATAACATGGAATTATAAAAGTAGCATGGATTTAGAAAAAAAATAGATTAAAATTAATTATTCTGATTTTTGTTTATAATAATTATGACTTAAAATTTTATAAGTTAGAATATTCAATGCAACTTAAATCAATAATAACAATAATAATAGTAATAATAATAATAAAAACTAATAATAATTGGATTAAAATCACAATTTCAATCAAGCTAATTAAATAAATCCTGGTGATTATTAATTTAATACAGAATAGAATGCTTATTTTTCTCGATCAGTCGGAAACAAATATTTATCTGGATAATTTGTACTCTATTATAAGAATTTATATCTTTCTAGTGTCTTATTTATATATTTATATTTAGATTAGATCTTTTTAGATTAAATTACCAAAAACATAGAGCACTAGGAACTGTGCGAACCGAAGGACTTTTGCTTTTTAATGTTAATTTGAGTTAATACATCAGTTTATGTGAATTTCAGGAACTTCATAGTGTGTAATAAAATCACATAAACCAATTTAACTTTAAAAATTTATTTACTTTCCATTTTGTTTTATTTTCTTTGTTAATTCCAGTCCTGTCCAATTCATCCCCAACATGTCCCATTCATCCCCATAGGTGGGGATGAATAGGACAATGCACATGGATGTAAAAAACAATTATTATTTATTAAAAATGATAACTTTTTATTAAAGTTAGTACGTTTATATGTAACTGATTACTGAAGTGTACTTATGAGCAATGTTACAAAATTCTGAATTACATATGGTGAACGTTATCTGTAAAAACATGAAAAATGTCCCCTTCATCCCCACTCTCCCCTACTTTATTTAAAAAAATACATTTTGAAATAAGAAAATATTATACGTTTATTGCACTGATGATTGTTAAGCAACTTTTATAACCAGTTGTAAGTGACTCATATAATATAACTTCCTGTAACAGAAATTCTTTAGCTTTTATCTAAATTTAAGTTTTTATTTAAGTTTTATTTAAATAGTCCAAATTCCATCATCATATTAATCAAATAATAACAACATAATTTGAACTTTGAACAGACTTTATTTTCGTGTACGCTCAGTTGATTACTTATGATAGATAACAAGCTTACATGTATAAATTATCCTACAGTCACTTTCAAACAAATTTCTTTTGAAATTAAAACTGCTCAGCCCTTTCTAAATCTTAAATAAATCTTTGAACTGAATTTTTCAGCAAAGGAAGAGTCAAAGAATATTACGCATCTTAAATAGCATATGCTATCTTACATGCAATAACCGAATCGTACAAGATTATTAAAGGAAATAATATAATGAGATTTACTACCATAATAAGCGTCGTAATAATTAACTGTAGAATTAATTCAATTTAAGATACTGTAATTGCAAGTTAGAATGAACAGTCAAATTTCGCATTCTGTAATCTTCGGAAATTAGCTTCTTTCTCATTTCTCGCTATCGAATACATTTTAGACGACCAGACTCCAATAAAGTGTTTAGAAATCTATTCAGTCTAATATTCATCGTAAATAGAGCGAAATAATAGATTAATAATAGCGAGAACTCCGCTTTATTCAAGTCTATAAAGCATGCACTCGCAAATGAAGCTGCTGAAAAGCTACTCATTGATGCAAAAGCCAGCAGTGTACAGCTCTAATTAGCTATTCAATGATTTATTCGTGTTTCTAAGCCTAGTAAGATTTTGAATTCATATATTCCCTTTCACTGAACCATTAAAACTGTTTCGTAATGAAAAGAAAAAATAAATAAATAAAATCTAAGTTTTTCTCTTTCAGAGGTTAGAAAAAAATATAGAAAGAAAAACTTACCATTCATTGCACATTTCAATGACGCACATGGTAGAAAACTAACTATCCAGGATTGAAAAAAAAAATATATATGTGATCATTCCTCTTACATTTGCCGAAACCACTATGTAATGAATGTCCGTCTTGAAAAATATTTTTTTTTTTTTTTTTTTTTTTTTTTTTTTCCGTCTCTCAAAATTTAATTAAGTGTTATTTTGAAAAGATGTCTAACTATTCAATTTCCTAATTAATGAATACATGTAAAAATTTCATGACATACTTCTAAAGTTAAAGTTTATAAATAATTAATTCTTAAGTGAACACTCAAATTTTACTTTTTTTTTTTTAATATACTAATTGCACGTTTTTAAAATAAATGATGGATCGTATTAGGCTGCTTTAGCTGCATACATTTATTTTTCTATAGAAATTCAGAATTTGTCTTATTAAATTTCCATGATTGGGTAAAGAAGATAAACATAAACTCAAGAAATGTGAATCAAATAGTAAGTTATGCTGTTGAACAAGAAAACGAAATGTTTTACTAATGTTCTTGATTTTAACTTTCGTTAATTATTCCCTAATAAGAGCACATTTCACGCTTTTGAATTTTGCTTAATTATTCCATTAATATGAAATATTACAGTTAATTAGACTTTCTTGTAATTTTAAACAGTTTAATTATATTACATTTCGTCTTACATTTTTAAGCTGCGTTATTATCTCATCTTTATAAAAAGGGGAAAAAAATTAACATCACTGAGAAAATATATATTTATATATATAGATATATATATATATACCGCCTTTCTCTAGAATGAACAAGTGACCATTTTCTAAATCCCTTAACTAGAAATATAGATTTCCGAGCTATGCGCATAAGGCACGCCAATAAACTGAATAGACGAAATGATCGAGAATTTCTAGTGTACACATTTCTAAATGGTGAAACAATATTCTGAAAAATCTAAATATTCTGAATCATTTATATTGCGAGAAATTCTCGCTTGATTTTCTAGAGTTATGTCATAAACCAAGATTATATTTCCTGAAACCAGCCTCTTGTAGTCTCATATATTTGCAGAGATTTTTAAATAACTTTCCCCTCGAGAATATAGGCAAACGCTCTAGAATTCTAATAGGGACTTCTAGAACTCGCTTTCCAAGGGGGACTAGAATTTATAAGGATGACATGCAACTATTTTTTCTCGAGCCGCAATTTAGGAAGATAGATGTCAGTTACAAAATTTTTTCTCAGTGACTGAATAATATTATCAGTAAAACCTGGAAAAAATCTTATGGAAAAAAAAAACAAAAAACAAAAAAAAAAAAAACAATCGGGATAGGATAACGAAATACAATATGAAAAATACTTTTTAATGTTATACTAATTCTAAGTTTTTTAAAGCATAGATAAAAAAATCTTTTATTAAGAATTTTTTAGTAAATTTAGAAAAATTCCTAAAACTTAGAAAAATTCCTAAAAGGTGTATAAATTATCCAGGAAAAAAATTACGTTGATTTAATTTAAACTTATGTATTTAAAATTTAAGAATAGGATGGAGCGTGCATGATTTAATAAAAATATCATTTTCCATTTCTGCTGCACGGCTGTAAAATCAAAATAAAATAAAAAGTCCAGTTTTCAGTATCTTATTTTAATTATTATGTAAAACGAAGAACCAATTTTTATGTTTAAAAAAAATATACACATATATATATATATATATATTATATAGCCTTAAGTTTCGATTTCTGTATTTTAACTCTGTTCGGCTTTAAAATATTAAAATATTTTTGAAAAAAAATATACAAGCTTCAAATTAGCTCTTTGTTAATTATCTACAAGCATGGAATGTGATTAAAAATCTCCATTATTATATCAGGCAAGACGCAGCTAACCCTCGACGTTAGTCTCAAGGCCCTTGATCCAGACCCTTCTCCAGCTTCGGTTACTTTTTCATGTCTATTTTGACTTTATATTTCTTCTGGTGTCAGCATTTCTTTCTTTTTTTTTTTTTTTTTTACACACACCTGAGACTGTGAGTTTTTCTTTTTCATCCTATGATATTTCCTATGAATTTTTCACTCTTTTTCCCCGTTTCTTTTTCTTTCTTTTTTTTTTTAATAAATTGCGGTGTTTGTTTTAAAGTTTGAACTTTCAAAATGACAAATTTGGACTAAAAACTCAACATTTCAATTTCATTAAATATGAAACCGGATAGCAGTAATAATATGTGGCATAATTTTATGCTGCGTTATACGAGTATATATTTCTAAACAAATAATAAATCTGTTGTAACATGAAAACTTTAAACAATATTTTCTCGAAAGTAATTTTTATGAAGCTGTGTGAAATTTAAAACATTTTTTGCGTCTTATTTTTTTGGTGAATCTTTATGAAACCTAATTTAATGCATTTTTTTTTAATTGGTTGTTGGTTGTTTGGAATTTAAAATGGTACGAGTGGCACAGTGGGTAATCGGCGACTGCTTGAGACTCACTCGAAGGATAGCCCGGAGATTTTTTGCTTATATATATATATATATATCAGCAAAAAACTAGTTATAGTTTTTCACATTTTTGTCTTTTAAAACTTTAGAAATTTGAAAAAAAAAAATATTTTGTATAATTATAATTACAAATAAATAAATAAATAAATAACTTTTATTATAATCACCTAAAGATACATATAAAAAATTAGGAAATCTGAGCCAAGTGCACATGGATCATTTTGAAATTTAACGATTCATTTGTGATTTTATTTAATATCTTAATTAATTATAAAGTAAATGTATAATTTAATATGATATTTCTCATCTACAGGTAATAGTACAGGGTTCATACGGCCACTCCCTTTTGTCAAGATTCTTCCACCACAATTTTTATGTAATAATTTTTTCCAAAAACTATAAGCTTATTTTATGATAAAAATTACTATAAAATTTTACGGAGACGAAAAATAATAAGGACTGTACAAACCCTGAATTATATGAAACTGCCGCATTTTGTAGTAATCGTAGTAATCGATTTATAATAAGTATGTGTGTATATATATATATATATATATATATATGTATATATATATATATATATTTAATCCACTGTCGCCTCAAGCTTTGACAAAAAAAAGAATAAAGTATTAGTGACTAAAATCTCATTGTATAATTTCGGAAAAGGAAAGCATAAGTATAATAATTGAAAAATAAATAAAAATGACTTATTACAACATCCCAATAAAAATCCTTTTAGAAAACTGTTATCTCTTAGGAAATAAGAAAAAAAAATAGTAATGAGCTAGCTTATAATTATAATTATAATATAATTATAATGAGGTATTCTTGCCAAAATTCGTTTCTGCTAAATTATTCATAATTTAAATTATAATTGTTATTGTTTGGTTTTCAGAGAACTAAAGCATAAATTTAAGATGCTAAGACATTTTCTAAATTTTCACGCTCAATAATTTTAGCTATCATGTATGTTTTTAATAATTACTTCGTACATCATTAAAGGAAGATTTTATTTCATTCCATGTACCCATTTATAGTTAGTTTACATCCTAATAACTAAGGCTGTCCCTGTTAAAATGACCGAAACTTTCAGTAATTAGTTTTGGCATCACACCAGATTGGAACTATTGGATCGATATTTCCCCTAAACTAAACTTTCTACTGACAAGCCTGTCAACTATAGCGCTTTCATTAACCGATGCCTAGAATTTCAGCTGCAATTTTGCACAGCTTTGCACAAAGTTTCCCATTGTTCTACAAAACGTTAATATTTAATTTAACATATAAATTGCAAACACACTCATTTATTGCAGAGTATTCTAAATACTCAGCAATATACGGATTTCGAAAAAGATTGGTACGCTTAAAGCGCAGTATAAAGTTTGTTGATAAGTGAAAAAAGAAAAAAAAAGTACTTTTAATGGTAAACTATTATTTTATATTATTTCTTATATTCTTCAATCAGAGCACTTTAAATAGTAAAATGTTATATTTATGCAACTATGGAATTTATAATCTAGCAGAACTGAATAGAAAATAATTCATAAAGTGTGGAAAAGAAAACTATACAAAAATTTTATCTCATTTTGTAAATACACATTATTGAAAATAATAGAACACAATAGAGTAAAATATATACTTTTTCTGAATATTTATTATATCTTTATATCCATCTATCTATCTATCTATCTATCTATATATATGTATGTGTGCGTTAGTTTATACTTAATTTTTAGTTGAATTTAGGGTGACCATATTTTTAAAATAGAATTTTAGAAGAAATATGGAAATACAAATGTATAAATATGGAAATACAGTCGGTAACAAAAGTTTCCGAACACTAGCAAAAATTCCTATGTAAAAAAAGTACACTTCTTACGGTTTTTTTAAAATAAATCCTTGTCGAATTCTGTTCTTAGTCAATGTAAGAACACGATTCGACAAGGATTTATTTCCCAAAACCGTATGCCGTGTACTTTTTTTTTACATAGGAATTTTCGCTAGTGTTCGGACACTTTTGTTACCGACGGTACACTATGCAAATATCGACTATTCGTTTTGTGGAAGTAGGTAACATTATTCAAAAAATATACATTACTTTTTTCATATAGTGCTGTCAAAATAAGATTCGTTTCTTGAAGATTTATGGTCTTTCTTAATAATATAACATAGCTATGTATTAACAATATAATATGAGTTATAGTATAGGAAAGTTAAAGGATTTTTCTTTCACTGCAAATAATACAAAAGACGTTAAAACTTTCTTCATGAAATCTTATCAAGCTGTTCACAGTATTTCAAGGATTAAAAAGTATTACACCAGATATTCTCGTTTCTCAAACAAACTGTAGAGAGTAGATACTGATAATCTGACTCCGTCTTTACAGAACTACATATTTGTTTAAAAGTTTAGGAGGGATCCTCGAGGGATCAAATCAAAGAAATATAACTCGAACTGAGAAGAAATATTTCTTCCTCTGCAAACCCTCTAATAAATAACGATAAAAGTTTTTGAAAAAAAAAAATTCTCAGAATGATGGAAATATTCCAAGTTAAACAAGTGCATTTCAACTCAGAATTTGAATTATGATGTGTAATTTTGAGAAGCATTATAAAAGAGGACAAGAAGAAAGTTTACAATGTTTCACTGATATTGAATCTTTTAAGTTTTTAAACGTTAATTTTTATTTTGTTTTTATTTTTAGTATTTCATATTTAACGGGTTTTTAGTATTTTATATAGGTTTCACATTTTATTTTTAGTATTTCATATAGGTTTCATATTTTATTTTTAGTATTTCATATTTACCGGGTAAGTCTGTGGATATTTCAAAAATTCTTAATAATATTATAGTTTTAAAAAATTAAAGAACACGCTTTTATAGAAATGTGAACTAAAAAGCGCAAAATATCTATCTTAGTATTAAAATGCAGGGTAAGAGAAAATCGTGAGAGTGACACACCACAATATTTACGTACATTTAAATCTTTAATTAAAATAATTTAGAATTAAGCAAAAACCATTTTTAAAAAATCTCCCCTGACTGGGCTCGAACGCTAGACCTTTGAGTTCGCAGCGCGGAGCTTTACCTCACAGCCACAGCATTCACGTAGGGAAAGTCTTTTTTTACAATATATATTTTTTGTTTGCTCCCAGAGCGGTTACAAACATATATTATACATACAAACATACATACATACATACAAACATACATACAGGTGAAGCTAATAAAAGCGCGTTAAAAATTGAAGGAATTAGTAAAAACTAAACGTGGTTTGCGAAAATAATATTCTCGTAAAAAAGGACTTTTTATGGTTAAAAAAAAAAAAAATAGTCAAAAATTTCGTCGATAGAGGGAGCTGTAATAAGCAAATCACACATTTATCACTTATTTATTAGCAAGAAATTGTTTACAGGATATAAATCCTATTCTATGTGTCCGATATTGCCAAAAATTACAGTTTACAAACGAGTTATCACGCCGCTGACTGCAGCTTGAATCGGAGGCGGTCTTATCTACGATAAAAAAAAATCTTCACGCTTTATCCACGAATTCGACATTGCCATTGCAACTTCACGTATGTGCAAGTAGGAGGCAAAAATAAAAAATAAGCTGTGTTAATTATAAAACCGTGCAATTTATTTCCGATTTGCATATTTTTCGTTAAGCAACTATGAAGCGCCTTCTATCGACAAAAAAAAAAAAAAAAAAAAAAAAAAATCTTTACCAAAAAGAAACCCCTTTACGAGAATAACTTTTTCGCAAACCTCAGTCAGTTCTGCCAAACCCTTCAAATGTTTTGAATTTTTTAAATATCTGAAGACTTATAAGACAACGGTATATATATATATATCCTGAATAAAAACTGAGTGCATTAAATAGCTGAAATGCTTTAACAGTAATTTACATTTTACATTTGATATAATGTGTTTTCCTTTTTAAATGTAAAGAACGCTTTCCAGTAATAAATAAAATTTTAATGTTTTACAACACAATTAAAAGGCACATGCATCACTGTCAATAGATACATCGGCATGTGTTAAGAATGCATTAGAAAAGATATTAACATGCTAATTTTCATATATATATTATAGTTTAGAATACAGATTTTTCTATGTTTTGATTTTTAAAAAATGTAAACCACTAGAACGAAAAAAAAAAAATAATAATAATAATTTTTATACTTTACACGATTTTTATTTCCAATATTGCCTTACATATTAAATGAGCAGAAATGAAAATGTAAAACTAAAATCGATATATTTGAATATCTAAAACTAGTAATGTATAAAATAATAAAATCTAATGAAAATATTGAACATCATTAACCTAATGAAATAAAGTATCTACGCATTCACTCATCATAAAAATTCCTTACCTTTTGCTTTTTCAGTAACAGTTTTCTTCAATATTATTTACATTATCATTTTGCTATAATGTTTTTTTTCTATATATCAGAGATTTTTTTTTTCATAAACATACCATCGTTAATGACAGATGTCGCCGTGAAAAATAATTACCTGTGATAGTTGTGGGGCATGTGCTTTAATACGTATCGATATTTTTTGTTTAGTAGAATGTTTTGTCATTCTTTAACGTAAAAATTACTTTCTAGTATTCAAAAGTATTACAGAATGTACAGCTAGTTAAATTGTCCATGTATTACCGACGGTAAATATCACTGAGAAAAATTCTGTAACTGACAACTATGATCTAAATTGTGGCTCTAGAAAAAATAGTTCCATGTCAACTTTATAAATTATAGTCCCCTTTGAAAGCGAGTTCTAGAAACTCTTATTAGAATTCTAGAGCGTTTGACTATAATATCGATGTCAAACCTATTTGGAAACATTTTCAAATAAATGCGAACACATGAGGCGGGATTCGGCAACTACAATCTTGGTTTATGACCCAATTCTAGATAATCAAGCGATAATTTCTCGCCATACAAAAGATTCAGAATATTCAGAATAGTGTTTCACCATCTCTAAATATGTGGACTAGAAATTCTCGATGGGATTTAGAAAATGGCCACCTATTCATTCTAGATGAGGCGTATATATATACATATTTTTTTTTTTCTCAGGGATATTTGCATGTGTTGAGGTGCATTTAAAATAGAAATAAACTTGCTTATTTTTGCATATATATAAATTTTATCGCATAAAACACAAATAATTTTTACTGTTTTTTGATTAAAAAAAAAACGCAAATCATATGGAGACAAATTTGCAAAGAGAAGATAGTATTCTAAGCTTTAAACGAATTTTCTTTAAAGTATTTGTTAAATAATAAATGAACAAAAATGAACACGAAGCATCGGAACACAAATTTATACAAATAAATAAATCTGTAACATACAAAATAATAACATCTAATGTAATTATTTTGCTTCATTAATCAAGCGAAATAATGTACCAACGCCTTCACACATCGTAAACGATCATTATCGTTTCTCTTTACTTTATCTACAATACTATTTACATTATCATTTTCCCATAATGTTTATTTTTGTATATTTCAAAGCATTCTTTGATAAATGTGCCAGGTTAATAATATGTGCCGGAAAAGTAATTACCTGTGATAGTTGTAGGGGGATTTATATATATATATATATATATATATATATATACACATTTTTTTTTTCATAGAATTTTTTATCAATTTAAATGTAAAAAAATAATTTCCAATATTTAAAAAAACTATATTACAAGTTTTATAGCTAAATTAAATGGTACATGCATCACTGTCAGTACATATATTTGCATGTGTTGGGGTGCGTTTGTAAAAGAAATAAATATATATATATTTTTTACATATGCATAATTTTTATCTTTTATAATGCACATTTTTTCTATTTTTTGATTTAAAAAAAAATAAATAAAACTCATAAACCACGGGGATGGAGTTGAAAAGGGCAGACGGTAAGTTGAGCTTTAAATGAATTAACTTTAGTACTTTTTTTTTTTTTAATAAACAAGAATGCATATATAACATCGAAAAACAATTTATACAAATAAGTAAACCTGATAATGTACAAAATAGTAACATCTAATCTAATTACTTCACTTCATTAATCAAGTAACTTTGATGTACCTACGCATTCACACATCGTAAAAGATCATTATCTTTTGCTTTTTCAGGAACAGTATTCTACAATATTATTTACATTATCATTTTCCCGTAATGTTTATTTTTGTACATTTCAAAGCATTTTTTGATAAATATACCAGCGATAAAAATACATGCCTTCGTGAAAAATAATTATCTATGATAGTTTAAGGTTTCTGCTTTTCCACTAATGGGCATTTTATGTTTGAATTTTTATTTCAAAAATAATTTCTCTGTCATTTGTCTTAGTCACGTGATTTTGGTTTGAAATTGAAATTGATGTATGATGTATGATGTTAAAATATTTTCTTTTTTTAACATAATTATTCTTAAGTAATTTCATATTTATTTTCGATTTATGTGCAATATCCGTGATATGAAAATTAATGAAATATGAATACCTTTTAAAAAGTGCATTTTCACTATAGTTTCTGAAATAGAACGAATTAAGAAAATTTTTAAGATCTAAAAATCCATTTCCAAGAAATTGTCTTATAATAATAGTTATTTAATATAGGAGATAGGAGATTATTTACTTGTCGTCGCCGAAAACCAAAGGACGCTATGCGGAGCTTCGCCCTATTATAACGCATTAATTCAAAAATATTTTTAAATTACGTTATCACATTCAGAAAAAATTCAACTGTTAGATTGGCTATTGTTTTCTAAAAAAAAAAGGGATTTTTTTTCTCTTTAAAGCTGCAAAATACAAAGTTTCATTAAGTGGATTTCTAATACGTGAGCGTCCCCTTAAAGTAGTGACCATATTTTTACTTCCATTACCCTACTACCGTAGGTAATGGAAGTATTGTATTCGGTCTGAAAATTCGTGAAGGATTTCAATGCATGTTTCTCATATCAGCTGTTAACCAGCGAACACCTGTCATGACGTCAGATGTGACGTAACTGTATTACGTAATCAACGGCGCATCTTCGCTCCCTGAGAGAGAGAAGTTTATAAGAGTCTGTACGAGAAAGCTTTGCTAAGCGAGCGGCAAGAAATGCCAGCATTATGTTATTCTACTTTTCTATATATTATTAAATGTTGTGATTGTTCAAAAGACTCTGCTTTTCACTCTGTGGACCCATTTATACCAACAATGGTTATGGGCCCAGAGACACGCATCTTACTGCGGACTTTTTAAAAATTTAAATTAACATTCGTTAAAACGAAAGTGCGACTTACTGTTAAGCCTAAGGGCTGAAATCGAAAGTATTTTTGATTCTATTTTTATAACGAAGCTATTATAGCTGATTAAATATGTCGCAAGTATTAAATATAGAAAAGTTATCCAAAAACAATTTTGACACCTGGAAGCTGCAGATAGAAGCTGTTTTAATCAAGAATGATCACTGGAGTTATGCTAACGGAACGAAAATTAAGCCCGATGAAGGCGCCGAAGGCGAAGAAAAATGGCTCGAAAATGACAGGAAAGCTAGAGCCGATTTAATCCTAGCAATTACCCCAAGTGAGTTGTGTCATATTAAACATTGTACCACCTCAAATGAAGTATGGAATAAATTAAAAGAAGTTTACGAATCGAGAGGACCGGCAAAGAAAGCCACCCTATTGAAGCAGCTCCTCTTTAAGAAAATGACTGACAGTGAAAATATGTCCGATCACCTCAATATTTTCTTCGATATAGTGGACAAGCTAAAAGAAATGGACATTGAAGTAGCCGAAGACCTATTATCAATTTTGCTCTTATACAGTATTCCTGACAGCTATGAAAATTTCAGGTGCGCCATAGAAGCAAGAGATGAATTGCCGCAGCCTGAAGCTCTGAAAATTAAAATGATGGAAGAATACGAGTCAAGAAAAAATAAAAGGAATCAAGAATCATCAAATGCGTATTTTACGACTCACAAGAAAAATCTTCCTGAAAAGAACAAAAGAGAAATCTTAAAGCCTGTGCAGAACAAGAACACGTATGGCGAAAGAAATTATGCAATCTTCAAATGCAATTACTGTTCAAAAGTAGGGCATAAAGCCTCAGAATGCAGAAAGAAGATCTCAGACAGAAAATTCACTTCATCGAATAAATATAAAGATAGATCTTTCATGGTTGAAGATAGTACAGAGTTCCCGATGGCAGCCAGTAACTCTTTCCAAGAACATTCCGAGTGGTGTCTCGATAGCGGTACGACATCCCATATGGCTCATGACAAGAATTTGTTTATAGATTTCGAACCTAGAATTGGATCATTTATAAAATTAGCTGTAGATGAAACAGCGGAGATCACAGGTGTTGGAACAATCAAATTAAAAGTTCCCGGTAATCACGGTGTAACCAATTTAAAGTTAACAAATGTTTTGTGCGTTCCAAAACTGAAATGCAATTTAATGTCTATATCAAAAGCTACATCAAACAACTGCCGAGTTGTATTTACCGAAAAATGTGCAAAAATCACGGAGCAGGACGGCTCTCTGATTATAAGTGCTACGAGAGAAGGTGATTTATATTTTTTTCAGCCGCATGTGGATATCACTGCAACAACTCAGGTAAGCAACTTTCATAAATGGCATTTAAAATTAGGACATTTAAATGAAAAAGATTTAAAATTATTAAAATCTGAAAATATGTTAAGAGATTTAAATTTTAATGAAAAAGATTCCTTAAAAGATTGTAAAGTATGTATTAGGTCTAAACAAACTGTGAAACCATTTTGTAAAGAAAACAAATTTCATAGTGATGAATTATTAGAAGTAGTTTATTCTGATTTATGTGGCCCTATAAATGTTAAATCCCATGGCGGATCACGTTATTTTATTACTTTTTTGGATGATAAATCTCGTTACATTGAAGTAAATTTTCTAAAAACAAAAGACGAAGCTAAGTACGCGTTCCGGAGATATAAAGCAGCAGTCGAAAATCGATTAGGAAAAAAAATTAAAATACTGCATACTGATAATGGATTGGAATATTGTGGCGAAGAATTCAATAAATATATTGAAGAATGCGGTATTAAACGCGAATTCTCAGCACCAATGACCCCTCAGCAAAATTCTAGAATTGAAAGACAAAATCGTACATTATGCGAAATGGCGAGGTGTTTATTAATGCAATCAAACCTTCCAAATACATTCTGGGCTGAAGCAGTAAATTGCGCTGCATATATTAGAAACAGGTGTCCCACTAAAGGAATTAAAGAAAATAAAACACCGTTTGAATTGTTTTTCGGTTATAAACCAACTGTTAACTATTTTAAAATTTTCGGACAGAAATGTTTTGTTCTAAATAAAAAATCAAAAGGGAAGTTTGAAGCTAGGTCACACGAACATATATTCGTTGGCTATTCAAATGAATCACGCGCTTACAGATTATGGAATAAGGATACCAGAAAAATTGTCATAAGTCGTGATGTTCGATTTATAGACGAGTTTCAAACAAATGATTCAGCTACTACTGATCAATTAGAATTAATTTTTCCGTCTGAGAATAAATGCAATGATTGTAATATTAAAAATGAAACTCCTATTCCTACTCAAACCGCAGACAGGGGGGAAAACAGCGGATCGATTTCCTATCCCCCTGAATGCAACGGAGAGAGTTTCTCTTTTTGGAAAGGGGGGGAAGGCTCGCTTTCTGAAGGGGGGAACGTAGAAGATGTGAGTGGAGGGGAGGAGAGTGCTCACGATAAATGTAAACAAGAGAAAGGGATTGATAAAAACAATCCTATTTTTAAACGCGGTCCAGGCCGACCTAAAAAAAGTAAAAGTTGGAACTTTCAAAACTCTCATAAGGAATGTATTACAGATACGAAATATAAAGATGAAACTTCTCAATTAGCTGATAACTCATTTAATGAAATTAATCCCAGCGTAATCGACGCGTTAAATGGAGAGTATGCTAAAAATTGGGAGAACGCGATGAAATTAGAATATGATTCTTTAGTTAAGCAAAACGCTTGGGAAATTGTAGATAGACCAAAAGATAAAAAGGTAATTGGGTGTAAATGGGTTTTAAAAACAAAATTTAAACCAAATGGTCAAATTGAAAAATTTAAGGCCAGATTGGTTGCCAAAGGGTGTTCACAGAAACAAGGTATAGATTTTGAGGAAAATTTTTCACCAGTAGCCAGATTAAGTTCTATAAGAACTGCAATCGCGTATGCTATCCAGAATGGTTTCACAGCATACCTGTTAGATTTCATTATGGCATATGTTAACGGAACGTTACATGAAGAAATTTATATGGAACTTCCTGAATTTTTTGAAAATGATATACATGAAAATAAAGTGTGTTTATTAAAGAAGTCTTTGTATGGGCTTAAGCAGTCAGGAAGACAGTGGTTTAAGAAATTAGATGAGAAACTGAGAAAAATGAAATTTAACCCTTTGAATTCCGACAAATGTGTCTATTACTCAAAATATCCTTTTGATGCTATTATAATCGTCTATGTCGACGATTTAATTTGTCTCACTAAAAGTGAAGAGCACTATTTTGATATAAGAAATAAATTAGCAGAATCTTTCAAAATGAAAGATATGGGCCTTCTGCATTATTGCTTAGGCATTGAATTTAATCAAGATAGGGACAGCATCACTATAACACAAAAGAAATACATTGAAGATTTATTAAATAAATTTAATATGGAAGATTCTAGAGTGGTGAATACACCTTTAGATAACAGTGTAAAATTAACTAAACAAATGTGTCCAAATACAGAAGAAGAGAAATCATATATGTCAAAAATTCCTTATAGACAATTAATTGGTTCTCTTATGTATCTGTCGGTTGCTACTAGACCAGATATCACCCATGCTGTAAATTATTTAAGTCAGTTTAATAACAATCCAGGAAAACCTCACTGGATAGCTGCTAAAAGAATACTAAGGTATCTCAATGGCACTAGAAATTTAGGAATTGTGTATTACAGAGACGATAAACCATTGACAGCATTTGTTGATGCCGATTGGGCATCGGATATAAATGATAGAAAATCATATACAGGATACGTCTTTAAATATGCCGGTGGACCTATTTCTTGGGAATCTAGAAAGCAGCGAACCGTTGCTCTATCCACAACAGAATCTGAATATATGTCTCTGTCTGAATCCGCAAAAGAGACAATTCATGTTAGAAATTTCTTAAAAGAATTGGATCCTGAAATTGTATCAAGTCCAACTGCAATCATGTGCGACAATCAATCTGCACTGAGATTAGTAAAAAATCCTGTTCATCACAATCGATCTAAGCACATTGACATTCGTCATCATTTTGTGCGAGAAGTTTACAATAATAAACTAATAGACATTAAATATATTTCATCAGATGAACAACCTGCAGATATTTTAACAAAAAGTTTAAATGCATATAAACATGAAAAATGTTGTGATATTATAGGACTTAATACTCAGGACTGATGAACTTAAAAATATATATATATTTAAACTGTGTTTTCATTAAGAAATTAACTGCTTATATTTTACGTATTTTATTTTATAATATTAACCATAATTATTTGCTTATAATTCTATTTCTTTACTAACACTTTTCTTATTTTAAGTAACTCTTGCATAAAAATAATTTTCTGTAATTTTTAATATGCTATTATAATGCATAAATATGTTTTATTTTCGAAACATTTATTGAAAAAGGGGGAAATGAAGGATTTCAATGCATGTTTCTCATATCAGCTGTTAACCAGCGAACACCTGTCATGACGTCAGATGTGACGTAACTGTATTACGTAATCAACGGCGCATCTTCGCTCCCTGAGAGAGAGAAGTTTATCAGCCCAATTCACAGCGCGGCCGAGTAGACAAGCGAGTGAGACGTGACGTAGCCGAAAGCCGAATCTCTACTCCATCGCTGTTCTCGGTAGTAGGAGAAATTGCTATTCCGGGGCCCGTTTTCACTCGGACACGAGTTGTGCCAGCTGATCGATGAAGCAAGCGAGAAGGCGTCCCTAAAATGACGTCAGTTTTACCGATTATGATAGAAAACGTAGCGATATAACCAATAGGAAAGGTTTCATCGGAATATTGTTTGTAATCAAAAGCACGTGCACGTTGTGCTTACTGCGTAGTTGTAGAAATTCAATTGTAGACATGACAGTCCGTGATTGCTCTAATTTACATTTTCACCTATCTGATTACGTCAAGTTTTTCCAACAAAATTTTAACTATGAATTAAATAAGTTCTTAATTTCAGACTGAAATATTATTGTTTTATGTATGTGAATAATGAATATTTTGTCATATACATAAACTTTAATTATTCAGTCATTTGCAAATTGGATTAAAGCATTTCTTCTTAACATCTTATGTGGAGTATAAAAATATAATTACAAGATGTAAATAGGTAAGGAGAGTGATTTATATATTCTTGCTTCATTATTAAATTTCAGTTGAAAATTTGATATATATATTTTTTTTTAGTATTGATATAAAGATTTTTGTTATAAATTGCTATGAATTTTTTTTTTTTTATTTAGAGTGTTTGCTTACAAAGTTTTTAATTCTGCGTCTTTTTTTACATCAGTTTTTCAATTCATTTTAAAGCTTTTATAACATTAAAAAAGTTGCTTTTTCCTCTGTTCCTCTAAATTGTGTTTCAGATGAATATTTACTTTTGCCAAGTTTTTCGATGACTTCAATATTTCCAAACAGAGTAATTTGTTAGCCAATGTCTAAATATTCAGCTTCATTATTGCCAAACATAGTAACTTTTTGTCATATATCTAGCACTTTTAAAAGTGTGCAATCACATCTTCACTTATTTATTTTCAAGAGATATTTGTTAAAGAGCATAAAATCTATTTTGAATAGACATAAAACCTATTGCCAATAAACACAATATATGTATATATATACATATAATACTTGGTGTGGACGCTAGATGAAATCATTCTATACCCATATTTATAACATTTTTATAGACAACTCTACATATTACTATATACATGACAAGCCAACAATTTTTCGTCAAATGCAACTCTTTATAGTAATATCTTTACAGTTCAAAATACTAAATAGGAAAATTCTGTTTTAAAATATTTTTTCTCTTTAATCAGATGAAAATTATTAAGTTTTTTCACTATTTAAATTAAAGAAAAGAATTTATTTCAAATATCACAAATATAATTCTTTATTATTTACTAAAAGTATTCAATATCATATATTTAGCAATGCTGAAAGCACCGAGTGAAACCATATTTCTCTTAACATAGTCATAAAAATTCCTTTAAGCAAAATCTTGTATAAGTTATCAAAATAGAAATAAAAGTCACTAATTTATCTAAGTTTATCTTATTATTCTACTATGGTGCTTTACTTTTTTAATACCAAAGCATCACACAAAATATGACATTTTTAAGACCTATAATTGAATTTCTTATAGCCATAAAGTAGCTGCTTCACAAACTTTTAACACATTAAGGGTGTTTTGTATTGATTAATAATACAAAAATATATCAGTAATTTTTCTTACCTATTTGCAGCTTAATAAAGTGAATCATAGTTTAGTATTTTTCTTGGATCCAGTTTTTTTTTATTCATATGAGATTTTAATGATTATTTTCAGATGACTGAATAATGCATTACATGTGTGTCAAAATATTTAATTCTACATACATAAAATAACTATTAAGTTAAAAAACAATCAAAATAATATTTAAATAGATTAATCACCAGGTTTATTTATGAAATTAATGGCCTTGATCATTTCGACATTAAATGTTTTTCACAAGGGAAGCATTTAAAATAGAATGGAAGTTTATTTAAAAATAAATAAATAGTTAGCTTTGCAGCCTTATTATGTATTGATAGAAACTAAACACATTAATTTAATTTGAAATTTAAAGTCTCATACACACTTTAATCATTTGGAATTCAAATTAACAAAAATCTGTACTTAAAGAGGGAAAAAAGTAAATATACATGCATAAACAAACCTATTTTTATTTTTTGAGTAATAAATATGAAATTCTGTACAAGATGGAGTTTAGTTCAGTATGAAGGACCTTTTTCAAAGTCTATTCTTCTATACAAAAGCATGAAATAACTCATAAGTGTTTTGCTCCTTCTAAATAGTTACTATATCCATTTCTTAAAATGTTATATTACAATTTTAGTATAGGATAATCTTAGTGACTTAAATTTTTGTTGCCATTTTGAGGATAAATTAAAATAGCTGTCACAATTGCATTAGTATAATCTTGGCGAGAAATATTAATTTTCTTAAACCGAATATATATATATATATATATATTTCCTTTCACGTAAGAAAAAATTGGATGCATTATTTTGAAAGTGGGAGGAATCAACTTGTTTTAACTTTTTAATAATTTTGAAGTTAAACTAGTGCTTTTTATTTAATATTGTTTGAACTGAAAAATAAGCATTATTAGATTTTGATACCAACTTTTGTAGTGATCAATTGAGCGGTGTAGTTTTGTATAGAGAATTGAAATTTAACAAAACTTAAAAATTGTTTGATTCAAGGGGAGTAATGCAAATTTCCACAATGCTAAAATCACTGTCTAAAAACAATAGTCGTGTAATGCAGTATCAAGATAACTAATAAATAAATGTTCCAACTTCCATTGACCAAAATGAAATTTCTTCTAGTACTAACATTACCGCTGTGTACAAGTTTGTCAAAAGATTATTGTAGCAACTGTATCTCAATTTCATGTTAGATTATTTTGTTTTTATAGAAATTTCTCATTTTGAATGTTTAATTTGCCTTATAATGTTTTAACAACAACTCTCTAAGACAGGTGCCAATACTTAGATATTTATCGCATTTTTTTCTCCCCAGAATGTGATAAATTGCTAAATATTAGCACCTACGTGGATGAAACTACTTAATATTGAAAAGCGCTGAAAACAACTATTTGGGATGCAAAATAAATGACCTATTATAAAAAATATCTATTAAAACCTATAACAATGATATTTAGACAGTTGTTGTTAAAACATTATAAGGCAAATTAAACATTCAAAATGAGAAATTTCTATAAAAACAAAATAATCTAACATGAAATTGAGATACAACATAATTTTGAAAATTTGGTTTGCATGATTTACAAAACAATTTGCATGTCTGTTTATCTCTTACATTCATTGCTTGTATGAAAGTAGTATGTATATGTTTTTATTTAATATCTTGTATCATTAAAAAAAAATAAAAAAATTATCTTGTTATGATGGTAAACTTAAAAATTGTTTAAGCATATTGCTGTTTATTTATTTAACTTTCCAAAAAAGTTAAAAGGTGTTTATGACTTGGTTGATTTTTTTAAGATGACAGTAGTTGAAAATTGTTTATTCATAGTTTTTTCACAACTTTTGTCATGTAAATAATAGTTTGTTGGAATATTTCAAGAATATCCATCAAATAAACATCATTCATAAAACATAAACATAACATTCATAAATAACAAACATAACATTCAATATACATAACATATCAAACATCATTCATGCCTTTCTTTGAAAATTTCAATATTCTCGAAAGATGCATTGTAACCAAAATATGGGATCTCTTATCATTATAAAACAAGCGATTTATCGCCAAATGTGACCTTTCACAACAATCTCAAGATTTTGTTATGCAACATAGTGTTTCATAACAAAAAGTGTGTTTCAAGTTTTGTGTACAAAATCTATTTTAAAACACAATTTTCTCTTTGATTAATTGAAAATTGATAAAGTCTTTTTATTTCTTAAATCTGAAATATGTATAAATTCATGGACAGGTGCAGTATAATACATCATTTAACAAGTTTTCAAAATTGTAACCAAAAATCACCAAATTGATATTTTAGCATTTTTAAGCCATTTGAAAGTTAGCTATAATTGTGTTTTTCTCTAGATAATTGTCTATGTAAATATTTCTTGAAAGTATAATATATTATCTTTATATATCACAAAACATAATGAAATTTATATATAATTCAGAGGCACAAAACCACGTTTTCTAATGAATAAGGTGTAATCAGCATTAATGATTGATTTACATGTTTATATTAAATTAATCAAGTACATTTTAAAAAATAAGTCGAAAAATTTTAAAGAGCATTTTTTTTTTTTTTTTGTTGTATTGAAACAAGGATGAGAAGTTGGAGGTTTAAAAGTGTAACAAATGGATACAGATGCAAAGTGTTTTATAAATCATGCAAACCACCTGTTTTTTTTTTTTTTTTTTTTTTTTCTCCTTCTTTTAATTTATTGAAATTTGAATTTTAAAGCAATAAATTTTGTAAATATGAGTTTTGCAAAATATTTAATACATGGTTACTTAATGCAAAAATATTTAATTCTCCTTACTTATTTACAGCTTAGTGATACACATATTTTCATCCCAAAAGAGGCATTTTTCTTAATGTAGTATCCAGTGTAAAGATAAAGGACTGAATTGATACTGCCTATGAATATGACAAAATTTTAAATATCCACATTCATAAAACAATACCCATTCAGTCTAAAAAATGAAATTTCACTTTATTTTAATCATTTTCATTAAAAATCATGTTGAAAACTATAAAGTTAAAATAAATAATATTAAATGATTATTTTCTTAAAAAACGCAGTATAACTTCCCAAAATAATTGTAAATCTGTCGCAAATTTCTTTTCTGGAGAGTCAACAACAACCGTTCTCCGTCAACGCACACTTGTCCATCGCTGCTTCTCGGTTCTCGCCGGCATAGAAGCAGCCGAGTTCACGGTGCAAACAATCGAGACATTTAACACAACGATGGAGTAGAGAAAAGGAGCCCCAGAATTGCTATTTCTCACTCACCGGAAACGCTGACGTCAAAATGACGTCAGAGATGGGCGTTGTCACTGCCATTTCTCCGCTCGTACGTACTCTGAATCGGCCTGTATAAGAGTCTGTACGAGAAAGCTTTGCTAAGCGAGCGGCAAGAAATGCCAGCATTATGTTATTCTACTTTTCTATATATTATTAAATGTTGTGATTGTTCAAAAGACTCTGCTTTTCACTCTGTGGACCCATTTATACCAACAATTCGATATCGGGTTTTCACCTGATTTACACGTTTTAAGGTCCCCTGAGTCCAAAAAAGTGGTTTTTGGCAATTGGTCAGTGTGTATGTATGTGTGTGTGTATGTATGTATGTATGTATGTATGTATGTATGTATGTGGAGAATCTTCTGGCTATTATAGCTCAGAAACTAATAAAGATAGCGCTACAAAACTTTAGAATTGAAATACGTCTGGTGTACAGATGAAATTTCCAAATTTTGGTGAAAATTGAAAAACCGGAAGTAGGACATCGGAAACCGGAAGTGGGACCGTAAGTCCGTATCTCAAAAACGGCTCTAACGATTTTCTTCAAACTTGCTATATAAACACTCTATTAGATGTCCTTTCGAATGATATAGTTGGTTAGTTCAGGAAAATTGATAGGCGCCCTGTATAAATAGCTCAATTTCAGGCATCGCAAAGGCGTTCCTTTAAAAACGGTTGTACGGATTTTTTTCAAACTCGCCATTATAACTCACTTTTAAATATGCTTTTGTATGTAATTATTGTTTTCCTGTCAATAATTAAGTTTAACCGGAAGTGGGACATCGGAAACCGGAAGTGGGACCGTAAGTCCGTATCTCAAAAACGGCTCTATAGATTTTCTTCAAATTTGCTATATAAACACTCTATTAGATGTCCTTTCGAATGATATAGTTGTTTAGTTCAGGAAAATTGATAGGCGTCCTGTATAAATAGCTCAATTTCAGGTCTCCCAAGGGCGTTCCTTTAAAAACAGCTGTACGGATTTTTTTCAAACTCGCCATTTTAACTCACGTTTAAATATGCTTTTGTATGTAATTATTGTTTTCCTGTCAATAATTCAGTTTAACCGGAAGTGGGACATCGGAAACCGGAAGTGGGACCGTAAGTCCGTATCTAAAAAACGGCTCTAACGATTTTCTTCAAACTTGCTATATAAACACTCTATTAGATGTCCTTTCGAATGTTATAGTTGGTTAGTTCAGGAAAATTGATAGGCGTCCTGTATAAATAGCTCAATTTCAGGCAATCGATTACTTGGAAAACGATATTATTGAAAGAAAACTGTACAGAAATTGCAAAATAAATTATATAATCTAAAATATCGTTCACCACATCTGATAACATATTTCGTATTCTCGAACAAAGAATTTCAAATATTTTACAAATCAGTCAAGCTAAGAAATTTACTAATTAAATTTATTAATTACTTCTTTAATTAATTCCGTCTAAGTAATTAATTAAAGAAGATTGATTATAATTTGATGAATGTATTACGGAACATCACGAATGAATTTAGAAAATTTTGCTTCAAAAGGCTTATAATACTATTTAATAATGACTGTGATTTTTAGTCAGTAAGTATACATAAATCTATTTTGTTACTTATTTAAATCAAAAATGTATATAAAATGTTTATAATGTGTGTAGTACTGGGTAATGGAAGTCGTGTGGTTTTACACACCAGATTTTTTTCATTGAATTCGAGGACAAATATGGCGGTGACCTCGAATATCGTGGGCAAAAAATAAATCTTATACTATTAAGTGAGCAATATTTGTATATTTCACTGTTCTCGAAAACTGTAGCTCGGACAGTCACGAGATTTAACACTAAGGTGCACTCCGAAGGGTCATTGTGCACATCGAAGTCAGATTTTCGAATTTTTGATTAGTTTTTTCTTAATTAATTAAAATATGAAAATAATAACCTTCTAATTTCTGATAAATAAGCCATTTAAATTTTAACATTTTATCCATAATTTAATTGTTGCCAATTTTTTTTCGACAAAATAATAATAATAATAATAATAATAATAATAATAAAAAACGTACATTTATTTAAAATGAGGAAAATAAATCAGAAAGATTATAAAATAAATTAGAAATATCAGTCGCATCGCTACAAATAAGATACCAAATGAAAGGGAAAATTTTTGTAAATCCGATGCATCAAACAGCTTATCAATCGGATGATTAGTTTTTTCTTAATTAGTTAAAATGTGAAAATAATAACCTTCTAATTTCTGATAAATAAGCCATTTAAATTTTAAAATTGTATCCATAATTTAATTGTTGCCAATTTTTTTTTCGACAAAATAATAATAATTAAAAAAAAAAAAAAGTACATTTATTTAAAATGAGGAAAATAAATCAGAAAGATTAGAAAATAAATTAGAAATGTCAGTCGCATCGTTACAAATAAGATAGCAAATGAAAGGGAAAATTTTTGTAAATCCGATGCATTAAACAGCTTATCAATCGGACAATTAGATTTTTTAAAATTAACTAAAGTATGAATTTTAGGTGGCAACAGCAGAAGATTGTATGGAATCCGTTCAACGAGATATATAAAGTAGAGTGATCAATGGTAACCCTTGAGAAGGTTCAAGATGAGTCATGTGACATGCTCTTCTTGCACCTGCGTATTCGATGGTTCCCTTGGTAACAGCTTATTTTCAGTAAATTTCTATGGCAACGGTTTGGAGATTGTTCTTCGCATAAGCCATAAACGCCAATGTTTTTGTTTATTCTTTTGTTCTAAATCATTTTGATTTCGATTTTACTTCTCTTTTATTTCGTGTAGTTGAACCTTAACCGACAAAATGCTTAAAAATAGTTGAAAAATTATTATTTGTTGTTAAATTTAGCTCTTTAAAAGTTTAAATTTTCTTTTATAAACACTTTTAAATTTTGTTGGGAAACGATGAAAAAAAAGGTATTTTATTATTTATTGAAATGTGAAATATGTGTAAAATTATTTTTAAAACAATTTATTTCGGTCATAGGACTGTCATGTTACCTAATAATAATGATAATTTGTCAAACTGATATTTTAAATGCCAAAATAGCGATAAAGGGCCAAACACAGCAACCTATTCGAGCATGTCACGTGATTCATCTTGAACCACGGAAAGCTAATCCTTCATCCATTGAATCAGCACTCTAATTTATATATCTCGTTGAAACCGTTAGGAGAAAAAAAAATGAAAAATCTGCTTCACATTAAGTCACATGATTTTTAAGTGGGATTAAAAATTGCAGTTTTCAAATTCTTTTAAATTTTCTCTCACGAACACAAAAATATAATATACAGCCTGTACCCCACAAGACCAACTTGCAATTCAAATTTCATCAATTATTTTGGTTAATAAACAAAAGTTATTATTATTATTTTTTAAGTTTTATTCTATCTTTGAAAAGATTTATGTGATCATAGATATAATAATATATATAGATCTATCATCCCCATATTATCGAGCAAAGATTTTTGATGCCGAAAAAAAAGCTTTGGAATCAGCCATTAAGTGGTATTGAAGAAAAAAAGGAAAAAAATAAGAATGAATTTGAAACTATATCTGGAGCTTTTCATTCACCTTTAGTAAATAATTTATTCAGGAATTTTATTTGCTAAAACATTCCTGTGTATGCCCGTGTGTATTCACTCGGGGAAAGACTGCTCCCGAGTGAAAAGGAATCACTTTTTTCTCCCCAATGGTCAATCTATATATTATTACTATATCTATGTATGTGATACGATACATTAATAATTTGGGTTTTAAAAGTTTTTTAAAATAGATTATTTAAACTCTATGAACCATATTTTTATTTTATCAGTTTCATTAACTGATCTTGCTGGGCGAATTTTTAAATTTTGGTGTTGAAGTACACCGAACGTTCTTCGACAAGAAGTTTAATATAGCAACAGCCATTTTAATGTAAGTAACGCATCAAATATATAAAAACATAAATGATTTATTTTTACACAAAATTTTCAGAACAAATGCAGTTTTAAAGATAGGAAATTTATTTCAACAAACACTATTTTAAACCTAAAGACCATTAAAAATATAAGCAGAATATAAAGGATTCTTATGTATAAACAAAAAAGAGTCTGATAAAATTATTAGCAAAATAGTCTTCCCCTTTTCATACACAAAAAAAAAAAAAAATCATCGCTAATATGGCGACAAAAATTAAAAATCCGCCAGTGGAGCAACATAATAAAGTTGCGTAACACGATAATGTTTACCTATTTATTTATTTTTTTATATAATAATCACTATGCTAATTTATCATACAAACAAATGAGCCTCTGTGTGTTACTGCACTTGCACGCTGTCGAACAGAAATATTTGAAAAATTCAAATTAATATTTAAATAAATAAATAAAAATATGTTTAATGGGAAATATATATAACCATAAAAAGATTAGTTGTCTAAAATACGGCAGAAATAGCGCTCATAGCATATATTGTTACAAGGGATTAAGTCTTATTGTTACAATGGATTAAGTCTAAAATGGTGACAAAAATTCAAAAGCCGCCAAAGAGAACTATATTAAGGCTGTACTATCAGGTTTACAACCCATGAATTATATATAAACACAAAAAATTAATTGTCTCATACGACAGACGTAGCCGGTCACAGCATATTGTAATATTTGGCGTGAAATTGCTGTCATTTAATGGTTGATTGGATAAACAAAATAAACGTATGAAATAACGTAAAAGCAAATATTATGTTCTCTAAACCCAGTTACATTTGAGTCCAGTCCGAGTTACATGTGAACAACACGTATAGTGTTGTTCACATGTAACTGGGATTCAAATATAAAAGGGAAACTCCAATTTTTTCGATACTATCTATTTCGAAACTGTTATATAATAAGCACCTAAATGGAAGCTCATTGGTAAACTATTCTCGCAGGTAATAGGGACAAGCGCCCGAGTTGCAGTGGATGACCAAATCGCTGCCGAATGCAGCAGGGACCTGGAGCGAGCTTTTGAACAATTTCAGTAATTATTTTATTTTATTTTTATAAAGCTATATAGAAAAGAGTTTTCTTTAAATTTAGTGGCCAGCGAAGCGGGCAAAGCCTGATAGTAAATAATTAAATACCCTAAATTGTAAAATTTTATAATTTTTATGTATAAAGCCTCTAAAAGAACTTATTTCAGCCTATTTATTATTCATATAATAAATTATTACAATAAAATATTAATAACTTTATAACCGGCGTCCCCAAATGTGTTGTAATTTTTGGGGGACGAAGGTTGATTTCGGGGACTGTCCTCGAGATACGAGGACATATGGTCAGCCTACCTTAAAGAGAAATGTTGTAAATTGTTAACTTTATTACTTAGTGCCGGTGTATAGCTGAAAGCCGATAATCTATCCAAGAGACCATGGGAAGTGTCTTTTTAAAAAATTCTAGCTCATGTTTTAGCAAGTTTCAGAATAAACCTCGTAAAACTCCAATGGCTAGACTGATATGTGCAACCAGGATTCGAAAATCAGCATCCCGCCTAACATTTTTCAGAGCCGAACATATCGGCCACTACTGAGGTCCTGTATTATCTAATTATTTTCCCCTCTGATGTGAAAATTGATTAAAAGATATTAAAGTTTAATTAAATATACATGAAGTCTAAAGAAGTATTGTAAATATCTCTTTGGATAAAACTCTCAATATAGAAAAAAAAAAAATCGCATGGCAGATTTAAGAAACGAGAATTTTCAAATCTAAGTGAAAACATTGTTTTCGAAATAAAGAAAAAAGACTGAAAATTTGATTTTCCAACTTTAAATTATTAGTTGTCATTTACTCTATCTTACAAAAATAGATTTTTTACTTGTATTTATTATCAGTTAAAACTCACCAAATACTTTAAAGGTTAAAAAATTGAACAACACTTAAAATAATGACAGAATATCATTTAGTTTTGAATTTTTTTTTTCTTTTTTTTTTTTTTTTAAAGAGAGCAGTGTCAATATATTAACTTAAATAACGTAACTATGTCGAAACCTAGTATGCTTCGGTCATCACAAACCTTTCTTCAATATTATTCTATATAACAGCGCTATTGACTGTTTAACATTCACAAAAGTTTAATCATAGCTTTTCGCTTCTTATATAAGGAATTTCGTGCAATTTTAAACAACAGATACTCAGATGCAGCCATGTGAAAAATCTTAAAAAATTAAATCAACGTTGCTTTTTATACTGGTTATCTCACGTATCAAAGCTGGTACATTTATATACTGAATACATTGAGATTTAACCTCCCTATTCAGCTTCTTTATTCTATCTATTCATGATCTATATGCACCCAAGTTGAATCAGCGTTAGAGTCCTGCATCGGGTCGGGTAACCCGATTTTACCCGAACCCGACCCGACCCGCGGGTCGGGTTCGGATCGGGTCGACAGAATTTTTTATCTTGCGGGTCGGGTTCGGGTCGGGTTGACTGATTTTTTTTTCGTGCGGGTCAGGTTCGGGTCGGGTTGATTGAATTTTTTTTCTTGCGGGTCGGGTTCGGGTTCGGGTCGGGTTTGGTTTTCAACAAGTCGGGTCGACTTGAGAACACATTTCAAAATATTTTTTACAATTATAAACATAAATTTATAGGCATGTTTACAACTATGTAACTAATTTAAACATTCTGCACATACTAGACATGTATCGGTTGGTTGGTTGGTTGGAGGATTTAAGGCCGATCGACTCCAGATGTGTCCTAGGCCTATAGGGAGATTGCCCTCCGTTTGAATCTTTCTAAGGGGTCCTAGCCCCTATTTACGCGTTTTTCGGAAGAAACCACGGAAAACTCCGAACGGCTAGGTCGATGAGTGCGACCTGTGATCGAACCCGACACCTCCCATCTACTAACTTCAAGCGCAGAACCGCTCGGCCGCTCGTGGGCAGACATGTACCGGAGCTCCTATTCGTATCCGCGGATATCCGCCAGAAAAATAGATCCGTATTTGTCTCTGGATCTGCTTTGTTTTCTTCAATGGAACTAATATGTATCTTTTGTAGAAATTGTATGAAAATGAGAAAAGTATTATAAATCTTTCTCGACTGTTGGTAATATATAAATTAAAGAAATACAAATACAGTATAACCTCGCATTTGCATTCTGGAAATTGAAAAGATTTCGCAGTTTAAAAGTTTTTTTTTTTTTTTTTTTTTTTTTTTTTTTTTTAACTTTCTTCTATATTTAGTAGAAGAAAGTATTAGATTCTATCAACTTTTGGTGTCAACCGCTCGACGGGTGGCACTGCTATACAGCGATTTCTGCAATTTCAGGGGCGACTATATCTCAGGTTCTGTTGCGTATAATCCATGAAAACTTAATATGTATGAAGGAGAGATTATGAGACATTATGCTGACTCAGTTTGAACGCTTGTTGGCCAATAGGTGGCGTTGTTATACTGCAAATTTCATCGATAACAGGATGGCTATATCTCAACTTCTATGCCATATAACTGTACGAACCATGATATGTGAGATAACCATTATAAAAACGCATTGTTTAAGAAGTTATTTATAGACGATAAAACTGTCTCTCTTTGGAAATTTAGTGTTAGATTTCCCTAAGATGAAAATTATTTGCATTCATCACGTTAAACTTTTTAATAATAGTTTTAATAAATTATTCGTACTTAGTGAATTTGGCAGAAAATGTAGAAGAATGTCTTGTGGTGACCACAACATACTAGTTTTTTTTTATAATTTACCAACTGTGTGACAATGAAAATTTACTTTATTTTATATCATGTTATACCATTTTACCTTGTTTTGCATGATTTTTAGATGAATAAGTAATGTTGATTTATTTTTCGGGTTTCGGGTCGAGTTCGGGTTAGATAAGTCGGGTTTCAGGTCGGGTTCGGGTCGCAAAAAGTTCTCTGTTGCGGGTTCGGGTCGGTTTTCGGGTTGATGAAAATTTTTTTGTCGGGTTCGGGTCGGGTTTCGGGTTGATGAAAACTTTTTTGTCGGGTTCGGGTCGGGTTTCGGGTTGATTTAAAATTCATCTGTCGGGTTCGAGTCGGGTAAAACCCGACCCGCGCAGGACTCTAATCAGCGTTATACCAAGTTTTGTGCAATTATATGCAATTATATGCAATAGAATCTGAGGCTTAGCTTTCCTGTTCACGGGGAAAATAACACCAATTTTAGCAAGTATGGACAGAAATTGTGCCAACATTATGTTTCATAATGCCCTTTGATTTCATAATGACATATCAAGTTTTGTTCGATTTTTCACAATAGGACCTGAAATATAGCTTTCTCTTAAATTGAAGAAGTCGAAATATACCAGCGCCACCTGTTGAACGATTTGCACCAAAAGTTGATAGGCACCAATATGTGTCAAGATGCAACTACGTATAAATTTAAATGAAATTCTGTGCGGTTGTTCCTGAGATACTATTGCCAGAACGTTTCTGCCGCACACATGCACAGAGATAGGTGAACAGACATTTTCTAAAAATAGTCAAATCGTATCCTGAACTTCTGAAAACATGTAAATATATAGAAAACCAGAATTTTTTACGAATGTAACACTTTTTTCTATTGGATAGGTATTGAAGAAAATAATAATACTTATAGCTTATTAATATCAACTAACTAATAATGTCAAAGCTGAAAAATAATGTTAAATACGTATATTTTTTTTTTCTTTTCAAATTTTCATTAAAATATTACTTTAATGTTTTAATCTATTTCATGATATTCCAACTTTTTATAGTTTTTTAACATATAAAAATTATTTTTCGAATTTAAAGTGCACGTTTTTGTCCTTTCATTGAATAATTCATAGATAACTTTAAAAAATATATCATGTGATATCTAGAAGAAAATAAATTCTCAGCTTTAGCTTTTGAAATCTTCAATCACTGATATAAACCCGCATTTTCTTTAGACTTCGTCTAATATATCAACAGACTGATACTATTTTACACAGGCATGTCTAATATTTTCTTAGCACTAGAGATATTCGGAAAACTTTGGAAGTTGAACAATGTTTTTCGTAGAATATTGCCTACCTCATTTGAATATTCCAAAGCGATATTATTCCCATGGTGTTAAAGAATAAATTTAGAATACAAAAGAAGAGAAAGGGTAAATATATCTGAGAATAGAGGAATCTATGGTATCTTTACTAAAAATCAGTGTGATTCTTCCATGATTGCAGAAGCAAACAAAAATGTGATTGAAGTTGATTGAAGAAGTTTCACAAGTATCTTTTGCTTTAGAGAAAGTTTTTTTTTCTTTGGTAAATTGCTTTTCAAAATATGTTTGGCAGCTAAGATTTATCATTCTTTTGAAGATTTTAAAATAAAATATATACTTTAAGTTTTTTGGAATTTTACCATGCATTTCTTTATAAAAATTCTTATGAGTTATGTCATTAGAAATACTAGTTCATACATAGGCTATTACAAAATGCATTTTTTATCATGAATTTAAAAGAGAAAAAAATAGACATAGTGAATGTGAGATAGAAAAATAAAGAACATAGTAAACAAAATACATAAATGAGAAGTGGAGTTTCTAGTACCAAAGTCTTTCCTTAAATATACAAACACTTTTTATATCATGTGTTGTAATGCAGTCAAACTTACCTGATACTTCAGATTTACCACAAAATATATCAAAAGAATTTCTTCGTATACCTATTCTCTTTTTTGAAAGTTTGATATTAAAATCATAGGTTCTTACAGATAACATTGGCCTAAAACTCTTTTCTCTTTCTTTCCTTTTCTTTTTTTTTTTCTGCATTTTTTTTTTTTTTTTTTTTTTTTTTTTTTGAAAGAAGTGTCTTTTAATAAAACCTTTTAATAATATACTCTGAATACGTTTTTGCGATCAGGAGAGTTTCTTCACATGCGTTGAATCAACGAATTTAGTGTTAAAACAGGGGTGATAACGCTTGTGAGAAAGAAAAAATAAGTTTTAAGAGAACGCGGAAGGATTAGATGTTTACCAAATCTGTACTGACCAAACGTCTCCCTTTTCTGGGGACAAATGGGAACTTCCTTTTTTTGAAGGCATTTTTCTAAGTTTTAAAAAAAAATTTTAGGAAGTAAACTATTAATCCGTAATACTTAAGTTTTAATCTTTATTTATTAAGAATGAAAAAAATCCTCCATAATAGGACAATTGTAGCAATTTTTAACGCTTCTCTATTATAAAGGTACTTTGATCTGGTCAGCCTAACCAAATCCCAACATGTCTGTGAAAATGACAACCTTCTAACAAGGAAACGTTCTTAAGTTAAACTCATAGAATTCAACGAAAAAATTTACAGGTGGTACTAGATGGCGCAAAATATCTGCAATGAAAAAGTTAGCTGCTTATTTTCAATAGAAAAGAGGTAAAAAAATAATAAAACTCAACATTTTAAAAGTCAAATGCAACCCTACTTGGCGAGGATGCAGAGAAAAGCGCCAAGTTCTTAAATGAGCTGCCCATGTGTACTCCGTCGCCAATTTATGCTAACTGGAAGGTTCTGTTAACCCCGATTCAATTTACAACATTCGTTCTACACTTTTCCTAATGAACTTAAGAAGCTAATTTTTAGGGTATGAATTTCCTATAAGTTCTAATAACGCCTGTACCAATTTCATCGAATTCTATGAGTTTAGATAAAGAACGTTTCCTTGTAAGCATTAGAATCGTTGCTGTGCTAGGCGCGTGAAAAGTGGTTGTAATGTAAGTTCTTCAAAAAAAAAAAAAAAAAAAAAAAAAAAAAAAAGGGCATTTATCGATATTTAATGCTACAAAATATTAAATAAACACGTTAACACCGATTTTATATTTTTAATAAAAGTGAATAAATAGAAAATTTTTCGTTAAGTATAGATCCTAATACTCAGTTTTATTATTAAATAAAAAAAAAATAGAAGTTTTAATAAATGCAGATTTTTTTTTTATTATTCTTTTACTTTAATTGGATTCTTTCCATTTTTTTTTTTATTGTATGTATGTATGTATATAATTTTATCAAGATGTCAAGTGAGATGTTTAAAATTCTTTACAAACAATCTAATGGTAAATAAAAAATATAGACATTTGCTTCTAATTATATTTTTTAAATAAAACCCTATATAAAAATAAAAAGATAAACAGCCAAATAGGTTACAACCTGTTTACTAAAAACAGAAAGTTGTAAACATGTGTATTATTTAAATATTTTTCTCTGAGAAATAATTTTTTATTGCATTGGTTTAAATATGTAAATATATTTTAGAGAAAATATCCTTATTTTAAGTTGTTTAAAAAACTTATACAGCTATAAAAGAGGCGAATAATATAGATAAAATAATAAATATTCATATATTTATATATTTATTTATAATTGCCGAAACGTCAGTAGAAGTTTCCCTGTTGAGACTCAAAAGATTTTGGGTTCCGTCTGTATATATATTTGCCTCTTTGCCTGTTTGTCGCGCGATAGCAGCCGCAAACTCACGCTATTGACTTGCAATTTGGTACACATGCTCATGAGCCCCATGGAATGAGCTGTATAGTTTTGAGTACGTATTCCATTTGCAGTTCGTGTACAGGGAGACGCCAAAGCTTTCCTTATCATTACGTCCTATGGAAAGAATTTGTATGTACCACGATAGCGGCCGCAAAAATCACACTATTGAATTGCAATTAGGTACACATGTTCATGAGCCCAACAGAATTAGCTGTATAGTTTTGGGTGTGTATTCTATTTGTAGTTCGTGTACACGGATATACCAAATTTTTATTATCATTACGGCCTATGGGCCGAATTTGTATGTACCACAGCAGCGGCTGCAAAAAACCCCCGATTAAGTTGCAAATTAGCACACACGTTCAGGCTCTGTATAGAAATAGCTGCATAATTTTTTATGTCTATATTTTTACGAATTGTGTACAAAGACACGCCAAAATTCTTTTGATCAAGGCATATGGGGGGGGGGGGATTTCGTTTAAACGCATTTTAAACATCATTACTTTGCAATCAACAAAATGAAACTAGCATACATTAGTGAGATGCTTTAACTTAGTTTTCTGCCGAAAATATGTTATCTTGGGCTTCCTAATTAATGTACAGGACCGTACAAAAATGTTCTGACAATGTCATGTAATCGTCCAAATTATGCTAAATTTCGAACGATTATTCATGAAAAACGTAGAATAAGCTGAATAGTTTTTGCTGGTGTATACAGTGTTTATGGTTCATTTACAGAGACACGCAAACGAATTTCGCGACATTAGAGCCTATGGACAAATTTTTATTTAAGCGCACTTTAATGCGTTTATAATGCATTGAACATAATGGAATTAACATACATTATAAATATGCTTAAAATACTTTACTTTAAAAAAAGGGTATGTATAGACTAAATAATTTATTTATAGAGCCACACAAAAGAATTCCGATGACGTCTGTAATCATCCAAATGATGTCAAATTAGGTTGAAATGTTAATGAGTTATAATGAATTAAATAGTTGTATTCTGTTTAGTGTATAAGTAATTATTATCACAGTAATTATTACTGTGGCTGATTTTCTGGGATACATAAAAGAATTCCGTATTATTGCAGCCTATAGTCGGTATTTCTTAAAAGATATTTTAACATGGTTACATCCCATTAAATATAATGAAATTTTATTACAAATTTAAAATCATGTTTTTCTGTTGAAACGTGTGGGCATAGAATTGGTAATTATTTTACAGAGTTACACAAAATAATTTCGATATGCTATGTAATCTTTTTAGATGATATTTGGTACAAATATTTATGAATTTCTGGGAAATAATACAAGACTGTCAGTTATTAAGAATACATATATATGATATTCAGTCAGATGTAGAAAGAGAGATACAGGGGGGCGGTTAGGGGGCTGCAGCCCTCTCAGGAACGTATCTGTTATTGTTGCAAGTTAATCGAATCAAGATATATATATTTATATTATATAATAAGGAATAAATAAAAATGACCTGTTAAATAATATGTGATGCAAATTAGACATTGAGGCTCCTAATCTGCAGATCCACTAGTTATAAACCTGGCATATTTTTGGTACGGTAGTAACGTTTATAAATTTAGTTTACTGCAATATTTCAAACTTCTGAAGTGTGAACTTGAATTAATTTCAAATAAAATATAATAATTTTGCTTTGGGAAAAGGTGAGACTAATGCAGAATCTCAAATACATAATGTTATATTTTTATTTATCCGTCAAAAAATAACTATTGTTTTCAAATTATTTTATTAAATAAGTATAATTCTACTACATTTTTTTTTTTTTTTTCAAATTTTCTTTCAATACCTAAATTGCGGTTTTTGAAAAACTATGTGCACACCTGAAATCTGTTAATGTCGTTTACTTTTACAGTTTTTAGAAAGATATAAATTAAAAGAAAAATTTCTATGTAAATAGGTAAACAAAGTGAGATGAATTTAGAGACAAATATAATGCATACATTGCAAAGTAATTATAATTATTTAGCAAACTAAAACTAGTTTGAATGTAGATCTAACTACGTAAAATAAAACATTGATTTGATAAAAGTTATTTAAATATACTTTACAACTTTAGTATAAAATTACATATTTCAGTTCTTAAACTTGAAAGCCAAATAAAGCTATTACTACACTTTATTTAAAAGTGTAATAATTGTTATTAAAACTTAGAAATATAAACCTTATTTAACAATAAGCCTTAGATTAGTATGTATACTCGTATTAGTGCATTATTTGATGATAATTATTAGGCAAAGACATGTATAATTATGCAAAAGTAATTTTTGCAAAGTTATAATTACTGAAAAATATTTGTTTAAATGTAATGATATATTTTCTCTCGAAGAATTTTCATTGGGCACGCAAAAAGGAGATTTGAATGATGAATCGTTCTTTTCAACAGTAATTTTACAAATGTAAGGCAGACTTTGTTGTCTACGAGAATATGACATCTGGAAAACAGAATCAACAAGATCACCTGCAGAATATAGGTTTAAAGTTTTAAAGTACATTAAAGGAATTCATCATTTAAAATTCTTTTTCATTTATTTATTTATTTTATTTTTTAAATCAAGAGTATTTCATTATTTCATTTTTATAGTTTTGTTTACTTAAATATATAAATAATTCAGTAGAGTTAGATTTGAATTTTAAAAAAATGTAGGAGTGTGTTATAAATTTATAATTTTTTATTTCGGAAAACAAAACTAAAAATGACTATTTATTTTTTTATGATACTCATGTATATTTAATGATATTAATATATCAAAATCAAACATTTATAAGTTTTATTGTTTTAAATTCAAGTTCGAGACACATTGCATATTTATAACTCCACATAATAATAAAAAACGTATTTTTAACTTAATTTGTATATTAATTACATTCGTTAACTAAATTTTAATAATAATTTTCATTAAAATCATAAATCAAACAAATTAAACTGGGTGCAATAAAAATTTATTGGGTATAATGAAAAATTATTTTAGACAATTAATGTAAAGCGTACTCTAAGGTATTTGGATAAATCTAATAATTGTAAATCATTAAATGCATAACATAAAGATTATTTTCAACATTATCGCGTTTTCAATATGAAACTTATAAGGATATTATTCAATGCTTTATAGGAGTTTACTTGGTTTTAAAAAACTAATATGATAGCATTTTAAAACATTAATATGTGAGAACTATTTTATTTATTTATTTTTATTAACCGGATATGGCATATTACTCCCTAGTGCATATTGCGTACGTTAGCATCGTGAACGAACGCACTAAATGTGTGCAAATTGTTTCACGAGAATTAGAAGGACCACTTTTTAGTTCCCCGTTGCCTTCGGTAGCACCTTTCTCGAAATGTGATTTTTTTTCTTTAAAAATCTTTAAACCGATAAATTGAGGGTCGGATCTGAGTCTCTGACTGATTTAAGCAGTCTTATTCAGGCACTAGTGCATCACAGTATTTTATTTATTTATTTATTTATTTATTTATTATTTACTTTTTTTTTTTACCTACTGATATATACACTGCATGTGCAGATTGTCAATTTATTTATTTATTTATTTATTTATTAATGTAAAACAAAAGAAATGTGTAAATATTTCTAATATATATATATATATATATATATATATATATATATATATATATATATATATATAATTTTCATCCTTATGTAGATATGAAAATTTAAAATCTGTTATAACTTCAGTTTTACTAGAAATTTGTCTCAATTGTATGTTTAATTTTTGAGGTAAAAATTGATTTCGATTTTATTTTTTAAAGTTTCATTTTCGATAAAGTTTCCGTATGAAATGTATTATTCAAATGTAATTTTTGATAAAGTTCTATTTAACTATTTTCTTTATTCACGTGTAAATAAATGTGTTTCAATTTAAGTTAAAATATGAACGTACAAAAACTTTGTTTTTATTGTTATTAGCTTAAATATTATAAAGCTATTTATATTACAAAATATTATGATGTTTTTCTTATTAATATATATTCAATTAATTGAACGAAAATAAATTAAATTGTAAACATGGATTCTTTAGAATATTTCTCTTATTTTGGTACCTCTAGTAAATTTTAGCTTCAGTGGTTCGAAACAATGCAGACGGAGTTAATAACTCAGATTTTAATAGTAGAGCTAATTTGTATTAACAGGATTTAATAAAGATTTGTATAACAAAGATTTCTATAGAATTACCGTAGGGGAATCATAAATGTTATGTACTATTTTTAAACTGCTTACTGTTTATATTGTATCCAATTTCCGAAAATATTTCATTCATAATATATACCAACAAAAACACCAATATCTGTTTTTGTAAAGACAAAATGGGATATTGGAGATAAGCGCAACCTAAAATGTTATCTAATGACGTTTTGTACCTTTTCAAAACAACACGAATCTCCAATGGATTTTCTTAGATACTCATTTAATGTACATCGAAAAGTGAATATCGGAGAAGATATCAGAATATTCCTAATAGGTTATATTTCTACATAATCTAACAAAGAGCAAAGCAGATAGGAAAAGCAGATAAAAAATGCATTGAACTGCTGGGAGTTCAGCAATGATTTTACATTCCGTTATTCTGGAAGAGTCTTATTATCCCCTCGAGGCTGAAAATTGATCAAAATAAATAGGATTTATATCTGATTTGAGCAATAGGCATATTGGGAGTGAAATTATGTTGGTTTTCATAAGAAAACAGGTATTTTCTTCTACATTCCCTGGAGTTATTTTAAATCGTTCTGTTTTGGATCAGCTATTAGTATAATGCAAATAGTAAAAGCACATTACACTCAGAATACTCCGTATGTCTCTTGATCTATATTCATGATAAAATAAGTATAAAAGTAAACGCAAATAAAATATTGAGAAAATGAATACGTATGATTGGGATCAATCGGGATATAATACGATAGGAGTGTAGAAGTAATAAGCGATTCCTATATATATTATGTGTACATAAACAGAAAACAAATGCAATATATATGTATATATATATATATATATATATTCTTTTTTTTATTATTATTTTACATTAAAATTTAAGTATTATTTTACTGGCATCAACTTGATATTAATTAGTTAGTAATTATATATATACATATATATATATATATATATATATATATATATATATATATATATATATACATATATTATGAGGTTTTTTTAATGATATATTTTAAATTAATTGACCTAAATTAATTTAAATTCAATATTGATATAAAACAATAGGATTTCAGAAAAAAAAATATATACATGATTTCTATAAATATATATAATAAACGCAATATAAATCTGTGTTTGATATTACTTCAAACTATAAATGCATAAATACTTTTTTCTTGGCATGTGCTTGATTTTAATCATTTTTAGCATATCAGGCGACATTTACGTCTTAGAATTTTTGTTCTTATGATTCGTTCCCCATCGATTACCTTTGCTTTATGATTGAAGTTGTTGTTTTTTTTAACTATTTGACATATGCATTATTTGTCATTTATCTAATAATTTTTGTTATGATATAGTGTATTTTTTCTTTCATTAGATATTTATAAATTTATTGTAAACCACAATATCATTAGCACTTTTCTAATACCGCACAAGCGTTTTCACACAAAAGTTTATTAGTTAAAAATAAACCGCAAAATTGTAAAATGTATTAGCTTTTAATAATACAGTAAAACTCATATTGTCATGGCATTTAACATATAAATTAAACGCACTAACGTGCGTGCCAGTTATCTCCCCAAAATAAAATATTTTTATAAATATTTTTTATTTATTGTTAAATGCATAGTGCATTTTTATATTTCTAAGAAAGCACCAATAAAAATGCTATTTTAACAATAATAAAAGTCAGTCGACCATTTAAAGATTGTCAGATTTCATCATGAAAGGTAAGATATGCATTACGCATTTCTTACACATGCTATGTGCCTAATACATAAAATTGAATTAAATTAAAACTGACATCATTAACTGTAAATACCTGTTGAGCATTTATGAACTTTATAAAATGTAAATATGAATTAATTACTTAAAAAAACATCAATAACAATTATCAAAGTATTTTATTGAATGAAACTTTAAAATATTTTCTTTCCTTCTTGGAACTACACTAGATATAATTATAAAATATAAATTTAAAAAATAATTAATTCTATTTTAAATTTGCAACAAAATAAATAATATTTGATAATGCATGCTATCGATTATAACATATTTATGATTCATTTTATTATGTCTAGAAAATATACACTTTATTCTACCAATTGCAACATATGTTGGAAAAATACATAATTTGCATTTATGAATTCTCTGACATTCTTCCCATAAAAATTCCCCAATGTAAACATAAAGAACACACGGAGGTTTTGCATTATTCACACGCTTACATAAACATAAAAAATTCTGTTTTTGTTCCTTAGACTCAGTACTTCATCACTTATATTTCCTTTTTCTTTTGGAATAAAATAAAAACATATTTGAAATTTTATATGACGTATTTTTTTAGAATAGTATTTTAATTTTATTTTTTTCTTTTAAAAACCACTACTTTAAAAATAAGTACTTAAAATATACATAAAATTTAACTTTAATATGTTTTAGAAATGACTCATTTACGTACAGATAAATTATTATTTACACATACAACGTGAGTTAACGTACATATGAACGTAGTTAAATTAAAAAACAATTGCTGTTATACTTTTACATCTTTTAAACTGAAAAATTCAAAAATCTGTATCAAACATTCTTAAAATAACAAAATTTGTTAAAATTGACTTTTAATATTTATTTTTTAACATTGATTCTATGTCAAGTTGTTGTTATGTTACTTTTTAATTGCCTTATTATTTATAAGAATCACAGACAATGTGTAATTTTAAATATAAATAAAATAAAATATCTGCTTTTCAATAAAAAAAAAATATATATTAAAATGCTATTATTTTAATTAGTGATATACAAAATATTGCAATGAAAACTGGAAAATGTTTTAAAAAGTCAATGGCGCTCATAATAAATATATAAATTTTAATAAAAATGATTGATTATATAGTAACATTTATTTATGCATAAAATTATTAAAAAAAAAAACTTTTAATAATTATTTTCATTTCAATTAGATTATTTTAGACTCATCAGTGACCGAGGTATTCCGCTCTCTGAACTGAGAAATTTGAGGAACGGTTTAAAACGCAGGTCGCTCTCGTATGCCTAGCAATTCAAAGTTTTTTGCTGCTTTCTCCGAAACTAACGTGAATATGGTCATCTTCTCACTCGAAAAACAACATTTCACCCAAGAATAAACAATCAGTATTAACTCCCAAACTATTATTTTTCATTGGATATTTATTAAAAATAATTATAATTTTATTAACAATAAAATATTGAAAAAAAAAAAAAACATAAATTCAATTATCTATTTTTAATGAAAAAAAAAAAAAAAAACCTTAAATATAAATTATTACAGATGATCATTGTATGTTGTCCATTAAAAAAACATTAATTATTTAACCACCTGTTTTTGTAAGTGATGCAACATATCGCATATAAAACATGATAAAAAATAAAGAAAAATAAAAAAATCAGCATTGAAATTACCATCCTAGGGTCGTTTTTAAAATAAGTAAAGGAAAATCAATAAAACCGTAATGCTTTATCATATTATTATTTTTTTCCCTTCTTTCTAAAAAAAAAAAGGGAAAAAATGTAAATAAAAATCCTGGGGCACAGAAAAAGAATCTATGAAATGCAGAACAAATGAACGAATCAGCGATGCCAATGCCAAGTAACCTCAAATTATTTGCAAGAAGATAAAAGATTTCATCCCCAGCAAATGGGATTCGATAGAAATGGTTTTCTGATGCTATATTTCAGGGTTAAAAGATGGATTCCGGACTCTACGATCATTTATTCTCATCCGCCGTAAAAATGCCCGCACAACACTGTTATGTATATTTATCACTGCAGAAAGATGTCTACGGCTTTTTCGGATGACTTGAAAATGTGGCTTTTTTTTTCACTGTCAATTTCCTTTCTTTTCTTTTTTCCTTTTTTTTTTTTTTTTTTTTTTTTTTTTAAGGGAGATTTAATGGTTAGTGTCATAAAGTTAATTGTATTTTAAAGCTAATATATCTTTAAAAAAAAAACAGCAATAAGATAGATAATTCAGCAAATGTTATATTAATGTTACATTAGGATGAATGTTACTCTGAGAAAAAAAAATATATACACCGCCTTCCTCTAGAATGAATAAGTGGCCATTTTCTAAATCCCTTAACTAGAAATATAGATTTCCGAGCTATGCGCATAAGGCACGACAATAAACTGAATAGACGAAATGATCGAGAATTTCTAGTGTACACATTTCTAGATGGGGAAACAATATTCTGAAAACTTTAAATGTTCTGAATCCTTTGTATTGCGAGAGATTCTCGCTTGATTTTCTAGAATTGGGTCATGCACCAAGATTATAGTTGCAGAAACCCGCCTCTTGTAGTCTCATTTATATTCAGATATTTTTAAATAACTTTGCCCTCAAGAATGTAGACAAATGCCCTAGAATTCTAATAGGGGCTTCTAGAACTCGCTTTCCAAGGGGACTAGAAATATAAGGCTGACATGGAACTATTTTTTCTAGAGCTACAACTTAGATTCTAGATGTCAGTTATAGAATTTTTTCTCAGTGTACATACCAAATTGTATGAAAATTTATTGTCTCAGAATCATGTTTGCATTTACTTTTACTAGAAAAAAAATTCGTTAGTATCGAATGTTTAAGCTGTTTAAAATGTTAATGTATAGAAAACCTAAATAAAATACCATTTGCGATTTAAATTTGTAAAACAGTTATACACAAGATTACATATCAAAAGGCAATGCAGAGCTTACAGATTATTTGAATAGGTAAGATTATTTTTATATATTTATAATTGTTAATTATTTTCATATTATATTTATTTTCAGAGTACTATTTCCATAATACATTTATATTCCCTTTCATATTAATTTAGAATGAAGGGCAAATGCTTAGTGTTATATTGATGATTGCATGATAATTGCATTTTCGAAGCTAATATCGATATCATACTATATTTCATTTAAAATGATAATTATTTTCCATTTATTATAAAAGCATTGTATAAAAATATATAGCATCAGAATTAAACTAAAGTATATTATCTCAGTTTTTTCTTTTCTCTTTTTTTATTCAGAACAAATTGTTTGAATATGTAAGTTTTTTTACCCTTTTTACTGCCAATTTCCTTTCATATATTTTAGAAAGAAGGGCAAATGCATAGTGTTATATTTATTATAATTCCATTTCATAGCTGATATAGATATCGTACTATTTAACTTTTAAGACGATAAATGCATCTCCATTTTTTTATGACAGCACGTATCAAAATGTATAGCATGCAGAATTATAACAAAGTATATTATATCAGAGATAAATACCAAAAGTTGTTATGTCAAAATTATATCAGAATTTTATTTGTTGGAATTTATTGTATTAGTAACCACATTAGTAGTTTACCATTTCAGATAAGTTATTTAAAATATCAGGTATTTTAAATTTATTTTTATAATAAAAAGTAAGGTCAAATAACGAGGTCTTTTTTTTTTCTTTTAATTTCAAAATTAAAGGGAAAGTATAATACTATTTACGACTGAATTTTTAAAAAATATATTTAAACAAGTGAAAAACACACATACCTATATAAATCACTCAACTAAAAGTTACAAATATATAGAAAGGAAAAAGGATTCCTACAATATTTTTGATAGATACGATTGTGTACATAGCACTTTTAATCAGGTTTATGGTCCTGTTACAAAAAAAAAAAAAAAAAAAAAAAAAAAATAGTTAACTGTTTTAAATGGCAAAATTGCTTTTTTTTCAAAGAATAAAAAAGGGTAAAATGTAGAAAAATGTGAAACAATAAAACTTTCTACAAAAGGTAAATACTTAAAATTGTTATTTCTTTGTGTCAGTTAAAATAGACATGTTTTGATATACATGAATATGTACATCTTTTTTATTCAGTTTTTATGTTCAGGTTACAAAAATAATTAACAATTTTAAATGTCATAGTTATTTCACTCATCGAATAAAAAAGTGCAATATATAAAATGCGAACTTATATTTCAAACAATAATAATATTTTCAAAAGGTAAATGCTTAAAACTGTTACATGCAACTTTTTGTGTCCATTTAAAATAAGAGATTTTTTTTTTCTGCATTAAGCTTCAAACAGTTTTTAAAATATAATATACACCTGGAAAAAAAAACAGTATGTTGCGCAAAATTTTAAGTAAAATTTCCATGACATTAAAATATAAATGAGTATTTGGCTGGCTTGAACACGTTATTTTTTTTTTCTATTTTTTCTTTTGTTCAGCCATGAGAAGAAAGAGGGAGAAGATAAATTAGCTAACGTTCTGAAATTAGCCCTTTGACTTTGATACAATTAACTTTGTTTTCTTTTGTTCTTGAGGGTTTAATTAGCAAGAGAAATAAATACTTGAAGCAACTTCTTATAAGAATACTAAAAGTTATTTTATTTAGATTTCCGGTGATAAAAGAAAATGACATTTATGATTTTGATGTATGCTTGCAATAAAAACAAATACTCGTTATCTTTTATAGCAATATTAAAAAAAAAAAAAAAAATGAATACCTAGAGTGTTTTTTTGTTGCATTTATTTGCTATTTACATAATAAAAACATCTCATAAGTTATAAATTATTCAAGTTTTTATTTTTCATTTTTTTAACGTGTGCTAAAAAACTTTCTTTTGAATTACATCCACTAATTTAAAATGTCACTTTATATCACATTTGTCCTAGTGAACTAATGAAACATCATAGTTAAAGAAAATAAAAGTGCGTTTATTTTTATGAAAAAACTGTTTTGCTTTTACTACCATGAAACTTTCCTTTATACTATTGTAATATATTTAAACAGAAAAATAGTGTTTTTTCCTCACTGAATTTGATGGTTTGTATGAAACAATACCTTAAATTATATATTATTAAAAAAAGAATAAACTGAATACTTTGATAAAGAATCTAATCAAAAAGACTTTCAAATTCTTTAAGAGCTCCATTAACAGTAAGTAAACTAATAAAAAAAAATTCCTTAAATGAATTTATTATTATAAATATATCTCCAAATATCTGAAGCAGTAAAAGAAATATTTAAAAATATATATATAAGAATAATTCATTGTGAAAATTGTTTAAATTTGTAATAGTTTTAAAATATTTTTTTTTTTTTTTAAATATTAACCATCTATTTCAAAACTTATAAAAAAAAAAAAACTCAGCTTTATTTTTAAAATAAGTAAATTATAAATTGTAACATTTATTTCAAATATCAGTTACGTTTAGAATTTTAATATTATCTTATACATAGAAATATTTCATTAACATGTGAAATAAGTCTTCATTTCTAAATAAAACTATTTTGCATCGCAAAGATACTAAAAAACTTATTTTTGTGTAATGTGTAATCGTTTAAATAAGGACGCTTTTCGTAACCCTAGGAAATACCTTATAAACCTCGATACTTAAATTTATAATAAGAGACGCCGGTGTTTGTGGGAAACTGTTAAATCACGGCTTGGATTGAGGGTAATTGAGTTTGGCGCGACATGGATTATTGTTGCCGCCAAACTTAATACCATAATAAAGACATTCATTACGGCAATACTTTTTTTAAAAACAAAAATGGCTCGATAGCAGATCTCAAGACAGACGATTCAGGATATCGAAGGATTTTAACAGTAAGTCTTTATAAGTCTGTGTTACAAATACAACAGAGTTGCAACAAATGTTATTGTAATTGAAATTCTGTCTTGGAAGATATAAGATTATATCTACGTATATGTTTGTGACTCCTAATTAAAACTATAATTAAATTACCGTATTATAAAGATCAAAATGTAATTTAAAATTCAAAATTGCATTCTATTAAATCTAGTATTGAATATACATAATTTTAGGAGGATAAGTAATTTGTAAAGTTGTCTCTAAAATAAATCATTTTAAAATTAGTAGATCTATTTTTAGAACTAATTTATATCTAATTGAATGTTCGCTTATTAAACTTTCAAATATATTTGTATGATTATAAAATGAATTAATAATGTTGTTGTTTGCATTTTGCATTTTATACAAAATTGTGTTCCACCTCACATCACCAGATCAGTGTAGAGACCCTAATTACAATCATTCGATGATGAACAAGTAATAAACAGGAATATTATAGTTTTTTCTGGTTTGTTTACTAACCCTTTTTACTAATTTTTCAAAACAACTGCGAAAAAGCAAAAGCCAATCCAGAAGATGCTGGACTTCTTGTTATATGCACTATAAAAATTCTGTGAAAAAAGTAAAAAATCTCTAAAATTTTGCTACATTTTTTTTTTTTTTTTTTTTTTTTTTTTTTTAAGATTACACTTCAATCTGTGAAAAGGCACATTTTTTCTGTAACCAGATAAAACAGTTAATCATTAAGACGGATTTTCTATGATGGGTACATGTATATATACATTAATTCGAATAGTATCAAATCAGGATTGGGGTGTGTTAATTATGAAAATAAGATGTGATTTCGTTGCTATCGTTGTTTACAAAGAGGTGGACCCCGGTTCGATTCTATCTGTCGAATTTAATTTTTGTCAAATTGTTTTTTTTTTTTTTTTTTTTTTTTTTTTTTTTTAATATAAATGCGAGTATTTTTACATTTCGTCTTACTACAAACTCTGTTGTATACGAATATTTCCGGTATTGTCATAGAATGAAAAATTTGTTTCAACGTATTTTTCCATATATAGCATACTTATATTTTCTTGAAACTTTGTTGTCAAAAATTTTTTGTAACTTGTACCAGGTTTCCTTCTGCAGTAGATTGCATTGAACAATCATTGGTAATAGCAAGCATCTTAATTTATATTACATAATTATACATGTATTATATATTATATGTTATATGAAAGTATCTTATATCAGGGGGGACGTAACCAGCCCTCGCTACAGGGACCCGAGCCCAATTCCCTTCTAAGCTTCGTCTACTTTTTCTAGTCTCTTTTGTCCTTATATTACTACCGATATTAGCCTTTTATTAATCCTATTTTTTTTTCCCACATGCTTGTGATTGTGAGTTATTTTTTTTTATCCTGTGCTTTTTTGAATGAATTTTTACTCTTTTTACTCTTTTTTCTCGTTTTTTTTTTTTTTTTTCTTTTAAATCTCTATAGTTTGATTTTTTTTATCTACTATTATTACTACTACACTTTAACATGTAGAAAACCAGGAAGAAGGACTAAAAATCCATAGAAAAAAACATGGGATGAAAACTAAAAAAACTCCCAATCACAAGTGCGTGTGTGGGTGGGGGGGGGAGCTAACACTGGAAGTAATGTAAAAAGTGATTAGAAAAATTTATCGAACCTCTCACAGTCCTGAAGCTATCGTCGAGGTTTTGCTACGGCTCTCCTAATCTGTTCCATCATATAGCAGTTATCAGGGGAGTGATTAGATAAATATAATCAATCTTGTTATTTGTACATAGGTACATTCTGATAAATTACAAGCCTCGTATTTATCTCTACGTGATATTTTATGAAGTTCCTGTTCCTTTTAAAAGGTGACTTCTGAAACTACTAATATTCCTTTTATAGATAAGTTTTCTTTCCATTTCTTTTTCTTTTTTTTTTTAAATCGTAACTTGTTCTTCTTTAAATTATTGTAAAATGTATTACATTACATAATAATTTTGACATAAACAGTGTAGAATATAGTCGGATGAATGATAATATTATTTTCCTTCTTAAAATATTGAAATCAGTTTTATGTTTAAAAGATTACTTTTGATTGTAAATTCTGGTCTTATACATTTTTTACAAGTGTTTAAATAAAAAGAAAAGAAATCAAGGAGAAAATAAGTAGACTTTGCATCTTATTCAAATAAACTTATAAATAAAGGTATCGAAAATTAACTAATTAATAATACAAGTCATACTATATATCTAAATTTTTATTTTTAAATTTAAGAGTAAGTTTCTAATGTTGGATTTAAGAAAAAGTAAGTTATTAATTTTTTTTTGTAATAAGAGAATATATATATATATATATATATATATATATATATATATTGTATAATTTAATATTTTTGTAACACTCAGCAAACAAAAGATAGATGAAAATACCAAAATATAAATAAATTTTAAATGAGATTTATTTCGAATAAAATTATTGTCACGGTGATAATTTAATGTGAGTACCAATGTTTCGTAAAAACAAGTTCAAGTACTTACGCAGAAGAGAAATGACACAGACATAAAAAATATTATCTATATATTTTTTTAAACTATCTTTATAAAAAGTTTTTCGATAGAAAAGAATTAAAAAGATTAAAAAATAATTTTACTGTTGAATAATTAGCGCATAAAAAGATGAAAAAGTCTAATATTTTTTTAATATAAAATAATCACTTTTTAGCCTTATTTCATTCAGAAAACTTTCTTTAAAAGTTTTGATACATATATATATATATTACCTTATTAAAATATTTGTAGGAAACTTACCTTTAATGATTATGCATATTTATAAGGATTTATCTTCAGGAAAACAAACGATTTTGAACCTGAAAAATTAATAATTACCATAAATAAGATATTTAAAAAGCGAAAATTACTTAAAATATGAAACATGAAATATATATATATATATATATATATTTAACAATACATAATTTATTCTCATAATGTTAAAAATATACAAATGTATATATATATATATATATATATATATATATTATTAAACAATCAGAATTTTATTAAGATAAAATTGCCATTGAAGGAAAAATAATTTTCAGCATTAAATGTTTAAAATGTAAAATTTTGCAAAAATTTATTTATAAATTATAAAAGAAACTTGAATAAATTAGAGCTAGAATTCAATGCAGAAATAGTTAGTAAATAAAAAAAAGTACTTATTATTACGCAAAATAAAGTATATTTTATTCTGCGTCTTGTGATCTATATATGTATATTTTTTTATCAATACGTTATTTCTATTGTGTTTTCTTTATAATTTTCATTTCAGAAAACTTTTAAATGATATTCACCTTATTTTTTAAATTTACTAATAGATTGTTTTTAATTGTTATATTTTTGTTAATAAAAATCTTTTGAAGCAAAATGTAATAATAAATTATGATTAGTAATACAATTTTTTATTAAATTGCTATTACTATTGTTATTTATTTATAAAGTTTCAAATTTGTTCATTTAAAGAATGAGTTATAAACTTAAAAATCTATTAGTTATTGTAGATTAAAAAAAAAAAAAGAGAGAGAGAGAGAGAGAGAGAGAAAATAGTAAATAAAAGTATTTTTCTGCTCTTGAAATATTTTGGCAAAACGTTCACCTGTAAAAGTACCTTGCATCCGTAATAATTAATTTTTTTGCTTCCATTAAACTTTAAACTTATAATTTATAATGATACCACTAAATTAAAACTAAATGCACTTTCATTTTATTACAAAACTGTAAAATTGACATAAAAGTATGAATTTACATTTAACTGCTTTCGTTTTATTTTAGAGATGTTCACTAATCCTTATTTTTCAAGTATCCACAAATATATTTCAGTACTCATATTACAAATAAGCTTTTTTGTAACGAACAGAAAAAATAATAAACTATTTTTAATAATAAATATTTCCAAATCTGTCTTTATTTTATGGAAGCTAAAGCTAAAGCCAATTGTTTGTTGAGATATTTCGACTTTAAAAACATATTACGTTTCAAAATTAAAACGTTATTTTCGGTTTAAACCGGGAGAAATAAATAAAAACTGCAATTTCTATTCTTTCCCTCGTACTTAATCGATGTTAGGACAAACAATGCAGCTAATATGACGCTCCGTCCCAAATAATTAATAAAAGGAGTCTTCGCATTTTCGTACGCAAAGCAAATAACGCCGAAATAAGAAGATACACATTATGATGGGCTGCATCTTTTATTATTATTTTCCCTCAACAAATTTATTATTAAGATTGCTTTATTCCCTGATGCGCTATGCTAGCGTTATCTTTTTATTCATCATGTTATTTCTTAAGAAGTAACATTCTTTTTAGTTAGTGAACAACAGAGGGATATATTTAAAGATAAAATCAGAATTTTAGATTCATTATGAGTTGAGAATTTAACATTTGTTTATAATTTATAAAAATGATACTTTGTTCTAAAGCTAAAAATTTAATGTTCTAAAATAAATTAATGGCTATGTGGTTGTTATTACATAATAGAATGAGATTTTTCTCATTAAAGAACATTTATCTTTTAATGAGAACAAAGAATTATTATTTAATTATTTTGTACTTATTTTCATCATGTAATTAATGTTAATAGATACATATAATAAGGATTCATTTATTAAAAGCATAATTAGGTTTTATTATTTTGAATAACATATTTGGAAATTAATTAATAATTCAGGCGTAATTGATAGAAGCTTTTAATTAATTTGCATAGAAGTAAAATCAGGTAGCATTAATTACATTATGGCAGCGCAGCAACTAAAAAATGTTTTTCAGCTAATATCATGTCTTTCAATTTATATTTCTAGTTACTTTGTATAGGTAATAAATAATACATTCAAAGCTTAAAAAGAGGGTAATCAAAAACATAGAGCATAAATATCAAAAGTTCGTTACTAAAACCCTAAATAGGAAGCATTGTGTAAGAAATTCAGGCTCATATGTGCATCAAAAAATATTTCTTAAAGGTTTTAATCGAATTTTTTATTATTTAGATAGTATTTCTGTAACAGATTCTGTAATTTATTTATTTATTTATTTATTACAAACGCGTGCAAAACACGTGTCAATATGTAATCTGTCCATTAAGGATCCAGAGTCACACAGACAACAAACCGGAGAGTCTTTTAGTCCAGTTCTAAAAAGATGAGCATTGAGACAATTGTGTCCTGTTAAAAGACGAAAAGTGGCAAAAGCAAAACTTCGTGGGCGGTCTAGAATAGACGTTCCGCTATCCCAGAGATGTTCCCAGGCCTTTCCCCTAGCTAATGTAGTTAAATTCAATTCAAATCTTTTCTCAAATATCATTTTGATTAGAAGTTTCAGATTCTGTTATTGACAATTGTTAATTAATCTTTTCTACTTTTTTAAACATAGAGTACAAAACATAATTCAGCATGAACGTTTACTGCACTAAGAAAACAAATACACCGCCTTCATCTAGAATGAAGTAGTCGTTTTCTAAATACCTAAACTAGAAATATAGTTTTCCGAGTTAAGCGTATAAGGCACGACAATAACAGATGAAATGATCGAGAATTTCTAGTCTATACATTTCTAGATAGGGAAACATTATTCTGAATATTCTTAATATTATAAACCTTTTGTATCGCGAGAAATTCTCGCTTGAATTCCTAGATTTGGACCATAAACCGATATTATAGTTGCTAAAACTCGTCTCTTCTATTCGAATCTGTTTGTAGAGGTTTTTAAATACGTTTGACCACGATAATATAGGGAAACGCTCTAGAATTCTAATAGATGTTTCTAGAACTCGCTTTGAAAAAGGACCATAATTTATAAGGATGACATGGAACTATTTTTACTAGAGGCACAATTAAGATTCTAGATGCCAGCTACCGATATTTTTTTCTCAGTGTGCTTACCACAAGAATTATCTCTTTAACATAAAGCTAAAACAAGAATACTATTATTTTATCATAAATAGACAGTGACTTAAACCTATGTCATAATAGAATATATGTAGTTCGCATGAACGATATTTTTGCCTGCCGGTATAGATTAGTGATGCATCAATGTGTTATTGTAACGATACAAGTCCGATGTCTAGCCAGCGCATTTCCCCCCCCCTCCCCCCTAAAAACGATTCGAAGGATCTGATTAAAAATTCAGATATTTTAAAATACATTTTCCTGTACTATAAGTTCAGGAATTATTATACGTTTTTACTGCCATATAGCTTTTTTAAACAATCCTACGATGGTTGTTAAATATATATATATATATATATATATATATATATATTTTACACTGCGCTGAAAAAAAAAATGAACCCTTATACCATATTCTTGCTGATTCTTACGTAAAATAAGCTCCTGAATCCGAATATGACTTCTATTTTGCCCAGTCACCCACCGTTATCTTGGGACACCAACCTCTCCCCAATTTTTATCACTGTTAGGTAATTGTATGGCCACGAATTTGATTTGGAGAATGAAAAATAATTAATTTAACACTAAACAACAATAATAATAACAATAATAATGTTTAATAAATAACATTAATAATAGAATAAAAAACATATAAGAAATGTAATACATAATTTCAGTTCCCCCCCCCCCCAACCCACACGTAAATTTTCCCCTTGCCGCAAGTATTGATATTTTAGAATTTTTCAATTCAGTAGCCCCTCAGAAGATATTTAACAGTTAAAATAATCCTCCCCCCCCCCACTGAAAACCAAATTTACAGCCATTAACTTACCGAAAAGTGATAAAAATAGAGGGCCGTCCCTAAAAAACGGTGTGTGATAGGATAAAATGGACGTTCTATTCGTATTCAGGAGTTCATTTTACATAAGAATTTGCCAAAATGGTGTTGGAGGTAATTTTCATGCCGAGCAGTGTTATTGACAATTATAATAATCGGATTTTTCTTGAGGTTTTATGTACTAAATGGCAACTGAAACTGTTGAATGAATTTTTTGCGTTACCTGCTGAATATACGATCTTATTTTAATCTTATTTAATTTTTTGTTTGAATTTAAGTTTGTAACTGTTTACCTCCCAAATGTTGTTTTAATTATGGGTAAAATACGATAAAGTCGTCTTGAAACGTCTCTTATACCGTATTTTAACTGCTCTTATGGTGTTTAAATGTAATTTTATGATTTTTATGATTTTTAAATAATTTAAATTTGCTGATTTGTATATTTCAAAATTACGATTGCCGATATCGCAAATATATACTGGAAGCATCCGTCATTCTGTAAGGACATAACATACACTAATTACATAATTTAAAGTTTCCAAAGACAATATCGTCTAAACAACGATAAAATAATCACTTATTGGAATAGCATCATATTCGAGTTATTTCAAAGAAAGTACACTGTTAAAATAAAATCCCGTAACATTACGGGGAAAGCCCGGCAGTAGAGATTTCAGACAAAGCCCGTTAACGAAAAAAAAAAAAAAAATACGGGCATGTAACATAATTTATGGTCATTATATACTTTTAGGGAATTTTTTTAGAATACTTTTTTTTTTTAGGGAATTTTTTTTAAAGTCTGGAATTTCTGCTGTCGGGCTTTCTCGTAATCTTACATGATTATTATTATTATTATTATTATTATTATTATTATTATAATTACAGCGTAATGCCTTTCGTACTTTAAAAATCATAAACTCTTTCAGCATTCAGAATAAATTATGTTACATGATAAGCGAAGATTATAATGTGAAAAAGAAAACAATATTATATAGACCTTTTAAATGTAGGCAAATACTTGCGTTACGTTATTAGTTAAATAAATGGGTAAGTGATTAAAAAATATATATATATATATATATCAAATTATAAATAAGTGTGTGTTTCAAATAACGTCTGAGCTGTACGAAAAAGCTCACTTTTATATTATTCATGGCATGAAACAAATTTTTTTTTTTTCTTTTCTTTGTCGATTTCGATAGTTGGACATTTGTCGAAATCTAAAATTTATCGGAAATATAATTGAATAATTTGAAAGCGATGTTATAATTTGAAAAAAGAAAGAAAAAAAAAAACCAATCGTCCTCCGTCCTATAAATTCTGATTTTGCCAGAATTTCATCAAAATCTTTATTATTATTATTATTATTATTATTATTATTATTGAAAGAAAAGGAAAAGAAAATTAATAATAATCAGTATCGTTACAAGCGATATCGAAAAAGTTTTTTTTTAATAATTTTGAATTAAGAAATAAAAAGCGCGCGTGAAATAATGTGGAATTAAAATAAGTAAAAAAATGAATTTAATGATTTAATGTTTTTGTTTTTCGGGGGCTGCTCATGCATATAAAAATGCGTATTAAAACGAGTCGAAGAAGGAAGCGAAATAAGTATTGAGTTATATTACGATAAATACGATATATAATATGATACCATATAATAGACCTATCGTCCAGGGTTAGTAGGCATTTTCGTTGAAAGAAATAGTTTGTCCGTTCGGTGCAACTTACACATGAGTCCCGTGAGGTACAACTTTCACATTAGTCCCTTGAGGTACAACTTTCACTTTAGTCCCGTCAGGTACAACTTGCACATTAGTCCCCTTTAAATATAGTGATTTATATATATACATATATATATATATATATATATATATATATATATTTTCTTTTAGGCCTTCAAAACAAAATATAATTCCTTAATTTAACAATCCTATGTCTATTTCAGTAAAAATGAGATAAAGGATATAATAGTATAAATCACAATAATTTAGAAAATGAAGATACGGTAAAACGGCATTTCTAAATTTGTACTGATACTAAAATTTGCTAAAAATATTTTTCTCTATAAATTCTCTTTTCATATCAGTTTTATTTTACTATACTTTTTATAAGCAAAAAAACGTGCCTAATGAAATATCTCGCTATTAATTCCAGTAATTTCATATTGCTAAATTTATGTTAAAATTTTATTTGCGAGAAGAAAGCAAATTTAATTACTAACTATTATTAATTAACTATTAACTTATTACTCTGTGGCTAAGTTTAAAGTTGTGCAAACATACTTAAAATAAAATAAAATAAATCAAGCCACAGATTAAACTAAGGAATAAAACCAAAACTCTAAAAAAAAATCAATTGCTTTAGCAAGGAAATGCACGATATTGATAGAAACGAAATATAAACAACAACATAAATAAGAAACGTTTGTAACAATGCAAATAATGAACATGTTATATGTTTAAAAGTCGTTTCATATATTGTTGAACAATTGTTTTTATTCTTAATTATGAAGTATCATTGTTGTGCCCATTGTTGGTATAATAACAACAAATACATTTGCATAAATTTAGTTCTGGTAAAAGTCTTTTGCTTGACGTTTGCTAAGAGCTCATAAATTGCTATTTTGTTATTTAAAACGTTTGATAATTACTAATTTGTGATTTTTTTCATTTTATGATACTGTGAGAAATGGGTTTCAAAAGTTTCTTTCAGAAATTTGCGTAAGTAGATCAATTTTGCGATGCACTCTAAATTTTCCAATATGTTTCGCTAAGCCTACTGTATTCAACGTTACTTTTAATGCATTAATGTGATTATAAACAATGTTTTGCTTACACAAAAAGGATCAGTGCATTTAATATTATATACAAATTTATATATATATATATATATATATATATATATATATATATATTATATACACCATTGGAAGATTCAATAACAGATATTTAATTATTATTCCATGTACATTTATCAGGGATTGGAGCAATCTACATTTTCCATACCATTTTTTAAAAAATAAAAATTTAGTAATTGTTTGCAGCATTTTTCTTCTATTGAATATTATGAATATTTAGTGATACGTAAAATAGAAACTGCATAGAGCCTCTGAATTATACATATATATATTTACATACATATACTTCTTCTTGTACGTGCGTCTTTTATTTTAATGTCATTTATTTTAAAGCAATCCATGGTTTGGACAAACTTCTAGGAGAGGTAGATTGCACCCTGATGATCCGAAATCACAAGGTTATCCAGCGTGAGAAATGAGTTCCTGATACGCTGGTATATAGAAAATCCTTAGAAATAAAATGTCGCCATGCAAATAATTATCTACTTTCGAGATGAATGTACATAGACAAATGGAAGAAGGCTCAAAGATAGTGTTAGAAATTTATCCACCGACTCCAATGAAATACTCACAAATTATAAAAATAATGTGCATTCATTATTAAAATGAACCATCACTTATGCAACAGAGTCTTTTTATTTTTGATGTATCTGTGTATGCGACATATTTTAACATTATAATGATCTAAAACCAAAGTGAAAAAAGTTTTAATTAGCAAATTATGACTAATGTATAATATACGGAGATTAAAAATCATTATACAAATTAGGAAATATGGAAAATTTCTATAAATGAAGGAAAAATAACTTTGACTTTTAACCCCCAAAAAACTGCTATATCTTTATCGAGGGCATTTATAGTTTCAGGTTAAAATATATTCAGGTGTTATGGCTCAGTGAAATTACACTTTTTATAGCCGAAAAATTTTATTTCCTATTTTGAAACAGCAAAGTAAAAAAATTACACTAAAAGTAACAATACTGCACCAAAGTAGAGCGAATTTTAATAATAAAATTCTTTTATTAACAAAAAAACATTTAATGTAATCTACTGTTTCAGTTCAACAGCAAATGTGTAAATAAATATGATGTTTTTTCAGATTGCGTTCTCGTCATGATTTCGATTATGATCAGGATATTATGAAATACGAGAAAAGTTTGAAAATTTTGAGGAGAGAGTTAGCAGTAGACATGTAAGTGTATACAATACTTTTCTTTAATTTCATAATTTTTCTTGCAAATTTCCGTGTCTTAAATTACATTTTACAGTCCGTATTTTTACTCTTTCACCCGTCTTAAAATAATTTGAATTATGGACGGTTGTTAAAGCAGCTTAGTACTATTTTCTCACATCATTTTGCATGAAAAATGCAATATGTAAAAATTATTTCATTAATTACAAATACTTCTTGTAATGAAAAAGTAGACAGACAAATGAACTGTAGTCATATACATTTTTAAATTTCCATCTAAAGTATTAATTTTTTTTTCTCGAAATTTTTCTCAAACAATGGAAGTTAAATTACATATACAAGTGAAAATAGATTTTTAGAATTACAGCATGCATTACAACAACAAATAATAATGAAACAAAAAATTTAAAATTTTTAATTACTTTAAAAATTTTCACTCCTCTGTATTTATATTATCATAGCTGCCAACTTTTAACCCTTTTTGTCTACCAGTAATATAAACAGAAATGTTTTGTAACTTTCCGTTATAGCCTTTCACAAATAAAATAAAATAAACAGGTCTACTCATATAGCGTGGTATTGGAAAAAAAGAATAAAAGTTGAAAGCTATGACATTCATTATGTACATATATAATACAATTTATTTGTAATGTAAATATTTATAATACATTTGTATTGCATGCATTAGAAAATTAGTTTCAAAACTTTTTAAGTCAACATTACTGTTACCCTTTATTTAATGTGCGGTAGTGTCTAAATGCCTTATTCGAAAGAGCTAAAAATTTATAACCATGTTATAGAACGCGATCACAAGAACTTTATAGACTTGGTGAATCAAGAACTTACAGATTTTTTACAGGAACATAATGAAAGATCTTCTATCATTATAGCTTATAGGCTCAAGTTATTTAATGTGCGATAATATCAAAATGCCTTCCGATTTAGCTGAAAATTTATATACATGTCATAAAACACCATTGGTGAATCTAGCACTTATACAGGGACACAACGAAAGTTTCTTAATCAGTATGGCTTATTGGTTCAAACTTTAACGTGTGATAGGGTCTAAATGCCTTTTTCAATGCTGAAAAATTATATATATATTATAGGTCACTGTCAGAAGAACTGTATGGATTTTGGTGAATATAGAGTTTTATAGAGTTTTACGGGGCGACAACAAAAAATTCTTTAGCATTATGATCTATGGGCTCAAATTACATGAAGTGAAAGAGCGTAAAATTAAACAACATGTTATATGAAGAAAAATATTCAAACACTTTAATTTTCTCTTTTGTTCATTTAACGACTTTTCTCCCTTTAATTTGCTTAACCTGTAATTACTTAACGTTCCGAAAGTCAAGTAGAATCACTCTAGATTTTTCAAATTATCAATATTATTTTTAAGTTTTCTTGTATTTTAAGTTTTTAGCGAGATTTCTTTCAAATAAACCAAACTCTTTCAGCTTCATGTATGACAGTGCTTCTTATGATTGTCAAGTCGAAGCAGCTTTCAGGCGAATGAAAAGGCCATCTGCAGTCTGCCAAAATGCTATGCTGTGGTTCAAAAGCCAGTTGAAATCAGAAAGGGAAAAGGTATGGACAAAATTGATGACTGAAAAAAAGATTGATTTGTCCAATGCGATGATTTATTTGATAAGAATCGACGAAACTGACGCAGTGTGGCTGAGCCTTGAAAGCAGAGCAAAAGATTACATTTTTGAATGGCAGCGAAGAGCTAACTTTACTATTCTTGAAATGTTTATTCTTAGACATAAAATGTAAGTATGAATGTGACTAATTGTGTATGAATATATGGACATTTTGGATTTCCATTTACATTGTAAAACATTTAGATTGATTATATATAAAAGAAAATGTATAAATATTGGCACCCTTTTTGTTTTTGACTTAAAGTTGCTTTAATTTTGAAATATTCTACATTTTTTATCTTCATGAACAACTATAACAAGATTGTTAAATGAGAGGGGACAAAATAACGATTGACATCAATTATTTCAATTCGAAAACGAAGATTTACAAAAAGCATTTATAAATACATAAAAAAAAATGGGGTGCAAATAGAGGCCTTTTCCAGATACGTCACAAAAGATAGTTTAAAATGCTTTAAAACATGATAAACCAATACAAAAAGATAGAAAAATTTATTTATTACCGAAAAGAAAAAAATTACAGAAATCGCTGACATAACTGTCTCTTTGAAACCCGCCACAATCTAAGTGTGCCCACATTCGGAACAAAATTTCATACCACTCTACTTTGCGAGTGTGTTCAGAGAACATTCCGTCACAAAACATGTAAGTTGCATCACTCGAATTTAGTTTATCTCCGTCGTTGATATCCAGATTGATATCATCATCGCTGTGGATAAGGGGAGGGTCACAGTAATCTGATAAATTTTATGATGAATTATATTGTTCGCAGGGCGAATTTTCTTTCTTTGAAGGCCTTTGGTCTTCGCACCAATGGACATTCTTTCACCTTACCCGGCCCTGACGGTATCTTACCCAGAGAAATCTTAAAGATGTCTTCTTGTGAGCACTTTTGTCAATCAATTTAGTCAATTATTTCTCGTATGGCCATCAATTGATGAGATTGGACCTTGCTGATGGACAAAAGTAGCTTTGAATATCCGCTTTTCGGATATCAATTATTCGGATATAATTATTTTAAACTATCCATAACAACACGAAAAGTAAACGATTTCAGATACCTGTCAAAAGTTTTTAGTCGATAACAAACACCAATTGGCACTGCATCTATGGAACTTAAAAGAATGGTTCCAACTGCTCTCTACTATCTCTTATCAACAAGTGGCACCACCTACATTTCTTGTCGCCATCCTTTAGCGTCTCCCATAGCCAATTGTGGAAGGGTGCCCCTATTTCCACCTAGTCCCATTTTTGCACCTTCTTCTGATATCGTTCTATTCATATCTGTAATAATATGCGAACCTAATTAGTATTGTTTTACTTCTTCTTTAACTGCTACGATTAAAATAAAATTATGTTAAAATGTGCAGTATATATTTAATTTCTTATATGAAGAACTCAAATGAATGATTTGCAATACTGTATATTCTAAATGAATTATTATTTTATTAATGTAATTTTTTATTGTTTTAGGTTGTCATTCTCTCAAAAAATGAAGCTAACTCTCTTCAAAAGAAAAAAATAATTTTTTACATCACTGATCATTTTCCGAAATGATGCTTTAACATCTTCAGCATCCTAATCCTGATATTTATGACTCACTTACCTGGACTTGACTTTTATTTCCCGAAATGTGAATTTTATTTACCCAAAATGTGACTTTTATTTACCCGAAATGCGACTTATTTATTGCTATTTAACATCAATGGATATCTCTTGAGTATCTCATCCTTCATCTTCGGCCATCTTGAACACCATCTTCTCCAGCTTCGACCTTCTTCTCCACTCAGTGCCATTTTCCCCGCTTTTATAACCAGCAGCTCCATAATATGTACTTACGCATTTTCAAATAAATATTTACACAAGTGAACGACTATGTTCTTCTGCTTCAGTAGATTTTGTATTGCTTTAGATGTTTTACAAGACAAAACTTCTATATGTTTTAGCACACCAATTTTGTTTAACATTTGAAAAAAAAAAAGGTAGTTTATTATTGAACCTTCTTAAACACGGTAAAAAAAAAAAAAAAAAAAAAAAAAAAAATAGAAATAAATAAAACAGCATTTTCTTTATTTTCGAGACATTTTGATTTGAAACATTTCTATGTTCATCTGATTAAATTCAATTAGCATTTAATTTAATGAACAAATGAGTTTGTAAATAGACACTATAAATAACCTAAAAACTCGAAACATTTGTTTCAAATCATAATAACAGAATGAACGTGTCAAGTGAAAAAAAGTCTAGAGTGACTCCACTCGACTTTCCGAACATTGAGTAATTAACAATTTTGTAGATAAAGTAAAGAAAGAGGAGTTGTTAAGGAAACAAAAGAGAGAAAACCATAATAGAGTGTTTGAGTATTTTTCTCCATATATTACACGATGTTTTATTTAACGCTACTGAGCTTTGAGCCCATAGATCATAATGATAAAGAATTTTTCGTTGTGTCCCTGTAAAAACCTATAAATGCTAGATTCACCAAAATGCTTATAGTTTGTGCAACAGTGATTTATAATATTCATATAAATTTTCGGCTCAGTTGAATAAGGCGTTTAGATGTTATCGCACTTTTAAAAATTTGGCCCCATAAGCCATAAAGATAAATAATTTTTCTTTGTGTCACTGTAAAAAAAACTGTAAGAGCAAGATTCACCAAAATCTATACAGTTGGTGCAACTGTGACCTATAACATGTGTACAAATTTTTTGCTCAGATTAATCAGGCGTTTAGACGCTATCACACTTTTAAAAATTTTGGCCCCATAGGCCATAATGATAAAGAATTTTTCTTTGTGTCCCTGTAAAAAAACTATAAGTGCTAGATTCACCAAAATCTATAGGGTTCGTACTATGGTGACTTACAATATACGTAGCAACTTTCAGCTTATTCAAACAAAGCGTTTAGACGCTAGCGTGTAAACTCACAGACATACACACATACATACACACATACATACACACACACATACATATATCATCGCAAAAATAGTGAAAACGGACTCATTGGACCTCGAAACATATAGTTCCTCCGTATAGTGTTCGGAAAGTAAAAAGTAGGCACAAGTACAACATTAAAGCTGTAATGGACATTCGTGCCCCACTAACAAATTTATAGTGACTGTTGCATGTGGCTTCTTCTAAGTCATTTGTTAAATTTCGGAGTAGTGATGTTATCCACCGAACAGAGAAAGAACACAAGTTTAACAATCGATTTAAACAAGGAAAAATATTTAAAAAAATTGTCAAATAAAAAGTTCTAAGCGTTCGGTTTCAATGCGAACACAGCGAACGATAAAAGGTTAAATGGAATTAAATTAAATAAAAAGTAACTCGAGGTAGGGAATTGGAAGTTCGTGTGGGTCGTAAACTTCGAACCTATTCCGTGTTAAAATCCTGCATTAGGTCAGTTAATTCAGTTTTACTATAATCCGATCCTATCCGTCCCGCGAGTCGCTTTTGGGTCGGGTTGGTTGATTTATTTTTCGTGCGGTCAGTTTCAGATCGAGTTGATTGATTTTTTTTTTTTTTTAAATTATTAGAGTTAATAACACTGCTCGGCATGCAAATTGCCTCTGACATCATTTCAGTATATTCTTATGTAAAATGACTTCCTCAATCCGAATATGACCATCATTATGCTCAATCACCCACCGTTTTCTAGATACACCCACTCCCTCCTTTTCATCATTGTTTGGTAATTTTATACCCATCAGTTTGATTTGGAGAGGAACAATGATTATTTCAACCATTAGATGTCTTCTGACCTGAGGAGCTAAAGGGGTAGAAAGTTCTAAAACACGAACATTTGCAGTAATGAGCAAATTTGAGGGGATTTGAGCCCAGAAAACAAAAGAAAATCAATAAAAACTATCAGTTTCTGTTTCTTTTTATTCGCAATATTTCTCTTATTTTTTACATATTCCAGCTTCCAGTTTGCCATTTTCTTACCAAAACACCCTAAATAGTAAAAATTATACAGTGATTTTTTTTTTCAAGATGTTGGTGAGTGGTGTAAAGTCTCAAAGCCCTCGCAAGGAAGTTTGACTGATTCACTGTACGACGTTTGCTTTCAATAACTCCCACGTTAAATGTTTTGGGCAGTAAAACATGAACTGTAAAATATCCTCCTTTGAGACTTGTTAAAGATCTCCACCGTCGAGAACACCATAAAGTTCACTCTCTTATCGCAAAACTTGTACTAAAGGTAGATAACGATTGACAATTACAATGATAAAAGCAATAGCCGTTAACACGTGTCAAAGCAGGAGATGTTCATGTTTTACTGCCCAAAATATTTAATGTGAGAGTTATTGAAAGCAAACGTCGTGCAGAGAATCAGTCAAACTTTCTTGCGAGGGCTTTGAGACTTTACTCCACTAACGAACATTTTGAAAAATTTTCACTGTATAATTTTTAATATATATATATATATATATATATATATATATATATATTGTAAGAAAATGGCAAAGTGGAAGCGGAAATATGTAAAAAATAAGAGAAATAGTGCGGGAAAAAAAAAGAAAAAAAAAAAGATACAGAAACTTATTATTTTTATTGATTTCCTTTTGTTTTCTGGGCGCAAATCTCCTCAAATTTCCTCCTTACTACAAATGTTCGTGTTTTAGAACTTTCTACCTCTGTAGCTCCTCAGGTCAGAAGACATTTAACGGTTAAAATAATCATCGTTCCGCTTCAAATCAAACTGATGGGTATAAAATTACCAAACAATGATAAAAATGATGGAGGGGGGTGTATCTATAAAACGCTGGGTGGTTGTGCATAAGGGTGGTCATATTCGGATTTAGGAGGTCATTTTACATCAGAACCTGCAATAATAGTAAGAGATCTCGATTTTTTTTTTTTTTTTTTTTTTAGCAGTCAGATTTATCAGTCCCTTTCTCCCTTACCATGTTATCCTATGGGATTTTTATTGCTTCGTTTTACAAGACTATCTTATTGAAAAATGAAGTTTTTCGAACTCTATTTCTTGAATATTACTCTTTGAGTATGTGGTCTTTCAGCTTTTTGAGCAAGTTTAAAAAAATATATAATAGAAATAAGTATTTTATTTCATAAAATAAATTTAGGACTCTAAATTTCGACCTCTAATTGAAATATTTAAATTTATATTTTCAAAAAATTAATCACGAATCTACAAGGCGACCTATCCAAAGAGTAATAGTTAAAAGGCAGAATTCGAAAAACTTTATTTTTCAGTGAGATAGCCTTGTAAAACGTAGCAACAAAAATCCCTTTGGATAACATGGGAAGAAAGAAAGAGGATGTACAGCCTTAAAATATGCAGGTTCGGTATAATTAAATGTAAATCTAGCGACTGAGTTGCAATTTACACGCTTTTATTCAAATTACGTATGCGGAAGATTCATGAAATACACCCAAGAAATTCAAAAACTTGTCAATAGTGAATAAAATTGGAAAAATTCATAAATTACTGCTTATATATACATCTGTGTGGGAAGGTTGTCCTCTATGGTCATTTTCTGCACATCAAAGATCATTAGATCGAGGATAACGGTTTAAAGTGATATTTGAACTACTAATAATATTTATGACTAAAGCAGTAGTCGAAATCTATACGTGCGAACTGAAAGTCATAGCAAGCTTTACTTCGAAACCAACCCCTTTTCCTATTGCAACAGCTGAAGAGTAAATCCAATACAGTATCCATGTAGAAGTTTTAATTAACCCCTTCCACTGCAGGGACGTACGTGCGTACGTCCTAGTGCTAATGGCCATTATAACCATGGACGTACGTGCATACGTCCAAAGAAAGTATACGATACAATAAGCCCAACGTTGTAGTGGTATCAGAGAGAGTTATTTTATTTGTCATATGATATTTTGAAATTGTATTTTCATGACTGACAACTAGATAGCGTTAGTAGTCTCGGTGACCTATTAGTTTTGGCTACGCCAGTGTTCTCGCGGCTGCGGTTGTGTGTAATTTTCGCTTCTCGATTTTGTGTGTTTTGCCGGTGTTTGAAACTGTGAATAATGTCTGATTCTAGTGATTCGGATAGTGATTATATCCCGGATTATGATGAACTTGAAGATTCCAATGATGACTTTACAACAAGTGAAGACGGCGAAAGCGATGACAGTGATGATGAACCACTTACAGCAGTCATTGATATAAATAATTGAAATACTTTGATATGTATTCATATTTACTACCTTCATTAATTAAATATATTTACTTCACAACAAAATGCACATTGTTACTTCGTTATGTATTGCATTATTTCAAAATTATAATCTGGTATTTCACATATTTACACTACAGCTAGCCTAGAGCGGAAGGGGTTAATACCAGAGAAAATGTTCACAAATAAATGCAGGGTTTTATTATCCAGATCAAATGAATAATTAGTTTTTTTTCCCTCCTTCACTTAACTTTTCTTTTATCAAATAAGTGTTCTGTCATTTACCTCACAAAAGATCTGTTTAAAAAAAAAACACTTCTTCTATTGCAACAGCTGAAGAGTAAATTCAATACAGTATCCATGTAGAACTTTTAATTAATACTAGGGAAAATATTACAAATAAACGCAGGGTTTTATTATCCAGATCATAAAATTAATAATTAGTTATCTTTTATCCTTCACTTAATTTTTCTTTTATCAAATAAGTGTTCCGTCATTTATCTCACAAAAGATCATTTTTTAACTAGCCACTTTTCCTATTGCAACAGCTGAAGAGTAAATTCAATACAGTATCCATGTAGATATTTTAATAAATACCAGAGAAAATGCTCACAAATAAATGCATGATTTTATTATCCAGATCAAAAAAATAATAGTTAGTTATTTTTAATCCTTCACTTAATTTTTATTTTATAAAATAAGTGTTCTGTCATTTATCTTACAAAAGATCAGTTTTAAACCACCCCTTTTCCTATTGCAACAACTGGAGAATAAATTCAATACAGTGTCCATGTAGGAGTTTTTATTAATATCAATAATTATATTTACAAATAAATGCATGGTTTTATTATCCAGTTAACAAAATGGACAATTGGTTGTTATTTTATCTTTCACTTAATTACTTAATTTTTCCGTTAATAAAATTCAAAATGTTCCGACATTTACCATTAAAAAGATCTGTTTTTAACCAACGCCTTTTCTTACATTAACAGCTGAAGAGTAAATACAATACAGTGTCCACGTAGAAAATTTAAATAATACCAATTAAAATGCTCACAAGTAATTACATGATTTTACTATCTAGATTATAAAATCGATAATTTGCTGTTATTTTGTGCTTAACTCAATTCTTCCTTTATCATATAACTGTTCCGTCATTTTTCTTACAAATGATAAGTTTTGAACCACCCCCTTTTCTTACAGCAAAAGCTGAAAGTTAAATTGATTAGGCGTTTTAATTAATGCCAAGTAAAATACTAACAAATAAATATATGGTTTAATTATCAAGATTTTTAAATGGATTATTAATTAGTATTTTATCTTTCATTCACTTTTCTTTATCAAGTAAAGTGTTCTGTCATTTATCTCATAAAAGCTCAGTTTTTAACCAATCCCTTTTCTTATTTCAGCAGCTTAAAAATAAATACAATAAAATGTCAACGGAGAGTTTTAATTAATACCAATTAAAATATTCACAAATAAATGCATGATTTTATTATCCAGATTATAAAATGGATGCTGTTATTTTATCCTTCATTTAATTTTTCCTTTGTCAAATACGAATTTTGTCATTTATCTCGCAAAAGATCAGTTTTTAACCAACCCCTTTTCTTATTGCAACAGCTGAAGAGTAAATTCAATACAGTGTCCATGTAGAAGTTTTATATTGAAAGATTCCTCTTGTCGATTTAACAAAATGACAGTTTAAATAAAATTTGGCATGTACACTACATTTCAAAGCTTTAACACAATTGTTTTCTTCTTTTCTTTTCTCCAAATCTTTAGAATAGATATATAGATTTCATAAATTCGTACATTTCTTTGGCGTGGTTTATACTTTTCTCAAACGTAAAAAAAGAAATACATATATATATATATATATAACGTCTGATAGATTTCAGTTTAGAATTTTAAAGTATTTTTAGTTTAACATAATTCTTTTTTTCTAGTATGTTTTCAGATGTTGAAAAAAGTTTTTTTTTTTTTTTTTCTTTGAAAAAGAAAAAAGAAAAACGTATTTTTTAAATACAATATGAAACATAGATCTTAAAAATTTCAAAACGAAAATATTGCAGAAAAAAAAAATATGTCACAAATTTAAAAAATATACAACTTCATATATATATATATATAAGAAATTGAAAGTTTAGATAGCCAAATGATTTAGAAAATGAATTTAATAGATCAATTTTAAAATTTATTACTTTAGAATGTCAAGTAATATGAAATGAAAACTTAATAAACATTTAACATACAAAATGCTAGTTTTTATTTATCCTAAAATAAAAAAAGATAAAATAAAAATAAAAATAAAAATAAAAACTTTGTATTCTGAAAGTCAATTTGCTGATTTAACAGATTTTGAACCAAATAAACACCATGTTAATTTGATGATTTTATATCTGTATAATTCTTTTGAACCTAACATACGTCAGAATTGACGTAAAAATCCAAATTTAGTGAAATATACGGCAGAATATCAGATAATCCGATGCCAATTAATACTTAATGGTAGCCAAATAATCCCTGGTTTAATCCAAAAAATATTAGACATAGTGAATATTTATTTTCAATGTGAAAACATCATTAATTTTATATCTGTATAATTCTTTTAAAACCAAATATACCTTGGAATTGACGTAAAAATCCAAATTTAGATAAATGTGCCGTAAAATGCGTAAAATTCTTTGCCAATTTATCCTTAATAGTAGCCAAATAATCCTTGGTTTTATCCAAAAAAATTTGGACTTTGTGAATATTTTTTATTAATTTGGAAACATCATTAATTTTATATCTGTATAATTCTTTTGAAACCAAATATATCTAGAAATTGACGTAAAAATCTAAATTTAGAGAAATGTATGGTAAAATGCCAAATAATCCGTTACCAATTGATCCTAAATGGTTGCCAAATAATCCTTGACTTTAAGCAAAAAGAATTTCCTTTTTTTTTTTTTTTTTTTTTTTTTTTTTTAACATCATTAATTTTATTATTAGTTATTATTCTCATTATTAATATATTATTTCCTAATATGACAATCACTTGTAAAGATTAACTATAAATGACGAAAATAAAACTAATTAAATTTCAAAAATTAACTTTATTTAAGTCTATATTAGGAAATAAGATTTATCCATTCTTGAAAAATAAATAAGTAAATAAATAAACTTAGACTGTTATTTTGTGGAAGTAAAATTTAAAATCAATATTCCCAAATATTAAAGTGTTATCAAATACACTAAATTAAAACAAAATATTGGCATTAAATAGCTATTCAAATATCCTTATATCAAGATAAATCGGTGATGTATTAACCTATTCTTCTAAGGTAAAGATAAATATATAAATAACAAAAAAATTACGAAATATAATTTAAAAAACAACTCAACTCAATACTATGCTATGTATATTGTTTTGTTGATTATTTCTACATCCGATAACTACATTTATATTTTTTTTTATTTTTGACGAATAAGTGAAAATACTAATGTTGCTAAAACTTCAAAAAGTCTTAGCAAATTGGTTGTATGTCTATTAAAGAAAGGTGATTTCCGCTAAATTTCAGTAGTAAGATAATAGAAGCTCAATAAAAAATATAACACAATTTTCTTTTTTTAAGATTGTTTTCTTTCTAAAAAAAGTATATGCTTCGATTAAATTGAACATTTTAATGTTAGTAAGAAAATTAGAAAAGCAGTCTAATAGAATTTTTAGCGTAACAGCATATTTAAATAGAAATTGGAAGAAGAAAATTTTAATCGAAAATTTCCATTTTTCTATAGAGCATTTTTAATAAAATTATTTTTAGAGTAGCTAAAAACTTTTTTACTTTAAAAAGTCCTCACAGTTTATACAAGTATGGATATTTTCTGCTCTAATTTTAAATTGTTTAAAATAAAAAATAATTGAAAATAATTTTACTTTTGAAATAATAATATTCGAAAATTTATAATAAGATTGCAGAAATGTTATTTTTTTTCAATGTTTACTTTTATATTAAAGTTATATTAATATCTCAAATATTTTTAATTAATGTTATATAAAATACTGATATTTATTTTATTCATATAATCTATATACATATAAATGGCTAATATATTTCCTTGAACCCTGTGTGTGGACGCACCGAATATAAGATCACATGCTGAACAAAAAGTAAAAGGAGGAAAAAAATGCTTAAATGAATTTAATGTTTTGATTTTTAGTTAAAAATATGATCACGTGCTATCTTTAAAACAGTGTAAAAAGTAAGAGCTTATGAAATGTTTATAAGAAATAGATTAAAGAAATAGAATTAAAGAAATAGAATAAAGAAATTGTTTATAAGAGAATGTTTAAAGAGAAGCAGCTATGTTGGTTACATTTTAAGTATTATCTAACGTAGGAATAATTACATTTTTATGCAAGCGCTGATTGGTGCTACTTTATTGATTTTTAAAGTGTTGATCTCTTTTGTTTGCTCTCTCTCATTATCTGCCTTGGATCAGATGGATCCTAGCGTTAAAGACGAAGATCAAAAGAGACTAGACTGAAACAATGAACGTGGACGTTTAACCCTCTGGCTGCTCATCCCGCGATTTCTACGGGCAACTTATATGTAGCAAAATTTGCTCATCCCGCGATTTTCGCGGGCTTGTGTTTTTCTTCCTTTATTGAGGAGCGCATCCCACTTTTTCACCATTTAACTAGTGAAATAAATTATATACAGTATTAGACTTTTAATTTAGGTTTTGACCAACATATGTCGTTAGTTTTCCGCTAAATTGCGACATTTGAAGGTACTTAGTATTTAACGCTCTAACTTCACTCTGTTTGCTGCCTTTTTCTAATCAGAAACGGCTGCTAGAAAATGTTCAGCGATTGACAGAGTAATTCCCGATGATTTATCAGATTCTGAAAGTTATTTTAATTTTGATAGTGATAGTGATATAGATTTTTCCGACTGCTCCTCAGACAGTAATTCAATTAAAATTTATTAAAAAAAAAAAAAAAAGTGATAACATCTGAAATTGGTTTTTCGGACAGCTTAGTTTCTCATGATAAAAACCTATATAAAAAATATTTTCCAGAAAGAAAAAATGCATATTTGAATTCTTCAATATATATAAATTTAAAATATAAAAAAAGAAAAAAAAAAAAAAAAAAATAGATACACAATTTTTGAAGCGATTTCGGTCCACAAATTGAGCAGTCAGAGGGTTAAAACGACAAATGGAATCTGTTGAAGAACAAGCAGTCCTATTAAAGAAACGGATGGAGACCGGAGATCAGGAGCTAAGGAAGTCTCAAAATAGATCGTTTTAAGATGAGACTAGGCAATTTCCTATCAGAGTAGCGTTTACCATGACCATCAACAAGTCACAAAGTCACATTTTAGAAAAAAGTAGGCAGCTATTTATCTAAACCTGTTTTTGGTCATGGTCAACTTTACGTCGCTTTTTCGAGAGTCAAGCATTCTTCAGATGTTAAGGTGAAAGTTATCGATACACCCCAACAAGGACTTCTAATTAAGAAACGCAAAAATTTTTTCACCAAAAACGTTCTGTATGAGGAAATTTTTGACCAAACTTTTGTCTGTATAAACTTTGTTAAATAAAGTTTTTATTAGTTCTTTGTACAGTCGGTATCAAAAGTCTCCGAACACTAGCAAAAATTTCTATATAAAAAATGTACACTTAATACACTTTTGTTAAATAAATCCTTGTTGAATCCTGTGTTTAGACTGACTAAGAACAGAATTCGACAAGGATTTATTTAACAAAATTGTATTAAGTGTACATTTTTTATGTAGGAATTTTTGCTAGTGCTCGGAGACTTTTGTTACCGACTGTACTATGAAAAATTGGCCTGAAATCTTCATTTATTTCTGTTCGGAGATCTTTTTAGTGATAAGATCTACACTACTTTCATTGATTCCATGAATTTTAAAATAGTTTCGTTAACAAACTTTGACCTATTGGCACGCAAACATCATCAGGTCGAGTTTTGTACATTTCGAGTTTGGTTTTGCAATTTTTTCCGCATTTGGAATTTAGTTCGTTCACAAACAGGGCTTTTCTAGTAGATATGCTATTCCATCATGTAACGCTGTTAACTTGGTTACGATAATATTTCAAAGAAAAATTGTATGTTTATTTACTTTTTTAACTTAATGGATAATTTATTTATCTTTTATTGTATTTTCTAACATATTGCATATTATATTAGTGGAATTTTTTTGTCATTTTACTGGTTTTATAGTAAAATTTATATGCCAAATATTTATTTTTATAATAATGTAAGCAAAAATGCATTTTTCAAAAGAGAAAAAAGTACATTTTTTTAAGTAAACATTTCATATTTGTTTTATTTAACTGAACTATTTTTAATATATTTATTTTATTATTTATTAAGATATTTTTATAAAATATTGTATTTTTTAATTAATTACTGAAAAATATTTAATGTGAAATACTATTAAAAAAAAAAAAAAAAAAAAAAAAAAAAGATATGCATATAAAAAATATTAATAAAGTATAAATATATATATATATATATATATATATATATAAGATCATGTATATAAGATCATGTTATAAACACTTCCTGTAAAAATTCCGTATTTTAATTTTGTTTCCTACGAGTATATCTCAAAAAACATTCGCGCAAGCCAATATAGGAAAAATTCAGATTGCTGATTAAAAAAAAAAAAAAAAAAAAAAAAATGTGCCAACACAGCTTTCAGATCGGCTGGCTCTGTTCTGCCTCTCTCTTCCTTCCAGCTGCATCTGCATCTAATCATCACGCCTGGTTTCCTTGGGAACCCCAAGGTTCCGAGTATCTCGACTATGCAAGACCTACTCATGTTCTTTACCACTCCTCTGGCGGAGGTAAACGACGGTCAAAACTGTCGTAGGCACTCCACAAAGCTACGTGATGATGATTACCGCTACACTACGTATCCCACCTTAGGATTATAACGCTGTAAACATCAATAGATTCACTCCACACACTATCTTGTAATATCCACTAATATATACAGCACAAACACAACACTCAATTCGCACTCTTCGCTATTTAACTGCCTTGAAGCCAGACAACCTTCATCACTTCAATTCTCTAACTCCAATAACTGATCGTATTCACCCATTCTACTCAAACTGCACGAATCCTACTTTATTTTTAGTGGCTCCATGCCGGCGTAAAATCATCCTAACTTCAATCTATTGCATCATCGTGTCTGCTGGGCCCAGCTCCGATCGATATTTTACTTTCACAGTTGGCTACCTTTTTTCGTCTCAACCTCGACGCTCCGTTACGATCTTACTTTCCATATCGCTTCCCTGCGGTGACATTCAATTGACTCAACCTCTTTTACCTTACAAATTGGTATTTATATAGTTTTTACTGCAAAAAATGTCATATGATTTCACAAAAATAAAAATAAAGTGCTTGAAAAAGTATTATTATTATTATTATTATTATTTTTAAGAAAAAAAGAATAGCTTATATGTTAAATATTGAGTAAGTTCCTTTCCATAAAAGCTTATAAAATTAAATCTGCTTTTTTGGATAATATTAAAGTATATAAATAACAACAACAACAACAACAAAATTCCTAATATCATAAACAACAAAAATAAAATCTTTTGTCTACAGAATTAAGAAGATTATTTAATAGACAAATAAAATCTCTAAAATCAAAAATAGATTTTAAAATTTCAAGCAAGACGGCTTATAATTATCTCTCTTTTATATTAAAATGAAAAGCAAAATAGGATAAAAACATTTTCACGCTACAAAGATTATTAAGAATGTTGCATACAAAAAGAAATTTTAAATAATGAAAACTAAAAAAAAAAAAGTTTTTGAAAAAAGTACTTGAAATTTTCTTTTACTTTTTATCCGGAATTTTTGAACAAAGGAAAGAAATGATGTTAAGTGTATTAGTTTTATGATTATAAATATGTTCTACATAATATTACGAAAAATATAATCAAAAGAATATATATTTTTTTTTTCTTTATTTAAGTTTAAAAATCTTTATTAAGTAAGTATATATTTTTAACAAACATTTTAACTTTAAACAAATAATTTCCTCTTACAAAACAAAAACAATGCCTGTATTATAAATTTTTATGCTTCACCTTTTTCTATTAAATTTTAGTATTTAACAATATGTTCAAAACAACCATGTATTGTTTCTCTTTTTCTATTATTAATTAAAATTTATCATCTAATTTATCTTTATCTTGTAACATGGATATATAAAAATAATTAATTTTTCTGTTGTGCCTGAAACAAATTATATATATATATATATATATATAATTATTTTAATATTTATAAAAATCATAAATCTGTTTTGAAAATTATTTTGTGTTTTGTGACTTCACAAATTCCTTATTGTATTTGTGTTTCCTTAATTTTTCTAACACACACATACATATATATGCGTGTATATATGTGTGTATGCAATTCTCAAAAGATGGGCGGAGAGCCACATCATAATTTTAAACTGGAACGATTAATACATTTAAATATCATTTACATGGCCTTTTTTTTTTTTTTACTGTGAGTCTCTAATTAATTTGATTTGTTATAAAACTTTATGTAAATGCTCTGAAATATTATTATTTTTATTTGAAACAGCATGTTCTTCAACATTAGAAATGCTCACTGATTCAATATACCAGCCAAAAAGTGAGTTATAAATTAATTAAAAGTAATTTTAACAGAAAATAACCTAAAGATTTAGGATACAGATGAGAGTTTGACAATTTTCTGAGAAGAAAGAAGTTTAAAACTTTCATTGAAATTTTCATAAAATAAAATATTTTGCAGTTTGTTATTTCCCAAAGAAATCATCCATCGTTTAAAAATAAAATATATAAAATGAATAATTTATTCAACTTTATGTACCTTTAACTTTTTTTTTTTTAATTTCTACTTGGTTCTTTTCTCTTAAATTCCTCTTGGTTCTCTTAAATTTCTACCATTTATATGTGTTTTCTAAAACTTCCTTTTAATAAATGCATTTTTCTTAATAAAGTGCGGTGTCCTAATCGCGTAACCATCAAAACTACGATACTTTGTAAAAGAGGTAATTATATTTTTTACGATTACACTTCGCTGAAAAAAAAAAAAAAAAAAAAAAAATGAAATCGAGCTCAGATACCATTCTTGCTGATTCTTATCTAAAATGGCCTCCTGAATCCGAATATGACCCCCATTTTGCCCAATCAACCACCGTTTTCTCGCGACGCCACAGTCTCCCCCAATTTTTATCCCTGTTCGGTAATTTTATGGCCATGGATTTGATCTGGAGAACGGAAAATAATTATTTTAACACTTAAATACAAAAATAATATAGGGGAGACCCGTGTACCTAGGGCCGCTTTTTTTCAATGCCCAAAAACAGAGCCCTTGACCTGTTTAAAAATATCAAACTGATATGTACATATCTTTAGAACTAATTACTTCCAAATGGAATTAATATAAATACCTAAAAAAATAAATTCCGACAAATAGAAGGTTTTTAAAAAAACTTCACTCGTGGCCCTAGGTACAACACCCTCATTGTACCTGGGGCCAGACCTCATTGTACCTAGGGCCATTCTCTCAAATTTAGATTTCACTTTGTAATAAATAAAAAATAAGCATATAAACATGTATTTTATAAAAGAAACAATATCAAGTAATATATTTATTTAACATATAATAGTTATCATGTTGTTGCCTTAAGTTAAAACACGAAATTTTTCACTTTTTTTTTTCCTTTGGGATATTCTAACAGAATGTTTTTTTTTTTTTTTTTTTTTTTTTTTAGTTTCTTTTTTCTTTCTTTCTTTCTTTTTTTTTTTTTTTCTGGAGGGTCTCTTGGATTTCTAGATCTCTCTGGTTTTCGGTCACATCTTTTCTTTGATGTGGGAGGTTTTGCTTCAGGTAAAGGTTTTGCTTAGGTTAGTACCTGTTAAAGCATAACACACGAAACGATGTTAGATGTTGAAGGTTTCAAAATTTCAACAGGACTCGAAACAGAGACATCCAATTCTATCACTGTTGGTTCTTCCTTGAAAATCTTTTTTTGAATTATTATTATCATTATTAATTTATGGAGGGGTCTTGTCTTTCAGTCACATTTCAACTTAAATATTTATCCTCAGTGAATGTGTTTTGATTTATTGGCTATATGCCGGATACACGAAAGCCTGATAGAATGTTTACAGGAGTAAAGGCCGACGGATAGGACATGCCAACACTTTCAGCAACGTCATATATAGTGATTGGTTTACTTGGGTTTGCCAGCATCCAATTACTAAAGGCTGTACAGTGTTTCTTAACATTTTCTCGACCGCTGATGTAGATTCACGTCATTTGAAAATATGAAACTCCACCAGTGGGCGTTTCTTTTACAATTTGTATGTTATTTGTTTCTAAAAAATATACACAATATTCATATTTGTACAATCAGTATACTATGGATGCAAATATTTTAATTAGAGAGAGAGTATGATTATAATGAATATCCATTTGTAATATAAATGCGAATACGGAAAATTTTGTTTTGAAAAATTGTAACTTATGAGAAAAACGCCCACAGCCGGACCTTACTGTCAAAAAGACAAAAACATGCGGTCGCGAAAATGTTAAATGGTCCAAACACACTGGCCCTAGGTACAAGGCAACTATGTGGCCCTAGGTACAAGTTTTGGTAACTCCATTCAAAATGCCCTCCACTAAAAAATCCACATGCAGAGAGGACTAAGTAAATATCTCATTTATTACTCAATATAACAAGCAACATTATACACTAAAAATGAAAGAAAAATATTTGATTTGCCTTTGTAAAATAGCAAAAGAGATGAGCTGCAAAATTTTACTTCAAACCATGTAAATTCGTTTTCTACATGTAATTTCTCAAAACTTTCTCCTCAAAAGTTCCAAAGTAGTTGTAAAAGCAGCAATTGGTGGTGTTACTCGCCCAATTGAGTATTAAAACTTAAAATTAAATATTATTCAAATAAAGTGGGGTGGCCCTAGGTACACGGGTTTCCCCTAATGTATAATAAATAGTAACACTAATTGATTAATAACATGTAACAAATTCAATATATCGTTTCAGTGGCAATTTCTCCTCCCCCCTTCCCTAAATTTTCCCCTTGCTGCAAATGTTCATGTTTTAGAATTTCCAAACTCTGTAGCAACTCAGAAAATATTTAACAGTTAAAATAATCCCTCTCCCCCCTACAAATCAAATTTATGGTTATAAAGTTATTGAAAAGAGATAAAAATAGGACGACATCTCGAAAAACGGTGGGTGGTAGGGCAAAATGGACGTCACATATTCGAATTCAGGAGGACATTTTACATAAGAATTTACAAAATATGTGTTGTGGCTGATCTTCATGCAGAGCCGTGTTATCCAATGCCGTTAAATGAATAAATATAATATTTAGATGTTTTGTATAAATATAGTATAAAATATAATACATTTCTAGAAAAAAAAAATATATTAATTGTTTTGTTATGCATAAAAGAACTTATCAAAACAACGTTATTTTGTTAACACAAACTACAATAAATACAATACATTAGTTATTTAAACGCTTTTGACTAATTTAAAATCATTTTTGAGCATTTCTAATTATTTATATGCTTTTTTTTTTTTTTTTTTTTTTTTTTTAACAGAGGCAAGTATTAAGAAACTGAGCAAGTATTAAGAAAGTTCGTATACAAGAAACTGAAATATACGAATCCCGTAACAATCGAAAAGTCATATATTTCTTAGGAAAATATACTAACTAATGATATCCTGAATCATAGATTAAGACTTCTTATATAATGTTTTCTTTTTGATAATGAGGTTGTTTTCTAAAACTAAAGTGTACCTAATACATATAATACAGGGTGATTATAATTAAAGTTACGATTTCAAATCGCTATAATTTTAAAACTACCCATCAGAGCGATTTGGTAATTTACCAGAGCAATCGTGAGGCAATGAAATTTTGTTTGGCAAAAAAAAAAAAAAAAAAAAAAAAAGCTCCAAAATGTGCCGTTAATTATCCGGCACATTTGTTTCATGAAACTCCTCTTTTGCTCTTTTCACTATGGCTGTTTACTTTCTTGTTTTTTTTTGCTAAAAAAATTATAGCAAACCCTTGAAGTCTATTGTTTCCTGCTATTCCATTTGTGTTGCTAACAACATTCCTGTGTTTAATGAGTCCATTTAGGCGGTTCCCCCGATTTTACCCTGACATCGCCATCTATCCAAACATGCTGTAACTACTTTTTTCCTGCCCCAAACAAAATTTCATTGCCTCAAGATTGCTCTGGTAAAATATCAAATCGCTCTCATGGATAGTTTTGAAATCGTAACTTTAATTATAATCACCCTGTATAATCTAATTTGAAAAATTCGTTAATTTTAATTCGTTACCTTGAGGTCCGAAATCTGTTACCTACTGATCCGTAATGACCGATATCAGTAACGTACATAATAACTACATAATAACTAATTAATTGCTTTAATTACTAATTTTTCTCAATACTTGCTGTCTTTTGAAACTTTTGTATTATTTTCTAACAAGGAAACATTCAAAAGGTGTCATCTTCAAAAAGTATTGAAAAAAAATATATATGTGATTCTACTCTTCATAAAACACCAGAAAATGAAAAAATTATCGGCTGAAATTAATTACAGCGACCACAAAAAATTATCAAAAAGCAGCATATTTGGCAATTTAGCGCTGTTAGGTGATACATTTGCTAGCACCGAGATTGCCGTGTACTAATAAAACCGTGTTTTGCTTTTTCGCCAAGTACTCAAAATCAATCGCCTAGCAGTGTGAAATCGCCAAATACGCTTAATTTTGATTATTTTTTGTGGTCGCTGTAATTAATTTCAGCCGATAATTTTTTTTTCATTTTCTGGTGTTTTATGAAGCGTAGTTACCGCATTTTGAAATGATTTGTGTTGGTTTTGGTGTTAAACCTGATTTTTCTACTGTGTCTAAAACGTATTATTATTTATATAAATCATGGTGTACAGAAGAGATGGTATTAACAATGCTTAAGAGTATTAATTAAAATGTTGGCAGGTATGCAAAAAGGAAATATATTTGTTTATTTTATTCATTTATTTTATTTTTACTATATATATATATATCGGGTAAGTGCACAAGTGATTGACACTTTTAGAGGAATCTCTGATGTTTATTTATTTATTTTTACTTTTGTTTAATAATGTTTATAGCAATTTGGAGTAATGTTACCAGATTTAAAATTGGATTAAACTTAGACTATTTTAATTAAACTTATATAACATGCTTCAACTAATCTCTTGCCTAATAGTATATTAAAACTAACCAAGTTTTACATTTATTTTAGGTTATTTAGTAAACTTTTGAAAACTTCAGCGGAAAACCTACTAAAAATTAATTGATTTAAGTCTTATGTAAAATTACAGCAACAATATAAATAGAGATGTCTAAAAAATCTTCTTTATAAACAAATTTTAGCAGTTAATAATATTTTAATTAATTACTAGCGAAAGTGTATTAGTGATTTGTAATACATTTTCTGAAACAGATCTAATCATTTTTATTTTATCTTAAAGGATAAACTAATTATTATATATATATATATATATATATATATATATATATATAGGGTAAGTGCACCAGTGATTGACACTTTTGGAGCAATCTCTCATGTTTTTAATGTTCTAGTCATCAGAAAATATTTTTAGAAATCTTAAGATAATAAATAAGGTAACGACACCAGTGCTCGTCACACTTAAGGCCTTATTTTTAAAATGTTTGTTTTTTTCGCGTGGCATTCATGTGGAATTTATGTATCAATATTATACTTAGGTCTATTTTATACGCTGATTCTTCTAGTTGTTGTTAGACACTTTAAATTTTTCAATACGTTAAGCCAATTTTTTTTTTAAATAAAAATTAAGCCTATAAAAATGCACCAGTGCTTGTCACTTGAAAACTGCGTTTCACCAGTAGTCGTCAGGTGTTTGCACCAGTGGTCGTCATGTAAATAAAACGCTACAATTTGCTCAATAGTTTGATTTAAATTGCGTTTTTGCAAAGTTAAATGAAACAGAATATCTTTGGAACATATTTAGAACCCAAATCCATTCTCATTCAAACACAAAACATTAAATGGTAAAATTCAAAATATTGTGAATAAAACAAATTCACATGTGAAATAATTTGAAAAATCTTTGCTTTTAAGAAAAGTTTTCAAAATTTTATTCGTTCTCAAAAATATCTTTACTTAAAGCAGAGGGTAAGTAGCAGGGGAGGGGGTAATAATCTCGTTTTTAAGAGTGACTTTGTTCCAAATTATCGCAGTAAGATTGATTTTTCCATGCTTTTTATTAACGCGTATTCTTGTTTGTTTGTCCAGTACAAATCTTACAATTGATTTTTAACAAACTTCCCGACTACCTAGACATTTGAAACTTTCAGAATAGTTCAGAACACGATGAAAATGCATTTTTTAAATACTTTTAGCCAACTGCTCCGGGTCCCTGCAGCCTTTGGCAGCGTTATCAGTACAAATCTTGCAATCGATTTTTAACTGACTTCTCGACTAGCTAGACATTTGAAACTTTCAGAAAAGCTCAGAAGACGGTAACAATGGATTTTTTAAATATTTTTAGCCAATTGTTTCGGGTCACTGCTGCCTTCGGCAGCGTTTATATGGTTCAACAGAAAGTTTATTTAACTTTTTTTCCGACTAGCTAGACATTTGAAACTTTCAGAATAGCTCAAAACACGGTGACAATGCATTTTTTAAGTATTTTTAGCAAACTGTTTCGGGGCCCTGCTGCCTTCGGTAGTGTTTACATGATTCAACAGAAAATTTATTTAACTAACTTCTCGACTAGCTAGACATTTGAAACTTTTAGAATAGCTCAAAACACGATAACAATGCATTTTTTAATATTTTAGCCAATTATTTCGGGTCCTCGCTGCCTTCGGTAGCGTTTATATGATTAATCAATCATATACTCATCCCGATCATCAATCTTCCCGACTACCTAGACTTTTGAAATTTTCAGAATAGCTCAGAACACAGTGACGATGCATTTTTAAATTACTTTTAGCCAATTGTTTCGGGTTCTCGCTGACTTCAATAGCATTTATATGATTCAACAGAAAATTTTAAAACACGGTATATGAAAAATTCTTTTTGTATTGTAATTATATTTTTTTAAACGTATGGGTTGATTATGCGTACCTAACACATACTATAAAGGAATCCTTCGACTACTGAGAAATCCTTCGCCTCTCCTTCCTCATTAAGTGTGGGGTGGATGCAAAAACACGTTTTCAAGAGTAATTATTCTCCAAATTATATCAGGAAAGCAATTTTTTGAGGCTTTGATTGGTTATGCGTATCCAAAAATACTGTAAAGGTATTTTGCGTAATTCTTTCCGACCAAATTTTGAGAAATGGTAGCAAAAACGTATTTCTATGCATAACTCTGCTCTAAATAATCTTACAAAGGCGATTTCTGATGTGTGAGTTGGTCATATGCATCCAACACCTAGTATAAAGAGATTTTGCGAAGACCTTTCGTCTATGTGAGGGTGACCAAAAGAAAAAAAAAAAAAATATATATATATATATATAAAACATCTGTCGCAAATTACTTTCGGGAGGGGATTTTTTTATGCGTTGGTTGGTTGTGTGTGTGTACTTTACACGCATTATAAGGCGATTTTGCAAAATTACCCTTCCCCTCTTCCCTCGGCCGGGCGGACAAAAAACACGTTTTTAACCTTAGCTCTACTCCAAATTAACTCAGAAAGGCGAGTTTTGATGTGTGGGTATTGGTGAAATGTACGCAATATGTAATTTCATAATATTTCGTTAAAATTCTAAATTTATCCGTGGGAGAGCGGGGGGGGGGGGGGGGGGGGTGTGTGGATAAAAAGCGGTTAAGTCTATGCCGAAGGCAGTAGAAGCCAATCATCATATTGCGGGACGGAAATCTTTTACAGAAGCCAGCGGGAACATTAACTGCGGTTTCGACTGATTTCAAAGTTTTATTTATTTTTTTTAATTTTTGATAATGATAGGGATTTTTTTCCTATTTTATTTAAATATAGGGACCAGCGAAGGCGGCAAAGCTTGCTAGTATTATTCTACACATCAAGCTAATGTTATCAAATATTATGGATATTAATGTTATCAAATGTTAATGTTAATTAATGTTATCAAAAATTATCTTACAATTTTAATTATTTAAGAACAACAGTCAATAGGGTAATTTTGATCAACATTTTAACTATTTGTTTATCTTACATAATTAATATAATGTATAAACAGAAAACTTGCTTAAGAAATGTTTTTAATGTTTAATATTTTCTATAATATTTTCTAATATTTTCTAAGTTTTTATTCACCTGCATCTAACATAACAAAAAAGCCTTAACATAATTTTGAACCGACTCACAGTCACGCTAACTATGAAATTAAGCCTTTGTATTTTATCATTTTCGAAATATATATGAATTAAAATTAAATTATCACGGTCAATAAAAAACTTAAACATCACTTAAATACATCTTCGCAAAAACATGACATCATAAAAATTTAAAATGCATTAGACAGATGTATGGAGTAATCATGTCTATTTTTCTAAAATATATAACAGAAAACTAGAAAAAGCTCTTTATAACTAAATATGTTCATGTGCTATTGTTTAATTTTTCCAGAAAAATAATATGGAAAATTTTAGGTGGTTTAAAGTCAGTCATAGTGAATTAAAGGTACCATGACTGACATTATTTAAACAAGCTAAACAAAAGTTACAAGTGCAATAAAGTTCACGTTCTTGAGGTTAAAATACATTTGTTTACATTTACGAATACCCCTGACGACTACTGGTGCCGATAGTCAAATTAAAGTAAAAATTATACCATCATAATTCTAAACGAAAATATAGTATTTTTCATCAAGAAAGTTATCCAGTTATTAAAAATGTTAAAACACCAGTGTTCGTCAGGGGTGACGAGCACTGGTAAAACGTGCAAAATATGCACCAGTAGTCGTCATACCTTAAAAAACCTTTATATTATGTCAAATTTTAAAAAGTTGCACATAAATCGTATTCTGCATTTCATAAGCATTACATACAATGCTTTATGAGCAATATTAAATGCAGCAAACAACAAAATATATCAAGAAATGCATATCTATTCTCTTAATCATTTGCTTTACGTTTACTCAATTCAATTGTAATTTAACGTATACTTCCCTTATTTTGTTTCTCCCTTCTCTTCCCCAATAGTTGAAATCGAACTTTTTATGTCATAAGAAGCAGAAGGCTTTGGAGAATCTTATGCGGGTAGATTCAAATTCATACAAGTTATGAAACGGTTATTTTAACACTTCTTTTAAGAGGGTGACGACTACTGGTGCAGATTTTAAGGGTGACGAGCACTGGTGTCTTTACCTTATAGCATAAAAGACGTTCAGAACCACAAATATGTCGCAATATATACATTTGATAACAATTATTATTATTATTATTATTTTATGAATTTTTATTTCACATCCACTGAATGTTCCAGTGATTGACACTGCCAGTTTTTCCTTTTATTAGTAATTGGTACCCTATGTTCCAGTGTTTGACATTGCTAGTTATTCATTTTACTACTTATTAGCACCCTATGCTCCAGTGTTTCACATAAAATGTTGTTGTTGTTGTTGTTGTCGTATGCCACTCGGAAATTCCGAGCCCCGGTAGACACATAAAATGTTAAAATTCTTATATGTAAAATATATGATTTTATTATTTTTCTTATTTATTAATTAATTCGGGATAGATGTCAATTACTAGAGCATGCTAATCACTGGAGCACATACCTATATATATATTATTTCATCTTTTAATTTTGTAGATCTTAGAAGTATCGAAATAATTTTTAGGTAAAAAATTCATTAAGTGGTATTCAAAAAAACGTTTACTTTATTGTATTGTAGAAAAACCGAAATTAAATATAACCACTACATTTTCTGTTTACAATTACAATTTGATATTCAGAGGCAAAATTCTTCATGTAAATTAAACTTAATTTAAGTGATTAATGTATTTACTAATATATTCATGGTCTGTTTTGTTTAAATTAAATGTATTTTGTGAAAGAGTATAAACAAGATCTGCAATATAATGTTCGTCTATTATGTTTTGTACAAAAGGGTGAATACAAGCTTACTGAAAGAAACAATAAAAAAAAATAATAAGTTTTAAGCACAGTGATAGATTAATAGTGATCTATTTTCAAAGAAAGACTGTAATTTCTAAACTTATATTTGATTTCACAAAAAGAACTAAAAATAATTACTTCAATTGAAATTTTTGGCAGTATACCAGTAGACGCAATCAGTTGCAGAAAAACAAAAAAAACAAAAACAAAAAAAAAGATCTTTTGTAAGCCATTTATCATTGAATTGCATAGTATGACACATTTTCGAAATGAAGATAATATATATGTTTTAAGTATTAAAAAAGAAAAGAAAAAATGTTGATTTTTCCAAGTTATATATAACGCTCAAATAATATGTCTAAAATAATATTAATTGTTTGTAATGTTTTTGTTTCCGCCCACAATCGTTTTTGTTCATATAATGTATTTCGAATTCTTATTCTTCTAGTTAGAATAAGACGCTTGCAAATGCTAAAGTATAAGAAGTCATTAAGTAAAATTCAAAATATTTAAAAGTATTTTAGAAAAATTTAAAAACTTAAAAAGCGATTATCGTATCGATAACAGACGTGGTTTAACTACGCGTTTTTTTTTTTTTTAAGATGCGAATTTTCCGTTTTTAAATCTACCACTTTTTTACTACATAAATCTTTATTGTATTTTTATAATCATCTGATTAAATAAGATAAAATATATTCTATAAAAGTAGTGGTGGTAAGGAGAAAAATTCTCATCCCTAAAATTGTCCGGGGAAAAGGGCGGAGAATACAACCACTGCGATTGTATGGAAATTACTGCAGTATTTGTAAAAAAATATTTTCGAATAATAGTGGTGAACATTTTTTTTAATTTATTTATATATTTATTTATTTATTTATTTTTTAAGGCGCAAATTTTGGAACCCAGTTGTACTTATTGTAACTGGTAATATTTCAATACAGATGTACACATTTAAACTATCTAAATACTTCTTATATTTAATTTTATAAATTTTTGCTTTATATATAAAATACATGTTGCACTAAATGAATAAAGACATTTTAAATATTCCAAGATTTAATGGAATGAAATTGTTCTTTTTTATGTAATGGTCTGATATTTAACACGATAATTGTAAGCGTAATTGGAAAAAAAAAAAAAGACAGAGATCGTATCATAATGAATGTACACTTGTGCATTTAAAAATTCAAGACGAGTTTCAGAAAATAATCAGTCATCAAGTCTTTAGGTTATGCAATATTTATTCAAGCAAGTTTGTCTTTCATTGCAAAAGTTTAAATGATCATTAAATAACTTTATATATATATATATATATATAAGTTCTTTTTCTATTATGGTACGTATAAATACCTTTTCTAGTTTATTATGTAAATTTATTAATCACTCTCTAACACTCTAACAATAAGGTAAGCCCATATTTTTTTTAGAGTAGTTTTATTGAACGGTACAATAATGTAAAATTTTTATTCTTATACTCTTACAGAGACATAAAGGAAATAGTTTTTCTTACAACACAATATTTAATTTTTAAGCATATAAAAGGTTTGCGAAATACCCTTTTCTCTTTTTTATTTTATTTTATTTTATTTTATTTACACATTCATTTCACATTAATGTATATTTAGAGCTTATTTCCTAAAACTCTTTCTTCCTCTACTAGTTTCATTTCTTAGATCACCTAATTTCATTATATTTAGTTGAAACATTCAAAGACTTATCACTGTTAAAGTAAGAACATTTTACAAATTGTATATATTAAGAAAATTCCAAACAGATAACTGATATACTAGCTTCAAACCTCTGTTATATTTTGCATTGTAACATTATTAAAAGAGCTATATGTAAACTACAAAATCTTACAAACATAACTAAATAACCTGTACATAGTTCAAATTTGAGATAATCAGCAAACACCACATTCTTAATACATCCACGGAATGGTTACTTCGGCCAATAAAGGAATCCTTTGTAAACTAATAATACAGACAAAATTTCTCTTTTACATAGTCGTATGAATGCACGCATTCAGGAGTAGTAAATGCGGAAATTTGGAGGAAACGAATTAAATTGCGCATTTTCAAATTAAACCGTAAAACGCATTCACACATCCAGCAAATTCACTGAGCAAGCTAATGACCGTCTGCTGCCAGATAATATTCTGTTAATCGCATTCCAATCAAGCTTTAAAGTTCGGTGGGCAACTTTTCAAAACTTTGAGAGTTAAATTATCTCCTGTTTTAGCCAGATAAAGCCAGGAATAGGTCGATATCTCAAATAGGCAAGCTGGTGCTATGAAAGAGGAAGAGACATTTAGGGAAAACTGTTAAACCCCCCGCTCAATGCTTGGATAATTGAGTTTGGCATGCAGGAGGATTATAACCGTCTCCCGATCTTAATGCCCCGATAAAGTAGCTCGTTAGAGCCTCCTTTTACTGGGGAAAAATTGGCAAGTAGATGTTACGTGTATCAGATAATTTTGGAATGGCATCATTTTGCGCGTGAATATTTTTAATAAAATGCTAAGATTGACTCGGTGACACAGTAAATGTTTATTGAGAAAAATTTATCTTTATGTTTTAGTACGCTTGCCTTAAATTACAGAATAGAAGAGATGATGAAGTAATAAAAAAGGATCGTTTTACTACAGCGTTATAGACTTCCATTAAAGAGACGGAATGTATGTAATAAAAAAAAAAAAAGAAGGAATATCAATTTTTAATATCTCATAGAGTAAACTTGGAATCGAATTGGGAATTTAAAAAACTCAGTCGCACTAAATAATTAAAAATTTATTAGAAAAAAAAAGTTTTGGATTTTAATTATTCTATTTATTTATTTATTTATTTCACATGAGGTATTTTAATGAGGAAGTCGCATGAAGAATTTCAAAATTTATTAGAAGAAAAATTTTTATTTTTATTTTTATTTTTATTTTTATTTTTTTATTTAATAGTTTTTGAGGAAATTTTATTGTATTTAGTATTAATACATTTCAATGCACGTGTATGAAAAATTTTAGATAACTCTAAGGTAGTAATTTCAATGAACGACTTTGAACGTCCCCCCCCCCTCCCCCCCCCGTCCACCAGCATAAATGTTGTGTAAAAGGACATTTTAATGTATGGTGAAATTTCAAATTATAAAGTGAAACATGGTATTTTATTTACAACAAACTAATTTTCTAGTACCTACTTTCACTGTGATAAAAATATGACAAGTAGATGTTGCGTGTATCAGATAATTTTAGATTTGGATAATTTGCCCAAGAATATTTTTAATAAAATGTTAACAGTTGACACAGTGGATTTATAACTTACTGATGTTAAAAATTTGGTTTTTGGTTTGAACAAAAACTTTGTACTAAAGTAACTGCAACCAACCGATGGTTGCAGCTACCATGGTTTGGTAATTTTAAGTTTAAACATATATTGGTATTGTGTTTAAAAAAAAAAAAAAAAAAAAAAAGTAAGAAAGAAAGAAAGAAAAAAAGAAAGAAAGAATAATAAAGAAAAAATTGAAATTCGGCATTTCGAACGGTGTTCGAACTGAAGACCTCCTTGTCTCAAATCAAACATTCTGGCACTGTGATACGATTTCTTACCTGCGAATTCTGTGTGTTTTGTTGATTTCGATAAAAAGGCCTAGATTTTCTAGGGTCTTATCTTGGCCTATGGGCGAGTTGTTGCACAAAATTTGCACTTTACGCTATGTTTTCGACCACGCTCTTCAAAAGCGTCTTACGCCCTCACAGCACACTTATCCATAGTACATCCTGAGGATGACCATTGGATGTACCTTCATCCATAGGATATCCTGAGGATCTCTTGTGGATGAGATGTGCTGTTAGGGCGGCCGTATTCACCAATAACCTCAACTACCGGTTGAACACAAAAACTTGGAAAGCGTATAAAGTCAGGGTTCAACATTTTAGCAAAGTTTGACGCGTTGCATCTGCCATCTAGCGGCATTGTTATTTTTAGTTTTTTTAGCTGAAAATAACCAATCAAAAATTATATGAAAACTTTGACACTAGATGGCAGAAGAAGCGTGACAAATTTTCTTTGAAAGCTACACTCTGCCTTTAGACGCTTTTCAAGTTTTGGCGTTGAACCGGGAGTTCAAATTAATGGTGAATAAGACCGTTAAGCTTGCTTTGGTTTCAATAGGAATTTTACTGATTCGTACTTCCCTTGTGTGTGAATGTATGTTAGCTCCAAGTTTTGGTGCAACTTAAAGAAGTAGAATAGAAGCTCGCAAATAAGTAGAAAACTTAAAATTGAGATTGAACTACATTGCAGTATCGCTTATAACTTTACTCCCTACAGTGATTCAAGTTTGTACTGAAATTTGTAACAGTGTACAGAGACTATTCATTGAGAAAATTTTAACTTACTGTTTAGGACACTATAGAATAGTTTAGATCAGGGATTTATAAGAAAGGATCGTTTTAGTACAGCAATTCAGCCATCCAATAAAGGTGAAATTATGTGTTGCTTAGAGAAAAAAGAAATTACTATAAAAAAGTTATTTATAGTAGTATTTTTAGTTACTTATAGTAGTATTTATAGAAGTTATTATAGTAGTTATTTATAGTTTTATAGTATATTATAGTAGTTAGTTATAGTAGTATTTTAATTATGAACTTTATTAGGCAATTTCTTTTAGTTACATCACATGTAGATGATTCAGACTTAAAAAGAGCAGAAAAAACTTTAAATAGGGTTATGTCTTAAAATTTTCCCAAGAGAATGGTTTTTAAATATGTTTCAACGGAATATAATAAAAAATGTATGGCATACGTTTCTTATAAAGAAAAAAAAAATATTTATCTTCAAAAGTAAAGAAAATATTTCGCTTGTAACACACTTTACTATGTATTTGTTCCTTTCAAAAACTAAATCTAGAAATGAACTATTAAATGCTCAACTTGTTTTTTAATTTCGTGAAAAATATTACTGATAAAATTTCTAAAACAAAGTGCGAAAAATAATAAGAGGATTTTCTGAGTTTATTTTATTTTTTGTTGCATAACTATTTATTGCTTGCGTACAATTTTGTTTAATTTAAGCACTATTCTTCGAAAAAGATTAAAAAAAAAAAAAGTTTTTTTCTCTCTCTCAGAGAAACATTAGAGTAAAAATCTTGCAAAAATTTTTCTTACTGTTTATTTTCTAGATCATTAAGTAAAAAAAAAAAAAAAAAAAAAAAAAAAAAAAAATCGAAAAAGAAAGAAACTTTATACAGAAAATTGGTAGTTTTAAAAAGATTTCAACTAATTTAATAGCATGAAAAGTAAATTTCCTTTTAAGAACTTTAACACGTTTTTTCGCATACAAATATGAGTTTAAAAGATTGAAAAAACTATTAAATAAAACAATCTTTTATATTTTAATAAGAGTTTTAAATGGTGCAAAGCGGAATAAAGGAGATTTTTGTGTTATTAACAAAAGAAAAAAAAAGATAAAAGAAAATAAAAGGCATTTTATGAAAAACATTTGTATTTTTACAGTAAAAATCGTATTAAAATTAAAGATAAATACGACAACAATATGCAAATGATATTTATATTTAAATAATTAGAATTAAAAAGAAAAGTAATAATGGAAATCTAAGCTTATTTTTACGCTTGTTTGTGTTTAAAGCGAATAAATGCGAATCTGAAATCTAATTATAAAACATTATATATATATATATATTTATTTTTTTTTTAATTTTCTTTTTAAGATCTTATAATTTGTCATATTTTAAACGTGGGGATTTTATTTCTTAGTATCAGACCTCTTTTAGAATTTAAAACTTCATAAGAACATTCATTTATTTTCCCAGTGTTTAAAAGAGTTTATAAAAGTAAGATTGGATAAAACGCAATTGTTTATGCTACGATGTTTTTAGGCGTTGTTTACTCTAAGCATTAAAAAAAGATATATATATATATATATTTTATAATGAAAATTTAAAAAATAAAATAAAAATAAAAATAAGATTATTATTAACCAGCAGGCTACGCGCGCTCCACTGGTCACTATATTTAAATGAATTTCGGAAAAAAAAATTAATCTTTAATTATATTTTGTATTAAATTATAAATAAAAACTAAAAAGAAAAAAAAAAAAAAAATCTACATTGAAATCGCTCGAAACCTCGCTTAGGTGATCCGCTGCTTACCGGCAGCTCTTTTTTCGCCCGCTCTGCATCGAGTCTATGTTCCCATTGTCTTTCCGGGCACTTCAGTTTGAGTATTTATCGACGACATGTGGATTTGCTATTATTCTAAAAACCACGATTTTAAAGATGACTGTATCTCAGCATGTATTAAATATTTTAGTTTTTGAACCATGTATTTTATAGCCCCCGCTCTTTACACTTTATTACGATTTGATTACGACTAATGTAATAAACCAAATAAAAAGTAGATTTTCTTTTAAAACGAGTTAAATAAATAAAAACAAATAAATTTTAATTAAACATACATTTTAATAAATTTCATTCTTTCTAACTATATACTACCATTTTTCCGATAAATACCATAAATAATTAAAAAAAAAAAAAAATAAAAATAAAAATAAAATAAAGAATGATTTTATACTATAAAAATTGTACACAAACATAACTGTTATAAATATATTTTAAAATTAAAATTTAATATCCATAATTTCTTCTATTGCATTATCATTTGATTTTCAATAAATATAATAAATTAAAAAAAGAAGAAAAAGATTTCGCCTTCAGATGAAAGAATCAAATAAATAAATAATAAATGGAGTAATAGCTGTTTCTAAGATACGCAGACGATTAAAATGAAAGAACAAATTTTAGAGAAATGAAACAAAGAAGCCAACATTTAAAATAAAGAAAATAAATAAATAAATAAGTTTAAATTTTAAATTCGAATAAATATCGATGAGGTGCACACCTGTAGGGTCCCAAATCTGCCATTTTTTGTAGCTATGCGATCAGTAGTGTGAGCACCAGAGCGTGAACAGACATTCACAGACATACAACTACACAGACAGATACTTCTATTTCCTTATATATTTTAGCAATAAATAACTTTACACAGAATTTAGTCTCAAATTCGTTAAACTTGGGCTTTTTAACTCAACAACTCCTTATATGTAGTCAATAAATAACTGTATTTATAAATATTTGTGACTGTGTTTCAGGATGTATTTATAACCTTTCCCTTTAACAGAAATTCTATCATAAATATTTTTCATAGATTAGTAATCTTAAAAAATGCTAAAATGCTAAAGTTGAAAAACAAACGAACTTATAGCAAATATTTATATTCAAAATTAAATGTATAACTAATGATATAACTTAACATACACTCATGCATATTTATGGGATATTTTACGATTACTCTGAATAGATTACACTAGAAAATTTTCATGCAGATGGAATTCATGTAAATTTTCAACAATATTTTCGTACCCTGCATTCCTTTCAGCAAATTTTCTTTCTATTATATTACATTTCTGCATAAAGCATTCATTATTTTAAAGCGCAATATAACTTATTTGCCATTGATTCCATTGCATATGCTATGAATCGTTGAATATTTATCCATTTAGATTTATTAATATTTTTTAAACGCTTAACCCTCAAACATTCTGTAAAACTTAGAATATTTAAATTTTTCCAATGCATATTGAATATAGAATATTAACTAAAATTACTAAAATCTTTAAAGGAAAAGGATTAATGTTCCGAAGTACAATATATACAATTTCGAAATAAAACTAAATGTATGTATGTATGTTCGGTTTATGGCATCGGGTGTTGCCTTCCGACAGAATCCACAAGTCTGTGCCAGGTCTTCCGGTCATGGGTCCACTCTTCTTCCAGACCCCTATCCCTCATCGCTTTTTTTACATTATCCATCCAAGTCTTTCTTGGTCTTCCTTGTTTTCTTTTCTGATTTGGTATATAATTAAAAGCGATTTTAGGTAATCTTTCTAAATACTACATGAAATTAACCATTTCTTTAATAATCTACCTAAATTCACTAAATTGTTAAATGAGAAAATTCTTCTTCTTTTTACTCTAAATTCTAAGAACTTTGTCACATTTTGCCAGTTTTTGAATATTGGATTCTGGAAATCAGACTGTTACATACATTTCTAATTCCAGTAAATTCATATCTATTACCTAACTATCGTAAATAAAGACATTATAAGAGGCATGTTTCTGCATTCAATACTTTTAAACATATCTGTTCAATTAACTAACCTATATATATATATATATACCATTAAAATTCCCCTATAAACATCATCCTACAGCACAAGCGGGTGAACGTAATGTAACGAAATTTGGCATGTACACTATACACGAGATGCGCTCACGGAATTTCGAAAAAAAAAAAAAAAAATCTTCCAAAGTATCTACTAGAGGGCACCTTTTCCCGAAAAACATTAAATTTAACACAATAAACGACCAAAACGGAATACAGAAACAATATTAACATTTATTGACTAGTTTCTGATCACCTTGTCATCGCAAAAATTTGTCGTCGGCAATCGTTTTAAACCCTAACCTGTTTTGCATAAAGCGTCCTCTTCTTCGCAAGCATGCAAATCTCGATATTTTTTCCTAGAACTGACAGCTTTTAACGGTTTTACATTTTATTACTCATAATTCTTGTTCTGGATTGTTAATAATGTTTCTGTATTCCGTTTTTGGTCGTTTATTGTGTTAAATTTAATGTTTTTCGGGAAAAGGCGCCGTCTGGTGGACATTTTGGAACTTTTTTTTTCTTCCAAAATTCCGCGAGTGCATCTCATGTATAGTGTATATACCAAATTTAGTTACATTCCGTTCATCCATTTGCGCTGAAGGATGCTGTTTATAGGGGAAGTTTAATTATAGCCACCTTGCCTATTATAAGGGATTTGCGGGAAAGTTCTGTCATATTGAATTAAATAACTGACACCAGAAATTTATCATGGACAACATGTATGCAACTTTTAAGAAGGTATTTTTTTTTAAAGTTGTATAAATGTTGTAGAAGATAAATTTCTGGTGTCAGTTGTTTAATTCAATACGATAGAATTTTCCCGAGAACTGAATATTTGTGTTATATATAATTGATAAATAAAAGTATTATTATCAGATTTTCATATTAAATTTTGTTATTTTCCTTTCATGAGGAAACGTTGTATATACAGGGTGATCCAAAAGAAACAGAAAAAAGTAAAAGATTTGTTATTCAAAAAGTATTGACCATAGCACTATGTAGGATTCATTGAAATGCAAATAGAAAGGCGTGATTTTTTTTAAATTATTATTATTATTATTATTATTATTATTATTATTATTATTATTATTATTATTATTTAGGTAACAAAAGATTTATTAGCAAATTAGTTTAATTTTCTTCATCAGGTGGCGCTTAAATTGTAAAATATCTTTTTTACACCGGCACAATAAATTCAACAATGTAACTAGGACTATAAATGTTCAGTGTGGCGGCCATCATTCATTAGAATTGACAACAGGCGTTACACATCGTAAATTCTTTTAAATAAAATCTTCAGTATTCGAAATTTGGTGTCATTTGCTCAGGCGAATGTTTAATTTCTGAGAGGATACTGCAAATACCCCATACAGCCACTGATATCCATTAGACATCTAAATTACATCCAAAATATCCATGAAAGGTACAAAATATCTATAAAAATGTCCATTAAAATTCCTGGATATCATGCACTAATTATGGATATCTATTAGATGCTTAAATATGGACGAATTTTAGACGTGCCTTTTTCGATGTCTAATACATGTAACGTGTTAGATCGAAACAAGATTTGGATATTTTCAATATCTATTAAATGTAACAAGTCCAATTATTGGATATTTTTTGAGATTTATCGGATATGTAACAGACATCTAATGGATGTAAAAAAGAGTGACATTTGTCGTGCTAATGGATATCTGTAGGATATTTATAGGAGTTTAATGGATCCTTTTTTAACTTTTATACGTGTTTATAGATGTCTTATGAATGTAAGTGGCTGTGTGAAACAAAGTGATATGTTGGTAAAAATGTAACTAATATATTTTTTTCTTATACTTATAAAAAAAATCCCATGCTTTCCGTACATTTCAGTGAAAACCGCATAGAGCTACAACCAGTACTTTTTAAATAATATATATATATATATTCATCGACTTTTGAATCACCCTGTACATTAACAGGTTTCCCACAGTCCCTATTTCCCATAACCGGTATTTTTTTTATATTAAGTTTTTGTAGTATGTTTTCCTGATTAATTAAGGAGAAAATTAATGCAAGAAAATAGTGGTTGTGGGATCTACCGAGATTAGGAAATGTAGGTTAGATGTGGTTTATGCTAATGATAAGTTACACTGAAACGGATATAAGTAAGCTTTAAAATATATATATATATATATATATTAGAGAGAAATGTGCGTGTTACGTATAAACGTACATAACTAAAAACTGTACTATAAAAATGAGTAACAAAACCAATTTTAAAACATCGAAGAAAATTTAAAGTTTTCAGTGAAAAAGTGTTTTCTTTACCATAAAATAACTGACTTTATTTTCAAAAAATATCTCTTAGAACAGTTTACCGAAGTCATAGGTTAAGAAATATTTTAAAACTATAATACTAAAATTGTTTATCAAGTAAATAAATTGAAAAAAAAGTATTTTTTTTTTCCAAAATTATTTTCTATCCAAAGTTTAATCGTAAATAACATTTAAAACTGTTTTATTATCATATATGTTCTTTAATTTCTTTTCTTTTCTTTTTTTTTTTTTTTTTTTTTTTTTTTTTTTTTACAACAAACCTTTTATTGTAAAAAAGGGCAAAAATGAATAAATTTTATAAAGAAGTTTTCTTTAAAAAAAAAAAAAAAAAAGCTTTATTGCAATTACACCAGAAAGAAATAAAAAGCTTCCTTCATTAAATTGCAAACTTCAGCAAAAGAAAAGAGAAATTATTGTTGACACACAAAGATATTCATTTTTTGAAAACATGATTCATTTTCTTATTTTTTATTAACTTAAAAATAAATATCATATTATTGTTTAAAATATGTTTTAAATGTTTAATAATGTTAAAATATGTTTTCAGGGGAAAAATTCCGCAGAAAATAAATAAACTTTTCTCCCACTAATGATAAAAAAAAAAAAAAAAAAGCGCACCTACTATAGAAGTATTTACTTTATCTAAGAACCCCTAAAACTTGAATTCTATTCTATTTCGAACCTCAGATGGCCTTATGCTATCCCAGAAATTTCAACATTACCAAAAAAGCCCTCCTGATCCAAGAATTTTCTCTGATATATCCCAAAAGTAGAGACGACCGCGGCTCTTCGTTCGTGCGAATGGCCGAGGGAATCACGTGATATAGGCAACTTCGATCCTTTTTTCTCTGGAATGTTGCCAGATGAAACTGCCGTCTTTCTCTTTATTATTAACCCTTCTTCCATAAAGCTAGACGGTAATACAGAAGTGGTATGTAGAATTCAGTACTGGGAAGAATTTTCGCTGTTTTGGACACTACTCTAAATTGAACGAGAGTTTTGACCGCTCGAATTGCATTACTGGGTGCATTTATGTTGTTTTCTGAACTTCAGATGAATTCTTGTAGAACGAATACTTTATAAATCGTCCTTTAGAACGAAATAGTTGAAAAGAATTCGGGTCATTGGGCACCGGAAAATTTAAATTATTAGAAAAAAGGTGAAGAGTGCATTCGAATCGTTATTCTATGCGTCCATATACGTAAAGAAGTGCAGTAAGATAATAATTATTATAATTAGATATAATACATAGACTCACTGAATTTTCTTTCAAGGAAAACTACAACACATTAAACGTATAGTAAATACTTTGCGAAATTCAGATCAAAGACAAATAAATAAATACGATATTCAACTCTCTCTCTCTCTCTCTCTCTCTGTATATATATATAAAATAATTAAAATATTGTCCATCTAATACATGCATTTTTATTTTTAAGTAAAAATAACTTATTTGAGAAAACAGTTCAAATCTAACTGATAAAAATAAAATTTTAAATTTTAATTTAATTAAAAATTGAAGATAATTATTTTTTTTACGCATGAATGAAATTGTAAAAATAATTTTAAGATAAATGCATAAAAAATGTTAACATGAATATTTATACAGTTTATTAAAAAAAAAATTGCACCTTCATCAAACACCAGTATATATGATACGGTTCAACAAGTATATTTTTACTGTATCTTCCTATAGTATATTTCCATGATGGGTAAAGCTGAAAATAGTTATGTTAATAAAGTAGTGGAAGTGCCAAGGAAATACGTGGAACCATAGTGTGTATGAACCCCCACATTGCAGTTTCGAAATAATTTCTACAGTTGGATATTTAAAAAAAAATGATAAAGAATGTTTCTCTCTCTTTTTTTTTTAATTTATATATATATATATATATATATATGTGTGTGTGTGTGTGTAAAAATATAAAGTTATTGTTTTTCTATATGGTTTTTATGTATATATATATATAATTTGAATAATTCTGTATCATTATAACAATCAGCAGACAAAAGATAGATGAAGATACCAACAAAAAATTAAATTTTAATTGAGATTTATTTCGATTAACAATAGTCACGGTGATAATTTAATTTGAGTACCAATGATTAGTAAAAACACGTTAAAGTACTTACACAGAAGAGAAATGACACTAACATAACACATAAGCCTAACGATGAGAGAATTTGCAAAAACTATGAATTATTAGTAACAGTCAACATTTTAGAGAAAAGAGAAAGGACCAAAACACCAAAGAGTTCCGTTAAAAGGAAAATAAATAAATAAATAAATAAATTGAATTCATGAATTGAAAATTGGAATTTTAAATGCTGAAAAATAGAGATGTTCACACAACAGGAAACTTGCATTTCTATCAGCATATGCAAGATTTCGGAAAACTTGTATAGCTAATTCCAGCAAATATACAGCTCAAGTCTCTATCTTGCAACAAAACAAAATAAAAAAGGAAATTAAATTAATCAATAACACAAACCAAAATATAAACAAGGAATAAGTAATTTAAGCAAGCCACGTGTTAATCGTTACTTACGGATATATTAGAAATAAACAGGTTGCCAAACGAACAAACTTTTAACATTTGTAAAAAGGTGATTTTTAATTTTAACGTTAACCTTTTTTAAAGTTCAGTTTATTTTTAACTTTCAAAGTGGCGTGAGCAAGTGCCATCTCACGGGAAAAAGGAGATTTACTTTTAGGTAAATACTTAAAATATACGGTTTAACTTAGAATTTTTACTTAGTTGAGTTAAATTTTTAGTCTTAAGGGGTATTCTGGTCTAGAAATTTAAAAAAAAAAAAAGAACTTCTCAAGAGCTGAATTATGAGAAGGAGGAAGGCCCAATGTATGGATCTGGGATCGCCGATTGATGCAAAGTGAGTATAACATATTATTTTCAGAGTTATTCCATTAGAATTGTTTCCTAACCTTTAAACGCGTTTTTCTCGAAACTACTTTTTTTGAGGTGGTTGACATGATATTTCAAGTTCTACTGAACCGATTGCTTTAAAATTTGGTATATATCTTGTTTATACAACTCTCTATCGCGTCTGCCTTGGATTTTAAAAAATTTTGATTTTCAATATTTTTAAAAAATTCGAAAAGGTCGAAAAAAGTCGGGTAAAAAAATTTTTTTTTTTCAAGTCGACGCCATTTTGTCATTTTTTTTTTTTTTTTTTTTTTTTTTTGAAAATGGTCAACCCGATAGCGACATCTTTATTAATGAAGAATTTGTTTGAATTTTTTGTTTTAGATCACTACAAGGGTTGAAATCATGTCAACCAGGACGCACCGTTTTTTTTTGAAGCCCCCACTCCATCGGCCTGTATCTCGGCGAATTTTTTTTTTTTTTTTTTTTTTTTTTTTTTTTTTTTACATTCTCAAAATGTCAATAAAAAACATATAAAAAAATGGATAGTAAAAATGTTTTTCATTTTTTTTTTTATCTTACTTTAAAAAATGCCTAAAATTCAGGCTTCTAGACCAGAATACCCCCTTAAAGCAACCTCATCCAAAGGTCAACATGTCATGATTAAGACATTATGATTATTGGTGAATTAATTATTATTTATTTATTTATTTATTTTTAGGTTGTAATATATATATGTGTGTGTGTTTTTGTTTGTTTTAATACAGAAGCGTATTAGACCGCTGGATTTATAAGGTAAAGAAGAATTCGTTTCAAACTAATTAAATATAGTTTCTTTTATTCTAAATCAACTTTGGAAAAATAAGTAGAGAAGAAATTGAAAGAATAATTAGGCTGAGTTAATGCTGAGTGAGTTTCAACGTTGCACAAAAACTACGCATTCTGGGCATTCGCGAAGGTTTGGAAATCATTCAGCAGTAGTTCGGAGATATGACATCACAATTTTGATACTCCAGGGGAGGGAAATATTTATCCTCACTTTCGTTACCCCTTCTCAGTAGTATCAATTTTAACGAACATAAAAGAGATTGCGGTTGCAATGGATTTTACTAGATCACAGCGAACGGACCACCAACCATTACTACTGTATATGGTTTGAGGATCGAAAAAGAATATTTTGGATTTTTCAGCCTTTGTACTTCTCATGAAAAGGATAAAATGTACACTAATGAAAAGGATAAAAATCAGTCAAGTTATACAATTTACATCAGTTATTTTTGTGTAACTAACAAAATGTTCTTGCGTTTACAGCAAATACATAGGTTTAGTAGTACGCAAGAAAATTTACTACAAATTCCTTCTTACGAACTAATTCACAACTTATTTACTTCTAAGGAGACTTCTCATTCTCCTATCGATGGACACATACAGTCGGTAACAAAAGTGTCCGAACACTAGCAAAAATTCCTATTTAAAAAAAAGTACACTCTATACGATTTTGTTAAATAGATACTTGTCGAATTCTGTTTTTAGTCAGTCTGATTCGATAAGGATTTATTTACCAAAATAGTATGAAGTGTACATTTTTTACATAGAAATTTTCACTGGTGTTCGGATACTTTTGTTACCGACTGTACATTTGTCTTTTAATCTTCATCAGGTATATCATCTGACAAAATATTGCAGCATACTCATGAAAATTATCGTTTTTATGCAAGAAACTTCAATACAAAATAATGCATTGGGAAAAACTTAGTTCTAAATTGAATTCTATTGATTAATTGACTGTTTCCTAATTGACTTTTTCATATATGCAAGCTGGTTTTTCGCTTTATCTCTCATGCTTTCTCTCTCTCTCTCTTTCTTTTTTTTTAAATCTATATTATTACTGAACAATACATGGAGAGTTACATAAAATCTGCAACAATAGTACGGTAATGCCAGATTTTGCGGCTGATTATTCAATAGTCACCAATATTTTTGTGAAGTGATATTTGAGTTACATAATAGACGAATAATCGTCTATTATATATATCATATATCACCTCCCAAAATTTTTGAAGATTATTGAACAAAAAAGTCGCCAACACTGCAATAGAATGCAGACACTTAAGGGCCCGCTTCACTCACCGCAGGGGGAAGCCAACGTTATTCTATGGGGAAATTTTCTTTACAAATAACTCATTAACAAATACATATTTTTAAATTCTGTTTTCACATTCTGAAAATTTCCAGCTGTTAAATTGACGGACCTTTTTTTAAAAATGTTATTATTTTTAATTTTTAATATTTTATTTTGAAGCTGCAAAATACGAATTTTCAATATGTGATTTGTTTTTCATTTTGCAATTTCAAAATAAAATATTAAAAATTAAAAAGATACATTTTTAAAAAAGGTACGTCAATTTAACAGCTGGGCATTTTCAGAATGTGAAAACAGAATTTAAAAATATGTATTAGTTAATAAGTTATTTGTAAAGAACATTTCCCCATGGAATAAGCTTGGCTCGGGCTTCCGGCAACCGTAGGTGAAGAGGGCCGTTAAGCGTCATTAATTATACCTTAATATATATATATATATATAAAAGATTTGAGAAATCATACATTAAAATTGGAGAGCTTTTCTTTTTTTAAAACCTTTTTAGGCTTTTTCTTATCTTCTTATTTATTTTTTCATATTTTCTTGGTTTTTATTTTTTATTTATATATTTTGATCTTTTCGTTTTTACAAATATAAATTACTTTCAGTAAAAGATTTTGAGTAAATTATAATTTTAAATAATTGCCGAATTTTAAATACCACAGTGTATTTAATAGTTGGACATACTTTAGTACCTTTATAAACATAAAGATACTAAAATACATTTAGTATCTTTACAATTTTTTTCCTATCTTTACAAACATAACTTAAATTTAAAAAGGAATTTGAGTAAGGAATATTTTAAAATAGATGCCGTATTTTAAATACCACTTAGTATTTAGGAGTTGGACGTATTTTAGTGTCTTTACAAACATAAAGATATTAAAATATCCTTAGTATATTTACAAACCTTTTCCTAACTGTACAAATATAAATTACACTTAATAAAATAAATTGAATAAGAAATATTTAAAAATAGTTTCCATATTTTAAATACCACTTAATATTTAATAGTTGGACGTATTTTAGTATCATTACAAACATAAAGATATTAAAATATCCTTAGTATATTTACAAACCTTTTCGTATCTTAACAAATATAAATTACATTAAAAAAAAAATTTGAGTAAAGAATATTTTAAAATAGTTGGACGTGTTTAAAATACCACTATTTTTGAAAGAAAATGTTTGTTTTATATAAAAACTGTAATTCTTCATTTGAATAAGGCAAAGAAAACTATTTTTAAAAAGCGGTATTAAAAATTTGTAAATGTTGACAACTATGTAGTAATCAAACGTTCTTATCAGCTATCAAGAACTCGCAGAATTTTTTAAAATTTTTATTTCTGAATTTTTCTCTTACTCTCTTCCACCATCTTTCTTTTCTTCTTTCCTTTTTTCTTTATTATTATTTTTGTTCAAAGAAAAATAATCCACGGAGCATTTGTTATTTGGAAAATCGCTTTGATTTCCTCCGTGCATATTCAATTGAGATATCGACGTATCCAGTTTGAAACGGTTTGCTTTTACATAAACTAGACGACAAATAATACAAATTTTATTATGAAACTATATTAGATTTTCTGCGTGGCACTTATTTTAGTTTGAACAAAGTATAAGTTTTCGGAAAATTAAATATTTCAACGCAGAAAACTTTCAATATTTTCTAAATGAATAGAATTTGAGTTTTCTGAAAAGGAAACGTTGAAGTGTGCAAAACTGTTCATATTTTTAAATTAAACAGAACTTCAGTTCCTCTCTAAGGGAGGCATACTATTGTAACAATCGCAGCTGTCGTACATCACAAGTCGGATCGTACATGCGGTAGCAAAAGTATCCGAGCACTAGCAATAATCCCTGTCTAAAAAAAGTACACTTAATACTGCTTTGTTAAATAAATCCTTGTGGAATCTTGTCCTTAGTCAGTCTAAGAGCATGATTCGACAAGGATTTGTTTAACAGAGCAGTATTAAGTGTACTTTTATTGACGGGGATTATTGCTAGTGCTCGGATGCTTTTGCTGTCGACTCTACGATCCGACTTGTGATCTACGACAGCTGCGATTATTACAATAGTATACCTCTCTTATTCTTCATATATATTCTACAGCTGAGTAATAGAGTAGCCTATTTTCTTCTTTTTCTTCTTCTTTTTTTTTTTTTTTTTTTTTTTTTTTTCTTTTTCTCAAATCGTACAAAGTGTTGCAGTGAGACTTTAGTATTCACTGTATGCTTTATTCAAGTGAGAGTGTATGAATTTTTCGATTTTAGTTTAAACGATGGAACGTTTAAACAATTATAATTTAAACGATGACTAGCTCAATTAACTCTGTTAAAATTTTTCATCGAGCTACTAGATTTGTCATGTTTTTAATAGGCTTAATTTATCGTTTTACTTTAATGGATTTAGAATTATATATTCCATTATTCATTTAACATATATCTGGGTGTCATTTGCCCTATTCTTTTCCTACCACTATTTTTTAAGAATAAAGGTTGATTTGATTAATTATTGAATTTATTCTTCAGTATATGAATAAATAAAAGTATTATATATATATATATAAAGTGGTGCGAAAAAAAGTAGGATGCTATGAAGAACCTTGATATATTAACTTGTGGGGTTGAGACTGTAGAGGGTCACCACAGTTTGTTTGAAATGAAGCTTGATCCAGCAAATTTAAAGGAGGGTTAAATCGCTTCGGCGCCAGTGACTCGGCGAAATTTTAGGTCGGATTAGTTTTGTGTCGACAGGGTGCTGCAACGAAGGAATTAAGTTGTGAAATGTAGATGAATTGGAAGCGATTTTGAAAGTTTGGTTGAAAAGAAGAGAAATGAAGTTGGTAGAAAGTAGTATAAGATGGAGATAGTTTTCGTAAAAGGAGTGGTGTAGTGGAGTCTTGTCCGACGTCTGTCTACGACAACGGCTAAGTCTTAGAGTCTGGATAAAGTTATATTTCGGTAGTTGAGATTAAGTTATGCTTAAGTTAAGTGGCTTGATGAATGTTGTGGTGCTTCAGTACGAGTATTCGTGAATGGAAAATTATTCATCCGGGAATCCGTGGATCTGTTTGAAAGTCACAGCATCTAAGTAAATGGAGTGCATCCGTTCAATAACTTCTGCTATTCTGGGGTGAGATATTTCAAATTGTCTAATTCAGTTATTATACATTTAATTGATAAAGTATTTAAATCCGTTGACTGAGCTACCAAAATCCAGATCATCCTCCCATTATTCTAGTTGAATAAACTCTTAGTTTTATTTTTATATACCTGAGTCTCTGTGCTAATTTCATATTTAAATTTTAAGTAGTTAAGCTAACTAAGTTCAGATGGGGTTTGCGTCAACGCAAACCTCACAAACTGACCACATGTCATTAGTTGATAGGACTTGTCGTGACATGACTGTGTCCATATTCAAACATATAAAATTTAATTAATAAATTTGTGTAGTACTTAGGCTATAGACTTTTACTAATGTATAAGGGGTTGGGAAGAAATCTGTAACTTAACATATACGAATTACATTAAAACATATTTATTGAGTATTTTTTTTCGACTGAGTGAAAATAATGCCTGGACTGGGAGTCGAACCCCGGATCTTTGACTTACAAGGTCAAAGCTCTACCAATTGAGCGATCCAGGCCGACAACCAGCCGGCATTATTCACTCAGACAACCTTTAGGCAGACCTTGTAAGTCAAACCTTGACCTTGACCTTGAAGTCAAAAGTCTTGACCTTGTAAGTCAAAGATCCGGGGTTCGACTCCCGGTCCAGGCATTATTTTCACTCAGTCGGAAAATAAAATAAAAAATTTCATTAAATATGATTTTCTTCCAATCAGTTATTGCGTGATTGTAATAAAAATTTCATTAAAACAGTTCAAAACTTTTTGGAAAACTTTTTTTTTTTTGAAATATTAGTCTGTGTATAAGGGGGTCGTATATTTTCAACTGGTCATAAATCTCAAGCCCATGCCAATACAAATTTACACATACAAAATAAAATTTCGATCGAAAGATAGCTTTTCCTGCAACAGCAAAATATTGGCACGTGATACTTTACTCCACATAACATGCACACGGGTGATCTACGGTACTTTGGCGTGGCAGCAACAAAAACAGCAACAACAACAACAACAACAATAATAATAGCAAAAACAATAAAGATAATAGTAAATTTGCGTTCGATTTTCTTGTTTATTTATTTTTTGTACTGGTAAGCGCTTTCTTGCCAAGTAGCTTAAAAATTCCATTTAGAAGTATACAACAAAAAGTTGCTTGACAATATAAACTGTAATTGAAGTTTATTTTTTAAATAAATGCAACCCTGACCGAGAGGTATAGCTTCCAAAACGGTTAGACAGGAGATGTCGGATTTGACCTCAGATTATGCTCGTTGGCCTAGTGTTTATTCCTTTTTTTTTTATGAAACTCACGTGAATACGGTCTTGGAACCCTTAGTAAGACCCCAGTAGAGGGTATTCCTTTTAGGCCTAGTTCCTTCGAATAGACAATTGGCTATACATACCCAACATCATCCTCTTTAAACCTCTTACTGATGAACCTGGCATAAGTTTTTTTTTTTTTTTTTTTTTTTTTTTTTTTCTTTTTCTACATATTTCGCTATTTTTTTTTTTTTTTTTTTTATGTGAGTTTTTAAGATATTTTTCTTCCTTTCCTATTAGATTGCTTTTTTTTTTATGGAAATGTTTCAAAATGAAATTTGGAAAATACTATATAAAAATTAAAATTTAAATATTAAGGCCACAAATTTAGAGTGCGTTTGTCTATTGCATGTGATTTTTTTTTTTTTTTTTTTTTGCCTACACTAATGTCATATGTGGAGCATAAAACATTTTAATTTACTCTGAAGCACTTTGATATCAAGCAACGCAAAAAATTTAGATAGTATACCAGTACAACAAGTTGTTAAGTTACGCTTTCTATGACTTATATTTTCATTTAAACCTTGTGTTTAAACACTTTATTTTTATTTATTTATTTCACTATGCATAATTCCCCATTTTCATTTTTCTCGTTAACTCCATTTTGCAGCTTTTCGTCTGTTACATGCAACTTTAACCTAATTTGGAAAATTTCCAAAAATGAAACTATCTGGCTTTCATTAGATCATTTTATGTTTACTCATTAAACGTTTATTAGCCGCATGCTTCTCTTTTATTCACACCAACAAATATAAACTTTGTGTGACTTCCAAATAAACTATCCAAGTGACATAAAGCAAATGCTTCACTTCCTTCCATGCTGTTCTTAGAAATAAACCAGTTGCATTTACAGTCCACCCCTCAAGAGTTTTACTTTTTATAGGAAGCACAAAAGGACAGGCTGCATTCCAAGGGGCGCTTCAAGTGAACCAATCACAATGAAGAATAAAATATTTTTTATTCTCTTCTTCCAACTCGAGAACGGAACTAATGATATAATGGCTGACGCCGTATAACCGTGTTGCTTTTTCGTCAGCGATTAAATCGATTCTCAGAGTAAACGATTAAATATTTTATTCTTTATTGCTTTCTCTTTGGGTAAATAAGAGAGGATTAAAATCATGATTTATTTGGATGCCCTTTTCGATGATGTTTGCACATAAAATTCTGCAATCTCGTAAAGGAAAATTGCCTTAATTAATATAAATGTAAACATAACATGATATTAATGTTTGCGTATTATGCAAATTTTGAAATATCAAAGGCTTTCGTTCAAATAAAATTATATGTTTGATGGCAACATTTTTTTTTTTGCATGAAAAGCAATATTTTATTATTATTATGACATCATAAAATAAAAGGAATTTTAGGAAATATTATAGTTTAGCAAATTAATGGGCCAATGTAAATAGTGGACTTGTATAGATTGTTCTTTTTCACTTTGGATAGCAAATATAGGAAACTTTTAACGCAAGTACTGAAATTTTATACTACAAAAATTATTATAAATTTTAAAATATGTAAATACATCTAGTAATACTGCTTACATATTTTTTTAGGTAATGAAATATTATTTTAAGCACTAGTTTTCTGTAATATTTTATTCTTTTTTTTTTTTTTTTTTTTTTTTTTTTCTTTTTTTAAGTAAAAATTTTAAAATTGCTTTTAGATCTATAAGAAAGTACCTTAATTATTTTTTTTTTTTACAGTAATAAATACTTATTATTAAAACAAAAACAAAAAACAGTTTATTCTCTTAATTGCAGGAACTGAAGATACTATAAGGTCGACATTTTATTTCATTTAAAATAGGGGATTAACATGTAGAAAAAAAAAAAAAATTATAACTGTTACTTTTTAAGGAAACCCCCTATCCTTATTTATTGTGAAGCAAATAACTTTGATGTGCTCAAATTAATAATAATAATAATCATAATAATAATAATAATAAAACTTATTATCTTTTACACTATTCCTGAAATTTTTTAACTAATCATGTGACCGTCGAGATTAAAACTGGAAAAATTATGCTTTCTCTATAAGTTTTGAGCTCCATTCAATTCCCTCTTGCGCCATATAATGATAGACAGAACTAAATAATTTAAAGAATTTGCAGTGCTCAAGCAAGCACTATAGACTGCCAGATTAAATTACTGACTGAATTAATAACTGATATATTCAAAATCAAAAATTGATGCAAATCTACTCTTTTCATTCCAAAATAGCGTTACTAGCTTTTAGAGTAATAATAATAATTTTAGAACAACAACAACAACAATAATAATAATTATAATAATAATAAATTAAAACTAGATTTAAATAATAAAAGAATGGAAAATTTGTGAGTATACATAACAAACTAAAAAAAAAAAAAAGTCTTAGATCTGAAAAAATAAGCTGATGCCGTAAAAATTTATTTTGACTTCATATCTAATTTATTGTTTATGCACGATTGAATTTCTATCCCAGATATGGTTTCATTTAAAAAAAAATAACTTTTCCTTTTTTTAGTTTTTTCAATTTGGCATTTTAGAGTTAATGTACTAACACTGTGTATATTATACCTTTTATAATGACTTTTTTATTTTTATTTGTTTATTTATTTATTTTTTATCCCCATACACTAAAATATTAAAATTAAATTGTACAAATATTCGTTTCAATTTGTTTTCTGAGTTTTTTTTTTTTTTTTTTTTTTTTTTTTTTTTTTAAACAAAAACAAAATATTCACACAAAAATATCTTAAAGAAATCAGTTAAAAATTGTTATATTTAAGTCATGTATTACAATATTAATTTAAATAAATATATAAAAGTCAATTAAATATTCTTTAATAAAGAAAACAGTTCAATGACGGAGAATGTTTCATTTTAATTTTTTAAACTTTTTTTTGAACTGTAGTTACATTGTAAACTGTATTTAAACGCCGTAAACTAAAATTTTCAAGTAAATGCGCGATTTTTTTTTTTTTTTTTTGTAAAGTTCGGTTGTAACGTATGGATATAAACATTTATATATTTGATTAATTTATTTTTTAAATAATATTAATATATATCGACATTCTAACTATTAAACATACCATTCAAAACGTTATTATTTTTACGCTAAGAAATGAAGTATATAATTATATTAACATTCTAAAACATTTATAGAAACTATTAAACAAATTAATTACATTTATACCCTAACTTAGAAAGACGAGGAAAATTTTACAAAATGATATATATATGGCTAATAATATATCGTGAGACAAAAAAAGTTCTTTTTTGTATATATGTATATGTAAGCCTATTATATCTGTTAAATGCTTTGTTTTGTAACGTTATTGTAAAGAAAAAATTTGCTTAGCTTAAACACACTTTAATTTGCATATTTTTATTTCAAGTACAATAAATATTTAAAGCTTAATCTCACAATATTTCGAACATAATCCTTTGAAAAAAAAAAAAACATTTTATTCTTATTTATTTTTTTTTTATTTTTTTAAATTAAATTAGCTATTGCATCTAATTTATTATTTTAAAACGATGAAATTTTTATTTATAAAATTCTCTGCTGATAGAATCTATTATACTCTTAGATGCATCCGAGAAAAGAATGCAATTTTAAAGGGATTAGCAGATAAAACAAGAAACTTAAAATTACTCCTGTAATTTAGCAAATTCTACAGGATTAAGATGAAGCAATATAAGGTGTTAATTTCTGTTTGTATCTGATAATTAACAACAAAAAGAAATAAGCGCAGTAAAATTCTAATGCCTTATATGTTTAAAATTTATAAGATCATATTTTAAATAAAATCGCCTTAATTTGTTGCATTTTTATTTTTAAAGCATTCTAATTCCATAAGTATTAAAAATATGATAATAGACAATTGTTTTAAAAAATCTTCGTAAGAAATTTTTATTGCTGTTTTTAACTCACAATTTCTGGAAAGGAAAAAAAAAAAAAAAAGTTAAATTTCTACTAGCATTAAAAATAAATGTTTAATTTTGAATCTGAAATAAAATCCCTGTTATTTATTTATTAAATTATTTTCTGAGTATTTCAAATCCACAAACATTGAAAGAATGGGGCAAAGGAAAATATTATTTAAACCATTATTGTAAGTATTTTAAATTATTATTATTAAATGAAATTGCCCATTTCCTTTTCAAAGAACTACTTATGTTCAATGATAGAAAAAAAAATTATTTATTTTAACAACACCTAACTTTATTTATTTACTCTAATGTCATTAACTTGCTACTTAAGCACTGGCCTGAGAGTTTCCGATTCCATTAGAGAAGGGGCACTCAATACAATGAGCGACCACCACAGACCCTAAAATCCCAGGGTGTTAAAATCCATGCCTTGTTCGGAATTTGAACCAGACCTTACTGTGTGGGAGTCTGGAATGCTAACCACCATACCGTAGACGCGACAACACAACAACATCTAACTACGGTTAATGATAGTGTAAATTGCAAAAATAAAAAAAACAATTATTTCGAGTCAAAAAAGTGAAGCATTTTTTTCATCAGGTAAGAAAAAAAAAAAAAAAAAAAGAGAGAGAGAGAGAGAGAGAGAGAGAGAGAGAGACAGACAGACAGATACGCATAAATTAATAATTTAAAACATCCCAACCACTTTTCTATGCATAAAAATGTTATATATATATATTTTAAAATTTAAAATTTTCCTAACATAAGCTTACACAGAATTTTCTGAGTTATATTTTCTTTATGTTGCCAAACACACAAAATATTGTGTTAGTTGCAAAATTGGAAGTAAAATTTATTTACACTGGTGCAAATTAGTATATTTTAGCCATCACAAAACTTTCTTCTATATTTTCCTATGTAAATTCTCGCAGTACAAATTATTTATTGTTATGTTTTTCATTATGAATGCAGACTTTTTTCATATGAGAGAGGTATTACATGAAATGTTTAACGGAAATGAAGTTTTTACCATTCAGATAAAATCCTTCCCATTCTCAGGGAGATTTGCAGCATATGAGGGCCATTTATCGGTCGATATGCACACAAATTGAATCAGCATTGTGTCACAAATTGGCTTTTTCACGTATCAAGTTTTGTTTGATTATATGCAATATAAGCTAAGAATGAGCCCTCCCTAAATTCCGGAAATTGCTGCAAAGCAGCGCAACCTGTTAAGAGAATGGTACCAAAAGTTGATATGCATTAATTTTTGTTAAGGTGAATCCACAAATAAATTTATACTCTGTTCTGTGCATTAGTTCCTGAGATACAGCTTTACGTGGTACTGCAAAACTCGCGGTACAATAGTGCCACCTATTACGCTATTGAGACCAAATGTTGGTAGACTAATTTCTGTTAAGATGCATCTGCATATAAATTTATATGCAATTTTGTGAAAATAGTTCCTGAGACATAGCCACATAGCCTTCCCTGAAATTACGGAAATCGCTGTATAGCAGATAAATCTGTTCAGAGATTAGCACCAAAAGTTGGTAGGCCCAAATTTGTTTCAAGGTACAAATACATATAAATTTATATGTAATTCTGAGCAGTCTTTTCTGAGATACAGTTCGAACACAATTTTTGTCACAGAAAGGCATTTTTTTAAGATGTTGAAATCGTGTTCTGGACCTCTTAAAATGCGTAAATGCATCGAAAACCGGATCTCGAAAAGTTTTATGAATCCAACACTTTCGAATATTGAATAGATGGTTGATTCCGCAAATTAATATGCTCTTTGCACTTTGAAGAAATAGAATCAAGAAGAAAGTAATATAAAAATGTTTATTAAATACACGTATAGACGGTATATTAGAAACTGGCTGTGTTTAATACTAAGGATTGATAAATACTTTAGAATACTTGTCAAATTTTCATATTGATAATAATGTAATTATTTCATTAAATAGTACATAATAACTGTTGAAGATTATTGAGCAGCTTTTGTATAAAACCTCCTGTATATTATTTAACATATCATATATTATGTTAAATGCGAAAATTAAAATTTTAAGAAGAGCACAAACTTTAAAGAATTACAAATGGAATATCTATACTTTGAATATATTATAGACGGTATTTTTGTAATTGGCTACTTGAGACTAATTATGACTAGCAAAATTAATTAGCTGAAAACAATTAATTCTAAACAAACAAATGAACTGTTTGATGTCTAAATTAAAACATTAAAGTTTAGAATAAAATGAAAGATATATATATATTTACAAATTGATATTTACAATAAGCAACATACGATAAAGTATGAATAAAAAATAATTGCATTCCAGTCTATTTTATCACCAAATGCATAGTTTTACATAAAAAGGCAATTAAGTGCTTTAATGTTTAATAAAGAAATTACAATACTGAAGATGAAATTTGGTACCAATGGGAATACCCCCCCCCCCCAAATCTCTAATTCTATCTTTTTCATTATTAAAGAACATTTCTTAAATCTCATTATTTTAATATATGAATTTGAGAATTTCTTAAACAACCTTCTATAAAAATCCCCACAGATAGATTCTCCTATACTATGATATTAAAGCAGAAAAAAAAAATATTAGTATTAACTATTAGTTTAAAAGGATTATAACATAAAAGATAAAACCAAAGAGCATCTTACTGTAAATTAGCTATTTTTTAAAGATTAAAATGAGACAATTTAAACGGTTAATTTCCAAATGTATTTTACAATCAGCAACGAAGGAGAAATTAAAGAGATTTAAGAAAATGCTAAAGGCAGAAATATTAAGGGTTTTATGTTAAATCTTTAATAACACAATAGCAGAAATAAACAAATCACACTGTGGGGAATTTTTATTTTTTAATATATTTGCATTTTAAGTAAATCGAAATATATAAACAAGACAAACTATTTAAACAATATTTAAAATTAAAATTTCGTCTTGCAAATTTTTTAAATAAAAATTTCATCTTTATAATGTAAAGAGTTATCACGAAATTCATGCATCACGTTGATTATTTTATATAACATATTAAAATAGATTTTAGTAGTGGTAGCCTTTAAAGTAGTGACACAAGAATTAAAAAATACATCCGTTTGTAATGCAGTGTGATTAATATGTACAAAAATGTTTAACACATATACCGGGTGCGCCAAAAGTTCGTGAAAACTTTAAAAATTCATTGAAAAAAGAACAAATGATGATAAAAACGTGCAGTTTGTACGAATGACATCAGAAAGAGGGCGGATTTTTTAAAGGAAAAAAAATGTTCAAAAAATGACCAATAGGTGGCGCTGCGATACCTACAAGAAATGGATTTGTCAATAAAACACCTGTAGAATTGCACTGGTATTGTGTTTCTGCTCATTATATTTTTATGTATGACTCATCTGTAGTAATTTGCTTAACGTATTCAACATAAGCGCCACCTAACGGTTATTTTTTTAACTTTTTTTTTTTTTTTTTTTTTTTTTTTGTTCTTAAAGAAAATCCGCTCTCTTTCTGACGCCATTCGTGCAAACTGAACATTTTAAAATCAATATTCGTTCTTTTTTAATGATTTTTTAAAATTTTCACGAACTTTTGGCGCACTCGGTATATACGCCAGGTGTCCCATAAATCTGTAGACATTTTAAAAATTCATAAAAATTGAAGGAATTGGCAGGTATGAACGTGGTTTGCAAAACAATTATTTTCCAGAAGGATGATTTTTTTTTTTTTTTTTTTTTTTTTTTTTTTTTTAATAAAGAAACAAAATACTTAAATTTTCCCGATAGAGGGCGGTGCACGTCCGCGTAAGAAGAAATACGTGAGTCAGAGTCCTAAAATTGCATGGTTTTACGATTAACACAGCTTCTTTCTTATTTTTGCTTCCTACTTGTGCATACATGAAGTTTTAAATGCAATGCTGACTTGGTGGATAAAGCGTTAATAGTGAAGACGTTTTTCCTGAGTTAAGAATCACCGACTGAAACTGTAATTAGTGGTGATGTAATTAGTTTGTTAACTATAACTTGTGGTCATTGGGAACACATAGAGTAGGATTTGTGTTGTTATTGTCGTTGGGGTTTTCTTTGAGATCTACAGTTACTACGACTGTTAAGTATGATTTATATGCCTGTGAACTTTGCATGGAAATAAATATAGTTTTTCATGGAAGTTTGTAATTCGCACACGTGCAGCGCCCTCTGTCGATGAAAATGTTATTATTATTATTTTTTTCCACCAAAAAAAAAAAAAAAAAACACTTCACGAGAATAACTTTTTAGCAAACCACGTTTAAATATACCAATTCCTTCAATTTTTATAAATTTTTAAAATGTTTACAAACCTATGAGACGTTTACAAACCTATGAGACGAAACCTATGTTTAGAATACCCTGTATTTTTTAACTAATTGAAAACTATAACTTAAGATTAAAATATTCTAAACAATAATCAATGAAAAATTTAGAAATTTATAAAAGACGTTTCAGGAAAGATCAATAAAAACTAACTTTTCTTCCTTGCCTTTAAAAATTTTCGAATTAAATTAACCTTTTCATCCTGTTTATTAACTTTATTAACGTTGTTATTACTATTTTTTTATCTTTTATTTTTTTTTTCATTCTACTGCCATTTCACATAAAAATCATAATTGATTAAATTAAATTAAATTATATATAATGCCAAAAAGATTTTTTTTTTTTTTAATTTCATCAGACAAAGTTCCCTTCAGTTACTAGGTCTAATGAAATTTTCTTATGCATGTACATATCATTAATGAAGTAAAACCACAACAGTTATCTATTCGACGCAGAATATACAACATGTTACAATGTATCATATATAATATATTGTGGCCACTAAATAATTGACAAATCAATGTATTGAATCCATATCTTGAACAGGGGATATCGGTATTGAATTGATGTATTACGTCGTCTATCATAGATTTATCTTGTCAAAATAATTGAGATCTGCATCTCAACTAATATTTCTCAGTACAAGCGTTTCAGTATTAATAGGAGATATATTCAATACCATATACCTCCTTTATATATGCAGTTTTAAATTTCCTATAAATATGCCTTAGTAATTTAAAAAAAATGAAAGAACCTATTTATATTTCATTAAATTACGTAATTGAGTAAAAATGTCCCAAAATTCCTCCAAGTAACTTTATCAAACATTATAATCAATCAAATATACTTGCATTAAAGTTATTTGAAAAGAAGAAATAATAACAATGAAATGCTCATTAATGATATAGCTAAGAAAAAATATGCTACTATGTTACTTCCTTAATAACAATAAGGAAAATAAAAACGCCATTTCTTTTTCATAAATATATTATTTATTCCTCGATTCTTCAAATAGTGCTACTAATTCATGTCAATATATATATATATATATATATATTGTTAAATGAACAAAAAAGTACGGCTAAATACGAATTTTGAAAAGAATAACAATTAAGCCAAAGCATTACTTTTAAATGAATAAGCTGTAAATGAGTATTTCCCTCTCCCGTTTTACGAAAAAAATCAGCCATACTAGATAAACACGGACGGTGAAAACCAATGCCTTGCTATTATTTTGTATTAGCTTTATTTTAATCTTCTTCGATGAAAGATTTAAATTATTTGTCGTAGCATAACAGGATATGCAATTATTCGATTTTTACAAAGAATTGTGCTGATTAGATTAAATTTAGTATTACAATTTATAGGGTCATCACTGAATGTTCCTTTCGACTTAAATAACTAATAAAAAAAAAATATATATATATATATATGTATTTTTCTTCCGGATTACGTGACGAACTGCTAGAATGCTGACGCGATTACATCCGGCTTTTCACTTATATATATATAATTTACATATTAAATAAAGTATATTTGTATTAAAAAAAAGCGCCAAAGGCAGCACTAAAATTTATACAAAAAATATATAATTTTGAATAGAAAGTTATTAAAAGGTGTAACAGTTTAAGATATATGGGCGTGATAAACAAAAAGAAAACATGTTATTATAAAAACTCAACAACGAATTAAATTGTCAAAAAAATATTTGTAAAAAAAAACACTTCATGTAAAAAACACCCATCCGCTTCCTCTTCAGTGAGTGGGAGCAGCAGAATAGACAATTATTAAGAAAAATTAAAAAGGCCTAACAGGTTTCGGAAACATGGCGAAACCAGCATACTCCTAAAAAAGTGAATTACAATAAAATTCTAAAACAAAAATATATTAATAGTACTTAAAAAGATATAACTATAGCAATTTTGTTTCATAAAATTAAGTCAATTAAAATCCAAAAATTTTTTATACTCGATAAGCGTAATAACAGTAACTTAATAAAGGATATGCTAGTCAGTCATTCAACAGTAGCGCCACCTAACGGTTATTTTTTTAACCTTTTTTTTTTTCTTTATCTTTTTTTTTTTTTTTTTTTTGTTCTTAAAGAAAATCCGCCCTTTTTCTGATGCCATTCGTGCAAACCGGACTCTTTTTTTTTTTTTTTATCAATATTCGTTCTTTTTTAATGAATTTTTAAAGTTTTCATGAACTTTTGGCGCACCCGGTATATACGCAAGGTGTCCCATAAATCTGTAGACATTTTAAAAATTCATAAAAATTGAAGGAATTGGCAGGTATGAACGTGGTTTGCAAAACTATTATTTTCGTGAAGGATGATTTTTTTTTTTTTTTTTTTTTTTTTTTAATAAAGGAAAAAAAAAAAATAGTTAAAATTTTCCGATAGAGGGCGGTGCACGTCCGCGTAAGGAGAAATACATGAGTCAGTATTCTAAAATTGCATGGTTTTACGATTAACACAGCTTCTTTCTTATTTTTGCTTCCTACTTGTGCATACATGAAGTTTTAATTGCAATGCTGACTTCGTGGATAAAGCGTTAATAGTGAAAACGTTTTTCCTGAGTTAAGAACCACCGACTGAAACTGTAATTAACGGTATTGTAATTCGTTTGTTAACTATAACTTGTAGTCATGGTGAACACATAGAGTAGGATTTATGTTGTTGATGTTGCTGGGGTTTTCTTTGAGATCTATAATTACTGGGGCTGTTAAGTAGAATTTATATGCTTGTAAACTTTGCATGGGAATAAGTATAGTTTTTCATAGAAATCTGTGATTCGTACACGTACAGCGCCCTCTGTTGACGAAAATGTTTATTGTTTTTGTTTTTTTGTTTTTTTTGTTTTGTTTTTTTTCACCAAAGAAAAATCCCCTTCACAATAATAACTTTTTAGCAAATCGCGTTCAAATATACCAATTCCTTCAATTTTTATAAATTTTTAAAATGTTTACAAACCTATGAGGCACCCTGTATTTTTTAACTAATTGAAAACTATAACTTAAGATTAAAATATACTAAACAATAATCAATGAAAAATTTAGAAATTTATAAAAGATGTTTCAGGAAAGATCAATAAAAACTAACTTTTCTTCCTTGCCTTTAAAAAATTTCGAATTAAATTTACCTTTTTCATCCTGTTTATTAACTTGGTTAACGTCGTTATTGTTATTATTTTTTTTCATTCCACTGTCATTTCACATAAAAAATCATAATTGAATAAATTAAATTGAATTATATATAATGCCAAAAAGATATATATATTTTTTTACATCAGACAAAGCTCCCCTTCGGTTACTAGGTCTAATGAAATTTTCTTATGTATGTACATATCATTAATGAAGTAAAACCACAACAGTTATCTATTCAACGAAGATTATATAACATGTTATAATGTATCATACATAATATATTGTGGCCACTACATAATTGACAAATCAATGTATTGAATCCATATCTTGCACAGGGGATATCGGTATTGAATTGATGTATTACGTCGTCTATCATAGATTTATCATGTCAAAATAATTGAGATCTGCATCGATGAATATCTCACCTAATATTTCTCAGTACAAGCGTTCCAGTATTAATAGGAAATATATTCAATACCATATACCTCCTTTATATATGCAGTTTTAAATTTCCTATAAATATGCGTTAGTAATTTAAAAAAAATGAAAGAACCTATTTATATTTCAGTAAATTACGTAAGTGAGTAAAAATGTCCCAAAATTTTTCCAAGTAACTTTATCAAGTATTATAATCAATCAAATACACTTGCATTTATACAAATACATTTGAAAAGAAGAAATAATAGCAATAAAATATTCATTAATGATATAGCTAAGAAAAAATGTTCTACTATGGTACTTCTTTAATTAGTAGCTGAGATAGAAAATAAAACCCATTCAGGAGACCTCAAAACGTGTAAATCAGCTGATATCTCGAATTTCACTTTCGATAATATAAAAGTACTTTAAAATATCTTTCGAATGATGTATTAAAAATAATTTAATCATAATTAGAATTTGAAATACGCGTATTAGAATAAAATTTAATTTCCAATTAAAATGTTTTTTTTTTTTTTTCGAAAATCGATGAAATTTGAACTGCAACTATCCCCTGTGCTGTTAATGGCGCACAGAAAGTTTAAAAGAATTTAGAAGAAAATTGAAGCATTTTGAAATTTGCAATTTTTATTCCTAGTAGAAAAACACGTGATGTCAATCGGTAAAAAATATGTTTCTTCCCGACCAGACGGTGTGAATGGGTTGCCATGGTAACGAACGCCTGCAGAATTTCAAAGCGTTCGCTGACGATGGTGCGAGTTCCATGATTTTCGTTCACCCAAAAGTGCTCAACGCGCCTAAAGAAGATTTCACTTCAAATGGAAAGCTTTCACTGACCATGACGCGAGTTTCATGATTTTTGTTCACCCAAAAGTGCTCAACGCGCCTAAAGACGTTTTCACTTCAAAAATACATATTGAACGGCTAAAAACGAATGTTGAAAAGAATAACAATTAAGCCAAAGCATTACTTTTAAATGAATAAGATGTAAATGAGTATTTTCCTCTACCATTTTGCGGAAAAAAATCAGCCATACTAGATAAACACGGACTGTGAAGACCAATGCCTTGCTATTATATTGTATTAGCTTTATTTTAATCTTCTTCGATGAAAGATTTAATTTATTTCTCGTAGCATAACAGGATATGCAATTATTCGATTTTTACAAAGAATTGTGTTGATTAGATTAAATTTGGAATTACAATTTATAGTGTCATCACTGAATGTTCCTTTCGACTTGAATGACTGATTAAAAAAAACAGAAAAAAAAAGTTGTTTTTTTCTTTCTGGTTACGTGACGAACTCCCAGATTCGCTGACGAGATCACATCCAGCTTTTCATTTCATTATATATATACATATATACCGGGAGACCCATAACTCGAAAAACATTTTAAAGATTTATAAAGATTGAAGGAACTGGTAGAATTGGACACGGCTTGCGCAAAAGTTATTTTCATGAAGGGAAGTTTTTGGGTAAAGAAAAAAAAAATAATATTTAAAAATTTCCACAATAAATGGACAAATCACATACTTTCATGAAAAATTATGCGTATTTGCATGCAAATGTTTAGAAGCATATAAATCCTGTTCTATTACGCCATAACCACAAATTATAGTTTGTGAACGATTTACAACACCTCTAACTCTAGCGTTAATCGGTTGTTCTTACCTTAGAAAAAACCCTCTACACCAATAATGCTTTATCAACCAAGTCAGCATCACAATTAAAACTTCATGTATGCGCAAGTAGGAGGCAAAATAAGAAATATGATTTGTTAATCGTAAAATCATGCAATTTACAGACCTCTGATTGCATATATCTCGTTATGCATCCGTTCAGCGCCCTCTATCGACAAAAAAATTCACTATTTTATTTTTCTGTATAAAAAAAAAAAAAAAAAAAAAAAAAAAATCTGGCTTTACAAGAATAACATTTTCTCAAACCGCGTTCATATATATATTAAACAAAACTTTTTGAAAGATTGACATAAAATATAAAGTTAAAAGAAAAATACAATGCATCAAATGACCTTTAGATTTTCATTTAGATTTTCCTAATTAAAATATATATATATATATATATAAGAATAGGAATAAGAATTTTTGATAAGTTGTGTATAGATTTATTTATTACAAATTTTGTGTAAATGAATTTTACCTGAAATAAATTAAATTTAACACGTAGAGAGGAATATTTTTTACATGAATAAATCAATATATATATATAGTGAAACCTCTCAAGTTGGACACCCCTATAAGTGGGACACCCCTCTAAGTTGGACGTTTTTTCTCGGAACGGAATGTATCCATTAACATTATGTCTAACCCCTATAAGTTAGACACCTCTCTAAGTTGGACACTTTTTCTTGGAACCGTAGGTGTCCAATTTAGAGAGGTTTTAATGTATATATATATCCATATAATCTATATCATAATAAAAATATCTAATTCTAAATTTCAAAGAACAACAATAGAAAGAGTTTTGATTCATTTCATTTCTTCTGATATAATCCATGAGCCAAATGAACATAGTTAGAAAATTAATAATTTCAAGCTGCTTCCGGCTTAAAGAGAGAAAGTTAATCGACAAATGACCTTTCTAGAACTGAAGGTTAAAGTATACTACTCATATCGTCAATTTTACGACAACAAAATTGATAAATTAGTAGTCGATAATACATATCGCTCGAGATTAAAATTTATTTATTTAATGATTAAAATTTAATTATGAATAAAAAAATAATTAAATATAAAAGTAGTAAAAAATATAAATATTAAAAAAGTACTTTTAAAATTAATAAGAAATATATAGTTGGTTACATTTTGCCGATTTATTGATCTGACCTTCCTGTAGAAAATTAAAATTATTTTTGTCTGTACGGTGTAAATAGACGGTGTAGTACGGTGTACTAGACGGTGTAAATATCATCCAGTTGAGTTCAAATTTAGTATACATATTAAAGTGCAAGATGGGATACGTTGTAGTTATGGGTGCACATGTATTCCAGTCTGAAAATAAAAACTAAACTAAAAAGGGTTTTACTCACATTTTTTATTTTAATTCAATTAATGCCCAATTACAATGCAGCGTTCGAAGTTGTTAATAAATATTGATAAAAACTCCTATCATCATTCTTTTATTCATTTCTTTTATTCATTTCTTTTATTCTTATTTTTATTTTATTTTATTTTAATTAGGACTGAGGACTATCAGTCTCAATCTGGGATTTTTGCGGTGCAATTTTTCCATAGTTGCACATTTATCGAAATCTAAAATTTATCGAAAATATAATTGAATAATTTCAAAGCGATGTCATAATTTGGAAAAAAAAAAAAAAAAAAACTAATAGTCCTCCGTCTTAAACTAAATTCTGCTTTTGCAAGAATTTCATCAAAATCATTTTTATTTATTTATTTATTTTTTTTTTTTTGAACGAAAAAAAAAAAAATAAATAAATAAAATTACTAATAATCAGTCTCAAAACAAACACTATCGATTTTTTTTTTTTTTTTTTTTTTAATTGGGAAATAAAAAGTGCGGGTACAAAACGAAATAAAAATAAGTAAAAAAAAAAAAATTAATGATTTAATTTTTTTTATAAAACATGATTGTGTGCTATCTTAAAAAGTAGATGTAAAATTTAAAGTTTATGTGGTGCGTGTGGCATCTATAAAAATTGTTTTAAGAAATAGAGTAAAATAAAGAAAGCAACGATGCTGTTTGCATTTTGTGATATAGTTTGAATTTTTGAATTTTATAGAAGTAATATCTACCGTAGGAATAATTTCTTATGTTAAAACTATAGGGAATTGTTATGCGAGCACAAGCGATGCTACTTTTTTATTTAATTATTTATTTATTTTTTTTTTTTTTTGTTAAAGGAATATGTACAGATTTACAACATACTTTTAGATTTTCTATATTCCTAATATATTTTTAAGAATTTTATGTTTTATGCGATTTTTAGCAACATTTTTCTTTCAATTGTAATTTCAAGCTGATATCAATAAAAATAAAATACTTATAACCTTTTATTTATTTATTTATTCTTGAGAAGAACTGAAATTACATTATATGTATGACTATCTCAGAAACAATTCATTATTTATTATCGCACTGCTATAACTTCCCTTGATAAAGATATAACAATTCTTTGGAAAATACCAAAGTTACTTTATAACATTTATTTTCATGCTATTTTTCAACATTTTTAAGTATATTTTGGTTGGTATAAAACTTCATTTCTATATGTAATTAATTATTATACCTTGTTAACATTAGTGTTTTGGTGTTTGACCATATTATAATGATGAATTATTATATGTGAAAAAAGATAAATATAAGTGAGACGTTGTGTATCCGGATCTGCAGATACGCTTGTACATATCCATACTTTAGACATCTCCGTACCATTTTCATTTATAAAAATATTTTACACTCACCATAAATAAAAAATGTTATTTGTTCCAGCCATATATAAAAATGGTGTTATATGGATCTCATCCATCTTTTAAGAAATACAAGGAACATTTTTAAAACTAATGTGTTTTATACGATGTATCCCATTTCTGTGTCAGAGAGCAACTACAAAAAAAAAAAAAAAAAAAAAAAACAGGAGCAAGTAATGGATGCTGAGAAAAGTTTAAGGCAGCAAAAGTAAAATTGATGGATTAGGCGAACATAAATTGAATTCTAAAAATTTCCTTATCGTAAACAGTCTGCTTCTTATAAATATGTTAAGTGTATAGTTTAATCATTTAAATAATAACATTTCAGAAGATTCATAACGATATAGAGATTAAATGATATAATTTTTTTTTTCAAGTAATTAGAAACGATAATGCAGATTAAAATAAATCATATTAATCACTGAGAAAATTTCTTTAACTGACATCTAGAATCTAAGTTGTGGCTCTAGAAAAGTAGTTGCATGTCATCTTTATAAATTCTAGTCCTTTTGGAAAGCGAGTTCTAGAAGTCCCTATTAGAATTCTAGAGTGTATGCCAATATTCTCGAGGGCAAAGTTATTTAAAAATCTCTGCAAATAAATAAGACTACAAGAGGCGGGTTTCAGCATCTATAATCTTGGTTTATTAGCAAATTCTAGAAAATCAAGCGAGAATTTTTCGCAATACAAATGATTTAGAATATTTAAAGTATTCAGAATATCATTTCACCATCTAAAAAATGTGTACTCTAGAAATTCTCAATAATTTCGTCTATTCAGTTTATTGGTGTGTTTTACGCGCATAGCTCGAAAATCTATATTTCTAGTTGAGATATTTAGAAAATGGCCACTTATTCATTTTAGAGGAAGGCGGTATATTTTTATTTTTCCTCAGTGATATCAGTTTTCGTTTCTTTTTAATTTTTTACTAATATCAATTGTTTATCACTATTATTTTTAACGAGATTCAAATATTAGGTTTAAATCTTGAAATTAAACTATCGAGCAATGTTGAAAATTTTACAGTTTTGATCTATTGACAACTTAGTTAATGATTCGAATTCAATACCAATTATTAATAATAGATTCACATAAACTATTGTTTGAAATACCGATTACACAACCATATTGATGCAGCTTACTTGCCACAAACATGTACAGAAATGTTACTATCTGTAGCTGTGTAAACGCAGCATGTTACCCAGTTACAGCTCGTAGCATTTCTCTACATAGTTGTGGGAAGTAAAGTACCTCTACACTGTTGAATAGTATAGCACAACATTTTTTACCGTGAAGAAAGAAAAAAAAGTGCATATATAAAAAGAAATAAAATTCAAAACATAATATTGTTTTGGGTAATTTATTTTTTAATTATTAATTTATTTTTTTCATTGTAAAACTTTATTACTTTTAATAACATGACATAACATTAATGGGTAGTTTATTTTTACCAGAAAAATATCTGTCAATAATTATATGATAATACACCCCACGAAAAAAATATAAGTGCAAAGGAATTTTTCTTTGATTTTTCATAAAATAACATTATCTAAATTGTGCTTATCCTTTATTATTATTATAAAATAACACCATTCCCGGACTAATTTTTGTTTTAGAACTAATTTAGAAAAAAAATAAGACCAAAAGTTTTCTAATTTAATACTACACACCGCGACAAAAAGATAGGAACAAAGGTTATTTTTTTTTAATTTTTAAATATGATTATTTTGAATATGAATATTTTGAATATGATTCAAATATTTAATATGTTTTTGATATGATAATATTTTGTTATGATAATAAATGATCAGCACAATTTAGATAATGTTATTTAAAAAAAAAAAAAAAAAAAAAAAAAAAAAAAAAAAACATTTGTTCCTATCTTTTTGTCGCGGAGTGTAGTCTTAAATTAAAAACATTTTAGTCTTAAAATTTTTCTAAATTAGTCTTAAATCAAAGATTAGTCCGGGAATAGTGTTATTTTATGATAATAATAAATGATAAGCACAATTTAGATAATGTTATTTTATGAAAAATCAAAGAAAAAACCCTTTGTATCTACCTTTTGTTGCGGGGTGTAAATATAAAAAATATGCGATAGGTTTAATTAAAAATATTAACAGTTTAAGATTTAATAATGGACTTTTCTTCTTTAATTGATTAAGCACTTAAAGCAACCAGCTATTTTCCCTTAATTTCGTCAATTATTCTTTAATTAATCATATTATTTTGCAGGCTTTACTTTAAAGTTTTAATTATTTAATTAACATATTTTATTTTATTTTTTATAAAAGCGTCACGAATTAGAAATTATTAAGAAAGTTTAAAATTATTATTTAAACATTTAAATTTTGTAAAGGTTTAACCTATGTTTTGCATTTTCTTTTGAATCCCGTGTGAATGTTTGCTTTGCCAGTAATATTTTAACGGATTATTTTTTTTTTCTCTTTGCGTGTAAGATTATTCCTTTCAGGTGGGTGGATGCAGATTTTATACCAGCAATGAAAAATTAAAGGTAATTTTTTAGGCCACACAATTGCCATTTATATCATTGAATTTGGCAACATTTGTTGGCAAATTGGCGACAATTGTTACTATTTCGGTATACTACGGTGATCCTTACATGCAATCCATTGTGATATGTCTATGTAAATTAAAAACTTTACTCTCTATTAAGACAAAATTTGTGCTCTTTTCGGTTATGACTTATGAAAATTTCCAGTGCACATTTTTCTTACATGCCTTATTATTAGCGCGTGACATAAAACCAAATGTTTTCTCGAATTCAGTAACGCCTTAACTGCCTCGGGCGTACATATTCGTCTCACTAAGCCGATGTGTTCGTTAACTTCCTTGGACGTATATACGCTTTTCGGAAGTACGATCCTTTGTGTTGCACTGCTACCAGTAAATGTAGTCCCACTGTTTGATAATGAAATAAAATTATCATAACTGAGACCTTGATAGTGTTTAAGATAGATTTACTTATTTTAGAGAAGAGGAGAGTGGGAGGAAAATCAGAAAGGGAATGTTTGCAAAACAGTGCGCGCCTGTATGAAAAACAGTGGCACTGAGAAGCGAATTTCGTAAATTTTCTTCGTCATGTAAGGGGTTAACATTAGCGAAAAACAGGGTATTTGAGGTTACTAATGTTTATCGAGGATTCAGGCAAAAAGTACTCAACTCAATATCGCTGTTCACCCCGCATTTTAATTTCAACTGCTGCACAAATTGCCAGAGTGTCAACTGCATTTCATCGAAAAAAAAGAACTCAACACCAGCTACAAGTTCGAACACCCGTCATATTATAACCATCTGACAGCCGCTGACGGATATATCCGATCACAGAGCTGTTCTTTTTTCCCTAATACGTTTAAAATTTAAAATTATTCAATTATGAATTTTTAGCTTCTTATTCTATTTTGAAGGTGTTAAATAATATCCATGAGTATTATAAGCATGTGCACAATTACATTTTTAATCTCACATTAGAATAAGCATTTTTTTAGTAATTTTTAAAAATGTGCAGTGAGAAAGCATTACAATCTTGTCCATTTCAAAGGCGTCACCAACTGCCCACTGTACAGCACTAATGCGAGTTAAAACCAATCCAACCAACCCATTTTGAAGGCAGTCAGATGAATAATGCATTTCCATCCTTCCAGAAAAGCCCACATGAATTTTCAGTAGCACCTCTATCATCGTATCCCCCATCTGAAAAATGAAATCTTCAAAAAAGTCAAAAATTTTTACCAAGAATAGCAGCACTATTTTAATAGTATCCTGCCGTGATCTGGACCTCAACGCAAGCGCCTTCCTGTGTTTCATGACCTTCACTGCACTTTAAAGAAAGCCCAAATCTACATGATTTCTCAAAATTCTTTCGTCTTCCAGGTTCTCAACTACCTTTCCACCAAATTGAAAAAATTCCATCACCTAATCACCCATAGCATTTATTCCATTACCTCATCAGCCGCCTCAGTGATCTCATCACAACTTCTAAAAACGAATTCTCAGATCTCAAAATATTCTTCTTCCTCTAATATTTCTAAATCAATAGTCTGTTTCTTGAATATTGTTTTCCTGCTGAGATCTCAAATAAGGTGGGTGAGCCAAAGGTAGCCATAGGTAAGCTTTGAAATTTTTTTTTATAATTTTCTGGTTAAGTGTATGTGGCTGTACTTTTTTTTCCAATTTGTAAAATGCTACACTTATTCCTTATACATCTGAAGAATAATATTCGTTGTAAGATGTAATTTAGTTATTTTTAAAATTCAATTTCAAAATTGTAGCTTCCGGGCAACTTTGACGCATAGTGTTGTTATAAAAGGGACCCGTGTACTGTAAACACTTTAAAATAAACCACGAAAAACTATTTTTACATTTATAAGTATTTAATTACATTGACATAAAAAAGAAAAAAATCACAATATACATTTGTCAAATATTACCTTTTTAATCGGATTTCATGCAGAAAGTGCAAATGAAATTTCAATTTTATTATATTTTTATTAATTCCCCGACACTCTTTATGTACACTATCCAAGCATTGAATATATAATCGCTTAAACATTGTTTTCTCCATCTTACATAGGACATAACCAGGTTGTTTTTTCTGACTGCCACATGTGCCAGGCATGACAGTATCAGCTCATTTGAGAGTTCGTTTTAACGGTGTACTGGATTGACTTTTGATTTCCTTATTATGTTATGTTGCTTAAATATTATGTTTTCATGATTCTTTCTTTCTTTTGTTACCTTTCGGGTTTTTCTGTTTATTCATCTTGTCTTTTAACATAAAAAGTCTCAACCACTTTTTGTGCAAAGTAGTTCAGGGCTTTTCTTCTGGGTGTTACAAACTTTCTTCATCTCTGGTGTTCTCAATAGTGTGGAAATCGTTGTATAATAAATGATAATATATATTTTTTTTCAGGTATTTAAGCAGAATTTTTAAAAGTTACCCTTACTACATTAATTTGCATAATTGTTTCCTAAGTTGGTCAACTTGTTCCCAAGGTGGTCCGATTTCTGGATCACCTTGAGAACATGCACATCGTCGCCATTTCACATCATTAAATTGTTAATCTGATACATTTATTAGAACGAAGTTAATAGGGTTAAAATGAAAGAAATAATCTTTTGAAAACATATCATAACTTAAATTTCTAAGAATTTAAACACTTGTAAAATATCTTCTTACTTGGAAATTAGAACGACTACCCTTCTAAAGTGAAATCGTTGCATATAATGGCGATCAATCAAGATAAATTCTTCAAATTAAGTTACATACCCTAGAGATACATGATTTACAATGCAGTAGTGCTATTTTCTGATTAAGAATATAATTAAACCTCTTTCAGAGGGGTGGAGGGTGGGCTACCTTAGAAACACTAGTCACCTTAGGCTCACTTAATTTGTACATTTTTAAATTTTTACTTTCTGCCGCTAGTGTGTAATTGTCAGTGTAATTAATATTTTTTTTATGTAATAAACTGCGGTAGAGACTTAAAATCGCTCCAAATCGCTCTATAGTGGTGATAGGCTTCTTTCCGTCTAACAATCTGCTGATTGACACGAAACCTATGCAGTGCCAGTGTCGGTTAATGTGGAACTCTACATATATTTGCGTAGTTCTAAGAGAACTTTCCCATAGGCACCGTAAGTTAGATACATATTTTCTAGTTCATTAAATCTATACCAATTCATGGTACTTTTGGGAGGACATTTTGTATAATGGTGACTGTCTCTACACGTCATACATCTTTCCACGCGAATGGAAACTGGGGACACACGGCACCTTCTGCATCATCAAGCGTTCATTTGCAATCATGCTTTTCTATGTGAAATAGTCTTTTCATATTACTCTCTACCTTTTCATCAAATTTTGAATTCAGATACACCCTGCATATAGTAAAATAAAGTGCTTTATTTTATTTATGAAATTTTTTTCATATAAATTTTCGAGCAAATTGACTTTTTTTTTTTTCTTTTTGTTCAATCATTTAATACTTTATGTACTACTTACAAATAACATATATTTTTTTGAATGGAATTCCTAGTGACATTTGACATTTATAGTAGAAGGTTAAAAGTTCACTGTGCCGCTTTAAGAATGAAGCAATTATCTATTATTTCTTTACTTCATTGTTTGTTATAAAAGTTATACCCTCGATATAAGTTTCAATGACTATTGTATTTTAGTAAAGCATATTAACTAAACTGTTTTCTTAATTTTTATAACCTTTTATAGCATAAATTATCAAGTAAAATGTTTCTTTCATTTCACTTTTCTTTGATTCTGTGATCCCATTATTTAACGCATTTAAGGCAAATACTGACGATTTTTTTTTTTTTTTTTTTTTTTTTTTTTTTTTTTTTTTTTAAACGCCTTTTTTTTTTCTTTCTTTTCTTTTCTTTTAGAACCCGATTAGACTTACTGTTTCACAATCCTTCATACAAAAGTACTTTAAGTAAATCTATATTCATTACAGCATAAAAATCTTCTACCAAATACTTTGATATTCTTAAGCGATAATGGTTAATTCAACCAGAAGCCTTAAAAGTTTTTCGGAATAAAAGATCATTTCTTTGCTTTCCTATTAGTTTAAAGAAGAACATTTAACACGTCTGATAGCTTTAAAGAAGAAAAAATGTATGTCAAAAGATTAAATATATTTGAGTGGAGTTATGTTGTAATATCAATGGAATTGGTAATGTTCTATTTATAATGTTAAAATCATACAATCTGTATTTTAATTAAAGCTTTTAGAAAATAATTAATTTCTTTTTTAAGTCTACTTTGAAATAATTAGTTGCACATTTTAATTAAAAGTAATTTGCATATTTAAATAAAATTAAAGATGAACCTATTAAAAAAATCCCTTAATATTAAAAAATATTTTGCATTTGGTTTGTCTGCCTGTCCGCCCGTTTGTTCATGTTCCCATTTCTGTAAATATTTTTAGAAAGCTTTAAAATCATTCCCTGAGAGCACATCTCCACATAACATCGTCAGGATAACCTGTGGATAAAAAGACATCCTATGTACATCATCATAATGTACGATAGACATGTGTGCTGTTAGGGTTAAATGTTATTTAGGTTTACAAAAAAATATTTCCTATTCAAAAGGACATAAAGTCCTTGTGCTCATTTGCGCACAAGGACTAACAAATGAATGAAGATGCATTATGGTCTATCAGAGCTATTTCTTAAAAGCCTATTTCAACAGTCTTTTACAGCTTGAAACATAATGAAAATATTATTATATCAAAGACAGTATTTAGATGTACAAACCTTTGTTTTTAAGAGAAAGAAGAATCATAACCAGTAGTTAGTGGTTTCGAGGGCTTCACAAAAATTCAAATACATTAGGAGAAATAAACGAAATATGTGTTTCAAGATGATTTATGCAATTCTGAATTTTATAAACAGAGTAGAAAAGTTGAAAGTGAAATTATTCAACAGAGAAGTTTTTTAATCGCAGTAGGATTGGGCTGTGAGGTTTAGTGGGTGATTGACTGCACTAAAGTCCCTAGGCTTGAGGGGGGAGTGCTGTCTGTGGGAGTCTTTCTAATGGGTCCTAACCCGTTTTTACGCAAGTTTCAGAGAAAACTACGGAAAACGCCGAACGGCTAGGCCAACGACTGCGACCTGGAATCTAACCCGGCACATCGCGTCTACCAGCTTCGAGTGGAGAACCATTCGGTAGCTGGCGGGCTTAATTACAGTAGGGGTTTAATAAATGCTGTGAATCGCATGAATCTTCTTTCTACAACTTGTATATGGAAAATGTATCTGTGCAAAATCAAGTAGCATGCAAAAGACTATAATAATAAAATGTCTATTCAAAAATACCAATATTCGGGATTTACAGATTTATTCCTTTACATTTTATTTTTTGAGACTGACTTACAATGTATTCGGATACCTTTAAATCAAAATATAACTTAATTTTATATCTTTCTACCCCGTAGGTAAAGGACACCATGACCATTTTGTGAAAATAATTAATACCGTGTTATTGATGTGCATTTTTTGTTCATTATGCCCAGTTACTGTAAAAGAGATAAGACATAAAACCATGCCTATTTTCTTTATTCATGACAAATGTTATTAATTAATTTCATTATAACATCATTCCTAAATTAATCCATTTTTGTGCCATAGTGTCATTTAACTCCAGAGTACAGATATGTATATAATACATTATGTATGTGTATAATACATTATGTATATGTATATATACATTCCTAGTTAACAGTCGTAGTTTTACGCTTTTTTTTTATGAAAGTTTGAACTGTTTTTATAGATGAAATCATAAAAGATATTTGTGACTACTAATATTCAAATAAGTGACGAACACACACACACAAATGTGTGTGTGTGTGAGAGAGAGGGAGAGAGAGAGAGGGGGGGGGGAAGTGCGTGTGTGCATGCGTGTATGTGTGTGCATATGTATATAAAAAGATTTAATTAACAATATACTTCTGGTAGTTATTTTTTAAGTAATTTGTTTTTACTAAATACCAGTGTTAATCAAGAGCATTGATAATAATAACTTGAATCATTATTATAACCACTGTAACAAAAGTACATTTATATCTAAATGATTCGGCAAAAAATACCGAATAAGAACTTTTATTGTACATCTTAAACTAATTTCCGATATAATTTCTTTTGCAAGATATTTTAGCTCTAAGGTATTTTTTCTTTTTTCCAATAAAGAAATAAAATCGCAATTTTATTTGCCATACACGTGTCGTACTAAAAAAATCCCTAATGTAGTCTATAATTTTACAAGAAAGTTATTACTTTACATAATAAAAAATTTATTTTAATTATCTCGAATCATTTATTTTTCAATTAAAATTTCACATAAAAAAGGCATTAAGACTTAATGAAAATCACATGTATTATACATTCTTTTTAATTGAACTATAAAGGAATTTCAACTGATTTTTTTAACGATTACATTATAAAAATTAGTGTAAAGGCAAGATATAAAGTTTTCGTGCAAATTTTTATGTAAAATCTAAAACGTACTTTCATAAACTAAAATATATTAATAAAAAGTGATTGATTGTCTTATTAAAAGTACAATTTTTAATAATAATAGGAACTAAAAGTTTTAAAAATTAGGCTCCTGACCGATTGATTACTATGGTCAAATAATTTTTAATAATCCTTTTATATATTGGGTTGTTCGATAAATAATGTCGTTTTTTTTCATGTTTTTCAAAGTGAATTTATTTATATTAACAACAAACATTAATCAATGATATAGTGACCATTTTGTTGGATGACCTTTTGTCATCTTTCGGTAAGTTGAAAAATTCCACGTTCGAAGAAGCCTTGGTTTTTAGAAGCGAAGGTTTTAAAAAACATTATTTATGGAACAACCCAATATATATATATATATATATTTTTTTTTTCATGTAATATAAGCATTAACTACGCATTTCCATAATAAATTTTTCTAACAAAAAATAGAAAAAAAACCCCCAAAAAAAACAGAAATTTGAATTTAAAATTCCCTTACATAAAAGAATTATATTTTAAGAGGTATACATATATTTTTTCATTTAGTTCTTTAAAACCTTTTCTTACGCCTATCAATTGATTCAGTCTGTTTATTACGCCTGTCATTCCCTTTATTACGTTTATATTATTACGTTCCCTTTATTACGTTTATCTATTTCATATCTAACTATTTTAATTCATAAAAGAATCCACTTTAAGACACGTATAAAAATTTAATTAAAAACATTAAAAGGTACACATTGCGTCAAGGCCTTTCACCCTGAGCTTCAGGGCATCATCAGGACATAGCCATTTTTTAACAAACAAGTACAGCAACAATATATATATACAAAAGACTAATTTTCGGTTACAGTTATTAACATAGATGCAACAGTCTAATTAAAATGAAAACACTACGAGGTTGAAGATTCGAGTACTATTTGGTGCACCACGGAGACACATTTCTGTAGAGCAGTTGAGGTCATTCATTCGTCTGTGTTGAGGTACATGCTGAGGAACTTGAATTAAGTTAAATCTTTAACGAGAAATTGGCTGATTGGGTTTCACGTCACACCAGTGCTGCGTTGGTGGGAAAATTAGCGACACAAGACGAAAAAACTTGCTTCAGAATTGCCACTTTTAAAACAAACTTGCAAAAAAACTGTCGGAATTATGTAGATTTTTTTTTTTTAATTCAAGTTCCTCAGCTTGTACCTCAACACTGACGAATGAATGACCTCAACTGCTCTACAGAAATGTGTCTCCGTGGTGAACCAAATAGTACTCGAAACTTCAACCTCGTAGTGTTTTCATTTTAATTAGTCTGTTGCATCTATGTTAATAACTGTAACCGAAAATTAGTCTTTTGTATATATATATTGTTGCTGTACTTGTTTGTTAAAAAATGGCTATGTCCTGATGATGCCCTGAAGCTCAGGGTGAAAGGCCTTGACGCAATGTGTACCTTTTAATGTTTTTAATTAAATTTTTATACGTGTCTTAAAGTGGATTCTTTTATAAATCGTGGCTTTATACAAAATACACGTGGGATAACATGTCTCTATATGAGATATTATTTTATATTTTAATTCATATTGGTTATTCTACAATTAGTGTATGTAATTGTTAATAAATGCTACATACATTTATACACATACGCACAGACGCATATTTATATATATATACGTGCATCTAAATTTGAAATGTTATTATTAATATATATATATATAACTTTTAACGCACAAACCCACATTAAAACATTATTCAGTTAGTATATATAGCTTATAATAAGAAAACACAAGTTATAATAAATTTATTAACAAAATAAATTACAACAAATATTTCTCTATGTCTTTAAAATTACGTATCACATGACTTTTAACCCTTTATGTTTATTGCGCGTAAATGTTTCTCTGCCTCGAGGGAAAAAAAAAAAAAAAAAAAAAAAAAAAAAACAGCATGATATTAAGTTCTCTAACAGATTTCGTACTAACAAATCCCCTCCGTGACATTTAATTTCTCGCTTAATATCCACCTAATTCTGATATAGATGCTTTCAAGTTCCCCTTTTTCTTTCCCATCTGATTACTTTTATTGCTCCAATGGACTCAAAATAAAAGGTAAGTAAGTCGGTAACCACTACCTAGTTGGAAGGATAGACTCTTTTCCACTCTCTGGCGATAATGGTTAACTGGAGCAGAAGCCTTTGAACTCGGGTCACCGAATTAAAGGCTATTTCTATGTTTTCTTTTAGTATTAACCGGCTCATCTTTTATATAAGCATTTCTTTCAGTGTGGGTAAGTTGAAAAAGACTTTTGGACTTTGATCAAAGTATTTTACGGATTGAGAAATGACTAAAAGTGGTTGTTTTTAAGTGTATCATTTATTAGTTTGTTTTTCTTACACTTAAAAGTTTTTTCAGTTCTTGTGTTACGAATAATGACAAAAATAAATACATAAATAAATAAATAAATAATAAATAAATAAAAATAAAAAAGAATAAAATAAAATAAAATAAAAATAAGCCAAAGGAATATAATGCTAAATATTTTGTAAGGGTTTTTTTAATTTTTTTTTTATTTTTATTAGTGATATTTTTGTTTGTTTGTTTGTTTGGTAAATGAATAACTTTCGAGCTTTATAATCGTTTCATTTATGAGATATCTCTTAAAATTAATGTTATTCAATAAGGGCGATAGTTAAAATGAATATCTTGGAAAATCGTTATGGTGTAAAAAATTTCAATTTATTGACTTTTTCTTATTTTAGATGTTTTATTTGTTTCTTTGAGAATTTATTAGAATTTATTGAATATGTTTGAGTTTATTATTGTTAAAACAAAATGAATTATATTTTTCTTTACGTAATTCATCATTTGCAAATAATAAAGTGCTTTGAGAGACCTAGAAAGAGTCATAAAAAAAAAAGAAAGAAAAATGTTAGTTATTGTATTTGATAAAATTATATTGCTTTATAAAATCGGTAAAAAAAAAACACTTCAAATTTATTTATTTTTTAATTTGTCGTAGTTTATGTATTTATTTTATTTTATGTTATTTTTTACGGAAACTGTCTTACTTTTATGCACTAAAAATTTCAACAATCACAATTCTTTAAAATACTTTTGCGCTTTGATTACAATATTTAAATGTATCATACAGGAGCATTTATATTATTTTGTTAAAAAAAAAATTGAAGAATTTGTTCCTTTTTTATTTAAAATAGTATTGTATTCAACTGAAACTTTATAATAAAATGTTTTTTCATGCGAAATTTTGTTTAGTTACAATTTTCTATTGATGGCAGTATAGCACTAAATTTGTTTCATTCCAATCTAAAACTACAACAAGGTAAATTAATTTCTACCAATACTCTGTACCTATGTTTAAGTAGATAACGCTCTTATAATTTAAATTATGTTTCTGTTTTAATAACAGCATAAGTGTAAATGTATTTCAACACAACAATTAAAATTACAAGATGCTAAATTAATATCTACCAATACTCTATATCCTTATTTCATAGAATAACGCTTTAAAAAAAAAATTCTTTAACTTATTCTTATACATATTTTGTATGCCTCTTCCAATACTGTAATAAAAAATTCAGAAAAAGAAAACACATCAATGCTTTAGATTCCGTATATGTTCTTTATGCTCCCCCCCCCCTCCTCCCTTTTATTTCATTTTATTTATAATTTAAAAAATTATAATTTATTTTTTTTTTCAGTGTAACTTTGCATTTTCTAACAATTCCAGAAATGGCAATCTATCTCTCCAAAAATTTTTGGGGAAGATCAAATTAGAAACGTAATATACTAATGCAAAGCTGTCTATTTCTCAAAAAATTTCTCAAAAAAAAAAAAATATATATCAATCTGAAATATTATTTAATAATTAATTAAGTTAGAAGTGAAAAATTGCTTTTTTTTAATTTTTCTAAAATTGCGTATTATTTTATTCTTGTAATCTATTAAAAACTGGTAAATTTTTAAAAATTATTTTTGTAAAACACAAAACCCTTTGAAATCAATTTCAAAGTTTTCCTAAATATTATTTATCTGAATAATACAATCTATATACACAGAAACTTTAGGGAATTATGAATACAATTGTTCCATTAAATTTATTGTCACTTAAATAAATTAGTTTTCAGATAATATCATAACATTGTTAACAAATGCTTAAAAATATATATATATATATATGTAAACCTACTAATATAGCGAAGAAAATAACACATTATAAATTACCCTTTTAAAAATTTTATCCAGATGTTTCTTGTTACAAATAACACAAAAAGAAAATTGCATGTTGTACTTTTATAAACTCACTCACTTACGTCTTCATTTCATCATGAAAAAAATATAGTAATAAACCTGTGTCACATTTTTCGTCGAATGCACTGGTGTTGATATTCTTTAATGTTATGTTAGGTGTAATCATTAATGTAACATTGTTACTATCATTTATTCGCTGCAGGATATGGACCCATGCCAAGATTGCTTAATGGATTGGGTCCAATGAGAGATGGGTCAAAGAGGAATTTATCGCAATAGAGGCACTCAAAAAAGAATAAGATAAAACAATATCTATTTTTTCGTCTTATTTATTGATATATCATGCTCATTTTTGGCAGAAATTACATCACTGATGACATAATTAGGCTAAAATGAGAAATAGTTGATGTATGTTTTATTTAATGATAGTGTACGTCTAAAATAGAATAAATTGCTAGGGATGATGAATAAATTATACGCTAAATTTCTTCATAATCATTTTCATCAATAATTTTTATCCAATTTAATAAAACATACAAATTAAATTGATAACTTATTTTGCAAAAGATAATTGTTTGTATTTCTATTTAGGATAATTTTATACCAACTTACAAAAAAAAAAAAAAAACATGCAACGTCATATATTAAAAATATTTCAACAAATCATAGAAAGAACAAATTAACGTTATCACAATAGTATAATAAATATATATTTACATAAAGATCTGAATATAAGATTAATTATCGTATAAGATATGTTATTTTAGTTAATAAGTTTAAATCTATCGTATTTGGGAATTAATGATAAGGAAATTTAACTGTTTCATGTATTTATGTGTTGAACATTCTCTGAAAATGATAGACTTATTCTAACATCACATTTCCAGTACATTTTTACTTAAAGTACTTTCATTTCTAGTTGTAATTTTATTATATATATATATATATATATATATATCTTGGTTGTTTATATATATTATATATATATATTATTATAGATATATATATATATTATATCAAGATATATATATATATATATATATATATATATATATATATATATATCTTGGATTGCAAAAATATCAAAATATCATTTTAAATTGTATAATTGTAAAAATTAATAATATTTTTTTAAAAATAGAATAATTTAATCACTCTTTTAAATTATATTTAATGCTTAGGAATTTAAAAGCTACGTTTGCATACCTCAAAGTATTATGATTTTTTTTTTTTTTTTTTTTCGTACAATAAAGTTCTTTTGTGGGGTTGCATGGGCTAGTTCGTAAGTAGAGATATGTGTGTTTACAGAAAATATTTAACAATATTTTAAAATATGGTTCTCTTTTCCGAAAATATGTATTTACTTATTTGGGCATAAAATATGCTGTGATAAATAATAATAATAATAGTAATAATAATAATAATACTAATGCTTTCATGGTACCTAACACTTTTAATCAGAGTACTGAACTGAAAAAATGCATATCAAAATAAATACAATAACAAAGGTTTTAATCGGTGTGTTATATTAGGATGAATATTCTGTTACAATCTAAATTTGTATAAAGCCTCACATCGTAAAAAAAAAAAAAAAAAACAATGAGTATTTCACCGACGAAATATTATAAACTGAAATAGCAAAACTGTGAAATATTTCTAAATAATACTTGTGAACGGTATTTGGAAAACACTGCGCAGTTGTTAAATGCTGCATTATCATGCAAATGAATAACATGCAATATTACCATTTCTAATGCATAGTGTTTTCTTAAACGGAATATTTTAAATAGGCATTATATGAACAAAGAGTAATTGTGCTTCATTTGCACAAGGACAATATTGAGTTTTAAGAGTGAAAAATAGCACTGTTATAAATTGACGTTTTATCTAATTAAAAACAAATATTTACATAAGTGTCGACAAACTCTTTATGTTTCCTTTACGTTTGTCGATGTCATTGTGGTTTTAAAATGTTCTACATTGTCTTATTTGATATAAAGAATTGAAAGAAATATCTTTATTGTAGAAGCATTATATTTGACATAATTGATGGCGAAAGTTTTGTGCAAAAAGTTGTCATTGATATTATAAATTATGAACCTTTATTTTTTATCTTCTTAACAACAAAACTGAAGTGTTTATAACTTCGGTTTGTTGGTCTATCCGAGCTCTATTTTCTGTAAATATTCATAGAATTCTTTCAAACTGACATATGTTATTCAAGTTTACGATGGGAAGTTTTCTTTTTTAAATGGGGTAAGTATCCCAAATGTTTGTGTGTAAACACCTGAAACAATTCCAAAGCTTTGTATTCAATGAGAAGTACTTGTATAAACCATATTTTAATACCTTTATTGTGCACAAATCATAATGGAATTGACAATTATTATTCATATTCTCAAAAGAAATGTTTTATATATAATATAGAACACTGGGGAAAAAAATATACCGCCTTCATCTAGAATGAATAAGTGGTCATTTTCTAAATCCCTAAACTAGAAACATATATTTACGAGCTATGTGCATAAGGCACGCCAATAAACTAAATAGGCAAAATAACCGAGAATTTCTAGTCTACACATTTCTAGATGGCGAAACAATAGTCTGGATATTCTAAATCTTTCATATTGCGGGAAATTCTCGCTTGATTTTCAAGAATTGGGTCATAAACCAAAATTATAGTTGCTGAAATCCTCCTCTTGTATTCGCATCTATTTGCAGAGATTTTTAAATAACTTTGCCCTCGATAATATAGACAAACGCTCTAGAATTCTAATAGGGGTTTCTAGAATTCACTTTTAAAAGGGACTGAATTTATAAGGATGACATGAAACTACTTTTTCTGGAGCCAGAATTTAGATTCTAGATGTCAGTTACATAATGTTTTCTCAGTGAAATATTAGCATTAAGATTTACAGAACCACACAAAAATAATAATATACATTAAGGGCTATAATTGGAAACCACTGGAATTGCATTTCTGTTTATTTTAAAATGTTTCTAACACTTTCTAATATTGTTTAAGGGTGATTATGAATTCATTTAGTCTATCTGTCTGTCTGTTTTTCTGCCCGTATGTCTGTCCGTTGTAGAAACCCGTAGGCTAAGTACATTGAAGGTTAATGGATGTCACGATTATGCACAGTTGAAAAGTATTAATAATTCCTGAGAGCTGCACAATTTTCCATTCTTTATTATTATTATTATTATTATTATTATATTATTATTATTATTATTTCCGACTTAGAAATCTAAATAAATTTCCTTTAAAACAGTTAATAAAATAATTAAATAATTAAATCTATAATTAAAACTTTTACAAGCTATCATCTTGCAAGAAATTTTACTTCAATTTTTACAAAATTTAAACTGTATATTACTTTAAATTATTTAATCCTGTTATAAACAAGAAATCATTCATGACTGGCAATTGAATTTTACTTCATCTACAATTAGTTATGAAACATTTATTCACCAACGAATACACCCAAATGTACCAGAAATCTGTTTCCAAAAAAAAAAGTTACACGTATGAAACGAGTTTGTACAGTTGAAAAGTGTTAATAATTTCTGAGAACTGCATGATTTTCCATTCTTTATTATTATTATTATTATTATTATATTAATTATTATTATTATTTCCGATTTAAAACTTTAAATAAATTTCATTTAAAACAGTTACTTCTATGGTTAAAACTTTAATCATCAACTTACCGTCGCCGGAAGCCCGAGCCGATGTTATTATTCTATGGGGAAATTTTCTTTACAAATAACTTATTAACTAATACATATTTTCAAATTCTGTTTTCACATTCGGAAAATTCCCGACTGTTAAATTGACGGATCTTTCTTAAGAATGTATTTTTTTAATTTTTAATATTTTATTTTGAAACTGCAAAATGAAAAAAATTCCCATATTGAAAATTTGTATTTTGCAGCTTCAAAATAAAATATAAAAAAATAATTTTTTTTTTTTTTTTTTTATAAAAGGTCCGTCAATTTAACAGCTGAGAATTTTCAGAATTCGAAAACAGAATTTAAAAATATGTATTAGTTAATAAGTTATTTGTCAAGAAAATTTTCCCATAGAATAACATTAGCTTCGGCTTCCGGTGGCGGTGAGTAAGCGGACTATCATCTTGCAAGAAATTTTACTTCAATTTTTACAAAATTTAAACTGTATATCACTTTAAATTATTTAAGCATGTTATAAACAATAAGTCATTCATAATTTGCAATTAAATTTTACGTCGTGTACAATTAGTTATGAAATATTTATTCGCCAACGAATGCACTTAAATGTACCTGAAATCTGTTTCCAAAATAATATGTACACATACAAAAGTACATTAAAAACAAGAAGAAAATACAGCAAACTGTTCTATTCAAGAATAAATTAATGAGCAATTCTACACAAACAAAAGCAATTCGAAAAGCATAAACTACAATATAGTGAATAAACGTTGTTACTATCTTAACAATGCTGAAATACACAATAGACTAAACATTAAGCTCTCTGTATCGATAAATCTTTATATGTTTATGTTTTTTTGTTTTGTTTTTCCCACCTGTATTACGTTTGTGTACAGAGAAATTCTTTTCCTCGCCTTTATTAGAAAAATAAAAGGGAATAAAATAAAAAGGAAAAAGAGAAAATGCGAGCAGGGCTTATCGCGCCCTAATAGGAATAGGGCTACAAATGGGTTCCACCCTAGGGAATGGCCCCAACAAATATGGAATGAGAATAAAGTGGTAAGAAAACAAGAAATTGCCAAAGTTATTCTCTGTATGCTTCGAGGAAATGAAATGAGTATAAGGGATCGTTTATAAAAATTATTTTCTTCATTTCAGTTCTATACGTGCATGCATTGTTTTTACGATCTCTATAAACGTTAATGTAAGTTTATACGAAAAGAACATATCTGAACTTACTAAAAGAAAATATTATGTATAAAGGTCTGCCAAAAATAGTTCATATCTATATGCGATGAAAAAAAAATATTAAGTGTTTTTTTTTTCTTTTTGAGAATTTCATTAAAATATTAAATAGATAAGCGTGATAAGTGTTATATACGGTTGTGTAAAAATAATTAGGCCCAACTCTTAAATTTAACGCTTTCTTACTTTTTGCTTTTAAATTTTTGTAATTTCAGTTTCTAAACGCCGTAAAGAATATATTATACCTTATTTATTTCATCGAAATATTTGTTCCGAAGACAAATAGGTACCAGTAAGAAATAAAAGGAAAATTAGGACCGAGAAGCTGTAGCATATGTTTAACAGAATAAATAAGAAAGTCAAGTCAGAAAGAAGGGCGATGGGGTAGAGAGAGGGACACACACACATACACAGACATACAACCATACATGCATACAGAGAGCGAGAGACTGTCAAAACACTAATTGTAAAATATTGATAATGCACATTCCTTTAACCTTTAAAGTTTGAAAAAGAAAATTTTAAAGGTTTTTATCAATCTCCCATAAAAGTTTACGTTATTTCCAAGCTTTAGTATGAACGCATTAACAGAATCTTCATTCTTGACCGCGACATAAACAATTATAAATTATTCCACTTAATATAACCGACACCGAAAAAGATTATATGCAAAAAATAGCTTTAATTAAGTTCTATTGCAGAATAAAAAACAAAGGTATCGTAGGATCATTACTCCAATCCTTACGAGAAGACGTTAACAACAGTCATCCAGTGGGCGGGTAAGAAAATCAATACCGTTACCTCTGCATATTATATGCTGCTACGCTGACAGCAAACAAATCAAATCAGACACTGTGACCCCTCTCTTAAGGCTGCAAATAGAACAAATAATTGTATTACCTTATCTTTCCTATCATAGAGTGTAATTATCCTGATAATCGAATAGCAGATATCAAACGAGCATGCGGGTCAGTCTGATATAGCAGGGATTTAAACAGGGGATACTTATATAAGGAGAAAGGATGTGAAGGATTCTAAAAGTTATTAAATTATATCAGTGATAAATGGGAGGGAAGGACTAAAGTTAAAAAGGAGAATAATGATGGAAAAGATTTTTGATAAATAATTGCAGTAACCGATTTACTATTTTAGGTGCTTTTTTTTATTTAAATTTTTAAAACCGTTTGAAGTTATAAGAATCTTATAAGAATTTTTAGAAATGTTTTTAAAAAAATGTGCAGTAAGATAATTAAAACAAGTAAGGAAAAAAAAAAAAAAAAAAAAGTCAATTCCTACTTAGGTCAACAAAGAAAAATTTTATTTGAATTATTTTTTATTAAATAATTACAAATATTTGAAAAAATTGTTTTAACATCAAGTGTCATTTGCTACACGTTTAAAATATATATATATATATATATATATATATATATATATATATATTTGAACTTGAGTGGATGAATAAAAAGTGTTTTATTAATTATTGAAAAATTTAATAAAATATACATATATAATATATTTTATTCAATTATATATTCATTATTATATATCAATATATATATATATATATATAGGAAGATTGTGATCTTATAGTAGGAATTGTATAATTATAAGATTTAAAAAAAAAAAAAAAAAAACTTTTTATGTACCATGTTTTAAATTTTCTGATGAATCATAGAACTCTTATCAATGTGCATAAAATTTTTAAAGTGCTAATGATGCCAATTTTTGTGAGATGCATAATTTAACTTTTTATAATTTTTTAATGTTCACGTTTAATTAAATGTATTTATTTTTATGTCGAAAGAAAATGAACTCGTAATTTTTTTTGGCAACAATTAAATTTTAGCTAATATTTTAATGGCTATTTTAACGCTATTAGGATGTCATTATATTCATATTTTAATGAATTATAAGAAAACTAATTGAAAATTCGAAAATCGGACTTCGAAGTATTGTGTTGTCACCGTGTTGTGAGCTATTGTAAAAGTTTCAAATGTCTAGCTAGTAGGGAAGTTAATTAAAAATAAATTGCAAGATTTGAACAAGATATATATAGGGAGAGTGTGAACTAATAGTAGGAATTGAAAAAGGAAAGATCTTTTCGAATGGAGCAATTAAAATTGAAATATATCAGTATGAAAATATTTTTAATTTATTCTGGTGCATATTTAATACTCGCTTTATTTCTACGCCCTATTTTTGCGTACAGTTTTTTTTCCAGTGTGTAGCTATCATTAAATAATAATACATTTACTTTTACAAAAGCGGTATGGAAATGAGCGGGTACTAACAATGCTTATACATATATATGTACGCACCTCTGGAATATATGTAAGCTCAAGTAAATTCAGATTCTCATACATAAATACTAAAATTACATTAACTATTTATTTTATAGGAATTATACAAAAAGAAATATTTCATATCTATGTCCATAAAGAAGATAAGCGTATTTTATAAATTTTTATCATCAATCACTCACACTTGCATTTCCATTTATATGCATATATACCAATATACAAAAGAAGAGTTTTTAGTTTACAACACATTGTTTATAATAATTCTCATTATCCTTAAAATGTAATACCACCTACGAATGTGAATCTGAAATACTCCAATTTTACACACCATAAAAAATATAAAAGTAGTATAATATACTCTATAACAAAAAAAGTGACGCACTAAGAAGAAGTAATGCAAACTGGACACAAATTAACATACGTTCAGGTTTTGATGGAATCAAGCACCCATTCATCATTATCGTCCATCCTACGTGCAACTGGTACTTCAGTGATTTCAAATACCCTTAATAGGCGGCTCAGTGAAATGGGGTTGAGCTCAGTCCCCGGATCTCTCTTCCACTGAGGACGTTTGGAGCATCATATAAAGGGTCTTACAACAAGCTAGGGATTTTACCAATCTAATGCAACAGTTGGACAGAATTTGGTACGATACTTCACAGGAGCACATCTGTCAACTTTATCGCTTAATACCAAGCCGAATAACTGCGTACATAAGGGCCAGAAGTGCACCAACGCGTTATTGACTTGTTTACTTTGTAAGGCTCTTTCTCTTGATTAAATAATTAAAATTTTCTGAAACTGTAATCAATTGTTTTCCTCCACATGTACATCATTTTTTTCCCTATTCGGACCACCCATCCCCCCCCCCCCCCATCTACCAATTTTTTTCTCCACTTCTTCTTGGTGCATCTTTTTTTTTTTTTTTTTTTTTTTTTTTTTTTTGTTATAGAGTGTATTTAACATTTGACCTTAAATAAAAATTTAACAGAAATCGTAGTTTATAGTTTTATTCCTACAAAACGAAAAATTTAATTTTTTTTACAGAATATATCTTTTTACAGATATATATATATTTTAACGCAATTATAATAATAATAATACTAACAATAATGATAGAAACAACGACAACAATTATAATTTCATACTGACGTACAGTATGAAGCTTAATGTTTAGCAAAAAATTTAGCATTTTTTAACATTTACAATTTCATGTACTTAAATTTACATTAAAAATAATTAAACTTCTCTAACATGCGTTCAGGAAAACTACTGACGAATTCCGCTGTTTCCTATTACATGTCAACGTCTCTTGTTGACTATGACGTGTCAAACTATTTTTGAAATTTTAAATTTATACCGTGAATAGAAGAGGCAAACAAAATATATTTAAAATAAAAGATTAATTTAGCAAAACATTTATTATGAATTGCTCATCCTAAACGTAAAAGGTTTTTGTTAATTTCCTGCATACGATGATAACACAGAAAATACAAATAAATATTCATTGATATTAAATAAATCTTATAATGTGGCAAAGTGATTCTGCTATCGAGATTAATCGGCTAAAATGGCCGGATTTGAAACTAACTCGTGCTCACTGCTTAACTGTTCAAAGATTTTCGTTTTACTAAATATTATTAGAATACCTACGAAACACTATAGGTTGTATATTTCTCGAAAGCTTAGATTCTTCATACAGATAATCATTCTTCACCAAAAATGAATGCACACATGCAGTGATGCCAGATGGTCGAAAATTATTTCAACAAACAGGTCTTCAAATTTCCCCAAATCAGGGGTTTTTTTCGAAAAGATCCCCAACTTGATTTATACTAAAAAGGGAAAATAAAAAATTTTTCAAAAAAAAAAAAAAAAATAATAATAATAATAATAATAATAACATTTATATATATATCAAGCAGATTTAAGCTCATATTTTTTCCCAAATGAAGGCAATTTCTGAAAAAAATCCCCAAATAACAATAAAGCTATTGAGAGTCCCTAGTCGTAGGGATAAATAATTACGTAGCCAACATTGACAGAAAGTTGAAGAACTCCCCAGGTTTGTCCCCAAAAATTGAAGAATTCCCCGAAAAAGTCCCTACAAACATTTGGTCCCCAAAATTGTCCCCATATGCCTCAAAATTCCCCAAAATGGGGTCAAAATCCCCAATCTGGCATCACTGCATACATGTAGCATATATTTGAAAAATAATTTCATTTACGTTCAAATTTTTCAAAAAATTATTTATTTATATTCGATGCGACCGATAATGGTATTGTTTAATACGTATAGGTCAAAACATATTTTTCAGAAATAAATGAACACTCACTTATTATAAGTTAATTAAAATTTTTCACGTTAGGTATGCAATCAAATTAAGTTTGATGTGCACGGCATTGTAATAGAAACAAATAAAAATAAGATCATGAAAAAACAAACAAGGAAAGTCACGTACATGAAATGCCATGCCAATAAAAACTAGTTTGAATTAAACCTGAAGTTTACAAAAGCCATATGATATGTTTACATAGCTGATTGGAGAGAAAGACATACTTAAAATGAATAATATGGCACGTGAACGTCAAACAAACGTAAGATTATGAGCAAATATGCAAAAAAAGAAGATTTCTACTTATAAAACAGGCGAAACATAGATAACAAACGATCAGTCTAAATTTTTAAAACCCTGTGATAATCAGATTTTTATATGAAGCGCAAAATAAATATTTGCTTAATTTTCTGTAGGGATTGGATAGTTTGATTTACTTATGCAGATAATTAAGTATTATGTTATCAAATATTTTCCTATTTTCATTTATCTAATCTACATATATATGAAAAGATAAAAAAAAATATTTTAATAATTAAATTAATATTTTATAATAGCTTATAGAATATCCAATCCATAACGGGTAACTTGAAAATAATTGATAGAATTTTCCTGAAACAATCTTTATTTCACAGCAAAAGACTTGTTAAGGCGAAAAGAAAAAAAAAGAAGAAAAGAAAAAGAATAAAGAAAAGAAAAGAAAATGTAGAAACGTTAAGATTACTTTTTTAGACTGTAAGAACGATTTGACTTTAACTGCGGTTAAAAAATGCATCTTGATATTCGGAACGAGCTAAACTGTCAATCATAAGATTACTAACAAACTAAGCTAAGGTGGTGGTAACGAGTTTTCCAGCGGAAAGTATAGAAACTAAGAGATTAAGGGGGTATACTGGCCTAGAGGCCTAAATTTTAGGCGTTTTGTCGAAATTGATTATATATATTAAAATAAATAAATAAATAAATAAATAAATAAAAACTACTATTCATTTTTTACAAGATATTTAAAAAAAAAAAAAAAAAAATTCTGGGAAAAAAAGTACAAGCTGATAAAACGGGGATGTACATGGAATTTCCAAATTTGAGTATATTTCTTTCGGAGATATTTTGTACTTGCTCAAAATTGACACAATTTGCTTAATTTTGAGAAGCAATTTTTTCAGTGTATATATATATATACATATATATAAGGCATCAAAGGTTATTAAAAGGTGGAGTTCAATACTGACGTATCGATGACAAACAATTATAATTTCCAGACGTTTTATTTATTACCTGCTGTCCTAAATTTAATACAAACGAACGATCCGAAAATTAAACTATTTCATAATAAACTGAAAGCTAAAATATGGCCTGAATTTTATTTAATTAACTCTTCAAAGACATTTATTTAAATAACATCATTAAGCTTATTCTTTCTGATTCATAACTATCCTAGAAAGTAATTTTTATACAACTTGAAATCCAATTTTTGGCGTTATCGAATATATCCTTTAATATTGCTTCACTAAAAAGTGGGCTTCACTATCTATTCCCTCCTGTCAGTTCTGTCAAAGATATCAATTAAGACTGTAATTAATGACTTTTCGCCATGTTAGGTTTATCCCTTAATCGTCCGTCAGAAATTTTAGGAGTGGGATTTGACAAGGGAGGTGGGGGGGAGAGAATTATTATGAGTATGCGTCTTTGCACTTAATTTATTCGAGGGACATGATGAGTTGTTTGAGAAACGGAGTAAAATGTAAGCTTTGTCATTTAGGATATATTAATAATGGACGTACTGAAATCGGAATCCTAACTTTTACCTTTTATCTCTGACAGTTATTAGGCATTAATTTCCAATTTACAGTTGATGGCTGAAAAGATGATGATAGTATTTCCCGCCCTTAGGATTTTATTACTGCTCTCATTTTGCGTACAAAATGGGTTTATGATTTAATGTTGAAGCATTGTAATAGTATATTTCCTTTTTGAGAAAAATCATAAAGTGCTAGAGATAAAAATAATAAGAATAATAAGAATACTTTTCAGGAAATTAAAATTTAGTACCTTTAAATAAGTAATATTTTTTAATAAACTAATTGCACATAAAAATAAAAATAAAATACATAGGAATTTTCTTTTCTGCCAAATTAATTTAATAATATACACATTTTGGTCTTATTATCGCTATTTTTTCTTATAAGCACTGACAAAGTTATCAATTAAGACTGTAATTAATAAATTTTCACCATATTATCTTAATCCTTTAAAGAAGGAATGCCTCCCCTCTCTCCACAGAAAACTAGTATGTTGTGGCCACCACAAGACTTTCTTCTATATTTTCCTATATACTTATTCAATCAGTAACATCAAAAAAAAAAAAAAAAAATACGATTTTTTTCTCATTTTTTTTTTTTTTTTTTGTTAAAAGTAATACATATTCAACCAGTAACAATATTAAAAAAAAAAAAAAAAAAAAAAAAAAAAAAATACGATATTTTTTTTTTTTTTTTTTGTTAAAAGTAAAAAAAATCGATAACTTTGTTTCAAATTGTCACAGATTTATAGTTCAACCATTCGTTTTAAAGGTATTGACGAGATCTTTCGAAAGATACCCATTACCCATCTTGAAAATTTACCTCCCCGGGGGGGTACTTCCCCCCCAGGGGGGGAACCGGTGCCCCCACATGCACAAAATTTTTTTCATAGTTAACTACTACTATTATCAATAATTCATATTAATTTTACAATCACAAGTTTAAAATAACGCTCATTATGTACATTTATACGAAATTTTGTCCTATTCTGCCATGTTAAAAGTTTACATAAAATGCGATCACAGCGCCATCTGCTGGGCGATTGATCCCAAAATCTATTCAGACCCTTTCCATGTCAGGGTCCAACTATACACCAAGTTTGGCTCAATTTCATTCATCGGTTCGTGAGATACGGTGAAAGATACGAAATTTTGCGATCACAGCGCCATCTGCTGGACGATTGATCCCCAAATCTAATCAGCACCATGCCCCGTCAGGTTCCAACTATATACCAAGTTTGGTTGAATTTCATTCATTGGTTCGTGAGATACGGTGAAAAATACGAAAATTTGTCCTATACTGCCATGTTAGAAATTTACATAAAATGCGATCACAGCGCCACCTGATGAGCTATTGATCCCCAAATCTAATCAGCACAATGCCCCGCCAGGGTCCAACTATATACCAAGTTTGGTTGAATTTCATTCATTGGTTCGTGAGATACGGTGAAAACACTAAACCACAGACACACAGACAGACAGACAGACATTTTTTAAAAACTATTAATTCGTGTTCAGGGCATCCCAAAACGTGTAGATCCGTCAAAAATCGGAGGTCGAAAATTTTCGCGAATCCAATACTTTCTCTATATTACATATAGAAGAAAGTAAAAAGAGACAGTTATAAGTTTAAGATTTTGTCTGACTCTATGTGTGTTTGTGTCTGTATGTGGCACAATAATAAAAAGAAAAATCAGTAGGGGTATTTGATCACTGCTACTATCATTCTTAATTTCTTCCGCAACATTCTTAATACCCACCTTTTATTCGCACTGCTTTATTTCGAGAATAATTTTATCCAATATCCTAACAGCCCACTTATCCATAATACATCCAGAAGATGTCCATCTGACAACTTTACATCCATATGATTACTGAGGATATCAGATTTAGAAGATGTGATGTTAGGGTATATAAATGTGATTAAATGGGATGAAAATTGCTTTTAAGAAAAGTTGGTGTGAAAAAATGACGGATACTAAGAATGCTAAATTAGACATATTTGCTGCTATGTATTTGACATGGTGATAAGAATTATAAGTATGTAGGTTTGCTTTAAGAGTTTCTCTTTAAGTTACTGTTATAATAGGTATATTGTTGTCTGATTTCTAAATTTTAACTTTCATCTTTGACCAGCTGTTAGGCGTTAATTTCCAGTTTATAACTGACGAAAAACGTAAAAGAATGGTGTTTGTCTACCACAGGATTTTATTATTTATCTTATTTATCTTATTTTTCATATATAATGTATATCGATATAGATATAGATAGGTAGATAGATATACATATATTTTAAGTTTAACGTATCCCCCGCGAAGTGCTAGCCCCCCTAGACCCAAGTCCCTAGTGCAGACGGCCTTAACTCTAACACTGTTTTACTTTCTTCTATATGTAATATAGAGAAAGTATTGGATTCGCGAAAATTTTCGACCTCCGTTTTTTGACGGATCTACACGTTTTGAGGTGTCCTGAACACGAATTGATTGTTTTTAAAAAATGTCTGACTGTCAGTCTGTCTGTCTGTCTGTCTGTCTGTGTGTGTATCTGTGGTTTAGTGTTTTCACCGTATCTCACGAACCAATGAATGAAATTCAAACAAACTTGGTATATAGTTGGACCCTGGCGGGGCATTGTGCTGATTAGATTTGGGAATCAATAGCCCAGCAGGTGGCGCTGCGATCGCATTTTATGTAAATTTTTAACATGGCAGTATAGGACAAATTTTCGTATTTTTCACCGTATCTCACGAACCAATGAATGAAATTCAACCAAACTTGGTAGATAGTTGGAACCTGACGGAGGACATGGTGCTGATTAGATTTGGGGATCAATCGTCCAGCAGGTGGCGCTGTGATCGCAAAATTTCGTATTTTTCACCGTATCTCACGAACCGATGAATGAAATTGAACCAGACTTGATGTATAGTTGGACCCTGACATGGAAAGAGTCTGATTATATTTTGGGATCAATAGCTCAACATGTGGCGCTGTGATCGCATTTTATGCAAATTTTTAACATATGGCAGGATAGGACAAAATTCCGTATAAATGGGCATAATGAGAGTTATTTAAAACTTGTGATTGTAAAATTAATATGAATTATTGATAATAGTAGTATGTAACTAGGAAAAACATTTTGTGCATGGGGGGCATCGGTTCTCCCCCCCTGGGGGGGAAGTAACCCCCAGGGAAGTAAATTTTCAAGATGGGTATCTTTCGAAAGGTCTCGTTGATAATAGTAATAGTTAACTGGGAAAAAAATTTTGTGCATGTGGGGGCATCGGTTCCCCCCCCCACCGGGGGGGAAGTACCCCCCGGGGGGGGCAAAGTTTCAAGATGGGTATATTTCGAAAGGTCTCGTCAATACCTTTAAAACGAATGGTTGAACCATAAATCTGTGATAATTTAAAACAAAGTTATCGATTTTTTTTACTTTTAACGAAAAAAAAATCGCAATTTTTTTTTTTTTTTTTTTTTTTTTTTTAAACGAAATTTTACCAAACTTGGTATTTAGTTGGTCCCCGACATAAACTGGTGCTGATTATATTTGGGGATCAATAGCTCAACAGGTGGCGCTGTGATAGCATTTTATCTAAATTTTTAACATGGCAGTATAGGACAAAAATTCGTATAAATGTGCATAATAAGAGTTATTTTAAACTTGTGATTGTTGTTGTTGTTGTTGTTGTCGTGTGACAAGTGCAGAGAGAAAAAAAAAAGAAAAAGTGAATAGACAAGTCAAATGGGACCAAAGGCATGGAGCACAGCCCTGGCCACATCTCCGACTTTTTCGGTGTAAAGGGTGTCGTGGCAGCAGTTGAGTTCGATGTTGAAGAGGGTCGAGGCAACAGAGATGCAATTGAAGAGATGCCTCGGATCCAGCTGAGTTCCTGGGCAGTGCCTGCATTCTGGATTCTGCGTCCGTAATCTGCTGATGGTAGTGGTGATTTCACGGTGAAGATTAAGCTCCGGAAGGCACCATTTCTTCCGAGGTCCGCCGCAGAGCTGATGTTTTGCGATGGCATTTTCATCAAAGCAAGTGGTTTGCATGGGAGGGGGATTTATATTCCTAGCCTCCTTGGCGAGGGAGTCCGCTTGTTTATTCCCCTCGATGTTGACATGAGCGGGGACCCATTGGATGGTGCAGGTTTGTTCTCTGGTAACAATTGTGGACAGAAGCGCGTTGATATCTTGGGCGAGTCTCGTTTTACCTCCTTTAATGGCCTCCAGAGCAGATTTGCAGTCAGAGAAAATGATGATGCCATTCGAGGGAACTGACAGTGTGAGGTAAAGGGCAAGAGCGGCTTTTATGGCGATCAGTTCACTAGTGAAGTTGTAGGCGATTTTTCCGGCTGCGACCCGATGTTTGAGGGATGTTTGATCTGAAAGGAGAAGGAAGATGCCAGAACCTCCTCTGTCACATTCTGAGTTGGAAGAGCCGTCGGTGTAAGCGGTTACAAGGTCAGGTTTAGAAAGCTTCGCTATAGTTTCCATGCCCTTCCTCTTAATGGTTTCTTGTGGTTCTTTTTTCGAACACGGTTCGAGCAGGTCTAAATTGATCTTAACAGTAGACGGTGGTTTGACAGCAAAATATGGTTCTTCAATAATGTCAAGGCATGAGTGGTTCAGACTGATGTTATTTCTGATATCTTTGTCGTATTGTAGCGTGGAGGATCTCTTTAACCTTTCTCTGTTGGTCCAGGCCCGAAAAGTAACATTTGAGATGTGTTCCACGCTGCAGCTCCTGATCTTATTGGTAAATTTAACAGTGGCCAGTTTTCGCCTGCTTTCATGTGGTGTGAGACCGCATTCAATCTCAGCACTCAGGTTGTTAGTTGAGGAAACTGCACCAATGATGATTTTTGAAGCTCTGTATTGGACAGTATCAAGCTTCTCTTTTGATGAGGAGGATGCTGGAGCCCATATAGGTGCTGCATATTCAAGAACCGGTCTGATGAGTGAAGTGTAGGTGTTGAGGAGAGTTTTCGGTTTAGAGCCCCATGTTGAGCCACATAATTTTCTGAGAATATTGAGCTTTTTTAATGCTCTGAGTGAGGTGGTTTCAATGTGCTTCGTGAATCTTAGCTCGGTGTCCAATGTAAGACCAAGATATTTGGGGTTAGAAATTTGATTGATGGTCGAGTTGAAGATCTTGATGCTAGGACGGAATGATTTCCTGTTTTTTCTGTCAGTGGTGAAGACGCAGAGATTAGATTTTTCTGGGTTAATCAAGAGCTTAAGGTTTGTGGCCCAGGTTTCAACGTTCGTCAGGTTCGTGTTTAGGATAGCTTCTGAAGCAGACATATCAGAATTTGTATTCCAGATGGCAATGTCATCTGCATAGCAGGCTATCTTGGCCTCTCCATTAATGTGTTCATGGATGGTATTCATGTAGAGGAGAAACAGCAAGGGACTTAGGACTGAGCCCTGGGGGACTCCTGCCCAGGTGCGGTGTGTCTTTGAGTAGTTTCCATTGACCTTCACGACAAACTTTCTATCTCTGAGGAAGTCGTTAATCCAGAGTAGAGAATATCCAGTTATGCCAGCCCGGTGAATGATCTCAATGAGGTTCTGTCTCCAAACACGGTCGAAGGCCGCAGAGAGATCCAGAAAGACAGCAGTTGTCTTTTTGTGTGGCTTTTCCTGAAGGCCGTCGATGATAGACTGAACCAGGTAGAAAAGTTGGTCGACGGTACTGTGCTGAGCTCGGTAAGCCGTTTGGTAGAAATGGAGCACTTTGTTTTCAATAAGCCAAGTCATAATTCTTGTGTGGATAATCCTTTCCATAAGCTTACATAGGGAGCTGGTAAGTGAGATAGGCCGGTAGCTCTTGCAGTTGGTAGCATCTTTGTTTGACTTGAGAATCGGAATGATTATTGACTTCTTCCATGAGATAGGTAGCTTTCCTGTACTCCAGGACAGGTTGAAGATTCGGAGAAGAGTGAGCTTTGCGTGAGCTCCAAGATGCTTAATCATATGACCAAAGACGAGGTCAATTCCTGGTGATTTATGGGGGTCAAGGCCGTTAATTGCATCATCCAGTTCCTCTAGGGTAAGCTCGCTTGAAAAGATGTCCTTACGGTCATGGAGTTTGCTTAGTTTTACCACCTGTTTATAAATTCTCTTCTGTTTCTTATCTTCCTTATTGAAACTAAGTTTGCTTGCTTTTTCGTAGTACTGAGCAAGCAGGTTTGCTGCATCTTTGTCGGTTTTGGATGAGCGCCCGTCGTAGGTGATGACATTGGAATTGAGGTCCATAGGTTCTTGGGTGCAATAATTATTGAGAACACTGATCACTTTCCAATGCTGGTGATCCTTCTTGGGATCAAGCCTGCTGCAGAGGTCTGCCCATTTCTCGTGTTTGCAGGCTGCAATTTCAGCTTCTATTTTATGGCTGATTGAGATAAGTTTTTTCCTGATTTCATCGGTGTTGTTTTTTTCAAGCTCCTTACAAATTGTGTCCCTTTCATTTATCATGTCGTCTATGTTATGATCTTTCCAATAAGGCACCCACTCATTCTTTCTTTTGCCTCTTGGGATGGCGATCTTCGCTGCCTGCTGTATGCCATTGTTGAACTTTTGAACTAGATGGTCAAGGGTGTTAATGTTCGTCAACTGTGAGCAATATGTCTCAAGGCTTTCAGTGAAGGTATCCCATTTCGCTTTTCTAAAATTCCACGACTTCTTTATCTGGGAAATAGAGTCAACCTCCAATGATAAGTTGGTGACTATCGGAAAGTGGTCGCTGATGGCGGATTTTATCACTCTCCACTTGGCAATGTCATGGTGTGAAAGGGCAACCGCTGTGATATCAATTGCAGAAGAGGTCCCGTTGGTTTTCGATATATAAGTGTTGTCACCTGTATTTAATGTTGACAGGTTCAGATCGGTCAGTAGATCTTCAATCTGTTCACCCTTGCTGTCAAGTTGAGGGCATCCCCATGTGGGGCTCTTGGCATTGAAATCGCCAAGGATAATCTTGATGTCAGAAGACGAAGAACTGAGATGTTTAATGTAGTCTGTATTGATGTCTGAGTTATCTGGGTGATAAACATTCACAATGGTAACAGTGCAGTTAGGTAGAGACAAGTTGATTGCCTGTGCTTCAGTTTTGGAGTTAGTTGTTGGATTTCCAGTTGAGAACTCTGTGAACTTGACAGTTGGTGTTTTTATAAGAAAGGCAAGACCCCCACCACAGCCATCTTGACGGTCTTTCTTGATTGTCGTATAGCCTTTAATCTTCAAATTACGTCTTGGATTAAGTTTGGTCTCTTGAAGGCAGGCGACATGGATATTATTCCTGTGAAGCAAACGGGCAAGTTCGTCAGATTTTTTCTGTGTGCCATTGATATTGAGTTGTAGAATATTCAGTGTCCTCGTAGCATACTTCCCAATGCGACCCCGGACTGCAGGACGCATCGCGTCGGTTCCCCCGGACGCGGTAAAAAACTTGTGATTGTAAAAATAATATGAATTATTGATAATAGTAGTATGTAACTAGGAAAAAAAATTGTGCATGGGGGGCATCGCTTGCCCCCTCTAGGGGGGAAATACCCCCCAGGGGGGGTAAATTTTCACAATGGGTATCTTTCGAAAGATCTCGTGGATAATAGTAGTAGTTAACTAGGAAAAAATTTTTGTGCATGTGGGGGCATCGGTTCCCCCCCCCTGGGGGGAAGTACTTTTTTTTACTTTTAACTATTTACTTTTATAACTTTTTTTTACTTTTACTTTTTTTTACTTTTAACGAAAAAAAAACTTAGAAAAAAAATCGTTTTTTTTTTTTTTTTTTTTTTTTTGTAAACGAAATTTTACCAAACTTGGTATTTAGTTGGTCCCCGACGTAAACTGGTGCTGATTATATTTGGGGATCAATAGCTCAACAGGTGGCGCTGTGATAACATTTTATCTAAATTTTTAACATGGCAGTATAGGACAAAAATTCGTATAAATGTGTATAATAAGAGTTATTTTACACTTGTGATTGTAAAATTAATATGAATTATTGATAATAGTAGTACGTAACTAGAAAAAAAAATTGTGCGGGGGGGGCATCGCTTCCCCACCCTGGGGGGGGAAGTACACCCCCCCGGGGGGTTGTAAATTTTGAAGATGGGTATCATTCGAAAGATCTCGTCAATACCTTTAAAACGAATGATTGAACTATAAATCTGTGATAATTTAAAACAAAGTTATCGATTTTTTTTTTACTTTTAACAAAAAAAAAAAAAAAAAAAAAAAATTAGAAAAAAAAAATTCGTATTTTTTTTTTTTTTTTTTTTTTTTTTTTTTTTTTTGAATATTGTTTCTGATTGAATATGTATTACTTTTAACAAAAAAAAAAAAAAAAAAAAAAAAAACCCTTAGAAAAAAAAATCGTTTTTTTTTTTTTTTTTAATATTGTTACTGATTGAATATGTAGTATAGGAAAATATAGAAGAAAGTCTTGTGGTGGCCACAACATACTAGTTTTTTTTAATATATAAATTATACAATATATATATATATATATATTATTCAGCGAAATGCATGCACCCTTAGGTCCAAGTCCCTAGTGCAGGCACCCTTAGCTCCAACCCAATCAGTTTTTTTCCACATAGAAATTAATCCCTGATCAAAACTAGTATGTTGTGGCCACCACAAGACTTTCTTCTATATTTTCCTATATACATATTCAATCATTAACAATATTAAACAAAAAAAAAAAATTGTTAAAAGTAAAAAAAATCGATAACTTTGTTTTAAATTATCGCAGATTTATAGTTCAACCATTCGTTTTAAAGGTATTGACGAGATCTTTCGAAATATACCCATCTTGAAATTTTACCCCCCCCCCCGGAGGGGTACCTCCCCCCTCAGGGAGGGGAACCGGTGCCCCCATATGCACAAATTTTTTTTCGTAGTTAACTACTACTATTATCAATAATTCATATTAATTTTACAATCACAAGTTTAAAATAACGCTCATTATGTACATTTATACGAAATTTTGTCCTATACTGCCATGTTAAATGTTTACTTAAAATGCGATCATGCGCCATCTGCTGGGCGATTGATCCCAAAATCTGATCAGCACCATTCCATGTCAGTGTCCAACTATATACCAAGTTTGGTTCAATTTCATTCATCGGTTCGTAAGATACGGTGAAAAATACGAAATTTTGCGATCACAACTCCACCTGCTGGACGATTGATCCCCAAATCTAATCAGCACCATGCCCCGTCAGTTTCCAACTATATACCAAGTTTGGTTGAATTTCATTCATTGGTTCGTGAGATACGATGAAATATACGAAAATTTGTCCTATACTGCCATGTTAAAAATTTACATAAAATGCTATCACAGCGCCACCTGTTGGGCTATTGATCCCCAAATCTAATCAGCACAATGCCCCGCCAGGGGCCAACTATGTACCAAGTTTGGTTGAATTTCATTCATTGGTTCGTGAGATACGGTGAAAACACTAAACCACAGACACACACACAGACAGACAGACAGACATTTTTTAAAAACTATTAATTCGTGTTCAGGGCATCCCAAAACGTGTAGATCCGTCAAAAAACGGAGGTCGAAAATTTTCGCGAATCCAATACTTTCTCTATATTACATATAGAAGAAAGTAAAAAGAGACAGTTATAAGTTTAAGATTTTGTCTGAGTCTATGTGTGTTTGTGTCTGTATGTGGCACAATAGTTTCAGAAGGAATTTAAAATTTCAATTCTGCATAACATCATCTTTATACATACATACATACATACATATATATATATATATATATATACAGATAGATACAGAGAGAGAGAGGAAGAGAGAGAGAGGTAAAAAAAAATATATTTAGATATACATATACAAGATGCTTATAAATTTAGTGAAATAAAGTAACGATAAAATAATCGTGCTTTTTCTTCCTTGTACTCTACTGAATGCGGGCAAAGATCTTTCAGAAAGAACCCGCGGAAGGTTCAGGCCCAAAGAGCCTCAAGCACAGGTTCCTCTCTTCTACAGACAGTACGTCTCAAACCTCACATTTCATCAGCTCATTTCAGTTAAAATATCTCTATAAACAAACTTCAATGGGATATTGTGGCGAGTTACTTAATATATATATTCATCATGTATATAAATTAATTAACTATACATTAACTGTTTATTTGTTTGACGTGGAAAAAAAAAAATATTTCAAACATAGAAATTTATATTTATAAAGCCATTTTAATCGATATTACTTCCACATAACAAAATTGATATGAAAGTAATAAATATAAAATTATTTGAGTAACATTTTACAGCGAAACAATTTTCCCTGTATACAGATAGCACTCAAATTATTTACTATCCCGGAGGCTTTTATATTCATTTCCTAATTACAACTAATGTTCTTCCCCTACGTCCTAATTTCCATTTAGATGTCATTTACCATTGGAGAGATCATTCGATTATCCAGCTTAAAACATTACACGAATAAGCGTTTCATGATCCAAATGATATAAAATGTCCATTAACCCTTTCATTTCTGATAACACGAACCAGTAGGCTTAACGCATTGAGAATTTATGGAATCTAAAGCTTCATAAAATGAATAAGCCGCATGGTTTTAGGGCTAAGTTATAGATGAATCTAGTTAACCGAAATTTTCTCCGGTTTGACCTTCTCTGAAACCAAATGGGTTGGCATCTGGTTGCCTAGCAACCGTCTCGCTTCCATCTACAGTTCTCTCTTTCTCTCACTCATCCACCTTTTTATTTTATTTTTTTCTTCATTTTCTTTCTCTACTCTCCATCCAGTATATTTATTCTCTCGTCAGTTTGTCTCTTAGATGTTAGATAAAGCCCTGTTCGTTTAACCACGGAACTGCTTCTTTATGGAACAAAAACACGAACTAACACATAGAGCGTAGGTGTAATTTTTTCTCTCTCCTATTCTTTGGGATATACAGATGGCCATGTCTAAAGTGAAATATTGGAGACATTTTCCGATCATGAAAAGTAATGGCGTGAAATCTCGTCTCCTGAATTATGCCACAACTATCTTTTTGTCCGTGAAATGTTTAGCGGGGATAAAACAATTTTTGCGGTGAGTTGGTGACCATAAAATACGCCTGGTAACACAAAAGTGATATATTTATAATGTTTAGTGTGAAATATGGGTAGTATATCAAAGTTAGGAAATATACTTAGGCACTCTGTTAGAGGATGTGTCTGTAAATCATATAAAAATAACGCAAGAATGATGGAGTTTTAATAGAAGAAATATGTTTAAGACAAAATAATAATAATGATAATAATAAAGGATTTAAACTTCTAACAATTTTGATTCTCTAGGTCCAGTTAAAAATTGTTGTATAAAAAATTATCATCTAAACATATCAGTATTTCTATATATAAAAAAAAGAAAGAAAAAAAGAAAGAATAATATTAGAGTTTTAAAAAATTAAAGAACATGCTTTTATAGAAATGTGAACTAAAAAGCACAAAATATCTATCTTAGTATTAAAATGCAGGGTAAGAGACAATCGTGTGAGTGACACATTATAATATTTACATACATTTAAATCTTTAATTAAAATAATTTAGAATTAAACAAAAACCATTTTTAAAAAATCTCCCCTGACTGGGCTCGAACGCTAGACCTTTAGGTTCGTAGCGCGGAGCTTTACCTCACAGCCACAGCGTTCACGTAGGGAAAGTCTTTTTTTACAATACAGATTTTTTGTTTGCTCCCAGAGCAGTTACAAGCATACATTATACATACAAACATACAAACATACATACAGGTGAAGCTAATAAAAGCGTGTTAAAAAAAGAAAAATAAGCTTGAATTTTTAGAGTTTTAATAAAATAATTTCTGTAACTTCCACTTTTCTATCTTTTGCTACGATTTGTTTTTCTTTTGCTATTTTCTAGTAACAATCACTATCTTATATACATATAAAAGGATGCTGAAAAAATACCACAAAGATTTCTGTATGGAAATAGTGGTAACAGTAAGTAAATAAATACATTATAAATAAAAATGTAATTTAATTTAATGAAAAGTATAATAGTGTAAATTTAATTCCTACATGTTTTATAAATTATTAAGTGTGAAAAGCTCAAGATAGTTAAAACATTTACAATGAAAAATTTAAATAATAATGAAAATAATATCATCTGGTTAAACAGTGAAATGTTTGTATATTAAATGCAATTTAGTAAATAAACACCACGTGTTCATAAACAACATCTAAAATATGTCCTCTTAAACTTTTTTTTAATGTACTTTACTTTTTTGTACTTACTAGTAAATAAATATTTTACAGATGCTTTCGGAATTTTGCCTTATTTATTTTACAAGTTTTAATACAAGAAGTAAGTTTTTATGACGAAAGAAAAACATTTTTTTTCTTCAATTCCAATAATTATGAATTTCTAATATAAAATATATTTTTTTTTCCTTATTTCATCTATATATTTAATTTGGTGGCAAATCCTTGATGAGTTTTAGCTTATAAAGAAATATTTTAAAATCGACAAATAAAATATAAAAAATAAGCAAATCTCAAGACTTATTGCTTCAAATGAAAAAAAAATAATAATAATAATATTATTATTATTATCAGAAATTTTAAAGTATTTTCTTTCTTTCTTTCTTTTCTTTTCTTTTCTTTTATTTAATGGAGGAAACAAAACCTGCAATGTAGGCATTCTTTACAAATTCTAATATAAAATATTTATGGATTATTATTAGTTTTTTATTTTGTTTCTAAAGATAACTTAATAAATAACATTAAGCTAAATATCATTTTATTTTCAATAAAACAAAAGAAATATTTAAAGAATGTAAACTATTGAATTTAAAATGTCCTAATATTTATACTCTTAAATAATGTAATATTTATCTTTTTTATAAAATACAAATATTAAATTTTGACGATCAGTTTTTGATTGTAAATTTACATTAAGTTATTATAAACTAAGCTTTGATCTAAAACAAGAACAATACTTCTTTATTATTAGAAACGCGATTATGTGAATAAAAATAATGACTTATGAATACAAGATTTCGTTTACAAAGGAAATGGATTTATTGAATTTACGTCGTTTATATGGTTTTATGTTTGAGCATTATAAAAACAAATATTAATCTCTTTAGTTGTTTTTTGTCGATCATATGAATAATAAAATATATATATCTTTATAAACGGTTCTTGAAATTGGATTAAATTTCAAACAAATGTTTTAAATATTGATATTATATAATAAAAAAACATTTATTAAGGCTTACCTTTTTATTCTTCAATAGAATTTGAAAAGGCTTTTATTTAATCATATGAATGCTGCAAGAATGAAAAAAAAATATTTGTAATAAAGGAAAAAATATATATAGTAGTTACTGAATAAAATAATTTTTACCTATTTTTCATTGACAATAAAAAATATATGCAGAATTTTACATCGACTTTTATACTACTTTCTTGTCCATATCTATATATAAAGTATTGAATACGTGAAATTTTTCTACCTCATGATTTGCTCGAACTTACATTTTTTGAGTTTTACAGAACACAATTTGAAGAAATTCAGAAAATGACTACCTGTGTGTTTGAATATCTGTTACCGAATTTTGGGGATATTGTATCTGATGAAACAATGAACAGAACTTTATAAAAGTTTAAATTCGCTCGAATCGTGGTATAATTTGTTTCTGATTAGGTTTTGGCACATAAGTGATTAAACTTAATAAGTGAGTAAACTTATTAATCCTAATAAGTGATTCTGTCATGCTGCAATTTCTGCTATATTTACGAGAATAATCTATCACTATTCATATTGTTGTGAATGATTTTTTTAAAATACAATTGAACTTTTTTTATTGCATTAAATTCGGAGATTTATTTAGGAAAGATGTAGTCATTGTTCAGTGAAATATAAAAATCACTCTGTAGAAAGAATTTTAAATATTTAAATAATAATAATAATAAAATAATCTAATTTGCCCATTTTCTATTTCTTAAAGTTGTTTGTGGGGAATAAGTAAGGAGAGAATATTTTTCTTATTGATTGTATTATACCAGAATAGTACAGTGATGCTAGAAGTGTAGTAAGCTATTAAAATACATGCTCTTTATTCTTAATTAACATATTAAGTTCACACAATAAAAACAATTCAAAATTTCTAGATATTATAATAGGAAAATATTCTGCAACTACTACAGTTCTTCCATTTTAAATACTTCGAATCCTAATCAGAGTAATTTTAATGGATATAAAGTTTTTATGAAAAAAAAATAATCTTCCCTAAGACATGCTATACAGGGTAATCGGAAAATGTCTGGCCGAAATTTAAAGGGGGTAAGAAAGGACGAAAATAAAAGCATTCGCATTATAATGCTTTTCCGGAAACACCGAGTGAAGGTGGTAAAAGGTGCTGTACTGGGCAGTCGAAGAAACCCGGCAGTAAGGGTTTTTTACCTATTTATTTATTTTTTAATCATGTCAAATGGATATCTGCCAGTTTCAGCATTCGTGAAATACTGCATTCTGTATTACAATTACTCGCAGTTATAATTACGCACTTCAACCTACATAACGAAATGTAACACGTTTCATTGGGCAAGAATATCAAATTCATGTTATACTTCAAATTTTAAAATAGATATTTTTTAGTTATAAAGTTACTAAAATCTGCATTATACAAAAAAGAAAAAAAAAAAAAAAAAAAAAAAAAAAGAAAAAGAAAAAAAGTTTTTATGGTTTAATCATAAGTCTATGTATTTCTCCAATTTCAGTATGTCTGTTAGATGGGTGGTTATCTGAAATCAGCGTCATACAAAGAAATGTAATGTTTCTTACTGGTAAATCATAATAAATTACAGTAATTTTACACATTTTCAAATTGATATGTTTTGGTTTGGAATTAAAGAAAAAAAAAAAAAACCTTTTTTATTGTTCAATTATATTAAGTTCATATGTATTTTTCAAAATTTAATATGAATATGTGAAAAACAAACATGTGGATAATATTACATAATGTGTTTTGGCTAATGTTATCTGAAATCCGCATTAGACATAAAAGTGTAATGATGTTTGTTGCTCAACCATAGTTAGTTTATATAAACTTACTTTAAATTTTAACATGAATATATTTTTTTAATGGAATGCCTTCTGAAATCAGCTACACACACACATATATATATATAAGTAACGCTTTTTATTTGTCAACCATTTCTCAAGCAGCGCCCACAATTTTCACGTCATTAGCGGTCGCTCTCTGCTAATAGAAAAAATCGGTTAGCAAACAAACACATTTCAATTTCTATACACTGAAACAACCCCATACATTTTAATATACAGACGTATATTCTTCTGAATATAAACGTATCAAAGATTTTGCTGAATACTCCTGATAACATAATATTCTTTTTTTGAAATAAACAAATATATACAAACAATAAACAAATACATATATTCATGAAAGTCTGTATTTGCAGTCTACTAACAATTAGCTTTAAGATTTTTTTTTTTTTTTTTTTTTTTTTTTTTTAAGATACAGTTTGGTTTAGAACTATTATTCAAAAATTTATATGCAAGCCAAGAACACAAAACCAAGCAAGGATCATATAAGAATATATAGTTGCAAACGCAATCCAGTCGCGTTACATGCTTATAAAACCAGAGGCTGAACTGTGCGAGACTGTTCACAAATAATGATAAATCATTACATAAAGGCGAGTTTACAAAACATTTTTGTTTAAAAGAATGTTTTAAAGCAAATTTACGGGCTGAAACTGCAATACACACCTCGATACATCTGTCAACGAACGCTTGCAAGAATGTCTGGTCTTGCAGTAACGATTTGTGCCAACAAATCCACTTTCTATTCCACAGGAGTTTCATACACAAAAGCTTTCATCTAACCGCAAAGAAAAAAATAATCAAGTAGTAACAGATCTGGTATACGAGGTGGCGACAATCCATGTACTGTGAATAGCTGCGCCTTAAACGATGTACATATCCACCATTTCTTCAATTCGTGTAGTGATTCAACAAACATTAAGCTCACACTTTCCGTCGCTTTATTCTGGCCTGCCTTCCTGGCGACTTCACGAGCTCTCTTAGGCATCTGGATTGCGCATGCGACTAAATGTTTATATATAATTATTGCTTATTATTAATATTTCTAACCATCATATAGATTACTGAACAATGGTTCTGAATCACCATTATATTTCAGCACTCTTTATTATATTTCAAATTTTTAATATTTTGAGTCGATACAACTCCTGCTAAGTCACCGAAAATTTCACAGCATTGAGATTTTTTTTATAAATTTATTCATTAGCAAATCATATTAACAATTAAAACTGTTTCATAAAAAGATAAAATAATGAATTTTATTTAAATATTATTTTTAAAAAAAAGTTATAAATTATTTTCGGATATCACGCTATTCAAATATAAAACATTGTAAAAGTTTTTTTTTTTTTTTTTTCTAATCTAGAAATACATTTTCTTTACGCATTAATAAAAGAAATTAAATTTTACGCATTCTTTCACGTTACAATGGTTAAGAAAATATCATTCTGTAATTAAATTCATTATAATATACTTCAGATAGAATAATAAAATTAATAACGTTGTTCTGTCATCTAGTTTGAAAAGAGCTGCTTTAATTAAAATCCTTGTTATCAAAAAGCTGTCTGAAAAGTTTTCACGTATGCAAAATAAAAAAATTCCGGTGGTAGTTTTTTTTTTTTTTTTTTTTTTAATATATATATATATATATGTATATCTAGTGAAGTATTTTTCTTTTAATCGTTGATTAATTACCAATCTAACGTTGACATAATAATTTATAAAATATATATATATATTTTATTTAATAAACTTTCTTTATTTCTAAAATTACTTTTTATGAAGTTTAAATTTAGTAATTCTTTCGAATATCAAAAGATCTAAGTATTTTTCTTTATAAATACTTTCTTTTTCTTTTCCTAAACATTATATACCTTTTTAATATTTTATAACTTAAATTTTGAAACATTTAAGCCCTTTTAGCTTGAAAACTAAGTGTTAAGATTTTTTGACAATCTTTTTAATGTGTATTTATTATTTCAAAGACAGTACAAGTTAAAATTTAATATAATGCCTAAATATTTAGGTATTAATACATAAAAATATTAAATTTGTTTTTAAATTTTATTCAAAAACATGTTGCTCATAATAACCTAGAATTTGGATTAGTTCATTTAAATTTATTATTACGATTATCCAAGGTAATATGAATTTACTCATTTAATAAATTTCGAAAAAATTTTCTATTACATTTTCATATTACTAATATAAGTTATAGGACAGGGTGATTCCGAGGTTATGGTACGTACTTGGACGGGAGGTAGAGAGTATCACAATGATTCAAAATTATACAGGAACACATGTCCTCAAACTTCATTTTAACGCTTTAAGTACCGAGTGATTTTTGCATTCATATGGGCATGGCTCTCTAATGTTGCATTTTTTAAAAAGAGTTTCTACATGCTAATGTTTACATAAATAAATAAATTATGTTTCTATTGAGATATTTTATTGTAATGATTGCAATAATACGAACATTGTGTATCATTTTGTGAAATAATAAAACATACAAGATTTTAAAATTTACACAGTAGGCGGAGTTAGTATTACAGAGTAGCCCAAAACATCCAGTCTTTAAAGGGTTAAAATGGCGTTTGGGGACATGGGTTCCTATACAATGCTATATACTTTTGATGTTCTCAACCTCCCCTCCATGTTGGTCCCATGACCTCGGAATCACCCTGTATTATATATATGAACAAAAATTAAGCAAACCATAGCTTTCCAATTAGATTTAATACACGAAAAATTCTATTAACACTTTCGCGACCGCATGTTTTTGTCTTTTTGACAGTAAGGTCCGACTCTGGGTGTTATTATCTCAAGTTACAATTTTTCAGAACAAAATTTACTGAATTCGCATTTATATTACAAATGGATATACATTATAATCATACTCTCTCTAATCACATTATTTGTATCCATAGTATATTGATTGTACAAGTATGAATACTATATATATTTTTAAGAAACAAATAACATACAATTCCGAACGAAACGTCCACTGTGGATTTACAGATTTTCAAATGACGTGAATCTACGTCAGAGGTCGCGAAAGCGTTAATATTTTCAATTTACTTAATCTTAGAATATGACAGATTTCTTGCTTTAAACCACTGGCTAAATATGACCACGCAGACCCAAAATGATCCTACAACTTAACTCCCACATTTAACATTTTTTGTTGTCCTATTATTATTATTGTTATCATTTAACTTTCTACCGTCTTTGTCATTGACTTCTCATCGGAGATTAGGCCAAGTGTTTTCCTGTTTTTGTCCCTTAAACTTTTTAGGAGTTGCGTAATGCCATACACTTTCTAACTTTTATGACTTTGTGCTTCCTTTTCCTAGAAATTCCAAATTTCTAACATTTTTGCGCTTTCTTTTTTATATTTTATCCCACTTTTAGCAGTAAATTTAAATTTAGGAATTCACACCCCGTTAGCTACTGTCCTCCTACAGAGGATTATGCGTGACTCAATCACAAGTGCTTCCGTGCCAAAGTTTTCGAAGTCGAAGTCAACAGATTTCTTTTTAAAAATTGTTGTGATAAATCTGATTTAAAAATTAGAAACGTTTCAAGTTATCGCAAGCTATGTGAGGTTGAGACTGTAGAAGGTCACCACAGTTTGTTTGAAATTAAGCTGGATCTAGCAAAGTATTCAGTTGGGATGGTTAAATCGCTTCGACGCCAGTGACTCGGCGAAAATTTAGGTCGAATTAGTTTTGTGTCGACATGGTTCTGCAACGAAGTGAGGTGAGAGGTAGATCAATTGGAAGCGATTTTGAAAGTTTGATTGAAATGAAGAGAAAGGAAGTTGGTATAAGATGGAGATGGTTTTCGTAAAAAAGTGTGGAGTAGTGGAATCTTGTCCGACGTTTGTCTAAGACAACGGCTAAGTAGTAGAGTGTGGAGAAAGTTATATTTCAGTAGTTGAGACTAAGTGGTGCTTAAGTTAAGCAGTTTGATGAGTGTTGTTATGCTTCAGTGTGAGAATTTGTGAATGGAAACTGATTCGGCCGGGAATCCACGAATCCGTTGGAAAGTCACAGTATCTACGTAAAGGAGTACATCCGTCCATAACTTCTACGATTCTGGGGTTAGATATTTCAAGTTATATAAGATTAGCAATTATACATTTATTTGATAAAGAATTTAAATCAGCTGACTGAGCTACATATTCCAGATCATCTCCCATTATTCTAGCTAAATAAACTCTTAGTTTTATTTTCATATATCTGAGTCTCTGTGCTAATTTCATATCTAATACTTAAGTAGTTAAGTTAACTAAGTTAATCGTTGAGTTAAGATGGGGTCTGCATCAGCGCAAACCTCACAGCTATAATATTTAATTTAAAGAGTATTATGACCTAGGATTTTGAAAAAAATCAATTTTTTTGTATACTCTTAAACTTTAGGTCTTTTAGAACCGTCTATTAACCCTTATCGCTCGTATGTCCCTTTAGAGGGGACATAAAATCGAGCCACGCCTTAAGTTGTTCCTCTGCAAATGAAATGTTATTCTAAAACATGTAACTATAGGTTACCTTTCGGCTACCGGAAAATTTTAACAGAAATATTTATTTTATTTAATGATGAAGTAAAATAAAACAAATTATTACAATTTTTCGGTATTCAAAAGGTAGTAAGTTGGAAACTATACGTGTGACGTTTTAAAGGAACGCCAAAAGGCGTGTCTTACAAAAAATATGCCGAGCACAAAGGGTTAAAAGACATAAGTAATGACTCCTGGATTTTTTTTTTTTAACTTTAAACACATCTTTCTCAAAACTACTTTTTCAACATATTTGTTATGATTTCATAAGTTCTATCCAACCAATTTTGTAACAACCTCCAAAGTAAAATCTTCTATCACCCTTACAACTTTTGTATAAAAAATATTATTATCATTATTTACAATTTTAAAAATAATGAAATACAAAAAGATGAAAATCGCTCTCTCTTTTTTTTTTTTTTTTTTTTTTTTTTTTTTTTTAGAGAGAGTCGCCGATTTTCGATTCTTTTTCTCTCTGAGATCCTCTCTATGGAGTATCAAAATTGTGATAGTATGTCTCCGGACCATCCTTAGAGGTGCGTCCCAGACCGTTGCCAATTAACCATAGTGCAGTACTAGTGCGACGTTAAACCCAACCAACCATCTCTTAGGCAAGTTCTATAAAAAAATTCTTACTAAGATTTTTTTTTCTATTTTAATTTTGTTTCAAATGATCAGAAGGACAGCAACTGTGTTAACGAGAACACCCTTTTCTTACCCCAAGTTTACCATCAGCTAATAACTTTTTATTTATTTATTTATTTATTTTCTTATTTTTAAAATATCAATAAAAATTTTGTAAAAGATGAAAAGTGTTTATTTATTTATTTATTTATTTATTTATTTTACGAGCTTCACAAAACGAAGAAAATTTAAGATCAGAATACAACCCTAACCTATGACCGAGATTTGTAATAATATAAATAATTGTTTTACTGTTATATTCAATTATTCTAAATCGAAATCTAATTGAAAAATAATTATTTCTCTAGACTTTTTACATATCTTTGACATAGATGCGTAGAAATGTATAAATTTTTAAGATGTGTGGTATTTCTCTTTTATTAAAGTTATGTTTCGGTTCTAAACTGTTATTTTCTTCTTATATTTAATGTATGTATTTAAACTACAGTTAACAAAATTTCATTAAGCAAAATGAAGATATTTGATAAAAAGTGATTAAAAAAAAGTTGTAGGGTAGGTGCTCCAGTGATTGGCATGCTCCAGAAATTGACATCTATCCCGAAATAGTTAATAAATAATAAAAATAATAAAATCATATATTTTACATATAAGAATTTTAACATTTTATGTCAAACACCGGAGCATAGGGTGCTAATAACTGGTAAAATGAATAACTAGCAGTGTCAAACACTGGAACATAGGCTGTCAATTACTGATAAAATGAAAAACTGGCAGTGTCAATTACTGAAACATTGAGTGGATGTCAAATAAAAATTCATAAAAAATATAATTGTTATCAAATATACATATATTTTAACATATATGTGGTTCTGAATGTCTTTCATGCCATATGTACTAACTTAAGACTTCTAAAAATATTTTCTGATGACTAGAACATTAAAAACATCAGATATTGCTCTAAAAGTGTCAATCACTGGTGCGCTTACCCTATAACCAATTCTGTTTAAGAAAAAAAAATCGTATATTCAAAGTTAATTACCTGGCATACTTGCATTAGTTACGTTTATAAATTAGAATTAAAAGAAAAGAAAAAAAAAACTTTCCATTTATTAAATGAATCTAAACTAAATATTTTTGATTACTGAATGTAAATTCGATTAAAGGATTGTTTGAAGGTGCGGCACTTGTGAGTGAGCATTGAAAGGGAGGGGGGAAGGAAGTCGCGGAACTGACAGCCATTTATGAGGGAGCACCTACTTGGAGGTCATCACTACCTCCAATAGTGACAACATATCCATGTCTTGTCCGGTATTTGAGCCTGAACCCCACCGTGTAAAAGTTAGGGACGCTAACCACCACGCCGTACCGGCCGCTTGTTTGAATTATAAGTGAATGAATAGTTAAAAGTTTTTAAAGAAATACCTAAAAAGTAATTATGCATCAGTAAAAATAATGCATATTTCTTTAAGTGTTAAATCATAGCCTGCTAAACTAGATGCCTGCCCCGTTGCTCGTAAACTTGGCGAAAGTTCAAGCGGTAGACAGCGCCACCTGGTATAGATTGCGCGACTTTTTTATTCAACAGCCACCAATAATTTTTAAAAGTGAGATTTGATATACATAAAAAGCGAATTGGGGCCTCAGTCTAAACTCCCACCTTTAACCTTTTTTGTGTTAGCTTTTTTTGACTTTTCACTTTTCTATCGCCTTCGGGCCTTGACTTCTCTTCGGAGATTATATCCTGTCCTTGTCTTTGTGTTGTCTCGTGTTGTGTGTTTTTTTGTCCATGTAATAAAAAATAAAAATATTGTGTTTTAACGTACCAAAAAAAATTATAAAACTTGATCCTTGAAGAATAAGAAATATTCTTACTATCCCTAAACTTTCTCCTAGTTGTGTAATGCTGTACTTAACCTTTCTACTGATTTTTATTATTGTTTTTTCCTCTTTCCATAAGCTCTAAAATTCCTTTGTTATTGTTTTTTGTTCCTTTTATGTTCCCAATCCCTCTCTCCATTGCAGTGAAATTATTGTTCGTGTAAAAGAGGATGCGTGACGCTGTCACAGATGCCTCCCAACCATTCCATCCTAACTTCCTAACTAATCGAAGAAACGTCGATTATGTATATCATAAAATTCTTTAAAAAATTATTCGTGGCTGTTGAATGAAAAAGTCGCTCAATCTGTACCAGGTGGCGCTGTCTACCGCTTGAATTGTTGCCAGGTTTACGAGCAACGCAACAGGCATCCAGTTTAGGAGGCTACGGTTAAATCTATCAATTCGAATACGTTTTAAAATGACTTTTGAATATAAATTGCCTGTTTTAAAACATCCTGTAAAAGAAATTTCTTAAAAATATACATTTTGCACATCACATCCATTAGCCTGGTTTAAGTTAAAATCATTTGAAAATTATTTAACTTTGATTTTTTTTTTTTTTTTTTTTTTTTCATTTTTAATACTGTCAAATTTCGATATATATATTTTTTAATCGCATGAAAGCAAATTATTCTCAAATTTTACGGTACATACTTATTGTTAAAAAACTGCAAAGATTTATAAAATTCACGAATGTGAAAAAATTGCAAGTTATTTAAAAAAAAAAAAAAAAAAAATCTTTCTATTAGCTGCGATAAGTGAAGATATATTTGTCGAAAATTTGAGAACTTCTTGTATCAAAGTAATATGTGTACTTTTTTTGAAATAATGACTTCACATTACATTCCTTCATAAAAATTGAATAATGTTGTATGATAAAACTTTCAGTTTGAAATTTGACTATACAAGAAAAATTTCAATACGCAAATCTAAAGTAAATTTTCTCGAAATATACACTTTTAGTGGCATATTGTGCTCTAATATCAGTAGCAAATTCTCATAGAAAGAAAAATAATGTTTCATGTCAGCATTTCAAATAAAAAATGCAGAAGATAAGTCTTGGAATATATTTCATTCAATTTATTTCAAGGATTTTTAAAATTTGGTATAACATATTTTATACAATCATTTGGTGTTATACATTAAAAGTTCTTTTTAAAAATATATTTTTTGAAACTTGACGGTGATTTATGATATCATTTTATTTAGTTTTATAGTATTTTTTAAAATGTCATAAAGATCTCATACTTTTTTAATTAAAAGTGAAATTAATATCTACTGTAAAAATTTGATATATATATATATATATATATAAATACAAGAATGTCTTCATCAGGTGAATCCTTTATACAGGAAATGAAAATATTGAAAGATAATATCTGAAAGGATGTGTGTATTAAGCCTGAAAACATCATCCTTAATCCCTAAATTCTCGCAGACGAAAGCACAAAAGTTAGACAGCAATCGAATCCAAAATAAAATACATTAATACAGTACATTGATATAAAAGATCACAATATATATGTATAAAGATAAATACATTAAACTAAAGGAGAAGGTAAAATGTATATATATATATATATATATATAGATATATATATATCCATTGTTTCAATGTGTCTCCTTATCTATTTATATATATATATATATATGTATGTATATCTCTCTTTCTCTCTCTCATATATATATATATATATATATATATATATATATATATATGAGAGAGAGAAAGAGAGATATACATACATATATATATATATATAAATAGATAAGGAGACACATTGAAACAATATATATATATATATATACTATATATACTATATACATCTGAGAGAGAGAGATACATATATGGAAATCGATAGAGAGACAGACTGAAACAGTGAGTGTAGAATTCAAGAATTACAGATGGTTATATACTTCAGAATTTGCTACAATAACCAAAAATAGATTTAAAAAATATACATAATTAAAATTCACTTGAATATTATCCATAGAAAATCGTATTCGCAAAAGCAGAAAATCATAAAAATACAGCGATAAATTACAAACAAGCAATAAAGATCAATGAAAAATTTATTAAAAGTCTGAAAGAAAATCAATAAATGAAGACTTTGATTGTCGGGTACTTAAAGCTCTAAAGAGAGCATAAAAATTTCACAAGATTGCAGACTACAGCTTTCGTATTAAGCCAACATGCTATAGTATATCACCTATCTTGCAAGGGTTTGTTTGTGTGGGTTAAGGTCGATTGATTACGCTACACTGTTAAAAATTTCAGTTCAAGGTTGAACCAAATGTTGGTACTACAGTAGCTTCAGTTTGCTAGGTTGAACCAAGACATGGTACATTTTTGCTGCCACCATGCGATGGTGGCTACTATGATTTGGCGTTTCTTGTTTAAAAAAAGCACCAAATTATGGTAAAAAAATTCTTCGTCTTATGGATGTAGCTATTGAAGTACCAAGCCTTGGTTTAGTAAAGCACCAAATAATGGTAAAAGGTTTCACCATGGCATGGTGGCAGCAAAAATGTACCATGTTTTGGTTCAACCTAGGAGAAATTTTTTTACAGTGTAGGATCCAAGGCCTGTGGGTGGAATGCTCTCCGGGGAGTCTTTCTAACGGATCCTAGACCGTATTTGCGCAAGTTTTGAAGAAAACCACGGATAGGTCTATGATCGCGACCTGGGACCGAAGCCGGCAGTTCCAGTCTACTAGCTTTTGAGCGCAGAACTGCTCTGAAACTGAAAGGGTACTTATCGTGCAAGGAATAATGAAATACATTTGTAATAGATTTAAAATTGATTTAAAATAAGAAATGCACGAATAAAATAATAATAAAAAAAAAACACAAATGGGAAATTATCTTAATAAATGTATATGCAGACACAAGCTATAGTTAAGTGCCATTCAAAATGCTGAAAGAATTGATTTGTCTGCATGGTTTATCAAGTTCAGTAGTTCAGGAAAATATATGCCTGAATTATTTTTTAACTTTTACTGTAAAATGAAAATAAACCGATTTTCAGTACATTATACTAATTAAAGATATATTAGAAAAATAATATTAAAATAAATTAAACAAAACCATAGTAATAACTTATATTTTCTATAACTTATATTTTCTTATAACTTATATTATTTAAGAAATAACTTATATTTTCTATAATTTTAATATACAGGATTAAGAAATATTATAAATCGATAGCTCAGTAGGTCAATGATGCCCCAAAAATATGTTTATATAAAAACATGTTTATATGTTTTTTTCAGTTTGATTTAATAGACTAATAATTTTTTTAAAGAATATTATTTATTGAAAATTATTTTTTGGTTAAATAATTTATAAGATTTTTACACTGATTTATCTCACTATATATATATATATATATATGTATGTATGTATATATGCGTGTGTACGTATATACTTATTAACACTTTTATTTATTGTTAATTCAGTTAATTCAAAATATATCACTCTATTTTTAAGTCAGTTTCTTATTTGTTTTACGGGATTTTATGGATAATAATCAAGTTAGTATTGTGATTTTTTTTCAAAATTTTAATAAAACTATTATTGGCTATATGAATATTTTGTATTATTGCGGATAACAATGATATTACAATTTTTTTCCACCCTGTTTTACTATATATATAGTATTTATAAATCAGAATGTCGCAAAAATATCTGACTCATATTTAAAGGTAAGCAGCAGGTACCAAATTAGCAGATTATAAGAAAAATAGGGGTGTGGAAAAATGTTATGTTAATGTTGGTGCTGATGCTGATGCTGTAGGAAAGTGAAAACTTTTCTAGGACTATGACCTTCTATATGACTATACTACTCGTACATAAATTGTTGTTCTTTTAAAATATATTATCCATATTTGTTATTCTTCTGCTGATTAGATGTTTCCTTTTAGTATTTTTAATTTGTTCCTTTTATTCGTGCCATTGCTTTTATCTCTTCACTCCTCTTCCCCTTTTACTTTTGCTTGACTTATCCTATTGCGTAGGCTAGACATACTTTCACTTTAAAAATAAATATAGTTTATCTAAAAAAAAAGACCATCTACACTCCAGTTTGTCTTACTGAACATTCATATTTGATAAATAATATTTCTAAGTATATGGTCGTGTAGCTAAAGGTCAAATGCCATAAGTGTCTTAGGCCGATAGGTGGAATCCCTTCCGATCAGGAGTAGGGCGATTCTAAGTGGTACTAGTCGATATTTTTGCGATATTCAAAAAAAAAAAAAAAAAAAAAACAGAAACAACGTCAACGAGCCCAACCTTAAATCGAACCTGGCACTTCCCTTCTACGAGCTTCGAGCGCATAATTCCTGAGTAAGTGATGAGACATTTCTAAGTATAATTCAAGTGGCATATCGAAGCTGTTCTACGATTAATATACTCACGTTAAGATCTGCATTTGCGGACACCATGACTATGCCAACGGATATTATGTAGAAAATGCCTAGTTGACAACCAATCAGGATGGTTCAGTGGGAAGAGCATCAGTACGGTAAGCGGAATGCCTGGGTTCGATTCCCGGATCTGACATTTTTCACATAGTTGATATAAAAATTCAACCTTGCACTCCAGTTTGTCTAATTAAATATTCATGATTGATGAATAATATTTCTAAGTATAAATGAAATAGTCTATCGGAGTTGTGCTCACTTCTTAAATCTGCGTTTGCAGACACGGTGACTATTCCAAAGGATATTATGTGAGAAGTACACAGTTTTCAATCAGGAAAGGTTGCCTTGTTGGTAGATCATCCGCAAGGTAAACGGAGTGCTCGGTTCAATCCCCGGCTCTTGAGTTTTTCAGATAGTGGTATAAAATTCTACCTTACATTCCAATTAGTCTAATTAAATAAATATACTTATTAAAGTATTGACTCTGATTGGCGTATTTTTCAGTTAATTATATCGCAATATCAATATATATACATATATATGCAATAATAATGTAATAATTTTATGATATTTTGAACTTTTTTAAAAGATGTACTTACCTCAATTACTTAGAGTGATTATAATTACAGCTGAAACGGACTGAGCGATTTACCATAAAAGTTTGAATGTAGACTATTCGCAAAATTCTGTTGAAGTAGAAATAAATAATTAATTTAATTCAAAAAATGTTCACCAGATGGTGCTTTTTATACGAAAATGTATTATTTCAGAAATGTTTGAGGTTGAGGTTGAGTAGACCTCTAGAGCTATGTAACAAGCAATTGGTAATGGTCTAGCATTCACCTCTAGTGGTGGTCTGGAGACATGAAATCACAGTTTTGATATTTCGTGCAAGGGATGGCTCTTCCTTACAGTTACCCCCCAGATATATTAACTTTAAAGAATATACATGCCATTTTATCCACGTCGGATTTTACGCGCACCAGAGACCATTATTTTTAAACAAGGGTCATTGACAGGCGCGAGTATCGAATTCGTAGTCCTCTAATTTCGAACTTGATGCTCTGCCAGTTGGACTATTGAGGCTGCAATTTAATTAATGGAATTACCAACATAAACAAATTAACACTATAAAATTATTTTATTGCTATTATTAGTATTGTTATTATGCAAATTGCAAATGCTCATAGCATTTATATAATCTATCTATCCCTCTGTATATATGTAAATATTAATATTTAAAATAATCATTGTTATTGTTATTTTTTAAACTATACATACTCTTCTGTGAAAAATAAATTCTAAACATGTAATACACTTTAATTTTTGAATAAATTTAATCTAAATAAATTTCTTAAATATACATATGCACGTAACTATACACATTTCATGATTAAGCGTGTATACCTTATCTTATTTTTATAAAATATCACTGCGTCTTTTTAGATAATTATTTAAAAACAAATTACGTTCCATTATTACTATTATTTATGACATTTAATATTAAGGATTCTAGCTCATTAATACAATGTTCTTATAAAATAAATTCAGTTCTTCCTAAAAAACTAATTCTTAAACAGTAACGTACTCCATGGCTGCATATAAATGCGAAATAAATCAAAAACTAATTAGTTCTAGAAACTCGAAACAACAAACGTTATTTTTTTTTCTATCTGTCGCTGCACGAACAAATAGAATAATTAGCTGAATAAAATTTATAGCTTCAGATTTAAATCGATACGTTTAAATTGCGCAGATGTTGGATGCCCCAGAAAATGAACGCAATAGATTAGGAATAATAAGAGAAATCCTGATTATTATTTCGAATCACTAATTATTACTTCTGAGCTAATTATTCGATGAGCATTATTTAGTAACATATAATTTAGACAGAGAAATTATTGCAAAAGATTTATTAAAAATGTCACTAATAAGGTTTTTTTTTTTTTTTTTTTTTTTTTTTTTTAATTCTACTAACAATAAATTGCAAGGGGAAAAAATGATTTTTCAATAATTTCCTTAAAGGTTTAATTGTTATTTAAATGATAGAGTAACAGTTGTTGTTTTATTGTTTCGATATTCCTCCCGATTTTTTTTTTTTTTTTTTTTTTTTTTTTTTTTATGTATAAATGAAATAATATTAATGAGTTCACTTTTTCAAAAAATGTAGCAACCGTGTAATTACTCGAAATAGTATTCAATGGCTTTTGGAAATGTATTACTAATTATTTATCATTATGTAATACTTTTGTATTAAAAACTGAAGCACTTACGTAAATTATAAAATACAAAAATGATAAGATATGGGAACCTCGGCGTGTTTAAGATTTTAAAGATTTAGTTTTATTGGAAACTTGAGCAGTTTCAAAAGAGACCAAAAGTGTCTGCACTCGAAGCTGGGAGCCAAAACTTTGCATTCGTTGGTTGCATGAGCTATTCGGAGTTGTTTATGATTTTTTCCAATAGTTGCAAATATTCTTGCTAGAACTCCTTAGAAAGACCCCCTATAGAGAATATTCACCCAGGCCTAGGACCCTATAGATGTGAAACGTCCTTATCCCACACACCACACCACAACCGGAACTCAAGTTAATACAAGATAAGACATCTTAAAAAACATATCATGGAGGCATTTTCTGAAAAGCTGATTTTCTCAGTGTAGACATTCTGCTTTAATCGTTACATTATACGGTACACAAAGTGTTTCTCTGTGCTTTCAGTATATTTTCAGTAAAAATAATTCTGAATTTTATTTGCAAAGTCATTTTTTTTTTTTTTTTTTTTTTTTTTTTTTAGTACGACAGGACTATTTCTTTCAATCTGGCATTTTGCGTGGTTACAAATTTATAGTGTTCCACTTCGAAAATGCCGCTCAATATCCAACTTTACAATTTAATTTCTCACTCTATCTTAAAATATTTTGTGAAATCCGTAAAAACTTATATATATATATATTTACACTTCTTATCCGTGAGGATTAAACTCACAACCTTCGGGTTCATAATTGTATACTCTGACCACAGAGCCAACGGGTCTCGGCTGAATATGTCCTGAAATTTTAGACATTTGTTTTCAGTTTTTTTTTTTTTTTTTTTGAAAGGGTGTTAAAATACGAATGTAAGTAGTATTGTCGTACTAAATTAAATTCTGTCATAGACAGAATTTCATCCATAGTTTATTTACATTCGACTTCATTTTATTGTTATTTATTTATTTATTTTTTTACTTATTTTTTATGAGGAATATTTCTTGTAAACAATGCATCGAATGGTAGTGCTCGCCGAAAAGGTAAAGGAAAAAAATATATAGAGAAGGTAAATTCGAGAACTCCCAGGTAAAATATTTTAGAGGGAATCCCTGTCAAAATATAATACCTGAGCTTTTTAATAATTTACTTCCAACCAGTTATAATTTATGAATTTTTATTGTTTTATACCTTTTAAGAAAGATATTAATGCAGTTACATTAGGAAACTGCAGTTACATTAGGAAAATACATCAAGATTGTACGACTGGCTACATTAATTTCACATGCCTAATTTTAACTCTGTTACTCATGGCATAATAAAATATCAAAATAATGTCCTCCACTGTGTTATTATTGATTCGTCTGCTCAAAAATACTTTTACCTGGGATAAAACTCGAGTTGTAGTTCCCAAACGGAAGCACCTTAAGTTCTGGGGATCTTTACAAGTCACAGTTATCACCCGCCTTTAATCACCGATAATAAGAATATATATCAAACGATAAGGTAATAGCGTAAATAAAGAGTAATACATGCACCCTGACATGAACTGGTGCTGATTAGAGTTGGGGATCAATAGCTCAACAGGTGGCGCTGTGATCACATTTTATGCAAATTTTTAACATGGCAGCATAGGACAAAATTTCGTATAAATGGGCATAATGAGAGTTATTTTAAACTTGTGATTGTAAAATTAATGTAAATTATTGATAATAGTATTAGGTAACTAGGAAAAAAAATTTGTGCATGTGGGGGCATCGGTTCCCCCCCCCCCCTGGGGGGAAGTACACCCCCGGGTAAGTAAATTTTCAAGATGGGTATCATTCGAAAGGTCTCGTTGATAATAGCAATAGTTAACTGGGAAAAAAATTTTGTGCATGTGGGGGCATCGGTTCCCCCCCCCCCGGGGTGCAAAGTTTCAAGATGGGTATCTTTCGAAAGGTATCGTCAATATCTTTAAAACGAATGGTTGAACCATAAATCTGTGATAATTTAAAACAAAGTTATCGATTTTTTTTTTTTTTACTTTTAACGAAAAAAAAAAGAAAAAAAATCGTATTTTTTTTTTTTTTTTTTTTTTTTTTTTTTTAACGAAATTTAACCAAACTTGGTATTTAGTTGGTCCCCGACATAAACTGGGTGCTGATTACATTTGGGGATCAAAAGCGCAACAGGTGGCGCTGTGATCGCATTTTATCTAAATTTTTAACATGGCAGTATAGGACAAAATTTCGCATAAATGTGCATAATACGAGTTATTTTTATCTTGTGATTGTAAAATTAATATGAATTATTGATAATAGTAGTATTTAACTAGGAAAAAAATTTTGTGCATGGGGGGGCATCGCTTCCCCCCTGGTGAGTAAATTTTCACAATAGGTATCTTTCGAAAGATCTCGTTGATAATAGTAGTAGTTAACTAGGAAAAAAATTTTGTGCATGTGGGGGCATCGGTTCCCCCCCCCGGGGTGCAAAGTTTCAAGATGGGTATCTTTCGAAAGGTCTCGTCAATACTTTTAAAACGAATGGTTGAACTATAATCCTGTGATAATTTAAAACAAAGTTATCATTTCTTTTTACTTTTAACGAAGAAAAAAAATCGTTTTTTTTTTTTTTTTTTTTTTTTTTTTTTCACGAAATTTAACCAAACTTGTTATTTAGTTGGCCCCTGACATAAACTAGTGCTGATTACATTTGGGGATCAATCGCTCAACAGGTGGCGCTGTGATCTCATGTTTTCTAAATTTTTAACATGGCAAGTATAGGACGAAATTTCGTATAAATATACATAATGAGAATTATTTTTAACTTGTGATTGTAAAATTATTATGAGTTATTGATAATAGTAATAGTTAACTAGGAAAAAATTTCTGTGCTACCCCCCCCCCTTCCGGGGGAGTTAAATTTTGAAGATGGGTATCTTTCGAAAGATCTCATCAATACCTTTAAAATGAGTGGTTGAACTATAAATCTGTGATAATTTAAAACAAAGTTATCGATTTTTTTTACTTTTAACAAAAAAAAAAGGAAAAAATCGTAATTTTTTTTTTTAAGTATTGTTACTGATTGAATATGTATTGCTTTTAACAACAACAAAAAAAAAAAAACTTAGAAAAAAAATCGTACTTTTTTTTTTATATTGTTACTGATTGAATATGTATAGGAAAATATAGAAGAAAGTCTTGTGGTGGCCACAACATATTAGTTTTCTAAATTTATGGAAATTTAAAAATTTGGTATTTACTTATGTATTTCAAACCTATAATAACCTCTAAAAGTTATAGGCTAATCAAACGTGAACAAACAAAACAGGAAATTGTAACAGATATACACTAAAGTAACTGAAATTCATCAGAAAATAAACCAGACAATGTTGCATAAATCCCAAAACAGATTTACAACAATGTAAAAGGAATAGCAATAATTAACTAAAAATAGCAAAATGGCAAAATATTACCAAGACGCTTTACATTCATATTTCATATAAATAGAACTTCTTGAACGTAATTATTGAACGTACAAAAGTAATAGTCGACGAAGAAATGTAGAAAACAAATATACGTTTTGCCTCATAAATACAGAATGAACACATATGGCAAAGAATATAATGCACAATCAATTATTAACAGATTAACACTTTCGCGACCGCATGTTTTTGTCTTTCTGACAGTGAGTTCCTCCTATGAGCGTTATTCACCCAAGTTATTATATTTTAGCACATAATTTTCTGTATTCAAAATGGATATACAAATGAATATACATTATAATAATATTCTTTCTAATCAAAGTATTTGTATCCATAGTATATTTGATTGAACAAATGTGAATATTGGGTATATTCTTAAGAAATAAGTAACATGCAAATTGCGAAAGAAACACCCACTTGCGAAGTTACAGATTTTCAAATGACGTGAATCTACGTCAGCGGTCGCGAAAATGTTAAGCAAAAATCGGAAACTACTTTGGAATTTCGGAAGTTCATCTTTAACGTATATATACTTACGAATATTTGGTATAGCGGCTCATCGTGTTGCGGCTCTAGGCTTTGGCTAATTTTTATATTGGATATTCTGTCCTAAATATTACGTCCTTTCCTTGCAAATACTTTTTCCACAAGTTGCTGTTATTTACTATAATATTAAATTTACTCCAACATTTTTCCGTCACAGATAAGTTTCGTTTTACGAATTTGGTGTAAAAAACTTTGCTATTCGACACATAATGTGCACATTCTTGTTTACTTATCGTAATTTTTCAGCATTATATCGCTGGCTAGTCCTTTTTTATGTCGCAAATTTAAATATTCAGTAAATATAGAAAACATCATTTATGACAAAATTTCATTATTAAATATAATTAATATACGCCCACTAGCAGAATATAAAATCTCATTGAAAATTGCTTTAGCTGCTTAATAATAATGAAAAGTTTTAAAATTTCAAATTTCAAATAGAAAAAAAAATCTAATTTGTTAGACAAAAGTATTAGTATTATGAGTAGAATTTTTGAATGCTTAAATGATTTTTTTTTCTTTTTTTTATATAGATTAGTTTACCATTTTAATGTTTTATTTAACAACCAATTAATATTTTAAACATTATTACACAAAAACCTGATTTTATCTTATAATATACTAGCAGGCTTTGCCCGCTTCGCTGGACATTAAACTTAAATGAGTTGTCAAAATGCCATATCTTTATTAATAACCTAAGTTCTCGCTGTGATTGGTAGAGGTTTTCTCGCTCCCAATGTGAGGAGTCTGGATACCCACTGTCTTCGGCACAACTTACCCACTTCTTACTTCCCCACCCTCAGCGGGTGAGTTTGAAGTTTTGCAAAATCCCACTAACGTACATAATGCGTATACTTAATCAATATCCACACACCAAAATTCGCCATTCTAAGATAATTCAAAGCGAATTCAAACGGAAAAACATGTTTTTACACATGTTTATTGCCCTCCGACTCCGAGAAGGGGGGGGGGGGATTTCGAATTTAGTGAAATGCAGTTACAATAAGTGCCGGATGCATACAAACAATTTACACACCACATTTCGTGACCACAGAAGTCTTTAATAGACAGTATTATAAATAAATAAATACAAAAAGCACAGCTTAAGTATCGGAACCCTTTGGTGACTTTAAATATTTTAAGCCATTTTTGCGATGAACTGAATTGGCTATCTCAATTGTGCAATTAAAGATCTTGGCGAGAAACGTCCGAGCTACTTCGGTGCCGAATTTCAAATTTTGCCAAAGGGATCCAATACTAAAGCTGTTCCATATCGAATCTGGGTTGAAAACGGAAAAGGGGTAAAATAAATTAGAAATATCAGACCTATATTTAAAAATTTGATACCGAATGAAAGGGGCGATTTTGCTGAATCCAGCGGTTCAAACAGTTTTTCGTTGCGACTATTAGATTTTTAAAAAATAACTGAAGTATGAAATTTAAGTGGCAACGGAAAAACGGATAAAGGGAAAAATAAATTAGAAATATCAAACCTATCATTACAAATTCAGTACCAAATAAAAGAGGTGATTTTTCTGAATCCTGGGGTGTAAACAGTTTTTCAATACGACAATTAGATTTTTTAAAATTAACTAAAGTATGAAACTTGGATGGCAACACTTCATTTCAATCTTTTCATAATTTGTAGTGCGAATCACGCGAATACAAAAGTCTTTAACTTAAAAAAATTATTTTTATATTTTATTTTTCCATTCAAAGCATTTTAATGAAAAAATATTTGTGGCGCATGCGCAGGCGTTTTTTACCCACAATTTAAACACTAATCATAATTTTGAAAATTTCTATAGATATAATTTCAAGTTGGGTGAAGACCTAAGTTTCTGCCAAGCGCCGTTGAATTCCGTCCAGCCGCTCTCGAGTGATGCCCGGACAAACGTGTTTTAGTCTTTTACCCCCTAGGGGGGGAACGGGGGGAATTTCTGAAAAGTTGATAGATATAATTTTAAGTTGGGTGAAGACCTAAATTCCTGCCAAGCGCCGTTGAATTCCGTCCAGCCGTTCTCGAGTGATGCCCGGACAAACGTGTTTTAGTCTTTTACCCCCTAGGGGGGGGATGGGGGGGAATTTCTGAAAAGTTGATAGATATACTTTTAAGTTGGGTGAAGACCTAAATTCCTGCCAAGCGCCGTTGAATTCCGTCCAGCCATTCTCAAGTGATGCCCGGACAAAAAAAGCGACATTCGGACACGATGACACACACACACACACACACACACACAGGCAAAATTTTCTGAAGTCATTTTCGGCTTTCATGGGGTGTAAAACGTGAAGATATCGCAAAATTTTTTGATTCCGACAAATTTACAGACAAAAGTCTGATTTTATTAATATAGATGCCAAACATTTCTTTTTTTAATTATAAGGCGAAAAGTCCTTCATACGATTTTTAAAGAGAAAAAATTTTAAACCTTGATTTTCTTCTGACGTAAAAAAAAAAAAACGCGATGATTAACGTTCAGTGCCAATGCATATTTACATTAATTTGTAAATGAATAAATACTTCAAAAAGACATACAGTGTAACACAATAAACAATTTTAAATGATGTAATATATAATTTTAAATTGTAGAGAATACATTGTATTTTACTTTCGATTATTAGGTCTAAAGTTATTTTAGCATTTTTTTCTCTGTCAGGTTCATAAAAGAAAATTATGTACAGTTATTTTGCAAAACTAGAAAAAAGGGGAATAAATAAATAAAGAGAAATTAATACGGTGTAACACAAGAAAGAATTTAATTTTTAATATATATTATACTTTTAACTTCGTAGAGAACACAATGTATTTTACTTTCAATTATTGGGTCTAAACACATTTTAGCTTTTTTTTTTTTTTTTTTTTTTGCTTTCTTTCTGTGACATGTTCATATAAGATAATTATATTACGTACAGATATTTTGCAAAACTAGAAGAAAAGTGAATAAATAAAGAGAAGTTACTGTAAATTTTAACTGTATTCTATAGTAAAGATAATTGTTTTAGAATTTTTCGTTATGTTGGGGAAAATAATTTAAAAAATAAGAGCACTTTGAGAATTTACTTTTGACGAAAATCACTCGGGCATGAAATGAAGTTCCTTTTCAAAGTAATAGAGCAATATATTTCAGACTAGATTAATATATATCAAACTGTGATTTTTTTTTCTTATTAGTTTCTTACGAAATAGTTTTAAATTTATCCTCAACATAGCCATTTACTCTATGCATTATGTTTTACTATGATATTATTATTTGGTTCATAAATCATGGTTATTCAAAAGTTATTAGTTTACTATTATTATGGTAAAATCGCGACCCAGAAAATCATGATTCTTAAGCAAAAATATATTCATCTAATCAACTATATATATATATATATATATATATATATATATATATATATATATATATATATATATATATATATATATATATATATATATATATATATATATATATATACCTATATATATAGTGTTTATATACATATATATATAGTGTTTATTCGAAACTTATCGGAAAATGCTAAAAGAAAGTTTTACAGTAATAAAAGTGTTTTTGCAGATAATCACACCATAAATGGATAAGATATGCTTCTTTGAACAATAAAAATCATTATTTTTAAAGCAATATAAAAAGTATAAGACAGAATTTGAAAATGTTCCTCATTAGTGCCCGATGTCATATTTGTTAACTATTATTACATCAGCATTTGGAATCTTTGGGATTTTCTTCGAAAAGTTATTATTTTTTTAGTGTCAATGAAAGTCAATATAAAATAAATTTTCATTTATTTCTACTACACATAAATGCTATAACTTGGACCGCCTTTTCATAATGTTTTAATCCTTGCATTTGTATTTAACTTTTGTGCAGATGTACCAACTAAAGTTAAGGTAAATAATAAAATTTATTAAAATACCTTACAAATCTGTTTTGTAATATTAAATTTAATTCATCATTTTGGAACTTTTTGCTAAAGTGCTCAATTAATGCCTTCAATTAATTATTCATCATTACTTGTGTAACATATTAATTTCACTGTTTATGCTTTAGTAAAATTTTCCTTCTTTCAAAATGTTTCTTAAATTAAGACAAAAATAGTGCTGAAAGTTTGCATGAATCAATAAAAAACTATGATGATTTAAAAACGGTCATTGCGTTTAATATTGAGTTGGCAAGAACTTTCTTTCGTTTTGCAGAAATAGATAGCGTTATGTTTTTTTTTTTTTTTTTTCTGTCAGTGTCATGATTTTTTTGTGCAAGAGACTGCAAAAAGCTTAATTGCAAAAATAACAAATGTAAATCGCGTAAGATTAAAAAAAAAAAAAACACATTAAATAGCACGATATTTGACATACGCATGAATTGAAAGAGATTCACATAACACAACGAATCAACATTTATGACGTATTTCAAACGTAATGCAGTCGACCATTTTTTGAAATGAATTGTCACTGGTGATAAAAATAACTATATATATCGTCTACAATAAAATTAATTGAAAAAGATCATGGTCAAAAGGAGACGAACCAGCACAAACCCTACTGAAAGCTGAATTACAACAGAAAAATTTTCAAGCTGACAATTTGGTGAGACGACAAAAATGTATGCTTTGAGTTGCTTCTAAGCAAGTAAACGATCAACTCAAATGGAAATGGCTAGAATCGGTAAATCATAAAGGAATCACGTTTCCCCGTGACAACACGACAACTTTAAGAAACACGGAAAAAATTATCGGAGATTACTTGCACTGAAAAAAATATGTCCTATTTGCTGCAAGAAATTCTCTGTAATTTAAGAAAATAAGTTCTAACAACGTATTTTTTTCGTAAATTACGCGTATTTTCTCAAATTACAGAGAATTCCTGGCAGCAAATAGGACATATTTTTTACAGTGTGGGTGGTGATGTTGCATTATCCATATATCCCTAAAGTTGCATCATCGAATCGTCATTTATTTCAAAGATTACAATATTCGGTAATAATGATTATCTGAAATCGCGCTTGGCTAAATTGTTTGCTGTTAAAAATTAGAAGTTCTTTAAACGCGGATTCCTGAAATTACCAGAAAGATGGCAAAAGGTCATCGAACAGAAAGGAAATATAAGGAAATATTTAATATATACACACATTTTGGTATAAGGGTATATATATTTGGTACATATTTTGGCAGAAAAGAAATATATAATATATACACACATTTTGGTATAGATATTCATAAAAATTCGTTTTCATATAGCGATATCAATTACGATTACTAAAACTATCAGCATGTTAACAGTTCATTTTTTGGATAGAAAAAAGTTTTATTTTACATTAAAAAACAGAAATTATTTTCTTACTGACCCAATATTTATTTGTTAAGTTAGTATTTTTAGTCACGATTCATTTAATGTGTTCTACATTTTTACATTACGTGGCGACAGTTTATTTTTCGATTTTTCTCTATATTATCTGGAAAGAGTCTGAGTTGTTTAGCTTCTATGTTTATATAAAAAACCATACATAAATTTACAAAAATATAATAATGCGCATAGTTAAAAATCAAGAGTTATGTTTATTATTAAAATTGAAATCTAAGTAGCACACAAACTAAAATAGAAAGCATGAACTGATACGTAACTTAACTGCATAAGTCTTAAAAATTTAACCTCATATTATTAGAAGGGTGTTGAAAAAATTAGTTATTTTCAAAAAAGAAGATAAACGATATTGTAAAAAAAAAAAAAAAAAAAAAAAAAGTACATAGAGTTTAAATTCGCCTTAAAATTTCACAACATTGTAATAACGTGATGTTTATTCCAATTATTTTAATTAATTCGTTAGTAGTCGCTAGTTGGTCGATTCGCCGCCCATCTTTTCAGTGTTTGTTCAACAGCCACCAAAAATTTTTAGAAGTGGCATTTGATATACATAAAAGGTGAATCCACTGGAATAATCGTCGATTATGTATATCAAATGCCACTTCTAAAAATTTTTGGTGGCTGTTGAATAAACACTGCAGAAATAGACGACGATTCGACCAAATAGCGTCTACTAACGGGTTAATAAGCCTCAAAATATTCCAAGCCTAATATAAAAAAAAAAAATACATTTTTTTTTTTAAATTATTATGGGAAATAGTACATATTTAAAAACAATATTTTAAGGATAGAAAGTTAAAATCACTGTTGTTTTAATGTTGTTTATAAAATCTCTCAAATAGCCAGTGTTTTCTACCTCATCCTAAATTATATTGACGCCAATATGGTACATATCGGCAAATATGACTTACATATATATATATATATACACACACATACATATACACAATATATACACAACAGAAGTTTTTTAAACGTTCTAACTATATTGTCTTCTAAGTAAATATTGAAGTTAAAGGAACTGTATTGTGTATATATATACACAATATATACACACATTTTGGTATAGATATTTATATAAATTCAATTTCATAGAGCGATATCAATAACAATTACTAAAAATATCAACATGTTTACAATTCATAATTGTGGAAATATTTTTAATTTATTTCAACAGTATCAGAAATAGTTTATTAATAACCAAAATTATATTTTTATATGATTACTTGTCTTTGTATTATTAAGGTTTTGTAATGCCAATATGTGGTAATTTATAAGCACTAGGGCGTAGTAGACTGAGACCTACTGATTAAAATAGGTTCCGAACCGGGAAATGGCAACTGAAGCAGACCACAGAGCTAACTAGTCAGATACAAGAGTAATATTATTAAGCAGCTGGCCGATCGTAGAAAATTCGCTTCTACTGTAGTTCGATCTACTGTATATATATTTTGTTCACACTAAGGCAAATTAGAGTGGCAGCTACTGCTGAAAGTGAATTAAGAACTGTTAAACACATTCGAACTGGGACTCAAGAAAACCATCTGGTCAAAAAAGACCAGAGCACTAATTACTCGGGAACTTGATGCGATCTGATGTCTGTAGAAACGAATTATTTATCATAAAACCATTATTCATTATCAATGGTCTTTAGCATAAAATGTTCAAACAATGATTGTACACTTAGGTTTATTAGCACACTGAAAAAAATTCTGGCACTAACATCTAAAAAATAAATTGCGGCTTTCTAAGAAATAGTACTACGTCATCCTTATAAATTCTAGTTCTATTTACTAAAGAATTATAAAAACATCTATGAAAATTCTATTTTTTTTTTTTAATTATTATTATGCTCAAAATTATTTAAAAATCTGTGCAAATAAATGCAAACCCAAGAGACGAGTTTTAGCAATTATAATTATAATTTGTGAATCTATTCTAGAAATTAAGAGATAATTTCTCACGATTGAAGGAGTTTAAATATAATGCAACCTTTCACCATCTAGAAATGTATTAACTAGAAATTCTAGCTCGATTCGTCTATTCAGTTTATTTGTTTGCTTTACTTGCATAAATGTAAAATCTATATAAATAATTGCTTATTTGCTCTAGACGAAGGTGGTGTAATTTTGTGTCAGTGTAAAGCTAATAGTGTTCATACAAATGTTCAAAATAACTGCAGATTAAAAAACTAAGGTATGAATTCAGTCGGGTATAACATACGTTACTGCTATTAAATATTGAACAACATTTATGATACGGTATGCTAAAAAAATATATGTAGCATACATAATATCCAAACTTAATACATATAGAAATAAAACTATGAAAAATATCAATAAACACTCTGCAAAACATTTAATTCTATCAAGAAGAAAATATATGTTTAAACAAAATATAAGCTTATGTAATTTCTAAAACCTTTTAAACTCATTTGTGGCGATAATTTAGGCATCGTTTCTATTTAAATTTGTTAGACGTATAAAAAATTGAATTTAGAATTAATACGCTGTAAAACAATCGATTAATCATTGGTTTGTTATTTGTTTACCTATTACTCTTGGAAGTCACGCAATCTAAATTTCAGTTGAATATCTTTAATATGTATAAGTACAAACCACCGTGATTAGAAATCGTAGAATAAAAGAAAATAAATAACAAAATCATAAGGCAAAATCATTGTTACTATTGCATGAGGATATTTCATGAAAGAATAAAATAATTGCGTGCATTAAAAAATATATAATAATAACAATATATTTTAATAAATATAACAATTTTTGAAAGCAATATATTTGTGAATATAAACGATACTTACAGATTTAATTACTTTTTACAAGTATTTACGAATATTTTGTTTTATGAAAAATAACTGATAATAAAACAGAATGACGCACGCAATATTTTAATAACATTTTGTTCTTTCTTTCACACTGTACTTTAATAAGTATCTTAGTAACAAACATAAAAAAAAAAAGTATTTTTGATATTTTGATATTTTTTGTTATTAGAAATACTTAGTACATTAAGTATATTTAACTATAAAAGCTTACATATATACGTTTCCGAAAGTTAAGTAAATTTATTATTTTTTATTCTTTTTTTTTACCTATAACTATAAAATGGTGAACAAATGAGCAGAAAATTCCAATGGCTTGTTCATTATCCAGTAAGTAGTCAAATTTTATTAAACTTTAACCTAAACAATAATTTTTTAACAGAATTTAATTGTTATTGAAAGTAAGCTTTTAGATGTATATTATACCATTTTTATCACCATTTTGCATTCCTATACTCTATTATGAGTACAAATGCTTCATTGTGCTAGCTAAATTTGTCGGAAATCGAAATTATCTCTTGGTCGCATGTATGTTATCTTAAATATATATATATATATATATATATATATACATAATTTATTTCATTAAAATGAAAAGAATGAGAACGAAGAATAGACAGTCAAATAAATCACCACATATACACATATATGTCAACAAAGTAACTAGTTAACTTAAATTTATTTAATTTCATAAGATTAATAATATTACTTACATTAATTTTAAAATTTATTAGATTAAATTATCCGTAATAGTAGAGGATAGTATCATAAGGAGGGAAAAAATCGATCTTACATTAAGGAAATGAACCATTTAAGTTGAGATTAGCAAAAGATTTTCGGACCATAACATAATAATAAGATTGAATATTAAATAAAAAGCTCAAAATGCGATAGGACTTCTTCAGGAGCTATCCCTAAGGGAGCAGAGAAAGGGAGGTTTTCTATTTCTGGTAAGTAATTTTGAGCAAAATACCAAAAGATAGCTCAAACCCACATGAAAATATTACCGTGAAATGAAACAAATGAAATAAAGACAGAATAAATCCTGAAATTTTATTACAGAAATATTCACCAGAATAAAAAATTGAAATCAAAACACGAGTAAAAAGGAACGTTGTATTTTTAATATATATTGAAACGTTTAAATATTTAAATCATCTTTGATCATACAGATGAAAAATCTTTTCATTGAAAATTCAATTCCATTTTTATCTATATTTTCTAAGTGTACAAGAGTAAGAGGGAGCATTCGCTTTCTTGATTTGATGCGCAAAGCATAAGTAAACATTCGAGAAGCATGATGTATTTCTTATTTTTAGGACAAAACTTTCTGAAATTAATTCAGCAAGACTTGTAAGTCTATTTTCAATATGGGAAACAAAACTTTTTTCCTCATAAAAAATATATAAATAAAAAATTATCATGTGAATCCAAAACGTTCATAATATTGTAACATTGTTATAAATGTAAAAATTTTCAAATATAGATAAAAAGAAAAGTTCTACCACATATGAAATCAGTCACTTAAGTGCCAGTGTTGTTTATTAACACTGCTTTAGCATTGTTGCAAAACACACGTGTACACTTTAGAAGTAACATGAGTGTTTCATTATACTTTATTTACATAAGATGAGTGTAATTCTAATAAAAGTTACTGAAAACAAATAATGAAATTTTGCAAATAGAGACCATGCATGTAAAATATTTATAGCGGAAATTAAAAAGAAATATGATTCTTTTTTTAATACTAAAAATCGCTATAATAATAATTTCGGAATGTGCAATAAAAATATTTATCAAGTTTGTAATTAAAAATGATTAATTTTGTTTAGTAATGAATTTCAGTATTAACAGATACTTATCAATACTAAATTTATAACTCTACTTGAATACAATTTTTATAATATTTAAAAATCTATACAGAGAAATTTGTAAAAATTAATGTCTCACACAAATAATAATAATAATAATAATAATGAAGTAATTGTAATAAACAAATTATAATGACATAAAGAATAAAGTATTTAAAGTAAAAGCTTAAATATATTTAATTTTGAAATATATTTTAGAACTAAATTTACTTAACAACAGCCAGTATTGTTACAAATTGCTTTTTAGCTGTAAACCATAGTTAAAATAAAATATGATTTTTTAAAGTATTTCTTTAAAGTATTTTGTCTTCTAAAGTATATTAGAATAATATTGAAGCTCTAATGCTTCAATGTTATTCTCATAATTATTCTAATAGCTCTATTGCTTGTTTGTCGATTGACAACAAATTGCTTTTTAGCTGTAAACCATAGTAGAAATAAAATATGATTTTTTAAAGTATTTCTTTAAAGTATTTTGTCTTCTAAAGTATTATTAGAATAATATTGAAGATCTAATGCTTCAACATTTTTCTAATAATTATTTTGATAGCTCTACTGCTTGTTTGCCAGTTGGCAACAAATTGCTTTTTAGCTGTAAACCACAATTTAAAAAAAAATATGATTTTTATATATAAAATATTTATTTAATAGAGAAAAAAAATAAAACTTTTTTTAATTGGTTTAAAAATTATCAGGCATTTAAGGGTAAAGTATTTTGTGATATCACAATAACAGTTCCATATATTAAATATTTCTATTTATAAATTGAGTACTTTATTTTTTCATTGTGTGATTATTCAGATTTGTAAGCGGTCAATAAAAGTGATTACTTTTGTACATCGATGTTAAAGAAATTTAAAGATAAAAAATGTATGTTTCTTTTATTTTGTCGTTGACCTTATTTTAATGAGAGGTTATTTTTAATAAAAAATAATCATAATGATTTTCTAAAGTTAAAAGGATTAATACAGTTATATACCATTCTACGTATTACTGATATTGTCAATCGTGAGATACTTAATTAAAATATCTTATTTACAGAGTCGTTACAAACTTTTTAATGAACCATTTTTTTTTATGTGTACAAGGATTTAATTTATCCTTGATTTAATAACGATTTTTACTTTCTTTAAAGATTTTTTACTAAACACTTTTTAGATTGTTTTTTTATTCTGTCACTTCAATAGAATAATTGTAGCAATTGATTAAGAAACAATAATGATTCTAATTTTATATATTTAGTCATATCATATATAATAAAGAAACTAATTGATTAAATTCTTGAAATTCTAGATTTATAGGAACGTGAAAAAAAAAGTCCGATATAAATATATTTATGAATCACTATGTTAAATTATAATATATATGTTTTTAAAACTTTGTTATTCGTATTTTTATTTATATTATATGCATGAAAAATGCTAAACCATTTTAAGTGTACGCACTAAATATTTTGAACAAATCTTGTTTTACTCATTGTTTTACCCATTGAAAAATGCCACTTAGAAAACTAAAACAGAAAAAAAAAAAAAAAAAAAAAAAAAAAAAAAGTACTGATGCTCTTAATATGTTAGTAAATTACTTTTATTTACTTTATATATATATATATAAAAAAAAAAAAAAAAAAAAAAAAAACATAATTTTAATTGGCATTTCCTTTAGTAACATGTATCTAAAGTAAATAAGAAATTCTAAAAATTATTACGTCAAAATCTTCCAAATTCCATTTTTACGTTTCTAATGCTCTAGTTTGTCACAATAAGTATTTTTTTACTTAATTACTCTTTTACTTCCTTTTGAATGGAAAGTCTTTCATTAAAATTTATTCTTTAAAAAATATAAATAAATAAGTAAAATAATTAATTGAATAATTATTGTATTTTGTATAACTAAATGCTACAATCTGGTTAATAACTGTGTTATGAGAGTTCATGGATAATTATGCAATACACTTTCTATAAAAATATACAATGCCACTTATGCAAAAAGAATGTAATCTAACTTTTAAGTAATAGCTTTAAAATATAAAATGTTTTTAATTCGAATAAATAAAAATTTATCTCTCTCTATATATGTGAAGTACTAATTGATTTATATGCAACTGATATTTTTGTGTATTGTTTCAATATTTATTTATTAAACAAATTAAATTTAATTAATTTTTTTTTCTTTTACTATTATTTTGAAAAAGAAATATCGAGTTTTTCTAAAAATAAATTCCTGCCCTTTCTTACATTATAAGCCACTTTAATTTGAGATAATCTTAAAAAAAAAAAAAAAAAAAAAAAAAAAAAAAATTAAACGGTTTAATGTGAAATATTTTTTTTTTCTTTTTTTAATTTAAATGTATTTGAAGATTTAACATATTTTTCTAAATAATATGAATATGTTAATTTTTCACGCCTTTCATTAAAATAAATAAATAAAAAACATTAATTAATGAAATGATTAGAATGCATATACTATTCGTGTAAACCCTTTTTAAAGAATATTTCATCTATTTATGTAACATGCATCCTTAAACATAAAATATAACGTAATTGATATATAGCGCTTATTAAACCATGTCCATATGTCATTATTTGAATTATTAATTTGAAAATATATATACATACATATATATGTTTTATCAATAAAGAACTTGTTTGCATTAGCGTGAGCTCATTTTTGATTGGAATACATAAATAAACAGAATGTTTAACATCTTAAATGTGTTTTTCGAAAATATATTTAGTAGAATTTTTCAATTATAATTTTCTTTAATTTACCAAATTTTCTATAACCTACATTTTTTTTTTTTTTTTTCTCATTTCAAGTGCTTGATTTTTTGTGATATAAAGTATTTTAGGTGAGTATTGTTTTACTTTGAAATGGTATAAATCCATGACCCTTTGTCTCATGCAAGAGTATAATCCATAATCTTAATTTTGCGTCAAGTGCATGCTGTATTCATGAATTTTTTAGATCTGTTTCTACTCACCATCAATTCTGCAATCCCACTACAGAATTCTCCGCATCACTTTGTTCGAGAAAACCGAAAAAAAAAAAAAACGAACGTTCTGCTCAAGTAGCAGAAAACAAATTGCTGCAGAGCAGTGGCATAGAACAAACGAACGCAAGAGTTTCAAATCTCGTTCTGTTGCCGTCTGGAGCTTCTCACTCCACTTTTAAATCCGCACATTGCGCCACTACTCACCGGACACTGTTGATACCCTCCCCTCATCCTAATCCCTGCCTTTTCTTCTGACGTAGGGACAGCAGTGGAAGTGGCGCCACCTATGCGCAGGGGGGAGAAATAAGCGGGAGGGCAAAGTTGTCGAATGTATATGTATGCAAAATGACAGCGAAAACGTTGCGAAGCGGTAGAGGAGAGATGCTCTCATTCCCTAGGATAAGGAGATTGACTCCGGGGTGGCATGTGTATAGGATGGATATCTCTTTCTAAAGGGCGTGTCTGTTGTGAGTCCGAGAGCCAAAATTTCAGCTAGGAGAAATATGCAACTCAATTTAATAGGGTTATGTTCGTTGACCTATATAAGACGCAGCTCGTGTTTAAAATTCATTTAGTTCTTAGGGATTTCATTAATATAAATTTACTCTGTGTTGAAATTGTAATTTTATTATTGCTAGTAATGTGATTAAATTTAAGGAAGAATGATATTTAGATAAAATCTTTCTCGTAAAATTAAATGTATTTCATTAATTATATAAAAGTTTTGTTTTGTTCATAAGATTTTAATATTGTTTGCAAAAGTATAATATTTAATTATTTTTAGTCATTAGGAAGAAAGGTAGACAAGTTTTTTATTTACAATTAATTTATTTTTAGCCTGCATTACTTTGTGTTTTCAAAACAAAATATATATTTTTTCAATTAATCCATTTTAATTAAATAAATTCAATTAAAAGAGTATTATTCCCACACTGACTTGTTAGTTATGTTTATTTTATTATTATTATTATTATATATTTTTTTTTATTGCTGTAGAAAACGAAAGAAAAAAAAATATTTTTAGGGATATATATATATATATACCTTTCTGAACTATTTTATCGTGATTGAAAATGTGATGTATAAAATTAATAATTATAATATACAAAAAAAAAAAAAAAAAAAAACTTTTTATATACCATGTTTTAAATTTTCTGATGAATCATAGAGCTCTTATCAATGAGCATAAAAATTTTAAAATAATAACGAAGTCAATTTTTGTGAGATGCATAATTTAACTTTTTATAATTTTTTAAACGTTCACGTTTAATTAAATATATTTATTTTTATGCTGAAAGAAAATGAACTCTTTTTTTTTTTTTTTTTTTTTTTTTGGCAAATTATAGCTAATATTTTAATGGCTATTTTAACGCTATTAGGATGCTATTATTTTCATATTTTAATTAATTATAAGAAAACTAGTCAAAAATTCGAAAATCAGACTTTGAAGTATTGTGTTGTCACCGGGTTCTGAGCAATCCTGAAAGTTCCAAATGTCTAGCTAGTAGGGAAGTTAGTTACAATTCGATTGCAAGATTTGTACTGGACAAACAAACAAACATACATACAAACAAATAAACAAACAAGAACAGAAGTTAATAAAAACATGGTAAAAATATTGGAATGCAAAAAATGTTTATTAATTATAACACTTAAATTTTACCCCTTTTATTTATTTATTTGTTTATATTTAATTGTCAAAGTTAATAGTTATTATTATTTTTATTTTTAATATATTTTAGGTATTTTGTAAATTCAAAATGTTTCGATAATACTTCTTTATTATGCTGCCTTGAATTAAATGTGATTGTCATCACTAAAATTTTTAATCGTTCTTTTTCTTTTCTTTTCTTTTTTTTTTTCCCTCACAGTGAAAATGAAAATAAATAAAAGGAATGAATCTGAAATCGATTGTAACTTACATGCGTAAATTCAATAAGTGTATAAGTATAATCTTTAGTAAAGTATTCAATATGAAAAACTGTTTACAATTAAAAAACTAAAACGCCCTTTAAAGAATATTTAACAGTGAAAAGTAGCTCAAGATTTTTACATGGAGGAAGCCATACTTAATATTCATACTTAAAATACTTTTAAGGGTACAAAATTCGAATTTGCTCCTGTAACATTTTCCAATTATTCTTCTTGATAGAATAAAATTTAAATGACATCATTAGAACCGCTATTTATTATTATTATTATTATTATTATTATTATTATTATTAATTTTTTTTCCTCGTTTGAGAAATACATAGTTGAAATAGCCCATTATGAAAATAATTTGATAATTCTCTGATACAGTAAACTGGAAAAAAGAGAAACATAATTTATACAAATATACAGCACTAATGGTTGATTACTGTTAGAATGAAAAAATATATATATTCTTTTGAGAAAACTAACTAAATAAATAATTGAAATAACCCATTAAGAAAATAACTTGATAATTCTCTGATACAGTAAAGTTGAAAAAAGAGAAAAATAATTTATACAAAATACACAGCAGTAAGGGTTGATTACTGTTCGAATGAAGAAAAATATATATATATATATATATATATTGTTTTGAGAATACTAAATAAATAAATAAATGAGATGTGAAAAATAGAATTCTACCTTTTCCAAGATGCTTACGCAAATGACGAAATAAATTTTCATTAACACATAAAATATAATTTTGTGTCCAAAATTTGAATTTGTTTTTGTAATATATTTCTTAGTATGTTCGATGACGATGAATTATCTTTACTGAAAGAACTGGTACATCTTTTATTCTCATTAGCATATATAATATATTATTTATATACATTATTTATATCAATTCTAGTGTAAATGCTGTACATTGCGCTTTTATTAGAAATGATGTTTTAGTGTATTAAAATAAATTAAATATGTTCTGTTATTTTACTTCAAAATGATATTATACACAATTTGCTACTGCTTAAGAACAGTTTTAAACCTCAACAAAATTTTTAGATACTTCATATTATAGCTTCAAATGTGTACATTTTATGTTGTATTAAGATCAAAATTAAAATTAAAATATATAAAATAATAAAAAGTCTAATTAAAAAACATTAATTTAGAGCCTGCATTGTTTTAAAATTTTAATTTTATGGTCATTCTCAGGCTACTGTAATTTCTTAATTCAATTTTGGTTTGATTTTAGTAGCTTTGGGAATTAATCGTAATAATAGTTTAAATTAATAGTATAATCTTAAAATTAAATAAATGAAACTTTTTAATATTATGCATATATATTTATTAAAGTTGAGCACCATAAACTGGGGAAATTTAAATATAAATATATACAAAATATTTAATTTAAAAAATATATAATTACAGTAAAAAAAAAAAAAAAAAAAAAAAGACAATTATATGATTTTTTTTTTTTTTTTTTACATAAAATACTTTTAAAAAATTCGAAATTCCAATTTGCTTCTACAATATTTTCCTATCCTGCTCTATGATAGTATGAAATTTTTTCTTTCATCTCTCAAATCACTTACGTATTCAGAAAATAATTTGAAGTAATGTACATAAATATAGAAACAAGTGTAAGCATAATCCAATGCCAAACATTGCAGAAAAATTCATTGCAGTTTAAGAGAAAAATACTTATTTGAAGAAATGTTTTCAATGAAATATGAAAATAGAATACTATCTACGCCAAGATTTTTACATGGATGAAGAAATACTTTTTAAATGATATATAAACTTCTTTAAAAAAAAAAAAAAAAAAAAAAATTACAACAACATAGAAAAAGAAAACATTGCGATTCACTCATCTTGGCTCATAGCCATTAAACTGGATTAATGTAAATAGCAAATACAATGAAACTATATACATACTTAAAAATGACAGAAAACTGTTGATTCAATATTTGATAGTTCTCCTTTCTCTTCTATTTCTTTTCATTATAAGGTAAAAAAAAAAAAAAAAAAAAAAAAAAAAATCTTTAAGCTACAAATATGTTTATACATATACTTTTTTTCTATTTTAGTTTTTTTGTATTGTTATTAATTGATGGAATTAAGTTTAAAAAATAATAATATTAATGATGAAAATTTTTGATTTACATAGGTCTTTTATTAATATAGGAGTCGGCCATCCCTAGCCTCGCGATCAATATTTGAAATTAAACGTGTTTAAAATTTATCACCCTCACTTGTTTAGAAGTTATGGGAGTTTACATCATTAAACACAAGTTTACATTATAGAAATTTAAAGGTATTCACATCTTATAACAAAATACCTACATTACAATTATCTAAAGACGAAAAGATATGAAACTTTTCTCAGTGAAAAAGAATTGGAATTTCATGGCACTATACTTTTGAAGCTTTATCGAAATTTCGGCTGTAGTTCATGTAACTGCGACTTATATTTAAAAAATCTATAAGTCGTATGATTATCCTGGTCGACAAGGAAATTTTTTTTTTCTTCAAAGTGATAGGTTTTTCTAATGTATTTTTGGATGCAGATTAAGGAAAAACTATCCGAAAATTTCCATCACGCACATTTTTGACAAAAAATGGGATTTAATGAGGCTAAAGCTCCACTTTTACAACACACATCTGAGTTATTTCCCGGAAAATCTTGGTGATCTGTGTAAAGAACAAGGACAGCTATTTCATGTTGACACCAAAGGAATGTAGAGAATGTATCAGGAATGATTGGGTGTTAACATTCTAGTACACCCCGCGACAAAAAGATAAGTACAAAGGGTTTTTTCTTTGATTTTTCATAAAATGACATTATCTAAATTGTGCTTATCATTTATTATTATAAAAAAAACCACTATTCCTGGCCTAATTTTTATTTTAAGACTAATTTAGAAAAACTTTAAGACTGAATTTTTTCTAATTTAGGACTACTGACCACGACAAAAAGCTAGGAACAAAGTTTTTTTTTTTTTTTTTTTAATTTGAATATGATTATTTTGAATATGATTCAAATATTTAGTATGTTTTCGATATGATAATATTTTGTTATGATAATAAATGATCATCACAATTTAGATAATGTTATTGTATGAAAAATTAAAAAAAACCCTTTGTTCCTATCTTTTTGTCGCGGAGTGTAGTCTTAAATTAGAAAAATTTTAATCTTTAAACTTTTCTAAATTAGTCTTAAAAAAAAAAAAAAAAAGGCCGGGAATAGTGCTATTTTATGATAATAATAAATGATAAGCACAATTTAGATAATGTTATTTTATGAAAAATCGAAGAAAAAACTCTTTATTCCTTTTTTTTTTTTTTTTTTTTTTTTTTTTTTGTGAAGGGGTGTAGATTATTGTAAGATGATGCAAAGTGGATCTACCCCCCCCCCCCCCTTTCAAGAAGTGCACAAGGTAGAATGCTCTAAAAGGAGCTTCGGTGTAAAGAAACACATTTAAAAGGTAATGGGCAAACAATTGCCGATTTTAATGTATTGTATAGATAAATTGGTTCAAATTTGTTGTAGTCTCTAGGTGAATTCATCTGATCTTCATTCTTACTTTGTGAAAATTCCTTACGTAATAGGGAAAAAAAAAAAAAGACATTTCTGAATTCAACGCTTCAAAACACATTAGAAACGCCCAACACAGTGAAAAAGAAAGTAAATAAAAATAAATAAATAAAATAAAAGTAGAATTTTACAGGTCTGTGTTATTATTTAGTTTTACCATTTTGTATGCTATTTAAATTTTGAAAACTCGTATAGGCTTAAAATATCTATCTTGGAAGTAAAGTAGGTTATGGATAACAAATCATCAGCATATATAGTTACGCTCATCAGTGCCTGACTCTGTCACGCGCAAAAAGCCTTAAGAGATTTCCTTGGACTCTGTCTATGTGTGAACGCAAGTTGCCACCTTAAAATATTAAAATATTAAAATATTAATTATTTTCATACTTTAGTTAATTTTTAAAAATCTAATTGTCCGATTGATAAACTGTATAATCCAACGGATTCAGAAAAATCGCCCCTTTCATTTGGTACCTTATTTGTAAAAAAAAAACTTTGATTAGTTTTCTTTTTTTTTTAATTAATTAAAATGTGAAAATAACAGCTTTAAAACAGTCATTTAATTTTTTAATTGTTGCCATTTTTTTTTTTCAGCATAAAAATGAAATATGCTTCCACGTGAAAAAAAAAAATATATATATATATATATATATATATATATCGTTTATTTATAATATTAAATTAATAATAAATTTGCTCGCATGCATATGATATTAATATATAATAATATCAAATTTGCTCGCATGCATATGAAAAAATGACGTCTATAAAATAATAATAATAGTTTTAAATTTTAAAGGTAACGAAGAGATAAATAAATTGCGAAATTTTCGCACGGGCTTGCTCAGCAAATGAATTATTTGAAGTAAGAAGTAAATAAAATGAAATGATCGTTTTACAACGGGCGCCTTAGTCGCCCTACAACTAACTAGATTGAAGATAACGAACATTTCCTTTAAAAAATGAATACAATCGTTGAAAAAATTGTTAGTTTTCATTCATAACTCATGTTTGAAATTATCTATAATGATATAGATAAGTAAATATTTGAAAAGTTAAAAAAAAAAACAAAAACATAATATTTGTTTTTGCTTTATTATTATTATTTTTTTTTAATATTTTATAATTTATTTATAATTTCAACACGCTACTAGGGGAACAAATGGCAGAAATACTTCAATTTCAAAATTTAAAATGTTGCAATAGAGGTCCTATATTAAAGCTATTCCTAAAGAAAAATCTGTAATTCTTTATAATTAAAAATTAATCCATGTACTTTTTCTATTATTATTATTTTATATTTACAAACCATGAATAAAGAATTATTTTATTTTATTTTATTTTTTATTAATATTTTTTCGATAGTTTTTTGCAAGTGTAATGTAATTTTTTTTTCTTAAATTATTCTTCATTTTATTTTATTTGTTTCAGACCATGGATAAAATCTTACTTGAACATATTGTTCTACCTATGACGTTAGTTTTAAGTGTGATCACTAGGAAATTAAAGCTATTATTATTAAGAAGATATATGAAAAATCATGACAATTGTAATTAAAATAAATCTTGGCATTGCTTGAAGTTTAATTTGTTTCTTTTAAGTGAATGAATGTGCTCTGTCTAAAAATGTGTATGTGAATGCATATATTTCGTCTGAGTACACACATATATATATATTATATTTCAGGTTTTTCTATATCGGATAACTACAAATAAAAAGCACTTATATTTAGTGGCCACATCTTCAATCTTCATCGCAAACTCTTTTGATTCTATACAGCTGCCAAATTATGGACACATTCAAACAGCAAATTCTATCATCGTGAAGTTCTGTGCATTTTAGAGGTTTGAATGCATTCAAAAAAATTAAAAAGTGTATTTTTATATTAAAGAATCGTTTAAGCAGTCGTATGAAGTTGCTTATTTACTATATTTTATAATTTGAAAGAACATTATTTTATGACTTTTAGATAATCATTAATTCTCTCTCTCTCTCCTTTTTTTTTTTTTTTTTTTTTTTTTTTAATCAGATTTTCGATCTCGTTTGGTTAGAAAAAGTATGATTCAAAAATCCCTTCTTCTGATTAAGGTTGGGTTTTTAGTTGATGGGTGATTATAATAAAAGTTACGATTTCAAAACGCTATAATTTTAAAACTACCCAAGAGAGCGATGTGATATTTTACCGGAGAAATCGTGAGGCAATGATATTTTGTTTTTTTTTTTTAAAAAAAGTTCTAAAATGTGCCTTTGATTATCTGTAAAGTTCACTCATGTCCATAAATTACGGATAATGCTAGCTGAGGCAAATAACGGTTCAGAAGCAAAACAAACAGGACTTATTCATAAAGTCCATTTATTAAACAAAAGATCAAGAACAAAAAAAGTGGTTTATGTAAGATACTATTTATAAAAACTACGATTTTTGCTCCCGGAAGCAATTACAAAAAATATCTCCCTCACAAAAACTTAACATTACATGGTTATTATGATGGTTAATACATTGTATGTCTCTCAGATGATGAAATACAGTCCTTACAACGCCTAGGAATGCTGAGTATTAAATTATTGATCTGATCTTGGGGAAGGTTACTCTACTCAGTAAGCAATGCTCTCCGAAGTTCCGGTACGCATGTAGGAGGAGGTTGACGGACTACAATCCGTCGGAAAAGTATGTCCTACATATGCTCTATCGGATTCTATAGTCAGGTGAAAATGCTAGCCATTTCATGCGAGTGATAGCATCAGATTGTAGGCATCCGTTTACAATGTTTGCACGGTGAGGACGTGCATAGTCATCCATAAACACAAATTCTGGTCTCATGTCACCCCTAAACAAACGTACATGTTGTTCCCGAAAGATGTCCCGATAAATTTGTCCTATCATTCTTCCGATTTGAACATGCAGATCTGTTCTGGTGCCCAATATGACCCCCCCCCCTCCCGAAACGAGCACTCCTGCCCCACACGGTGTCGTTCAATGACTATGTTTTGGTGATAACGGGTACCTGACGTTCTACATATGAAAGTCTGGCGTGAATCACACAGCAAGCTAAACCTGGACTCGTCGGAAAACATCACACAAGTGCACTGCGCCGCTGTCCACATTGAATGTTCTCTACTCCAAGTTAACCGCTGGCACAGTGCATTGCCGTGAGTGGAACACATCCAACAGGCCTGCGAGCATATAGATCAATATCTCCCAAACGTCTATCCATGGTTTGTCTTGAAACTGTGGCACTCGTGGCTGTAGACATCTGACGAGACAGGTTTGATGCTGCGCTTTATCTATCTGCTTATTTTGGCAGTTACTACCAAATACCAGTGGTCTTTCGGAATTGTAACTCGTGGCCGACCAGTACTGTAACGTCGACTAGCATTTTCATCATTTTGGAATCGTTGCCAAAGCCTAGAGATGACACCTTGGGCGATTCTAAGTTCCCCCGATACCTTTATCTGAGTACGCCCACATTCTAGTCGGCCGATAATTCTACCATGTAAAAAATTATCTGCATGCGTCCTCTGTGTCATAACTATTCGGTTGTGGCACTGAGCTTGTGACAGAACGCTTGTGAACAATTTTCCTTCTTTGCTCCCATTCCTTATCTACCCCCTTCTTACACTTTCGTCATTGTAACATCATATCGGCATCATCTGATGGCTTCCTATAATTTGCATATTATTCTTAAAGATGTGTGTGGTATTTCTACAGGTGAAATTTTTGCATTAAAGTTCGATTTCAGTGTGAATCTGAATTATCCTTAATTTATGGACATGAGTGTATTTGTTTCATGAAGCCAGAGCAATGGTGAGGCAATTAAATTTTGTTTGGCAAAAGAAAAAAAAAAAAAAAAAAGTTCCAAAATGTGCCGTTTTTAAAGTATTTGTTTCATGAAGCTCCTCTTTATCTCCTTTCATTATCACTGTTTCCGCTGTAAACACGTACTCTTGTCTTTTGTTGTAGTAAACCCTTGGAGTCTATTGTTTCCTGCTTTTCCATTGCGTTGCTAGCAACATTCCTGTGTTTAATGAGTCCATTTAGACGTTTCCCCCGCATTACCCTGACAGCGCCATCTATAGGAACATCTTGAAAGTACGTTTTTCCTTCCCCAAATAAAATTTCATTGGCTAACGATTGCTCTAGTAAAATATCAAGTCGCGCTGATGGGTAGTTTTAAAATTATAGCGTTTTGAAATCGTAACTTTAATTATAATCATCCTGTATATATTTTTTTTTAAGGTATTATTATTTTCACTAAATAATCAATGCTAAAACATTACGTTTATTATAAAATTCTTCTCTGAATGTATACGCAATAACCCTAAAGAAATTAGATATGTTTTTTTTTTTTTTTTTTTTTTTTTTAAGTATACAATTTGGCATTCGTATAAATATAATACATTTAAAACTATTCAATAAATGTTAAATTAAAGATTGCATTTACTATAATAAAACATTGTATTAAAATGATATTTTTCTTGAAATTAAGAAATATTTAAACCTTCTGCACTTCTCATGTAGTTTCTTTTTTTTTTTTTTTCTTTTTTTCTTTTTTCTTTTTTTCATAAGAATTATCGGCAAAAAAACGTTCCTTCCCCATATAAAAACAAGCCATTTTCACTTTCGATAAAATCTGTATATCCTGCCTTAGGGTCGAAATATGAAGCTTAAGTTCAACTTATCTTTTGTTCGGGACACGACCAGTAAAAGTTCATCCAAGGAAAAAAAAAGGACAAATTAGCTGACTCATGTACGCATCTTAAAGATGATAAGAAAGCAAGTAAAAAGGATAAAAGGAGTTCACTTCTTGTTTAAAAGTTTCAATATGAAGAAAATCAATGTATAAAAATAAGTGGAAAAATTACTGGCTATATTGAATTAAATCTTCCAGCAATATTTTACTGTATATACTTATAGAAATAATAATAATAGAACTTTAATTTAAATCGCATTACAGTTAAATTATAATATCTGTATAGATAAACCTATATGCATATATTATAACTGAAATAGTGCCTGTCTTGAAAATAAGTACGAGATATGATGTTAATTTTATATTAAATTTTAATTCCTTTAGATTTCCACCCATGTTACTTATTTCTTAGATTATATTAAGTTTAAAAATCAAGAAAACCAATGTATAAAATTCAGTAGAGAAATAACTTATTTCAATGAATAAAATTTTCTTAAAATAATTTCATTAAGATGTTCGAATTTTATTTTAAATTTAATTCATTTAATATCTCTATTAAAATATATATACATATATACAGACTTTAAATTTATGCATTTACTAGAAAAAAAAGAAGAAGAAGAAGAAGAAGGAGGAAATCAAAGTTTTCTATTTATGAGATTTTTATTTTTATTTTTTTCATATTTCTGATTCTTACTTATATTTATCATTTACTTCACGTTTCAAAATAAAGAAAATTTTTACATGAAATAAGTGGGGATATATATGATTATAATAGATAAAATAATTTGAAAATAATTTATTGTATACACTTTTAGAAATAATACTACTACAAATTTATTTTAAATGGAAATTACTCAATATCATTGTTTAATTTTATTTTCTTTTAAATTGCAAGAAACAATATCTTTTTAAAGATAAAGGGGATTTGTGAAATTGAATTTTAATTTCATTTCTTTTAGAGATCTGCTGCAGAGTTTTTAATTCTTAGTTAGAATCATCATTTACTTTAAATTTAAAATTGAGGAAACCAGAATAAAATAATAACTTGGAAATAAATGGTTATAATATATATATATATATATATTGAAAACCTTTTCAAACATTGAATAGATGAAAACAAGAAACATTGAATGAGATGAAACAGAAAATTTTTTGTAAATACTATTGATAATAATAATATTACACTTTAATTTCTGTTACTTTCGATTAAGAGCTCTATTAAAGTCTATCTGTAAACATAATGATTAAAAAATACCATTCATTACAAAAGAAATGAGGGGGAGAGGGGGGACGGAAAAGTAACTTTTATTTTGCATTTTCTTCCTGAGATCTCCCCTCATATTTCTAATTCCTAGTCAGATTTATCATTTACTTCTTGTGGTTAAAGTTAAAAAATGCAAAGAATAAATTTTACTTCATTGAATACCTTCATTTATCAAAATTTTAGAAAAATCCTTGATATTAATGCATTATTATTTCAAAAATTTTCATCTAAACTACGCACGCAGCTGAAAAATGCGCTTTCATTTACATTTTTTCTGACTCATTTTTAGAAAATAAAAAGTCAATGCTTGAAATAAGACCGATTTACTTCTGTTTTTAGTTTAGTTTCTTAAAGAAAATAACTTTCTTTTTTACCATTAGTTCGCGAAAAAAAAAAAAAAAAAAAATACTTTCTGAATTTTTAAATGCATAAACAATATCTGTGTTTCAGAAAGTCTGTTAAAGCTAAATTTAACACCCAGTGTTCATTACTGCTGAAAAAGGTTTTAAAATATTCCATTAGAGGAATTTAAAGTAGCTTCATTAGCATTAAAAAAAATGTTTTGGAATTCTTTGAACCAGAGAATTCAGAACATAGTTTAATAATAATAATAAAAAAAAAGAGTAAGAAAGAAAAGAAAAATATGTAATAATATGTATTTTACCGTAATGTGCATGAATGTCTTTTTTTTTTCTTTTATTGGAAATTTTGATAATTTTTCAAATAAATGTTCTAATAATCGTATGGATTGAAAGGTGAAGTTTAGTTTTCATAATATAGATGAACGGTTGCGCACGATGGAGAAAAAGAATAATTCAGATAATAATTCTGGGGAAGTTTAGTATTTATTCCTTTCATTATTTACGCTAGGAGGTATCTATAAAAAAGTTTACTATATAAATTAAAAATATGTATTAATAATATGTATTAATAATAAGAGAAAGAAAAAGTACCAGATATACTTACCGATGACATTACCATATAATCATTAGAAAATACCAAGATTAAAAATACCACGTAATATTGAGAAATATTTGTGAGCGCAGGATAAGGAGAATTTTTTTTTTTTTTTTTTTTTTTTTTTTTTTTTTTTTTAAATCACGTATGAAAAGAGCGTTATGTCAGATAAATTTTTCTTTATTTTCGGGGGTGGGGGTTGTGGGTGGGGGGAATGGTTCTAAATCTGGATGATATGGGAAATAGCATCAGAGTTTTTCCAGGATTTCTTTAGTTTGTCGTCAGTATGGGGCAGGACATTGTCATTCAACAAGTTGTCACTATTAGGGTGCCTATATTACTAGAGTGACGACAGTTCTCAGTGCGCAACCACTGTGGATGAAATCTTGGGTTGCTTGCGTGAGCTACGAGTGGGGTTGATCCTTTCTAGATATGACCTTTATCTTACGTTGGCGAGAAAATGCTTCTGGTGAACATTTACTTTTCTGGCGTGATATTTAATTTTCTTAGAAGTAAAAAAGACTTAATTTATTCATAATTCGTTTAAATTGTATTAAATTAAGCATTTTCTTTTCATTAAATTTTTTTTAGTTTTGTCAAATAACAAGTTATCGATAGACTTAAATTGCCAAATTTATAAAAAGAAAAAAAAAAAAAAACACAAATTTACGACTTTTAACAATTTTATTTAATAATTATTTTTATTTTTTCTGTGTAATTTTCGATTTTTTATTATTATTATTATTATTATTAAACCATTATTTTTAACTTAGATTTTTAAAAACCAAAAACATACTGAACTAAAGAATTTTTTTTGTTTATAGTGAACTAAGGGAAATTTTTCATAGAATTCATAATGCATCCCGATTTAATTTCATTATTTTTTTCATTTTGTAGCACAAAAATTCTTTTACTTTAATATTTTTTCCTTAATAAGTTTAATTTCTGAAATAATAAGAATATAAAAATAAATTGGTCATTTCTAATTCTTTACAGATTTTTTTATTTTGATATTATGTTCACGATTTTACAGAGATGGGGGGGGGGGGGGGAGAAAATATTGTCCTATCTTCAAGGTTCTGAAAAAGTGGTACTTTTAGGAAGCTACAGTGCATCGTTGCTTTCACACTACACTTGTGCCTTGTTGATAAATATATGAGCTCAAATCGTTTCTACCCAAAACAATTATTGCAGGCTTTCATAATATATGGTTTTTGAAGTATTTGTTTAAATTAATTAATTAATTAATTTTAAATTAACTAATTATGTTTTATTTTATTTTATTTATTTCTTTTTCTTACATTTGTGGGAATTAGTGTTACTAAAAAATAAATATATCTACATTTTGTATTTAGAATATTTTAAAAGTAAAGAATGCGTATAGTTTCGTTGTGAAAATATTGACATATGTAGTAAAAATATGTAAATATATGTAAAATGTGTGCACTTAAAACTTTGACTATTATTTTATATTTTAACCACTAAATAGTATTCTAGGTGATCATTTCCGACCATTAAATTGTCAAGATTGATGCGAACAATGTATAGTAAATTGTTAGACGATTTAACTATGAAAATCACATAATCTCTTAAATGTAATTGAAAATTAATCGCAGAAAGAACTTTCAAGTACATAAAGAAAATAATAAATAAACAATCGAAAATGTAAAAATTCTTACTTCGCACAAATAGCTTAGTTGGTTCCCAATTAAGACGTTTAACTTTGGAGGCCGAAAGTTTTCTCCTTTCGGTATCTTTAGTAAACACTTTTAACTTATAGCATTGCTCAGATCTGTTTGAGCAGTTAAAAGCAGAACAGCCCGTCATTTTTTAGCAAAAAAAAGAAAACTGAAATTTTGATTACAACAATAATAAAAGTAAATGACCGGTTGAAGGGATGTATATAAGAAAATAAGCAATTAGTTTTAGGGAATCACATATATATATATATATATTTTCTTTTTGAGGATCAGTACAGTAATAGCTATGCCAATAAATCTAATAAACTAATAATAAGTTTTGTCCAAGGTCAATTGTATTAAAAAAGAATTTTTAAATGTATAAAATAAATAATTTAAATTGATACTAACTATCTATTTTTTTTATGTGCATATTCTGTATGAATGTGCTTAATGGATCTGCGAGGAAGGCCAGGAGATATTGATAAGCACATTTATCAATAAAATTTAAAACGGTAGCATTTTATTTTGTTTTCTTCCTTTTCTTTTGTCTTTTTTTTTTTTAAGATTTACATATATTTAAGCAATCATTCACCTACTTTACATATTAACTATCTTAACTATCATGTTTGATACATTTATACACTATAGAAGTTGAGATCTAGCTTTCCTAAAAAAATCAGGAATTTCAGCATAGTAGCACCATTTGTCAACTAATATGCACCAAAAGTTGAAAGACTCCAGTTTATGCTAAAATGTGACAAAATAAAATCTTTCGTAAAATATTGTGCATTAGAATCTTGATCTCGAGTTACCACAAAATTTTTGTAAAAGAGAAAGAAAGAGAGGTTTTTAAAATTAGACTTTATTTATTTATTTATTTATTTTAAATTGTAAGCACTATAATTAAACGGGGTGGGGAGGGTTAGGAGGGCGGCAGCTCCCCTCGCATAGAATTTTATGCCAAATGAAACAATGACCTACACCTTTTTTAGATTAATTTTAGGGTACATTGAACTATATTATTTTACCTTACTGAACTTAATATGCGATCTGTCTTTATAACATTGAAATGCAGTGTAAGAAAAAGTCGTGTGAGTGACACACCATATAATTTAATCTAAAATAGTATCATCATTCTTTTTCTAATTAACGGTATCAACAGATTTAATTCACACCCTGTGTAAACATTTCTAGGTGCGAAATAATATGCCTTCCACAAAATAAATGTTTTAACAAACAATTAAAAAGAAACAACGTTTGTAAAATATTTAAATATATTTATAAATTTTAACGCTTTGAAAACTCACTATTAAAAAAAAAAAAAAAAAAAAAGAATAAAAAAAAAAAAAAAAAGAAAGAAAGAAAGAAAGAAACTAATGAATTAATTTTTAGTTATTTTATTTTTATCTTTATTTTCAAAATAGTAAAAACCTATCAATTTTATTGAAGAAAATTAAACATTAATTCGTAATTAGTCAGACGTAATAAATAAGAAACAATTTATATATTCCTTAGTACATATTCTTACACATAATACTACCTTACCTTACTGAACTTAATATGCGATCTGTCTTTATTACATTGAAGTGCAGTGTAAGAAAAAGTCGTGTGAGTGACACACCATATAATTCAATCTAAAATCGTATCATCATTCTTTTTCTAATTAAAGGTATCACCAGATTTAATTCACACCCTGTGTAAACATTTCTAGGGGAGAAATAATATGCCTTCCACAAAATAAATGTTTTAACAAACAATTAAAAAGAAACAACGTTTGTAAAATATTTAAATCTTTATATATATATTTCTTTTGTGCGTGTGTATGTCACTGAACTCCTCCTAAACGGCTGGACTGAGTTTAATGAAATTTTTTGTGTGTCTTCAGGTGGATTCGAGAATGGTTTAGATTTACAAATGAAAGTTGTAACTTAATTAGTTCTTTCTTAATTAATTTTTAACCAACTCTTTCAACAACTTTTCCACCTAGATGGCGTGAGTTGTCGTAAACACGATGTCAGAATTTATTTAATGTTGAAATGAAAAATGAATTTTTAACAGTATCTTACGAAGTGTTTAAAATATTTTTTCAAAATTAATATTTTTAGAATCGTAACCGTATCTTACGAAGTGTTTAAAATATTTTTTCAAAGTTAATATTTTAGAATCGTAAACACGATGTCAGAATTTATTTAATGTTGCAATGAAAAATGAATTTTTAACCGTAAGTGTTTAAAATATTTTTTCAACGTTAATATTGTTAAAATGTTAAAATTAGTTAAAATGGTATATTTTTTTAAAAAATTCGTCAATATCCGACGGAGTTATTTTATGTTAAATTGAAAAATGAATTTTTAGGCCATTATTATTTGTGCAGATGGAAAATGTACTAAAAGTTTTCCGAAAAAATTCACGATCACAAATGTTGACGGATATCCAATATATCGTCGAAGAAATCCCGATAATGGCGGACAATCTTATCATCTATGGCGGTCATCTATGTCAACAACATAGATATTGACATTGATAACCGTTGGGTGGTCCCATATTCGCCTCTGCTGAGCAAAACATTCAATGCTCATATTAATGTTCAGTTCTGGAGTTCAGTGAAGAGCATCAAATACATTTGCAAGTATGTGAATAAAGGCAGTGATATGGCTGTATTTCGAGTTGAAAATACCAATGTGAATGCTCCTCCGTTGAATAACAACGATGAAATAACACTTTACCAAATTAGCCGGTACGTCAGCTCCAATGAAGCTGTTTGGCGTATCTTTGGTTTCCCAATTCATGAACGGGATCCAGCAGTTCTTCATTTAGCCGTCCATCTTGAAAATGGCCAGCGCGTATATTTCACGAGCGAGACAGCGATTGATCGTGCTATAAATCCACCAAAAACTACACTCACCGAATTTTTTGAATTGTGTAATCGTGCGGATGCTTTTGGTGCTTTTGCACGGACATTACTCTATTCAGAAGTACCACGCTATTTCACATGGGCTCAAACAAAAAAATGGATACCCCGCAAGCAAGGCACGCCGATCGATGCATGTCCCGGTTTATTCAAATCGAACACCTTGGGACGAGTATTTACAGTCAATCCAAGACAGACTGAGTGCTTTTATCTTCGACTGTTATTGGTTAATGTCATCGGCCCTTTGTCATTTCAAGATTTACGTAAAGTGAATGAACAACAGTATCTAACGTATAAAGATGCATGCCTTGCACTCGGCTTGCTGGAAGACGACAACCAGTGGGAGTGTATGCTTGCTGAAGTAGGACTGAACTGTACAGCAAAACAAATTCGTCTACTATTCGCTATAGTGTTGACTACATGTTTCCCGGCCCGAGCAGAGACATTATGGGATAATCACAAAGATTCAATGACTGATGATATATTGCATCAACATCGTTCACGGTGCAACGATCTAACGATAGTATTCAGTGACGCTATGTACAATGAAGCATTGATTGCTATTGAAGATCTTTGCATTATCATTGCCAACTTACCACTCAGTCATTTCGGTATGCATTCAACAAATCGAAATGCATCTGATTTAATAAGCACTGAATTGAATCGTGAACTACAATACAATACTGTAGAAATGGCAGCGATTGTTGCTCGCAATGTCCCACTAATGAATGAAGAACAAAGAACCATTTACGACCGCATTATGCTCGCCGTTTTGGCAGGATTTGACAAGGTGGATTTTGACAAGGTGGATTCTTTTTTTTTGGGGGGTTGCACCAGGTGGAACTGGCAAAACATTCCTTATTTCGCTAATTCTCGCCGAAATACGATCAAATAATGGCATCGCATTGGCTGTTGCATCATCTGGCATTGCGGCAACTTTATTGGATGGAGGCAGAACAGCTCATTCATTATTTAAACTGCCACTAAATATTCAAAATAACCCAGACGCAGTGTGCAACATAAAAAAACAATCGTCCATGGCCACAGTGCTGAAATAGTGTAAAATTCTTTTCTGGGATGAATGCACTATGGCACACAAACATTCGATTGAGGCGTCGAACAGGACATTGAAAGATATAAAAAACAACGACAAACTATTTGGCGGCACTCTGTTACTCTTTTCAGGTGATTTCAGACAAGCACTTCCCGTTATTCCGCGTTCAACATACGCTGATGAGATCAACGCGTGCTTAAAATCATCGTCATTGTGGCGTAATGTTGAAAAAGTACAACTGAAAGTAAATTTGTGCGTTCAAAAGCTTCAAGATCCATCCGCTGAAACATTCTCAAAACAATTGTTAGATATCGGCGATGGAAAAGTTAATACAGATGAAACTGGATGCATAAAATTACCGACCGATTTCTGCACAATCATTGATTCTCAAGATGTTCTTATTGACTAGATATTTCCCGATGTACACAGACGATACACAAATCATGAGTGGCTGGCAGAAAGAGCAATTTTATCAGCCAAAAATGTGGACGTCAACGAATTGAATCTCAAGATACAACATTTGTTACCAGGAGACTTGGTGTCATACAAATCTAATGATACAGTTTGCGATGCCACCGAAGCTGTAAATTATCCAACAAAGTTTTTAAACTCATTGGATTTACCAGGCATGCCACCGCATATTTTACAACTGAAGGTTGGATCTCCGGTTATTTTGCTTCGTAATTTGAACCCACCACGGTTGTGCAACGGCACGCGATTAGTCATAAAAAAATTAATGAAAAATGTTATCGAAGCCATCATTTTAAATGACAAATTCCGAGGTGAAAATATATTACTACTGCGAATCCCTATTATACCCACAGATGTGCCAATTCAATTTAAACGCCCTCAATTTCCTATTAGATTGGCATTTGCAATGTCTATCAATAAGTGTCATGGCCAAACGGTGTCTGTCTGTGGCTTAGATTTGAGCACATCATGTTTATCACACGGACAATTATGCGTGGCTCTCGAGTGGGCAAACCATCCAGTTTGTTTGTATTGGCGAAAGATGGGATAACAAAAAATATTGTACACTCTGTTGCATTAAGGGATTGATATTGTTTTTTAGTAATATTGTTATAAGTAGCGATATGTATATAATTTTAAAGAATCAATTTTAATAAATTAAACAAATAAATGATTGGTGTTTTGTTATTTTTATATTCTTTCACCGTTCACAGCGCTCCATACATCTTCCACTTATATACCACATCCTTACACACTTACAATAAGTTAGTTATTTTTTTCTAGCAAAATATTTTCTAGAAATAATTTATATGACAAAACAACGTTTGTCGGGTCAGCTAGTATATTTATAAATTTTAATGCTTTCAAAACTCACTATTAAAAAAAAAAAAAAAAAAAAAAAAAAAAAAAAAAGAAAAGAAAGAAAGAAAGAAAGAAACTAATGAATTAATTTTTAGTTATTTTATTTTTATCTTTATTTTCAAAATAGTAAATAACTATCAATTTTATTGAAGAAAATTAAACATTAATTCGTAATTAGTCAGACGTAATATATACGAAACAATTTATATATTCCTTAGTACATACTCTTACACATAATACACACAGAGATACACACTTATAAAGCTTTTAGCTTTATCTGAGAAAATATGTCAAAACACTGGCTGAGAATCTCTCGCCAAGTACCATGTTAAATATCGCCAAATGTTTCTACTTTGCTTTACCAATGAAATCATTATATTTTTAATTTTAAATAGCACAAAAATAGGACAAAAGTAATATATTTAATAAATAAGATGATTACAGATCAATTATGACAATAATCATACAGTATTTTTTCTATTTATATCAATTTATAAGCTGTGAAACAGGCTAGTAAAAGAATCTGCCTACCTCGTCCATCAATAAAGTTAATAAAACAGATTAATAATTAATATTATTCAGTAAAATATGTTTTGATATTTTACAAATAATCTTTCTTAATGTATTTCTGAAAGAAAAAAAAATCAAATTTACTTAATATCAAGAGATAAAAATGCTTTTTTCGACCTATGCGAAACTCTCAATGTAAAACCTATGGAGCATCATCCAACAATCGCCCCAGGCGGCTGATGGTCAGTCTCGTCCAATGAGAATCTGTCACAGATCTGTCGCCACTCTTATCTTATCGAGGCACCCTAGTCACTATCACTTATGCGGGCACATTTTTTGATCATAAGAAACGTATCACTTCTTGTATCTCCAAGCGCGACCACTTTTCTAAACATTTTGTCATTTTACACACCATACCTGCCTAAGTTTTGTGAGTGAATTAGCACAATTTATTTCTAGTCTGAGGAAAAATATTTCCTACGCAATTATTACTTTCAAATGATACTGCTTGCAACCATTCTTTCTTTCTTTTTCCTTTTTTGTATTTTTTTTTTTTTTTTTTTGTATTTTTTATTTATTTAATTTAATTTAATTATTTACTTTTTATTTACTTATTTTATTTTATTTTATTGCACTGCATTGGGTGTTTCTAATGTGTTTTGATGCGTTAATTCAGAAATGATTATTTTTTTTCCTTATCACGTAAGGAATTTTCACAAAGTAAGGATGAAGATCGGAAGAATTCACCTAGAATTCACTACTTTTTTTTTTCTTCACTGCATTGGGTGTTTATAATGTGTTTTAATGCGCTGAATTCAGAAATGATTATTTTTGTTTTCCTTATCACGTAAGGAATTTTCACAAAGTAAGGATGAATATCGGAAGAATTCACCTAGAATTCAATTTTTTTTTTTTTTTCACTGCATTGGGTGTTTATAATGTGTTTTAATGCGCTGAATTCTAAAATTATTGTTTTTTTCCTTATCACGAAAGGAATTTTCACAAAGTAAGGATGAAGATCGGTAGAATTCACCTAGAAACTACAACAAGATCGAATCAATTTACGTATAAATTACATTAATATTGGCTACTTTTTACACATTATCTTTTATAAATATGTTTCTTTATATCGAAGCCCTTTTTAAATCATTTTACCTTGCACACTTTATGGGGAAGCGGGAGGGGATTATCTATGCAGCATCCAACAATAATCTGCTAATTAACACCCCATCGTCCCGGATAACTTCTCTACATTCCTTTGGTATCTTGATAAAATAGCTCTCCTTGTTCTTCACGCACATTACCCAGATTTCCCGGAAAATAACCTAGTTGGGAGTTGTAAAAGTAGAGCTTTAGGTTATACAGTACCCTTTTTTGCTTCCCTTACCCGACAACCGTAGGTAATGGAAGTATTGTCTAAAAATTCGAAATGTCACCTGATTTACATGTTTTAAGGTCTCCTGAGTCCAAAAATGTGGTTTTTGGCAACTGGCCAGTGTGTGTGTAATTGTGTGAGGAATCTTCTGACTATCAAATCTCCGAAACTAATAAAGATTCAGCTACAGAACTTCAGAATTAGGACAGAACTGGTGTACAGATGAATTTTTCAAATTTTGGTGAAAATCGGAAAACTGGAAGTGGGGCCTTAAGTTCGTATCTCAAAAACGGCTCTAACGATTTTCTTCAAATTTGCTACATAAACACTCTATTAGATGTCCTTTCGAATTATATAGGTGGTTAGATCAGGAAAATTGATAGGCGCCCTGTATAAATAGCTCAAATTCAGGTCTTGCAAGTGCGTTTTCTTAAAAACCGCTATACGGATTTTTATTCAAACTCGCCATATGCACTCCATTTTAAGTATCCTTTTGTATGTAATTATTGTTTTCCGGTCAATAATTGAGTATGCCAAGTTCTGGTAAAAGTTGGTATCTCTAAAATGGCTCTAACGATTTTCTTGAAAATTGTTACATACACCCATTTTAGATATCCTTTCTCATGCTTTACGTGGTTATTACAGGAAAATTAATAGTCAACCTGATCAGATAGATCAGATTTAGATCTCGGAAATGAGTGTTTAAGGGGGGGGGGAAACCCTCTACCTTTTTTTTTTTATCGTTATGTAAACTCTGTTTTACATGTTTTTACGCATGTATTAACTTTCTCTTACCAGAAAATTTTTAGTTGTCTATTTCATTAGGCCACACACATTCTGACCACATTATCTCTAAAAAGTGCATGTAATACGTGTAATAGTGGTTAATGGAAGTGGTGTGGTTGTTTCACACCAGATTTTTTTTTTTTTTTTTTTTTTTTTTTTGCCAAAACTATACGTGATGGAAATTTTTGAATATTTTTTTTATTAATCAGAATATGAAAATATATCAGAAAAACATTTTTACCTTGAAGAAAAAAAAAAAAATTCATCGTCGACTTGTTTTATCCTTCAGACAATTAATCACAACGAAACTTTACCCGCGTAAATATATTTTTATTTCTTAAAAAATAACAGTGTTGTATATAAATAATAAGAAAACACCACAGAACTGTCGTTTTAAAGTAATAAGTACAAAACTTGTGCATTGCCGCTGCTTTGATCAGTACTCGTGCCGAATTTGTTCGTCTGGCGAAGGGTCGTGTGTTCTTTCGGCGCGAAACAATTGTTGCGAGTGTAATTTATTTTGTTGTGTTTATTCACAGTTTTGTACTTATTAGCATTATATATGACTCATTGAAATTTGATATCACGTATTTTCGAATTAAAACACTATGTGGTTAAACCAAAGTTATAATAAATAAATTTGACATAAACAGAAAAATAATCTAGATAAAGTAGAGATATACGTAAGCTTATTCCATATGTTCCTTTTAATAAAAGCAAAGAAGAATTTTGATTTCCAAACTAGACAGCTCATAAAAAACCCACTTTGTAAAAGACACTACTTCCAAGAGAATATTCTTTGAAGGTATTGTAGAAAAAAAGTGCTGCTTATGAAGGATTTTAAATATTAAATAAAGAATGCAGTTCATTTAAATGCTTCAAAAGAAGAATTTATTATAAAAAAATAACTGGAATTTTTAGGCATCAAAAGATATAAGCTCGTAAAAGAATTTCCTTCTGGAGATTATGCAGATTTTTTCTGGATGAAGCGGTCTTTCCTAAAGATTTTTTAGAATTATTTTTTAAGTACTTAAAGCTAACACCCTTATATAACATTTTTTTCGATAGGTTTAAATCGCCGAATTAGAATCATATTTGCTATAAAGACTGTCAAACATAAATTATAAAAATTAATGTACATCTTATGTGTTTTAAAGAAGTTATTGTTACCAGGAATTGAACAAAAAATTAACTTTTTTTTTCCAATAATATTTTTTGTTCAAAATTTTTGTTTGATTTTCAGAGTACTTTAATTGTTTAATACAGGTTTTTACAGCACAAGTTGTGAGTAACACCCACCCAAGCAGCACCTCTTCCCAGAAAAGCATTCCCAGGATGTCCTGTAAAAAGAAAGGGAAATCCTATGGACCTCCTTAGGATGTTCTGTGGTCAAGTGTGTACTAGGGTAGTAGATATATATTTTTTAAATTTCATACTTTGTTTTTTAAATACATAAAATAGTAGAAAAAAAAGTCTACACCCTGCGACAAAAACATAGGTACAAAGGGTTTTTTCTTTGATTTTTCATACAATAACATTATCTAAATTGTGCTTATCATGTATTATTATCATAAAATAACACTATTCCCGGACTAATTTTTGTTTCAAGACTAATTTAGAAAAGTTTTAAGACTAAAATTTTTCTTATTTAAGACTTCACTCCGCGACAAAAAGATAGGAACAAAGGAAATTTTTCTAATTTTTCATAAAATAACATTGTCTAAATTGTGCTGATCATTTATTATCATATCAAAATATTATCATATCAAAAACATGTTAAATATTTGAATCATATTCAAAATATTCATATTCAAAATAATCATATTAAAAAAAAAAAAAAAAAAAAAAAAAAAAAACTTTGTTCCTATCTTTTTGTCGCGGTGTGTAGTCTTAAATTAGAAAAAATTTAGTCTTAAAATTTCTCTAAATTAGTCTTAAAACAAAGATTAGTCCGGGAATAGTGTTATTTTATGATAATAATAAATGATAAACACAATTTTGACAATGTTATTTTATGAAAAATCAAAGAAAAAACCCTTTGTACCTACCTATCTTTTTGTCGCTGGGTGTATGCAGTGCCAAATAAATGTAAAATAGAATGATTACATTTTTATTTTTACTTAAAACATAAGATATATTATGTTAATGGTTTATTTAGACAAACTATCTTAAAAGTGCATAACTTAGAAAAATAATAATGATGTTTAAAATATCAAAGTTTTCTTTCGTCATTGCATCTTCGTATACTTATTCATGGTTTACAAGGAACAAATATCAACATTTCCTTTGTTTGCAATTTAACGCCCAAAAGAATATGAATATAACATTACCCTGAAGATAACATTACGCCTGCACAGAATCTTTTGAAGTTCGAACTTTGTTGCTTTTTTGTTTTTGTTTAAAACAGCGATGCGTCGCTGAATATTGTTTGTTAATATCCATGAACCGTACTATTTGTAATCGTTTCAGTAATAAAGGATAGATGTCTTATTTTTCTGCTCAGAATTGCATGTATAATTCATTTTCAAAATTTGTAACTCAAAGTTTAAGAAATTATTTGTAACAAATTGAACTTTCTATTATATCAGCAGCTTGAAATAAAAGAAAATTTGAAGAAAACGTATTGATTACACTTTATTCTTTAAACGTAAATTGTAAAAAAAAAAAAAAACACTATTGAATAAAATAAAGTATTGTAGAGGATAATTTTTTTCTCCGTGTTTAATAATTTATTTATATTTAATAATCGAACACATAGTTAGGAAAGCTTAAAATAACCTTTACGTTTCAATAAAAATACGTAGGAAAATTTAATTTATACACACACACATATATATATATATATGTATGAAATTAAAATATATGTTTTCAGTCATATAAAAGTTGAAAATATGTAACAAAAATAACCAAAGAAAAACTTACGAGAAAATTAATAAATGTAAACAATTCATAAGTAAAACTTACTGCAAAAACGTAAAATAAATGATTTTTGCCCCGTATGACTTGAGACATACGTGTGGGGTTAAATCATGCTTTTAATTGATCAAACTCTCCCCCTAGGCAGACAGTTTAATAAAAAAGCACATATATCGCAAAATTCAATATGGATAAAACAAAATGAATAAAATAATATGGAACAGACAAAAAACTTATATGGATTAGGCAGAAAATTGATCAAACATTTACACAAACAGCAGAAAGTATTTCATAAGGTCTCCAGCGAGACAACTAATCAAATTACGAAACAATCGAAATATATATATATATATATGTATATATATATATATATATATATACTAAACTGTTAAAAATTTTGCCCTCGGCGGAACCAAAACATGGTACTACAGTAGCTACAACCATGAGATGGTGAAATTTTTTACCATGAGCTGGTGCTTAGTTCTACTAAAGTTTGGTTCTAGAGTTATTGTAACCATAAGATGGGGTGACCTTTTTATCACGATTTAGTGCTTCTTTTCAACAAGAGGTAGCAAATCATGGTAGAACATTTCACCATTACATGGTTGCAGCTACTGTAGCACCATGTTTTGGACCAATCTAGCATATTGCAGACCAATCTAGCATATTGCGTAGTACCAAATTTTGGTTCAACCTTGAACTAAAAATTTTTAACAGTGTACCTTTCCAGAAATGACCGGGCGCTTTCGATTTCAGACTTTTTGAAATATCTCAAAAAGTACCAGGAGTGTAAAGAATATATCATACCTCATATATTTCAGTTAAAATTTTATCCCGAAGGTGAAAAGGAAACAAGTAAAAAATTAAAGAAAAATGAAAGTGTTCGGCATTATTTTATAATGCGCAATTTTTGAAATGTGATCTGGCTGATTTAAAACTTTAATTTGATGTAATTATTTGATACTATTTATTTAGATTATTATTTTTTTTAATATAATGTTTGAGGTATCATTAATAACATTAAATGCTTAAATATCATTCATAATAAATAGATTTTCAATAAAATTTTAAAATATTTTCAACATACGTGGCGATGCGTATTTAATCATGAAAATTAAAAATCGTTATATCGATTAGTGTTAACGTATTATCGATTAGTTATAAACATAACATGCTTAAGTACGGGAATTATGTACTTAATAAAATACGCTCATATAAATATTGCATTTCACTTTAATATTATTATGAACCGTTTTCATGTTTCTACATTTGGCCGCAGATAATATGAAACTATAAGATCGTTTATAGTGATGAAATTTTTTGTGTAAAATTTAAAATGGTTTAATAATGTCTTAAATTGAATCGTTTATTTGTTGAAATTTATTTCGTGTTATATAGATAAAATACAACTTTTTTTTTTTCAATCTGAAAGGTGTTTATGAAAGAATTTCTTTAAGCGTTTACTTTATTATAGTTGGTTATTGGTAAATGTCTAAAAATCAGTTTTTAAGGAAATAATTTTGAAAGAAGGAAAAAAAAACAAACAATTAAGATTGACATTATAGAAATAAATTATTAAAAACGTTTCTATTTTAAGATGGAAATTAAAAAGTACTCTATTGATTAAGATAAACAGAGAAAAAAATATATACCGCCTTCTATAGAATGAATTAGTGGCCATTTTTTAAATCTGTTAACTAGAAATATAGATTTCCGAACTATGCGCATAAGGCACACCAATAAACTGAATAGACGAAATGGTCAAGAATTTCTTGTTTACACATTTCTAGATGGTAAAACAAGATTCTGCATATTCCGAATATTCTGAATCTTTTGTATTGCCAGAAATTCTCACTTGATTTTCTAGAATTGGGTCATACATCAAGGTTATAGTTGCTGAAACCCGCCTCTTGTAGTCTCATTTATTTGCAGAGATTTTTAAATAACTTTGCCCTCCAGAATATAGGCAAACGCTCTAGAATTCTAACAGGGGCTACTAGAACTCGCTTTTCAAGGGGACTAGAGTTTATAAGGATGACATGGAACGATTTTTTCTAGAGCCACAATTTAGATTCTAGAAGTCAGTTACAGAATTTTTTCTCAGTGTATGTAATAAGTACAGCATACTAAAGTTTAAGAAATAAATGTACATACAAATAAAATTTTTTTTTATAAATAATACTTTTAATTTAGAATTCTGCATATTTTCATTTTTTTTTTTTTTTTTTTAAACCGTAAATTGAATGTTTTATAAAAAAATCTATGATAATTTTTGCAAAAGACATACATTAATGTTTACTATTATCTTAAAAAAAAAAAAAAAAAAAAAAAGAGAGAGAGAGAGAGAGAGAGAGAGAAGCCGTTTTTAAATTTCAAACTGAATAAAAAAAAAAAAAAAAAAAAAAAAAAAAAAAAGATTTAATTTTATTTATTCTATATTAAAAAAAACCTTTTTGAAATATGCAAAAAATACATTAGTAAAATACCTAAAATATGAATTAAAAGATATGGACACAAGCAAATGTAATGCCACAAATTTGCTTAAACAAACAACGCTTCTCGATAATAATATTGCAGATACATCAACAATTTACAAAGCTTCTTTAGCATGCCCCTTGGAAATAGGAAAATATTTCAATATTTATTTAAGACATTTCGCTAGAAGCAGTCTATTTACTTAGAATGAGCATTATTTTAAGATGCTGAAATAAAAATTAATCCAATTTATGCTGCACTTACTTCAAATTCAAACGAGAAACTTCGGATATGAATTATGCATGCAACTCTGAAATTCATCATGAGAACGAATACGGTAGACTTATCTTTCCGAACTAAATTGGTTGATAATGGTAAGTTGCTTGAACATTATCAAATAATTTTCAGTAATGCATTACTTTTAAACAAAAACAAATATATATATTGGATTTTAATTTTGAAATATACTTTGCATCGTCATAATTTGCTCTTGGATAAAGATTTATTTTATTTTTCTTGCTGTTAAATTGAAAAGAAAGTGGTGTATCATTTTGCGTTTCATTAGGAATAAAATAGAAAGTATATTTAATATTTATATTTGTCATTTTTTACCTAATCCATTCAAAACAGGGATGATTATGCATACATTATCAGTATTCACATGTGGAATTCGCAACCGTGAAATTATTATTCGTTTTCCAAAAAAAATTGAAATTGAAATTGGAATATTTTAATATTTTAACTAAAACAGCTAAAAAATGTACTTAGTTAGTTTTTTGCATTTACGAACTCAACATTGTAATATTTAATTTTTAAAAAAATCAGTTTTTATTAAGCGAATAATTATTTAATGGTTGTGAATTTTCAGAAAAGTAAAACGGAATTTTAAAAAACACATTGAGTATTGTGTAATTCTATAACGCAATTTTCCCATAGAATACTATGGGCCTTCTTTTCCGGTGGGGATAGGGAGAAAGTTCTTTTAATGAATACACTAATAATAAATAACGAACATGGTTAAATTGAACAAAACATATAAATTTCCATATTACTGAAAATTGTCTGTAATGCAGTTGATTTGTTTGCGTTAACTATAACATATTTAGTTTTTCATTTTAAAAATATAAGCAATAAGCAAAATTTGTATATTAAGTATTACTTATCTTTATGTAAGTTCCTAATTTTATTTGACATTTCCATAAATTTAAATAAGTTATGATAATTATGTTTTTTTTTATACAATCATTTGTATCATAAAAATCCTTAAATTTTCATAAAAAAACATTTAAAATTTTATACATTAAGATATAGTAAAATGTATGATATCCTTGGGTGTTAATAAAAATTTTTGTGGTATTATTTGTTTTTGTTATTAATTTGTTTTTATAATTTCTGGAACAATCTTTTAGAAATTCTATTTTATATGCGTGCATAATTTTATATGAGTATATACTTTCTAACGCCTTTACATGAAATTTTAGTAACTTTCAACTTGAAAGATTCAATGCTATTCTTTCTTTAGAGATTAAGGAAATTAGTTTACTATATTAAAGAATGATAGAAAGCAAAGTAGAAATGCTCTATCATATTAAAAACACATTTTCTTGAAGTTTTACTATACACTCTCTTGTAATATTTCTTGAAATATTTTTCAAGAAATTAAAAGAAACTGCGTTTTATTTCACAATTCTTAAGTAAAATTTACAATGCAAAAATGTTGTTGAAATAAAATGCATATGTATATTTTCCTTTTATCTTTATTTTAGAAAATTAACAAATCACTTTCTAAAATATTTCAATATTTTCTTAATGGAAAATGTTTTGCATGCTTTGGTACAGTGAATTTGGTTAAAGAATAGGTCAAAGTATATCATTAGATCCCAAAAATATATAATAGATCAAGGTATAGCATCGTAAGTAGTATCATCAGATGTACATAATTTCCACGCAGGAATCAAAATTCCTCCATGATAAATATTTAAACTAGTTTTATCTCGCGCTGAATGATATTAAAAAAAAAAAAAAAAAAAAAAAAAAAAAAACATACACCAGAAATAAAAATATAGCATATTTTTTTTTTTTTTTTTTTTTTTTTTTTTTTTTTTTACTTTTTACATAGACGTGCAATTTTTTATTTTTTTTTTTTCTGAAAAGCTAATAAATAAACTTCAAAATCCATCCATAATTCATTTAAGTAGGTACTATTAAACATTCAAATAATATTAAGTCTTTTCATAAAAGTCTGTAAAAGTTTTAGCATGTTCAATACCATGAAGTCATGATTACATGAAAGCTGAGAAAACGGAACTTATGGATTTCATATCTGTAAAAAATACATCAAAACCCATAACAACTGTTGACTGAAGATATATTTTATTGAATAAACCTAATGTAGTCCATTTTATAAATATTAAATGGATATATATATATATATATATATACAATACCCGCCGCTTTATAAAATCACTGGTTAATAAAATCAGCCGCCTAATCTGATCAAATTGCTGGGTCAAGAATGAAATCAATAGAAACCGCCGCTTAATAAAATCAGCACCGCCGGTTAATAAATTCAAAAGAAAATTTCTTTAACAGAAAAAATGATCTTGTACAGTCGGTAACAAAAGTCTCCGAACACTAGCAAAAATTCCTATGTAAAAAAATTGAACTTAATACAGTTTTGTTAAATAGACAGTTTGTCATAAAAATTGAAAAATTTGGTGGAATGGGACGCGGTTTCAGAAGAAAAATGTTGTTATACTCATGAAGAAGGATTTTTGTCTTTCCGAGAATAATATATATATATATATATATATTATTTCAAATTTTTTATCAGTAGAAGGAGCTTTACGTTAGAAAATCACGCATGTCCAGGAAAAACTGCATTTATTTGCGTGCAAACAAATATTTACAACCTTGTCATTCCTATTCTATGTGCTCGAAATCAACAAAAATTACAGTTTGCAAGCGGCTAAACGGCTAACTGCAGCTTCAATCGGCGCTTCATAGCTGAGGTAAATCATTTTCACGATAAGTCATTATTGCAATTAAAACTTCATGTAGGGTCAAGTAGGGGCGACAATAAAACATGAGCTGTTAATCGCAAAACTATAGAGTTTATAGAACTCTGATTTGCATATTTGTTATTACTCGTGTGTACAGTGCCACCTATCCACTAAAAATTTAATTATTTATTTTTATTACCAAACAAAACAACCTTCTTTCACGGGAATAATATTTTCGCAAACTGCTTTTGATTGTGTTAATTCCTTTAATGTTTATGAAATTTAAAATATGTATAGATTTATGGGACACAAAATATATTGGTATATTCTAAAGTTCTGCATTACAAAACTTACGAGTAATCAAAGTCTTGATTGGATATGACAAACAATATGTGTTAAAGCTATAAACGTATAGCTATGCGTTATGATCAGAACATATTATATTTTTCAATACAAAGTCATAGACTGATAAAAAGATTTATTTCTTGCGGGACCCCGAGCCTTGAGTACCAAGAGGCCCTATAACTAGTCTTGAACATGTCATTTTGCCTTTTTTGAACCCTAAAATGGCAGAAATATTATCATAAAAAGAAAACAAAATGCCATTTTAATCCCATGTACAAGTATATATGTACCTTTGTTGATTGATGCACAGTACTAGGGAGAGGTGGGGTGGGGGCCCACGAAAATATGTGTATCCTGGGCCTCAGAGGAATTCAATCAGGCCCTGCCTGAAGTAAAAGGTGTTAAAAAGTAACATGACACATTTTGCGCATGTTCTTTTTTGAATGCAAATTGCTATTAATTTATATTTTGGAAATGACATTTATAACTTCAACTTAATTATGTTTCCATTAAAGTACGCGCACGCAATATAATAAATGGATTAACATCAGTTTAGCCTGTAAATTTATCATATATGCATCAGACATAGAATTTTTGCTTCTTTGGATATTTTTATGCATTAAGTTTTTTTTTTTTTTAATTTTTTTTTTGCGTCCAAAAATGAACATTTTTTCTTAATAATAATCAGCAGTTTAGTACGTGTTTCAAAAACAGTGTTTTCGTATATCATTTAAAAGTGAAATATTAAAGTATTTTGTTTTATTCATCCCGAAATAAAATTATAAACAAAAAACATCACTTACCTTAAAATACCGAACTTATTTAATTTAGTTTTCGGCTTAATAATTTGTTTTAAGAAAAGTATATTTTAAACTTAAATAGAAGTATATTTATAAAAAAAAAAAAAATCAAATTTAAAAATTAATAAAATAATCTGATGTGTCACTCACACGACTTTCACTTATCCTGAAATTTAATACTATAAATACAGGTTGGAGATTAAGAGGTAAGATAACGAGTACTGTTATGTAAACCTATGTTAAACAATTTAAATTTGACTTCGGAAGAGTTTTATATGTTAATTAGTTCTGTTTGAGGGCCCCCGTTTCATTAATGCACCTACATTTATATAGAATTTAACTCGGTTATTAAAAAATAATTCTGTTTTAAAAAAATCATTTATTAAAATTATTATTTAAACAAATTATCTTTAATGATAATGTAGACGACTTTCATATTAGAGAAGTAGTATAACATCATATATATATATATATATATATATATATATATAAAGTTGAATATATTCTCAATATTACATTTTTTTTTTTTTTTTTTGTTAAAAATGAAAAATAATCGATAACATTATTTTAAATTATCGCAGATAGATGGTTCAACCATTCGCTTTAAAGGTATTGGCGAGCTCTTTTGTAAGATACCTATCAGGAAAATTTGCTCCCCTCGAGGGGGACTTCCCCCCCCCCCCATTGGGGGAGACGAGGCTCCAGCATACACAAAATGTTTTTCCCAGTTGACTATCTCTATTACAAAAAAATATATATTCGTTTCATTTTGTTTAGTGCAGTCTATAGATGTTAAACTCTACTTACCTGCAATTTCCCGCATTGACGTAATGTATTTGAATACTTTTGAGTGCCCCTGTACACGAACCATTTGATTCACCTCAACGAAAAGCTTACTGTAGCATCCCTATATGATACACATTTAGAATATCGAATATGAAATTTCTGCTACTATTTGTTCTTGAGATATGCTGATAACAGACACACAGACCATTTGCTAAAAACATGATTTTTGTATTCAGGGGACCTCAGAACATGTAAATATAACAAAAACTCACGTTCGAAAATTTGGCTCTAAAACAATACTTTCTCTACCCTATGGGTAAGTGAAAGTAAAAATAAATTTTTTTATAACATGAATGATAGCGTTAATTTGTTAACTTTTTTGAAATTTTAATCTATGAAAATTAAATATTTCACATATGTTTACTTTTGGTATTAAAACATTCTCAATTACTTCTTCGAATATCAAGGGAATTCTAAGGTTTTAAATCAGAAATTAGAATTTTCGAAACATACATTTTAATTTAAAAGTATTATAAACATGAACTAGCATCTAATCATCTGCGATAAAGGGAATGTATATCGATTATTTTTTTCGATTGATGATTTTCAAGATATTTCTTTAATTAGAATGTGATCATGTGTGTATATATTTCTTAAAAATTTTCCGCTTGGCGAGTGTAATTTATTTTTAAAAATCAATATTTTTGAGTAAGAAACGTCAGTCGCGTAATCACTATCTATGTGCTTAAAAGCATCAAATCAAAGGCAATTTCTTTCTATGTATGAAATAAAAAAAATGTAAAACGAATAAAGGTTTTAATGTAAATTCAAGCTGAAAGTTTTAATAAAATTTTTGTTAAAAATTTACGTATGTGTAGAAGTATTGGGTTGTCCGGAAAGTTCGTGACGGTTTTGAGGAAAACTTAAACGCTACACATTTAAATGCTCATGGATGATGGATTTTTACATTTTTAACATTTGTGCTAATTCACGTGTCGTATAGTGTGGATTGTTTTCTATCCGTGTTTTAATCTGATCTTCATTTGCGGTGGAGGGCTTACCCGCGCGTTCTTCATCTTGAAGGTTGAAATCACCATCTTTAAACCTAGCAAACCACTTCCACACAGTTCTTTCAACTACAGCACCTTCACCATTAAAAAAAAAAAAAAAAACGCATATTTTGGTTGCCGTTTGTATGGTATGTTAGACTTTTCGGTAAAAGAAAAACATGAAATGCCTACAATGCACTTTGTTTGCTTCCATATTCAAAAGCATACAAAACTGACAAGAATTAACGTTCGTAACTATTTTTTTTTCTTCTAAATATGACTGAAGTACCAAATTTTTGAATATATACGCAAGTCATTTGTTTTCAGTCATACTGATATATTCATACCTAGCGTTATGCCACCTAACCAAACTCGGCATGATTTTTCCGAACGACCCAATATTTTATATCATTTTTAAACAAACTTAAATTTAATTATAAATCTATTTGAAAATTGATTAATTTTCTTAATAAAATATTCAACTTTTTCAATGAATCTACATTTAAAAAAATAATACATCAATGTACACCCCCCCCCCAAAAAAAAAAAAAAAAAAAGGTGCAAATTAGAAAATGTTAGCTGCAAAAAACATTTTTTAAGAAATTTGGTATTATATGTTTCACCATTTAGTAAGCATCGTTTTAATGGTACTTACGTTTCAAATAGAACAAAAAAAAAAAAAAAAAAAAAAAAATAGTGAAACATACAGCACTAAATTTCTTAAAATATTAGTTACAGTTAAAGTTTTCTAATTTGCACCGTTTCGAGAGCGAAACATTGAACTATTATTTTTAACAGTGCATTATCCTCGATTAAGATTTTCAAATAATATACATAATCCATATGCAAAATGTTGTGAGGCCTCACATAAGTTTCGTAGAAAATTCGCAAGTTAGATTCGGAAAATTTTAAAAGGCTTGAAATCTTAGCTCTAATTTAAAAAGGTACTCTGGAAATTGTTAACTTGGAACAGCAGATAATGAGGCTTAAGTAAGTTTGTTGGAAAGTAGGCAGCACATAAATGAAAACTGATTCTCCAATACATACAAGACATGGCAAAAAACATACTCGAGGTGTAGTTCGAGTTCAACTTAGTTCGAGTGCACATTCATAGAGTAGATTTACTTTTTCTGCTACATAGATAAAGGCAGTTTGACTGCTATACAGTTTGCTTTTATTATGTTGCATTTCGATGCAACTGTTATTAAACACAAAGAGATCAGACCCATCCCTCCCAATTTTAATACTTAAAGTACAGTGAATTATTGTTTTTACGTTACTTTCTGAACTTCTTTACTTAAATAGATAGCATGACCGGATACAGTTGAAGTTGTCGCCCCAAGACAAACTTCACAATGTATTCTAATACATAATTCATTCATCTTTTAATGGCAAAGAATGTTTTTATAGTAGATTTCCCAGTTCAATATTATAAATGCTATTTACATATAAACATGTTTATTTAGAACAGTAATATAACTAAATAGTGAGGAACAATTCTTCTGCGATGTATTTCGTTTTAAATAAATTTTATGATATAAAATTCTGCAAAAGATATTTCAAAATTAATTAAAATATACATTCAAAAACAGCTTATTATTTATATGTAAAATTAGTAAATTTTTATTATTAATATTACATTTTGGAATAATATATATATATATATATATATATATATATATATATATATATAAAAAACATAATTATATATTTCAATAAAAATAGAGAGATTAAGTTTAAAAATGGATTTTAAATTCTTTATTTTTTGAAGAAATATATATTTAATATTCCTTCATTTGAGAAATATTTAATCAAAATAAATTATAATTAAATTTATAATTACCAGTAAAATCATGCATCCCTACCGTATACATATTTTAATGGAAAATTCTAAAAAAAAAATATTATTAAAAAAAAATATATATATTACATATATAACATATATACATAACTTTGATACATATCATTGAACAATGTATTTGTACAGCACATACACTGAAGAACAAAAATTTAGGACAAAGCGGAAAATTTAGCATAAAACTGGAACAAGGAAACACGAGTGACTTAAATTATCGAGAAATATAAATACAGTTACTTACCCATATCATGTCAGAAACGTATGGAGCATATGGATGGTTTCACCAATTCCAAGAACGAATTTTAAGTTTTGATTAAAGATGAAGATTTCTTAAAAGAACAGATGTTTAACAGTGATTAAACATTCTTGAATTAACTTATGCTTCCTACAAAGACACTTGCTTATAAAAAAAGAAGCTCCCTCTTCTATCAAAACTTACACTGTAAAAACTAGGTTCTTAAAAATAAGTATACATTGTCTCAAAATAGCCCCGAAACAATATATACTTAAATTTGAAAACCCATTTACTAATTTTTGAGTACATTGACATGTTAAACATGGGGATATTGGGATTCTTATTGGTCAACCCCATTTTTGAGCATGTCAATATACTCAAAAATGAGTACATGGATTTTCAAATTTAAGTATATATTGTTTCGGGGCTATTTTGAGACAATATATACTTATTTTTAACAGTGTAGGGTTGAACTCAAGGTTTCTTCGAATGCTACTGGGGATAGTAAATTAAAGTTATTAATGTTAGAAACATCTGTCAAGCCCCGGGCTTTCAAAAATCTGTTTATTCCTAGCCTGTCAGTGCTGTACAAAAGTACAAAAGTTAAAAGAATGCATGGGTGCACGTTGAAAATTTTTAAGCCCGGTTTTCAACTAAATTTGTGCCACAGATTCATTCATTTTAAACTTTACTACATGCTTCTTTCTTGATTTAAGACAAAGTCCATGTTATCCGAGTTTTCGTTCACCCGATGTGCCTTCGGTCCACATTACACCGGATAAGCCAGGCTGTGCTGTATATATGTATGTAAGTATACACGTGTATACAAAGTATAATATTTAAATTTCAAAATAATAATAAAAAAAATGATTTCATTCTAATAAACAAAATATGTCGAATGATAGATAGCATCGAATTTTATTTATTTATTTTGTTAAATCTTAATATTTACAATATAAATTTAACATTTCTTCATAATTTATCGTTTCCACAATGATAATCTTACACTGTTACTTTTTTGTTTCTACACTGTAAAAAATAGGTTCTTAAAAATAAGTATATATTGTAATAACAGGAGACTTGGCGTTGGAATATTAAAACTCGGATAAACGACTACGTCAGAAACGCCAAAGAAAAATATTGTAAATGCATACAGCTGTTTCGGAAGCTTTAAGCGTGCCAGACGGCACGCTTAAAGCTGCCGAAACAGCTGTATGCATTTACAATATTTTTCTTTGGCGTTTCTGACGTAGTCGTTTATCCGAGTTTTAAGTATATATTGTCTCAAAATAGCCTCGAAACAATATATATACTTAAATTTGAAAACCCATGTACTCATTTTTGAATATACTGACATGCTCAAAAATGGGGTTGACCAATAAGAATCGCAATATCTCCATGTTTCACATGTCAATGTAATCAAAAATGAGTACATGGGTTTTCAAATTTAAGTATATATTGTTTCGGAGCTATTTTCAGACAATATTCTTATTTTTTAAGAACCTATATTTTACAGTGTAGGAATGATATTAATGACATAAATGAAATTTAAGAAATATAAAAAAAAAGACTTAAATTAGTACAAAGATTTAACGTTCTTAATTTTATTTCTGAAATGTGTTATACGTATGCATGTACTGAAATTGAAAAATAAATGCATTTACTAAAACATAAAATAAATAATAAGATAGAGAAGTTTGGAGAACTAAAAGCTGTTTATTTATGTTAAAATCAAAATGAATTCTTTAAAAAAAAAAAAAAAAAAAAAAATCTCGAAATTCTAAACTACATAGAAAAGGAATAATCGTACTCAAAATAACAAAAAAAATATTTTTTAAGTAAGAAGTTACGCATTTAAGAACTAGATTAAATTGTTTCCTCTTTATTCCTCTGCCTTTGTTATGAAATTTTCATTCGATGATTATAAACAACATATTACGCTATACAGTTTACCCGCACTTTGTATCTTTTTAAGCTAGATACTAATTAGTTCTTTTGTACTCAAAAGGGCAACGAAATACTGAATATAATTTGTGTTTATTCAATAACTGGTATTTTTGTCATGGATTTAGGAATTGGAGCGTATCTATCGACTTATTTCTGACAATGAAATTTAAAATGGCGGACGTAATTTTTCATTGTTATTTCTCAGTTAAGTTTTCTAAAAAAAAAAAAAAAAAAAAAAAGATCTTGTAATAAAGTTTATTTTCTATTATTTCATAATTTCAAAGAAAAAAGAAAAGAGAAAAGAAAAGAAAAGAAAGAAAAAGAAAGAAAAAAAGAAAATTTCTAGAAAAGTATCTTAATTGTAGTGGAAAATGTAAATGAAATTTAAAGCATATGTATTTATTCACGTTTTCGCATTTAGAAAACTGTCGCTAAAACGTATAATTAGGGAGTATGCTAAGAGAAAATCATATCGCTTTTACTTGTGCCAAAGTGAATTTAATTAAATACAATTTTTATTTTTCAGAGATCTTAATAAAATTCATTAAAAATTCTTTTATTATATCTCTTTGTGTAATCCAAATATGTTTCATACGTATTATTCTGATATCTCCTAATCTTCTGCAATAATAAGTACTAACATTTAGAAAAATGATGAAACGCTTTTTAAAAGACTGAAATAAATTAAAACGAAGTGTTTCCATCTAAATTTCATACTTTAATTAATTTTAAAATATCTAATTATCGCGTCGAAAAACTGTTTGCACCCTTGGATACAGAAAAATCTTTCATTTGGTACCGAATTTGCAACGATAGGCCTGATATTTCAAATTTATTTTGGTGTTACACGAAACTGGTCTGCATAAAATGGCGACGACATTTTTTCCCAGATTGAAACTACTATTCCTCCTAGTCCTAATAATTCCAGTTTAAACTGAGTAATATTATATATCTGCTTTGGTATTTCACAAAGTAACGTTTTATTAATTCATTTAGTATATTTTAATTGTAAATTCTTTCTGATTTTCATTAAAATGTTTGATCTAAAATATATTTTTCTGAAAAAAAAAAAAAAAAAAAAAAAAAAAAACTGTACAGGAAGACAAAATCAGTTTTCAAAATGATTTTTTAAACATATTATTATTATCTTAAAAATGAAATACGTCTTTTGTAATATATCGCTTTAAATCAAAAATGGTAAATTGTCCTGTCAATACTTTAATCTCTTCCGGTTTTGCAGCTGACAGATACTGCAATAAAATAGTTTTTTTTTTCTTTTTAATAGCTTTGAAATATAAAAATAGTCACTTTAAATTCAAATTAAAAGAAGCTATCAAAAAGCATAGTATTATGTTAGTTATATTTTCATGATATTCGTGATCTATGGCACAATTTCTTTCTTTCTTTCTTTCTTTTTTTTTTTTTTTTTTTTTTGCTGAATTATAGATTTATTTACATGCATTCATATCTATGGGAATATATCAAGTGTACATATATATGATAATTTTTATTATTATTATTATTATTAATATAATCACACAATTTCAAAATATATGTTTATAACGCTTTAGAAAGCCAAATCATCATAACTAAAAATATCAGAAGATGGTTGGTTGGTTGTGGTTGGGTTTTACGTCGCACTAGTGCTGCGCAATGAGCAATTGGCGACGGTCTGGTACTTACACCTAGAATTGGTCCGGAGACATAACATCACAATTTTGATCCTCATAGGAAACAAATCAAAACAAGAAAACACATGAGAACGATATAAAAGCGGTACTTGAAAAAAGTCGGTAATTTCCAAGCAAATTCTCAACATTTATTGAAGAAGACAGCACAATACACGAAAAAAATACACTTATATGTTAAATATAATTTTTAATAAAAAAAATGTATATATATATCGGTGGCAAGTAGGCTGCCTCCGTATTGTTACACATTGTTGCACATTAAAATAAACTGAATTCAAATGAAAAAACAATTCAGATTAGGTCAACAAAGAAGAAACCATTCAAATTTAGAAAGAACTTTAATAAGTTCAATATATTATCTAGTAATTAAATGTTACTTTTTATTATCCAGTATTGTAATTTACCTGCTTCATTAATTTATTTTCCTTAAATAGACATTCATAATAATTTTATTTATTTATTTATTTTTAATCATTAAATAAACTATTTTAATGAATGTTTTATCAGAGAGGGGGGACTTAGCTTAAAAATATCGTAAAAGAATTAGTTGGTCAAATAGATCCGCCATTATGTTTTAAAATGGCGGCTGAATGAAAATTTTCCGCTTAGATAAAAAACATATTCATAAATCAATTTTCTTGAAACTCGGTATAGCTCACATCAAGTTCTCAACCAAATTAATCAAACAACTCAATTTGGAACTTGGTTTAAAATTGTATCCATTGAAATTTTAAATTCATATTAATATAATCCGTTTAGGAAACTATATGCATAAAATTCGGTAAATACATATGAATGTCAAAACCAGATTGTTTCATCTACTTTACTCGCCATTTCATTTTAAAATGGAGGACAAATTAAAATTGGATACTCACACATAAAAAAAGTATATATGAACAGATTTACTTTCAACCCAGTATCTACGTAGCCTATATAAACGAATCAACTAGGTGTAATACTAATCTTGATTCGCCATCGTATTTTGTATATTCACATATACATCTCTCTCTATATATTATAGGTGATATATATATAATATATCATGAGTTTAACGAAAAGAAGAAGAACGATATATATATATATATATATATATGTATATATATATATATATATATATATATATATATATATATATATATATATATATATATATATATCAACTTCTTTTACATAACAGCTAGAATTACTTGTTTTGAATTTCATGTTTAAACATCCAAATTTGAAATATCCAAACATAATTTTAATGAAGATTTCAATGCAAATTACCATAACATTAAAGAGTCTTTTTTTTTTTTTTTAAAGAAGTGCATATAATTCGTGAACAAAGTAACAAAAGAAACTAAAATTATATTTTCTTTGATGATAACTTTACAACAACTTGCAAGAAACATAACAGATCAAAATTCTTTGAAGTTTGTTTAAATATTTTTCGCTGCAAGCAATACATTTAGTTGTAATGAGCTTTATTTTAAGACGCTCAAATACAAATTAATTCAATTCAAACTGCATCCATTAGGAATTTTGATAGAGAAAACTTCAAATATGAATTATGCATGCGATTCTGAACTTCATAATGAAGGAGAATAAGATAGACTTATCTATCAATAACTAAATTGTTTGCTAAAAGTACGCTTGTTGAATATAAACAAATAATATTTACTGATGCATCACCTTTTTAAACAAGAATAAAAGAGGATCATATTTGTAAATTTAAGCATCTTACGCTTTCTCATAATCCTTAGTGTAAATGTACGGCCATTTGCCTTTGCAATTAATTTGCAATCAAAAGAAATGGTTAATATTTGCTCTTTATATTTAGAGAATAAACTTTTGTAAATATTAGTAATGCAAATATTTTTAATATTTTTAATATTTTGTATTTTTGTAATTATGGTATTTCAAAATATTTCTAATTGTGCTGGTGATCCAAAATGCGTTTATGTAATAGGGCAGCCCTAGTGGCAAGATAAATTATGAATGCTTCTATTTACTTCATATGTATTTAAAAAAATATTTGCAATTACTTTGCGTTCTGTAAACTTTACAATTATTAGTATTTGCAACATTACTTTTTGTTATATATGCAAAGTAAATCAAGGTAAATAAAATATCTTGATTAATACTGTAATGTAACAGTAAATTTTTACAAACGAATAATTATAATGATATATAAATTTTCTAGCAATATATAAAGCAAATATTAAAAAAAAAAAAATCATTATTTTATTACTTATTATCATCTTAATTAAAATAATAATAATAATAGCTATTTCAGATATAATTACTAAAATGTCACCCGAGCAAGATACCACTAGTATAGTATAATAATATTTTGTCTTAACTATATGGAATAAAAGAAAAATAAACATAAAATAAAAACTTTTATGAACAAACAGTATGGCTAAAATAACAGAGAAACAGAAAAGTAGACATTACCTTAGTTAAAACATATAAACATGCACCATTTAAATTTATAGAATGATTTGGCATATGTATGTAAGTCCATCACCAATATATTTATATATCGGCAACAGCTTGGTCTACACTCAGAAAAAAATATATATATACCGCTTTCGTCTAGAACGAATAAGTGGCCAGTTTCTAAATCCCTGCACTAGAAATATAGATTTCCGGGCTATGAGTATAAGGCACTCCAATAATCTGAATAGATGAAATGATCGAGAATTTATAGTTTATACATTTCTAGATGGTAAAACAATATTATGAATCCTTTGTACTGCAAGAAATTCTCGCTTGATTTCTAGAATTGGGTTATAAACCAAGATTATAGTTGTTAAAACCCGACTCTTGTATTTATATTTATTTGCAGAGATTTTTAAATAAGTTTGCCTTCGATAATATAGGTAAACGCTCTATAATTCTAACAGGGGTTTCTAGAATTTGCTTTCAGAAGGAACTAGAATTCATAAGAGTGACATGGAACTACTTTTATTAGAGCCACAATCTAGATTCTAGATGTCAGTTACAGAATTTTTTCTCAGTGTACGAGTAAATTAATACGAATGTCTCAATGGGGACATGTATTTACTTGGAATTCCATAAGTTTTTCGAAGCGTAAAATTATTCATATTGTTAAGCCATATTTTCAGAAAAAAAAAAAAAGAGAGAGAGAGAATGAAAGAAAGAAAGAAAGACAGAAAAGAAAAAGAAAAAATAAAACCTGCTGTGATAACTATTCTAATTTGATCTAATAATTTTATTGTTATGAATATGTAGGCTATAGTCTGCTTTGACAATAAATATAATTTACATTTATGTTATATCCGCTTAAAATTAATAGTTTATGATGTATATTTTTGTATTTTTAAAACAATTGGAGCCAGGCGTAAATCAAAGTTTAGTACTTCTAAAACCTACAAAAAGTGTGACTCGCTGTATTGTTCAACAATTCTTATTTATATTATTTGTACCAGCTTACACTTAAGATTTTATCAATTTATGCGGCCTTTTAATATCTATTCGATTTTTTAATTCCTTAATTTTTTTAATTATTTAATTTGGCGTAGAATTTTGAATAATTTTTATTTTAGAGCAGAAAAGTTGTTCTGAGGAAGGGATCGAACCTGAGACCTAAGGCTAAACATGAGTGGGTGCCGCATTTTGCGCCTTTGTTGACGGGGTCTTGGTTCATCAGTGGTTCTGTAGGCTTGGGGACTGTAACACTGTTTTCCAGGCTGAGATTTTCTCTATCAGCCAAGCAATTTCTTGGTCAGTTTCCTTTTTTACCAATTCGAAAATTTATATCTACAGTGACAGTCTCTCAGGTCTTCAGGCTCTGGCTCGCCACAGGAGTAACCATCCTATTATTCAGAAAATCAAATTAGATCTCCTGTCTAAGCCCGAGACTTTCTCTTTAGCTCATGTCTCCGCTCACAGGGGTGTCGCGGGCAATGAAATGGCAGATCTCTTAGCAAAAACTGCCACTAAAAAGGAAGCAGTGGATTTCGTTCTGGCCCTTCCCCCCTCTTACATCAAAAGATGTCTTAAAGCACGACTAAAGAAAGAATGGCAGCTATACTGGGATACATCTCCTAAAGGTAGATTTACGTTTAACCTCCTCCCAAAAGTGTCAAATTATAACTTTGACCTTTCCCCAGCCATAACAGCCTTCTTAACGGGCCATGGCCCGTTCAAATCACATCTTTACAAGTTTTATTGCTCGCACACTCCACAATGTGAGTGCGCGCTGAGGGTAATGCAAATCATTACTTTTTCTCATGTCCACTAACTCTTGATTGGCGTATGCTTAACCCACCTAATAAACCTAACGACTAGCTTTTTAATATCGTTACCCGGCTTCCCCTACGTCAGAAACTAACCAGAATCTATAACTTCTTAATGCATCTTTCCAATTTGACCAACTAATTTTTCAATCTTCCAAGGCAGTTACCAAATTTTCTCTTGGAGGTCCATATAATTTTTCTTCACAAAGGCTCCGTTCTTCTTTTCATATTCTTGTTCCTTGTCGCCCTCTATCGTGTGAAAGCTCCGCTTTGGCGACCTCTGTAACCTTTTTTTTTTTTTTTTTTCTGTTTATGCAATAAACATCGGAGGAGGTTTAACCTTTAGACACGGGCTCTCTTGAATCACCACAGTGCCCTTCTAATAATAACGACCAACTGATCATGGTCCCAAAATTAACTTAAATAAATTAAATAATTAACTTAAATAAATTAAATAATTCTCTCTATCAATCTATTTAATTAAATTTTATTTTATTTCCCTTTTTTTTTTTTCCCCACTCTCCAAGTTGTCTAATGTGCTTCTCGGTACCCAGCAAAACGCTAACTTTCCCCACTACCCCATTACCCTCTTGTAGCGTCAGAAGTGCAGCAAAGGTCAACCTGAAGCCAAATAATGCAGCAAAAATAAATTCACCCCTGCAAACAAGCAACTATGATGCCTTCGGAAGAAAAGTCAAAAGATCAATCGCCCATTGTCGCGGGTAGGATCTAAGCCTGGCGATGAATTCTGTAATTTTTTTTTTTTTCTTTCGTTTTTCAATAAACGTCTCGGGACAGCCCACGTGGACTTCGGTCCTAGCATAGCTCAACACCGCTCTTCGAGCGGTGAGCCGGGGCTGCTCCCCTGTTCAAATCACCACAGTGCCATCGGAGCCCCTCTCTAAAGGTTAAAATCGCTCAAAACCGCTGCATAGTGGTGAGCGGCCACCTTCCGTCTTAGAATCTTAGAATCTTAGAATGCTGTAACACAGATAAGTGTAAATCATCCATTTACTTAAAAAAAAATTACTGGTAAACCTAGTTAGGGTTGGTTATTCGAAGCACCTTCGTTATCTCCTACTGCAACTGTTTCACTGAGAATATATTTTGTAACTGACATCTAGAATCTAAATTGTGGCTCTAGAAAATCTAGTTCGATGTCATCCTTATAAATTCTAGTCCCCTTTGAAAGCGAGTTCTATAAACCTCTATTAGAATTCTAGAGCATTTACCTACATTCTCTACGGCAATATTATTTAAAAATCTCTGCATATAAATGTGAATACATGAGGCGGGTTTCAGCGACTATAATATGGGTTCATTACCCAGTTCTAGAAAATCAAGCGAGAATTTGTCGCAGAATATTCAGAATATTGTTTCACCGTATAGAAATGTGTAGACTAGAAATTTTTGATAATTTTGTATCTATTCAGTTTATTGGCGTACCTTATGCGCATAGCTCGGAAATCTTTATTTCTAGTTAAGGGATTTAGGAAATGACCACTTATTCATTCTAGATGGAAGCGGCATATTTTTTTTTTCTCAGTGTGAGGTGAATAAAGCTAAGAAATAAATTCTTCTATATAAAATGAAATATTTGTATTACGGATCATTAAGCCCTTAACTGCCCCAGGCGTATATATACGTTTTTTCCGAAATTCTATCCTGTGTACTGTATTGCTTCCAATTAAATTACTAATACGGTTTGGCAATGCAATAAAATAAACTTGAACGTTATATTGACAGAGTTTTTGAAAGATTTACTCATTTTAGAGTTGAAAGAGAACTTTAAAGGCAATGTCGTAATGTTTCTTCGGCAGGTAAGGGGTTAAGGAGGAAGAGGGATAACTATATACTTGAAAACTAAAACCTAAATTACTTTTACATAAACCTAAATTTTAATGTCATCAAATGTTGTGAGTATAGCGTAATATATGTACACGAGAAAAAATTCTGCAACTGATGTCAAGAATCTAAATTGTGGCTCTACAAAAAATAGTTCCATGTCACCATTATAAATTCTAATCCCCATTGAAATCGTGTTCTAGAAAACCCCATTAGAATTCTAGAGCGTTTGCCTATATTATCGAGGGTAAAATTATCTAAAAGTATCTGCAAATAAGTGAGAATACAAAAGGTGGGTTTCAGCAACTATAATCTTGGTTTATTACCCAATTCTAGTAAATCAAGTGAGAATTTCTTGCAATACAATAGATTCAGAATATACATTATATTGATTCACCATATAGAAATGAGTAGACTAGAAATTCTCGATTATTTCGTCTATTCAGTATATTGGCGTACCTCATGCGCATAGCTTGGAAATCTATGTTTCTAGTTTAGGGATTTAGAAATTGACCACTTATTCATTCTAGATGAAGGCGGTATATATATATATATATATATTTCTTAATACAGATTTGCGTAAACTTTTCATTTATTTCTTAAAAGCGCACACTACCTTTCTCAAAAGTACATGAGGACCTTAACAGATGCTTATTTAAAGAGTTTTGACTAGAGAGTAATTTCACTATTATCACCTTGAAATCTCTAAATTAAAAGTACGGATATATAACTGAGACTCTAAAACTGCCCAACGCACAGAATTTTTCTCCAAAAACTTTCAACATTTCGCCAAAATCCTGCTGCAAGTTTTTTTTATATTTAAAAAGTTCTAATATAATCTGATTATTTAAAAAAAATTCAAACAAATTTTAGTAGTGCTTATCATTTCGGTTCGTCTGCCAGTCAGTCTAAATTTCGATATCATAAATATTTTTAGTATTCCACAAAAAAATTTCAAAACACATTTAACCAACTCAAAGTAAACACTAAGTCATAAATATTTCTAAACATTAATTAGATATTATTCAAACCACATAATACAACTGAAAATAGAACTTTATTAGTATCTGAAAATGAATTCAAATCTTAAGTTTAGTGATGTATAAAAATATTTAAAAGTTTTTATAACAAATACGTCTTTTGAAAGTAATGTACGTGGACTTTTTTGCGAGTACTTATATTCATAACAGTTTTGCTACAAGTATGAACTTTAATAGGAAGCTTTCTACTATACATTTAAAAAACCTGATTAACAAATATATGTTTTATGGCAATCTAAAAATATGTATTTTGACAGGAACAAATTGACTAGGGTCGACAGATTTGGGAACATTTTTGTTCAATATTCAAGAATAATTTTGAGAAGTGATATTCCATGTACATAATAAGGGATTAATCTTCGAAATAATTAGTCAACAGTTACAGTAAAAAATAGAATCTATAATAATAAAAGAAGATGTTTGTCTGTCTGTCTGTCTGTCTGTCTGTGCATCTATACGTTCAGCCCCTACTGAACGCAGAAGTATAAAATTTGACACACGGGTGCTCAGAAGCCTTCCTGAGTTGATAGTGAAAACAGAATTTAAAAATTTTAATTAGTTCCGGAGATATTAATTAAAATGTAAAAAGCGATCTCAATTAATAGATATTTTAATGGAGTTAAAATCAGAAAAAGTGGAAAATAAATTAGAAATATTAGTTCGATCGTTACGAATTTGGTACCAAATGAAAGGGGATTTTTTTTCCGAATCTGAGAGTGGAAGTGGCTTATCTCTACAGCAATCAGATTTTTTGAAATTAACTAAAGTATGAAATTTAGTTGGCAACAGACAGAACACTTAATTATTTCATTCATCAAAGATTCTTCAGCGCCAGGTGCTAGACATGCTGGCTAGACTATTCCTTCCGGTCGGGAAAATTGTTTTCTTTTTTCGACCACATGACAAAGTACTGGAAATAAATAAAGCAGTTTTTGAATTTTTTCAATTTAAAATCCATCAAAAGCAGAACTTCGAAATTGCCCGTCATTATGACTCACCTGTATGCAGTTAAAAAAACTAAAGTATAGCTTTAAAATTAAAATAAATAGACATATTATATTTATTTAAATTCATTTTTATTTCATCTGTTAATGACACCAAAAGTTACTTTTAACAGAATAATATTGATTTTTTTTTCTTTTTTTCATGAATTCGGTTGTAAAAAAGCAGTTTTGGAATTCTTAAATTTTAGACGGATTTCAATAGAAATCGTTAATCGCCCTTGATAGATTAGCCATTTTGAGTCTAAAATATATCAGAGATATTCATTATTGTAATACATAATACATCATTCAAAAGATATTTTAAAGTATTTTTATTGCAGGCTATTAAAATGATATAAGCCGTTCAAATTCTGTACGAAACTTTCGGAGAAAACTACGGAAAATCCAGAAAATTTTTATTCTTTTATATTTTACAGTTTCAAATTCAGATTTTCGCTCACATTTCTTACTAATAATTTTTAACGGTATATAGCCCGGAATTAAGCAAGTTTTGGAGAAAACCACAGATAAGTGAGACACAAATCTTTAAAAAAAATGTTTGTATTATCTTTGAATTTCAGCTTCTAATGAGTATAATTTAATTTTTATATTATCGAAAGACGAATTCGAGATTTCACTTGATTTACACGTTTTAAGGTGTCCTGATTAGGTTTTCTTTTGTATCTCAGCTACTAATCAAAATAATTTCATAAGTAATACATGTTCTAAAACGGGGATAAGGCGCCGCAGGCGCCACCGAGCGGGACTTAGCTGAAGTCAGAAATTTGAAAGATCATAACATGGTGAGCGAACAGGCTGTTTCAGATATTGAAAAGGGAAGAGGGCGCCGAAGGCGCTACCGCACGGGAATTTACTGCGATTTCAATAAGCTATTTTTACGATATATCAATAAGCTGTTATTAGACCTGAAACGGGAAAAAGGCGCCGCAGGCGCCACCGAGCGGGAGTTTCGTAAAGTCGGATTTTCCAGGGATCGCGAACCAGCTGGTCGCCGAAGGCGGCTAGTATTAAATAAAAATGTTCCCAAATCTAGCAACACTGAGACTGACAGACGATTCGAAACGATAAATAAATCTAAAACTTGTTCAAAAAATGTTAAGATTCAGAATATCATTTATAAATTACACTGCTCGGCATCAAAATTGCCCCAACACAATTTTTGGAAGTTCTTATGTAAAATGACCTCCTGAATCCGAATATGACGGTCACTTTGCCCTTCCATTTACCGTCTTCTGGAAACGCCCCCTTTGTTTTACCACTTTTCAGTAATTTTATAGCTATGAATTTCATTTATAGTGGAGAAAAGATATATTTTAACTGTTAAATATCTTCTGTGAGCCTAAAGAGGTGAAAAATTCAAGGGGAAGATTTAGTGTGTGTGTGTGGGGGGGGGATTTGTCATAGAAATTATAAGTTACATTTATTATATTTTATTAACCAATTATTATTATTATCACTTATTATACATTGCATCTATTTTATTTTTAAAAAGTTAAAATAATTATTTTCCATTCTCCAAATCAAATTCATAACCGTAAAATTGCAAAAGAGTGATAAAAATTGGGGGAGGAGGTGTCGTCCCGAGAAAACCGGTGGTCATATTCGAATTCAGAAGGCCATTTTATATAAGAATCAGCAGAAATGGTATCATGGCTCGATTTTTTTTTCAGCGTAGTGTTATTCTTTAATCACGCATTATAAATTATATAAATCAGTATATCATATTTATAGAATAAATGAATGCGTAAAAGATAATATTAGTTATTAAATTATTAAAAATTCAGAATTACTCGAATAGTTTTCGCACGTATCTCTCTATATATGTGTTTGTGTGTGCATCTCTCTCTCTCTCTCTGTGTGTGCAATTTAATTTTCTTCCTATCATTTCCCCCAATTTTAAATCGATTTTCTTCGAAAATATCGTTCTATGCATGCAAATTGGTTATTTTGAAAAATTACTAACTGCTTATCTTCGCCATCAATGCAGGGATATTCAACGCCGCTTGAAAATGTCCTTTGTTCGGATCACGACCGCTGCAGATTTTATTTTAAAAATGATAAAAAATGATAAAATTAACTTATTCATATACGATTTATGAAGGGTATTACTCGAGAAACTGAAAAGATCGATGTGAATTTCTTGCTTAATCAGAGATGAAATTGCTGAGGTACCATTCTAAATTATAGCATTTATAATATATATATATATATATATATTTACTGCATACATTTAAATTTGTTAATTTCTGTGATTAAGGATATATGAATATATAATATTACGCAATGAATAATTTTAGTTTTTCTTCTTCTTCTTTTTGTTTTTTAATTGTGATTTTTATTACAAAACAAAGATAAACTTTATAAACATTAAAAATACCATTCATATGTGTGATTGAACATTGCAAAATTGAACATTTCATTAAACACTGAAAAATTTTTTAAGAAATTTTCTCTGTGGCCACCCTTTTTATAAACGAATACATTTCCCTATTTTTTGAATCTGAATATGATAATGTATTGCTAATATATGATAGAATGGTTCAAAATCACTTTTTGAAGAAACGGTTATAGTCTTTATTGAAAATATTTTAGTGGAAGTGATGGTAAACGGAAATTCTGCTATCGTAAGATTTTCGTTTTAAATACACTCATGTCCATAAATTAAGGATAATGCTAGCTGCGTCAAATAAAGGTTCAGAAGCAAAACAAACATGGCTTATTCATAAAGTCCATTTATTAAACAAAAGGTCAAGAACAAAAAAAGGTGGTTTATGTAGGATACCATTTATAAAAACTACAATTTTTGCACCCTGAAGCAATTTCAAAAAATATCTCCCTTACAAAAACTTAACATTACATGGTTGGTATGATGGTTAATACATTGTATGTCTCTCAGATGATGAAATACAGTCCTTAAAACGCCTAGGAATGCTGAGTTTTAAATTATTGATCTGATCTTGGGGAAGATTACTCCACTCAATAAGCAATGTTCTCTGATGTTCCGGTACACATGTAGGAGGTGGTTGACGGGCTATAACTCGTCGGAAAAGCATGTCCTGCACATGGTCTATCGGATTCTAGTGAGGTGAGAAGGCTGGCCATTCCATGCGAGTGATAACTTCAGATTGTAGGCATCCGCGTGCAATGTTTGCACGGTGAGGACGCGCATTGTCATCCATAAACACCAATTCTGGGCCCATGGCACCCCTAAACAAACTTACATGTTGTTCCTGAATGACTTCCCGATAAATTTGGCCTGTCATGGTTCCGATTTAAACATGGAGATCTGTTCTAGTGCCCAATATGATCCCCCCCCCCCAAATGAGCACTCCTGTCCTAGAGTGACGGTGTCGTTTAATAATGTTGTTTTGGTGGTAACGGGTACCTGTCGTTCTACATATGAAAGTCTCGTGGGAATCACACTAAAAGTTAAACCTGGAGTCGTCGGAAAACATCACACAAGCCCACTGTGCCGCTGTCTACATTGCATGTTCTCTACTTCAAGTTAACCGCTGGCAACAGTGCATTGCCGCGAGCGGAACACATCTAATAGGCCTGCGAGCATATAGACCAATATCTCCCAAACGTCTATACACGGTTTGCCTGGAAACTGTGGTACCCATGGCGTCAGGAAGCTGACGAGACAGGTCTGATGCTGTGCTTTTTCTGCTTATTTTGGCAGTTACTGCCAAATACCGGTCATCATTCGGCATTGTAACTCTGGGCCAACCAGTACTGCAACGTCGACTGGCATTTCCATCATTTTGGAATAGTTGCCAAAGCCTATAGATGACACTTCGGGCGATTCCAAGTTTTCCCGATACTTCTATCTGTGTACGCCCACATTCTAGTCACCAGATAATTCTACCACGTAAAAAATTATTTGCATGCGTCCTCTGTGTCATAACTATTCGGTTGTGGCACTGAGTGGCCTACAGAACGCGTGTGAACAATTTTCCTTCTTTGCTCCCATTCCTTATCTACCCTAGAACTCCTACATAGGCAGGCTGACGCATCCGCCATTTTCTATTACACAAGACCGGCTGACTATTTATTATTGGTGGTTTTTCTGCAATAAATTGCACGAATAACTCCAAAAAAGGGTACCGCCTGTTTATATTTTCTTTTAATCCAGAAAGAAGGAAAAAGTGGATTATAAATTGCAGATGTAATTCGTGAATACCCGGAGCAAGAGCACAACCTTGTAGCGTAAGATTTCCCTTATTTTCAAATTATTTCATTTTATTTTCAAAGTTGTTTGATAAATTTAATATGAATGTACTGTTTTTTAAGTTATTGTTTTAAATTCTTTTAAAATTAAATTTAATATTACATTTCTTTTAACGTGAAGGGTTGCAATTTTGAGAATGTTGGCGATGTTCTTAAAATTGCCAACTTGTTTGTTTCGTGATAAGAAGTTCTAGCTCACTTGATTTGTATAGAAGTTTAAAAGCGATAACAACGCTAATCAGGTAACCTAGCTTTTTCTACCGCCAACACTTTCCCAGACGGGATAGAAAATGGCGGACACTGCGCCAGCTCTTATCATATAGGAGTCTTAATCTACCCCCTTATTACACTTTCGGCGTCATCTAATGGCTTCCTATGATTTTCATATTATTTTTAAAGATGTGTGTGGTATTTCTACAGGTGAAATTTTCGCATTAAAGTTCGATTTCCGTGTGATTCTGAATTATCCTTAATTTATGGACATGAGTGTATATAAAATATTATACATACAGAAATGATATGGAATTTAATTTTTGTATTTAATATAATAATAAAATTTTAAAATAAAATTTTAAATATATTTTAAATACATATGAAATTCATATTTATTAATATGTAATTTATATTCATAATTTATAATTCATTTATTTTACTAGAATATTTGAGTTATGAACGATTTTTATTTTTATAAAAAATATATTTATATTATAGGCTTCAGCTACTGCAATAATACTTTTTTTGCAATTTAAAAAACATCATGAAGCACCGAAAATATGTTTTAAAATAACGAAAAAATACTTTTGTTAAGTAAGCTGTTTCAATTAAATATCTTTTGCATTAACCGACACTACTCTTTATAAATACATACTTTAATCTGAATTCATTAATTGGGTAAATTTTTAATTCTGTCCCATTACCATTTTTTCCCCTGTGTATATTATTTTTAAAAACTACTTACGAACATGTAAAAAAGATTTTTTTGTAAATTGTTTATTGGGATTAAAATTAGTTACAAATTACTATCGACAAAACATAATAACGCGCCAATATCTTGTTGTTTCAATGGATTCATTTGTTATTTCATATAACAGTCTTGTAAATTTCTTTTGAACACTTCCTAAAAATAAAGGAAATGAATTTTTGCGTTTTTTAATATAAAAATAGGAAAAATTTAACATTAACAAAATATATAAGAACATATAAAGTATTTATAATTAAATCAGAAAGTAATATTTTTATGGAAGCCAAACACAAATGAGGATTGAAGTAAACTCCTTTTGCCTGCCCTGCACACGCATCAAATGAATAAGTAACTTAAATTATTTTAAAGTTTCTTTATTGCTAATTTTTTCACTTTTACACACCTATGATTGTGTGTCTTTTTTTTTTTTTTTTTTTTTTTTTTTTAGTGCTATACTATACGCTTTTTTCGTTTCGTTACTTTTTTTTTCTTGTTATAATCAACTAACATAAAAACCCAAAATATTATCATAACGTATTCATGAATAAATTGATAGAATGAAGAAGATTTGTAATTATTTTTATTACAATTTTTTTATTGTCTAATGTTAAATCTCCGTACATATTTTTGTTTAAGAACCTTAAGAAGCTAATCTGAACTCAACATTTGAATAAATTATAAACTACAAACTACTTAAAGTATTACGCTGTGTGATTCACGGAAACATAAGGGATATAAAACATTTGAAATTTCCAAAGAATAGATTTTAGTTTTAATTACAAAAAAATAAATAATAAAATAAAATAAAATAAAATAAAATAAAATAAATAAATAAATAATTAAAGCATAGTTGCGCTTAGGTATGATATAGAAAGCATTTTCTATTGCATTCAAATTTAATTATCTTAGTGCGAAAATAGACCCTATGTACCGCGCGTTATTGCGGGTACATAAACGTTTCTTCGCCAATCGATAAGCTCGAAACTTTTGTTTACTTTTCTTTTAGCCAAAACCAGCCTTTTAAATTGGTAGATACCCGTAGCCGTTGCCACTAGTGCATAAAGTCCATTAAGTACTAAGGGGAGTGTTTTGGCTGTAAAACAGTCCCATTGCTTACAAATATAACAGAAGCACAAGTAATCAGGAGTACAGATATGCAACAAACAAATTGTGCATACTATTTGTGTATATGCCAAAAGATTGGAAATTTCCATTCAAATTGTTAATGTGTTTTTACATGAAATGTAATGAATATTTTTATATGGAGTTCGAAGTACCAGCCACCAAATCGGACATTGGAATATTGTGCTGATCTCGATGAAATCTGTTTTCTTCTGAACTTTATTTGATTCATGATAGACAAAGATATGAAACTTAATATAATTTTGAAAACTTTAATGTAACAAAAATTTCCATCATATAATGACGTGATGTGGACAGGAATCATATTGAATATCTAAATAGATTTTCCCATATAACGCATGGTCACCCCAGGAAATCCCCAGTTCGTTCCTGGAGAATCATGCGTTATGATTTATTGTTTCATTGATATATAACAGGTCTGTATAGGTTAAATGCAGTTATATAAAGAATTCGACCCATCCCAGCCTTTCCCTTGCTTACCATTCAAAAGATATGAAGTTAATTTAACAGGAAATGCGTTTATGATATTTAGATGCATCACGATGTATTTAGTAATAAAAATACTGAAGGTATTCTATTCAATAATTACAGAATGCATAGTAAAACAGTTGAGTTTAACACTTCAATGAAATATTTTGTGAAGTACTTGTCAGTACGTTATGATATAAAGTTTTATATGTACTCACGTATAAGATATAAAACTGATGCAAACAAAACAGTTATTTTTATAACATTACTTTTTCTTATTACATTATTAAACATGCTTTTAGGATTTTGGTATCAAAGCTAAAGTCAGTTGAGTACACGAGGATACACCTAGGTTATGTGCCCTCTGTGGGGGAGGTGGTCTTTCTAAGGTGTCCTAGCCCATATTTATAGGGGTTTTGGGGAAAACCATAGTAAATTTCGAACGGCTAGATGGACGAACCCGGAACATCCCGTCTACCAGCTTTGTGTACAGAACCGTTCGTCCACTTGACTGACAATGTCATATTTTAAAGCTGTTTCTTTCTGTGTAGTATTGTGAATGTGTGTAAATAGTTGTTAATCTACTATTTAAATACAGTTTTAAACCTTTTTTTTCTCTTACTTAAAAGCTTAATATGAATATTTAAAGATGTAAAACTCTTTAACATAAGTGTAAGATTAAAATAAACTTTTACTATTAAGAACATACTTAAAATACATTGTTATGCAAATAAAAACCAACATAAATTTGCTAATAAATATTAATATCAATTAGTGCGTTCACCTCCAGTTGAATCTGAGAACATATATATACATAATAGCGTGATATAGGTTGTAGTTAATGGCACAAAAATATTTTTTTTATATACTAAACTAATGAGTGTGCAATTGTTAACATTTCTGTCCATATTTTAAATAACTAGCATCAACTTTTTTTAAAATAACTTTTATACATGTCGACATATTATGTATATACTATTTTACGTATTGAAATTGAAGATTATACGCCTGATGATGCTTTTGTTAAGTAGCTAAAATATCCGTACGTTTTTTAACTGTTATATATATATATATACACTTAAACATGTGTAAAAGTGCTTCTAATTTTCATTTTAATATTGCAAACAACATTTTACAGTAAATTTCTAAATTAATTTAAAGGTTCACATACCAAATAAATATTTTTAATTTATATGTAAAGCCTACGTGCAAAATATCTCTTAATTTATACCTAAAAAACGAAAAGGAAATTGATTTTTTATTATTCATAATTTGTTATTATATCATTTTAAATTTAACATTCTATACCGGAAAAATTCACAATTAATATAGTTTTCAATTTAATTATTTAATCTGACTTGTATATCCCATTTCAAAGCATCTAATTATCTAACAGAAACTCAGAACAAAAACTTTCATAATTTACAATATATACATATTTTTAAAACCACCAATGCTTCAAATTATTCAAAACTTTTGTACAGTGTTTAGGTTTTCCGAGAGAAGGATATTTCTAATAAATTTTAAACCTAAAACTATTGATTTTGACATAATCCCGAGCTTTATACTCGCTGAAGTATACTGCTTACGCAAGCAGGGCCGCGGATCATTGCTCTTTTCTGTCTCAGCAGATTCATTAATGATAAGCACGATCTTTTCTTCCAATTAACTCATCCTTATATAATGGTATCGCTGTTCTATTATACAAATAGCTGGTATTAGAATTGACTCTTTAAGTTAAGTATATTATATGGAATTTAGTTTTGAATTTATTTTATGCCTTATATACATATTCTTAAATTTTCTTTATGGTGGCACACAAAATATTGAAAAGTGTATTATGAGAAATCCTTAAAAGTAAAAATACAATACATAGTATATTATTATTGCTTAAAAAAAAATAATAAATAAATAAATAAATAAATAAAAGTGATCAAAATGCATTTACATTTTATTTTTGCAACATACTAATAATTGCATATAATTTCCCATATTACAATAAATGAAAGAACGCAAATTTCAAACCACTACTGTAAGACCCTCACATTCATTAACCTGTTCCGATGCCATGTCCTAGCAATCCACGTAAAGTTATTGGTATCAGTTTATTTATTTTTCGGATTATTTATTTATTTTTTTAAATATATTTATTTATTTATTTATTTTTATTACACTGGTCAATATTGATTTTTTTTTTTTTTTTTTTTTTTTTTTTTAATGCTGATTAAGTAAAAACTATTCAAAAATTTTCATCCCGTACAGTTTTAACAAAAAATGGGTTCGTTTAAACTCACATTTAGGTTATTTCCCATAAAATCTGGGTGATTTGAGTGAAAAGCAAGGACAGCCATTTTATCAAGATATAAAAAAAATGTAGAGGAGGTATCAGGGACGATGAAATGTTAGCATGCCAGTACACTATTGTTGGAGGCTGCATAGTGTACTCCATCCCCTCAAGGCCCTCAAGCCGTCCACGAGATGAAATACTATAAAGGGTGTTCCATGTCTTATATGTGTTCCACGTAAAGAATCACATATAAAAGACAATGTATAAATAATAGCCTATTTTAATGAAGTTTTTACATATTTTTTTTCAAATTTGTTACAGCCTCTAAGTAAGTCTTTCTGATCTTCATCACTACTTTCTAAAAATTCCTTACATGATAGTAAGAAATTTCTGAGCTCAGTGTATCAGATTTTAGACACCCAATGTAGTAAAAACAAAATTGGGAAGTTTGATTTCGCAGGTGTCTGTGTTATTTGTGTGCATTTTATGCTGTGTGTTTGTGTCATAATGAATTACTGCATATGATTTTTATTTATTACTTTTGATAAAACTGTCTAGAAATGTTACAGTGAATTTCTACTTAAACAGAAATATGATATAATCTGATATTCGGTAGTGCCACTGCGCATATCTCAAAAAAAAAAAAAAAAAAAAAAAAAAAGTGATGTTTACAACTTTACCAAATATTGAAAGATTACTTTAAATACATCCATTAATAATTTGAAAATGAAAAGTCAACAAAACATGAGTGGACCCGTTTATCCTTATGAAGATGATTCCCTTGGAGAATATATATTATTTACTCCACGTTAAAATGAAATACCCTTCTTCAAATAAGTTATAATAGTATTTTAGATATGAAAAATATCTCAAAAATTTTAATTGATAAAATAGGAAAAAAAATAATAATTTTAACTTCTTAAGAAGTTTAAGATTATTTCAACTGTTTAAGGGATTATTCTACGACACCGGAACTTTAATTGAAAAATTTAAGTTAACCTTAAAAAGTATAATCTTTATTTAATTCCTGAGAATTTTAAAAGTGATCTTGAAAAGGATTCCTGAAGGATCGAGTTTTGATTTTAGATATTATTTTGAATAACTTTTATTGAGTAAATCTTCTTAAACGTTAATATACATATCAATTAAATGAATCATTCGATGCTTTTATATCCAGAGAACTAAAATGGAAAATAATCTGCAATATTAAAGCTAAATTAAAAACATGTATTGGGAATTAATATTCTCTGTATTGTTATATGAATTTACTGATTGAAATTAGTTATGTTTTTATTTTATACTTTTGAGCTCTTTTTGCGAGCTTTTATTATTGTTAAAATATTAAAACATATTTTTATTTTTATTATTTAATGTATGTAATATTTAAATATTGAATCAATTGTGTAATGTTTGATTTTGATGTATAAATTTCTAATATTTCATTCATAACAAGAATTTGTTTATTTTTGGAATTACAAAATTAATTAAAGGATAACGAAATACATTTTTGTATTTTCTTTATCCTGGATCTTGAATATGTTTACCTCATTCTGTTCCTTTACATTTTTTCTTTCATAGTGTACAGAAAAAAAAAGTTAAATAAGCTTTAATATAATTCGTATGCAATCGTGCTTCACTGTTAAAAATTTCAGTTGAAGTTTGAACCAAATGTTAGTATACAGTAACTTCAATTTGGTTGGTTGTACCATAACCTCCTAAACTAGATGCCTGTCTCGTGGCTCGAAAACATGGCAACAATGCAAGCGGTAGACAGTGCCACCTGGTTCAGATTGCACGACTTTTTATTCAACTGTCACCAATAATTTTGAGAAGTGATGTATTATATATATAATAGACGTTTCTTCGATTCTATTCGCCTTTTATGTATATCATATCCCACTTTTAAAAATTTTTGGTGGCTGTTGAATAAAAAAGTCGCGCAATCTGTACCAGGTGGCGCTGTCTACCGCTTCAGCTGTTACCAAGTTTCCGAGCCACGTGACGGGCATCTAGTTTAGGAGGCTATGGTTGAACCAAAGCTTGGTACAATTGTAACCATACGATTGTAAAACCTTTTACCATGATTTGGTGCTTCTTGCTGAAAATCAAAGCACCGAATTAAGTCAAAAGACTTCTCCACCTTATGTATGCAGCTATTCCAGTACCAAACCTTAGTTTAATGAAGTACCAAGTAATGGTGAAAGGTTTCATCATCACATAGCTTCAGCTGCAGTGTACCATGTTTTGGTTCAACATAGTACAAAATTTTTAACAGTGTCCCTGTCCATAACAGTTATTAAAATGTGAAATTGTTAATAATTATATTTTCTTCTCAACTGTCTTCGTTATTTATTATTATTATTATTGAATGATTTCTTTTTAATATATATATATGAATAAAAATGTTTAAACAATACACATGATAACACAGTTTTGAAATCTTATATACACTAAATAATATACATTTACTGGCGGGATTATTTAAGTCAATAGTTTCTGATACTTTTTTAAAAATAATAGTTCAACATTTCACCCAATGAATGGTGCTAAATAGGCATTTTTAGCTGCAATCATTATTTCAGTGCTAAGTTTCACAATTTCAATGGTGCTTACTAATGAAATGGCACCACTAAAAGGGTTAAACATTGCACTAAAATATTAGTTGAAGCTAATTAGAATTTATTTATTTATTTTATTTTATTATTTACATTATATTTAAAAATAAAATAATATTTTTTTATGTTTTCCGCTTAAATAACTAAGCAATAAACACGTGCGAACATCAATAAATCAATTAATTTTAATCTTTCATTTCAAATTTTATTTTTTAGCTTACAGTTTGTTATCATGCTATAGAAGTGATCTAAAAAGACAATTTAAAAGTCGAAAGATATATATTAGGAGTTTCTTACAAAGTTTAACACATAATGTAAACATAATAATAATAATAATAATAATAATAATGGATGAATGTTTCTACTATATGATAATTAGCATCATTATATAGATTAGCCTTTTTTGAATTTAAATAACGTGAAGTAAACTAAAATAAATTAGAATATAATTGAAGTTTATTTTATTATTTTAAAATAAGTTGCACTGATGCGTTTAAACTTTCTTTTAAAATTAATAAATAAGAAGTCCCCCCCCCCTCTCTATATATATATATATGTATATTCATCTTTATTGCTGTGTTAGTTTTGGCATTAGTGTTCATATTAGACGTAGACAATTAACTACGCGAGAGTCCTATGCTTATGTGGCAAGTGCCTTCCGTCGAAATCTTTCTAGATTGTTCTATAATTCATAATATTGCCAGTTTCAGTAACAATTACAGAGAATTTGAACAGCTAGTCAGAGAAGATGGACCTGAGATCAAACACATAAACTCTCGTCTTCCAGCTTTGGTAGCAAAATCCCTCGGTTACACACAGTAAAAAAAAAAAAAAAAAAAATATATATATATATATATATGTCCTACTTGCTGCCAGAAATTCTCTGTAATTTGAGAAAATACGCGTAATTTACGAACAAATTACGTTGTCAGAATGTATTTTCTCAAATTACAGAGAATTTCTGACAGCAAATAGGACATATTTTTTATAGTGCAGGTAGGGACGAACTTAATGTGACATTATAAAAGTCAATACAAAGGGTATTTATCAATATTGTTTAATACTAAATCATTCATATCGTGAAAAACGATCATAAAACAACAAATATAAACACTAATTTATAATGGTTTCAAACAGTAAGTTATAGCTATAAAAATATTTCGACTTATGTAAATTCTAAATTTATATAAAATACTGCCTAGTGAAAAATAGATAGAGGTAAAACTAACATTCAATAACAGAAAATACTTTAATTCAAACGGTGATTTATTGTTCTTTTTGAATTTTTCTGTGTCATTTGATAATTTTCATTGTGATAACTGTAACCAACTTGACAACAAAAAAATTCTGTTTGTAAATGGATCTTTCTAAAACTGTCATAACATGCTTTACACTGTGCTAAAACTGTTTCGATATTATTTTTTTTTAAATTCTGAAACAAAAAAGCAAAAGAATGTTGCATTTTATGTAAAGAAATATATGCATTATTCGATATTTTGTGTGTCGGAAACGCATGCATTCTAACAATGCATTGACAATTCTTTTGAAAACTGCCACGAAAATATACTTGTATATAAAAAAAAAAAATCTTTTCTTCTAATACAATAGTTTTATAAAAGATGGATAGGGGTTTTCTTTCAGTTAAGACTTCTAAAGCATGCGTTCTTTATCCTTTATCTGAAGCAGAAAAATATTTAATGCTTTTTGAAAAAGAAAAATACAATTCCATTCTCTTCTCGCGATTTCATATTATTTCAACAAGTTTTTGCTGCAGCTTATTCTCTAATTTGATAAAATAAAAAAAATAAAAATTTTCAAGTCATATTAAAATGCTATGTAAGTCAAATTAATATTAATATTTTAAAATTTATGTACAGTCTAGCAAATTTTAACAGTAATTATTAATCTGGTGATATTTTAAAAATCATCTGATGAATCCAAGACTACTGAACTTTTAGTTAAAAATAAATAAATAAATAAACAAATTTCAATCAGTTTATTTGTTGTTGTTGTTTCCTATTTCATTATTATTATTTTTAAATTTTTACTTTAAAATTTAAAATAGATCAATTATTTTCAACTTATTTTGTAATTTTTTTTATAATAAATAAATAAATAAATAAATACATGCTATACTGTACGGTCTGTTTATAGAATTTTTAGTTGGTGTATTTTAAATATTGCAATAATAATAACTAAATAACGTGCATTTTTATATGGATAAAAGTGTGCTTTTTAGAGAACCAGGTTGTGATACATTCGTAATTCATTTACAAGGTTTCCTAAAAAAATCATATATATTAAATTCAATATTTAGAAATAGCTCAAAATGTATGTGAAGTTTTGTTCCGAATATTTTTTCTTGGTGCGCTAAATTTTAATTCGAGTTGCTGTACGTTTGTAATTTATAAGTAATATAATATTATATAGATTTTGAATATATAGTAATATAATAATATACAAATATATAAAGTAATATAATAATGAACAAACATATATAGATATTGAATATATAAAAATATATTCAAAATAAATCGTAGACAATCTTTGTATTGCTATTCTGTTGTATAAACACAAACGCTGAACTCTTGGACCCGGACTCCCACCCCCCTGCAAATTTTGGTGAAAATGCTTAGTAAATGCAGTCGGCTATAAAACTTAACATCACCCTCCAATTTTATTTTCCCAAACTCATATTGTTATCTGGAAGCTGTACATTGCAAAACGTCAGAAATATAGCGAAAGTGAATTAGTTCAATTTAAAGCTTTTCCAACCAAATTAAACATAACTAATAGCATTATGAGCACAGTCAATGCTGAATATTTCTTATCCAGATATAAAGATTTTTTCTCAGTTAAAATTTAAACTTTAGATTATCCGCATCGTATTAAAAAAAAAAAAAAAATCTTAGTTACATTGTAAATTTCTAAGATGTGTACGTAAAATATATTTGCTCTAAAGAGGAAATTTCAATTATTAATATACAATTACATTTTTAAAAATATATTAATAAAACTAACTGTAATGTTTATCAAAATTTCATTTTTCCGACTGAGTAAAAATAATGATTTTCTTCCCAATCAGTTGATTGTGTAATTTTAATAAAAATTGAAATGTTTATATTTCACAACCTGAAGACTATATTGCAAAGTTACATATATATATTTTATAAAATAGTCTTAATTTGTGATTATTAATATTTATTAAAGAAATGAATCGTAAAAAAGAAAATATAGAGTTTATGGATAGAAAATAGTATACTTAAAATGCCAACAAATCTTCATGTTTTTCAGGTCATTTATTTGAAAAATTAAATTATTCTTCTCAAGTTAAAAGCACAATGTTTCTCTCTAAATGCAGTTTAAAAAGTTGCTCTCTAAAGTTGCTCTATAGTTGCTCCCTAGTTGCTCTCTAAATGCAGTTTCTCCACAAAATATCAATCACATGGAAATAAGAAAAACAAAATTCATAACTATTCATAATTCCTTAATAAATACAAATTATTATCGGAGAGATAAAACAAAATTAAAATACTGTACAAAAGTGTGTTATAATAATTTTGTATGGCAATTCAAAGTATAGGACAGTTTCATTTACATAAATGATTTCTTTAAATAAATTTAAACATATTAAATTAATTTTGAAACGCAATGGAATTAAAATTTATTGAAAAATATTTAAATTAAATGAATTAATGTGTTTAAAATTCAATTAAATTTTAGTGGAAATAAAAAGAACAATGTTTAATTAGTTTGCAACCTTCAATTAAAATTTTCGAAAATCCTTTAAAACGTAAAAACAGCATAAAATAAGTAATTAAATATAATTGTACAAAAACATAATTTTGCATTTAATAAGGATATTTTAGTGTTGAGGTATTTATGGAATTTTATTTCACACTAGTGCTACACTATGGGCAATTAGCGATGGTCTGGGACTTGCCCCTAAAGGTGGCCCGAAGGCATGCCATCACAAATTTGATGCTCCACTGAGGATAATTTAGTAACAAAATATCTATAAAATTATGAGTTTTATAAAAATAAATTTATGATAAGCCAATATTATTTTTTTAAATAATAAATTTATTAATAATTTTTTAGTAGTATATGTATATATACGAAAAAAAAAATGTATTTACTATATTAGATAATAGAAATTTGTGTAAAAATTCACTTTTTTATTACGAACACAAATTTCTAGGACGCACCGGAGAAAATCATTTTTACAAAATGTATATTAAATTTTTAGATAATTTTTCTTCAATATTTTGAAAATTATTATGTAAATTGTCAAGCAAGCTTCAAAAAAATATTATTAAACTGGCAATCAAACTGAAAGAATTCTCCAGTTAAGCAGATTTTTTGGACCTATCTAAAACAACTTCATATTAAAATTTTGATGATATGATTAAACATTTGACAGTTTGAGAGCATTTTAAAATATCTGTTCTTGTTTAAAACTAGATCTTTGTCAGATCTTTATAAGAAATATTGAATGTATATAACTTATAGCAAAATGAATTTATGTATTATTTTAAAATAAGGGAATTGCATTTATAATATAATCACACGAAATGGCATTTATCCTATTAAACTAACATTTTCCACTAAATATATATGATATAAATTGACTTCATATTTAATCGTGTGGAAGACAGTTTTAGAGATAATTAAATCAATTATCTGAAATTAATATTTAGATGAAAACACAGTGTGTCGCAGAATTATGTCTTTAGACATTAAAAAAAAAATCGGGGAATTGATAGAACTGGACAAGGTGTGCAAAAAATTAATCTCGTGATGTAGAATTTTTATTTTTATTTATTTATTTATTTATTTATTTATTTATTTATTTATTTTTTTTTTTTTTTTGAGAAAAAATAAAGGAATTTAAAGAACAAAAATTTCATCGATAGTAGTCGCTGTAAGTGAGCAAATCACATATTACCATAAAAAATAAAATTTATTTACATGAAAATGTTTACAAGCATATAATTCCTATTCTATGTATCCGCCCTTACTGAAAGTGCAGTTTGTAAACGGATTACAACACCGATAATTGCAGCTTCATTCACCGATTTTTAGATGAGGTAAAGCATCTTCACTAATAACGCTTTATCCACCAAATTAGCATCACAATTAAAACTTGATGTATGTACAAGTAGGAGGGAAAATAAGAAATTAGCTATTAATAGTAAAACCATGCAATTTATAGTACTCTGATTTGCATGTTTCTCGTTACGCGACTGTGCATCGCCCTCTATTAACGAAAATATTAACTATTATTTTATCTTTAAAAATATTCCCTTCACGAGGATAATTTTTACCAAAACCACGTTCATTTCTACCAATTCCATGAATTTATATGTATTTTTATGACAGACTTATGAGGCATTCTGTATAAAACATCAGAAATTTTCAGTAATTTTGAAGAATTTGAAAATATTACCTTAATATTGAGACTTTTGGAAGTAGTGTATATTTTTAAATGTATTTACAATTTAATGAAAAATACAATTTGCTCATCAATTATTATGCATCCAGTTATAATACATATCATATTAAATACACTTGCTTCTTTAAAACTAACCACAAAAATATACAGGAATAGAAAAAAAAAAGAGTATAAATATAGAATAAAAATTTAGATTAATAAAATAGCATAAATTAGATCAAATATATTAAAATTTACTATATGAAACAGTCAGTCATGTGTAGGGATAAATTAATTAATGCACTATCTGATGTCTGTAATATCAAATCTGCTGAGACAAAATAGATGAAAGCCCTATGGGCTTGTATGAGTAATGAAATTCAATATAGTAGAACTGAATTTTGTAATAAAATTAAATAAAACATTAAAGCATTCGTATAATATTCGTCTACTTATTGCTTTTTACAGCTTAATTTCGAAATATATTTTATACAGTTGAAAAAATAATTTTTAAAACTACAAATTAGATGTTTAATTTATTTATATTATGTAATAACCGATTAATAAATGATTATGTTACAGTCATTTGCAAAAGTTTAAGACCAGTAGCAGATTTTCAGTTTTTTAACACATTGCATCATTAACGCAGATTATTGGGTCATCTCATGCGCTGATTGCATCAGACGCATTCTACTGCTATAAATAAATGTGCCTGGCTCGTTTATTGCCTGGTTATTTATTGGATTTTGTCGTAGACAGTGCTTTTGTGTAATTATTGTAATGGGTAAAAAACCTTCACATGCTGTTATAAAAAGGTAAAAATATTGACCCTGCATAAAATTGGATTTTTGGAACGTCAAATAAGATCAAGGGTAAATGTGAACAAGACAGCTGTTCATCAGACTATTAGTAAATTTAAAATTTCGGGAAAATTTGTGGACCTTAAAAGTCGTTTCTTTTTCATTCTTGAAGTAAGTCGAGGTTTCCTTGCAGGTTTATAGGATGATAAACCAAAATTTTTCGCTAAACGTTTTAAAATAGTACTCAAACTGACATTGGTGCCTTTTGCAGCCAGAGAATGTCTAATCACATTTTAGGGGGTTATTGCATCTTGTGTAACTATCCTTCTTATCTCATGATCACCACGTGCACTCGTTTTTTTAGAGTGACCGCTTCATCTTTAGAAACGAATGAGATTATGAAATATTTTAGACTAGCAGGCTACGCCCGCTTCGCTGGTCACTATTTTTAAATGAATCACAATAATTAATGAATTCTCAAAATTGCATTAATTTTTATCATGTGATAAAAAAAGAAAAAAAAAAATCTGATCAGGAAAAATGTCGCAACGGGTCCCCACTGCCTTCGGCAGCGTAGACCCGTGCACTGCGCGCACGTATTCCTTCACCATCCTTATGACTTCTCAAAATTCCATGTTATTACTCATAAACTTTCATTCTCAAGAAAAGGAATTAAAAAATATATCATTTAGCATCGGGTAAAAACTCACACCGGGAAGCCACTGCCTTCGGCAGTGTAGACCCATGCGCGCTGCGCGCGCACGTTTGAGGATATACGTGCGCTGTACACGCATATTCCTTCTCAACTCAAACTTTTATTAAGAAAATAAAATTAAAAAAAAATCTTTTATCATCGGGTAAAAACTCGCACCGGGTCCCAAACCCATGCGCGCTGCGCGCCTATTCCTTCCCCACCGTTCCAGCCCCTCCTAATTAACTTGCATATACCAATTTTGAACGGTCTTACTCAATTAGCTGAGATGCAAAAGGAAGCCTGATCAGGACACTTTAAATTGTAAATCAGGTGAAATCTCGAATTCCATTTTCGATAATGTAAAAGAACTTTAAAATATCTTTCGAATGATGTATTAGAAATAATTTAATCATAATTAGAATATGAAATATTGAAATTTAAAAATATTACAGCGCCATCTGGCGGTAGAAATTTCTGTAATCTATTGTTCCATTCCAGATCAACAAAGCTTTCAAATGATGTATTACTCATGAAATTATTTTAATTAGTAGATGAGATACAAAAGAAAACCTAATCAGGACACCTCAAAACGTGTAAATCGGGTGAAATCTCGGACAGACAGACAGACAGACAGACAGACAGATAGACAGACAGACAGACAGACAGACAAACCTTTCCATCTATTATTATAGATTAATTCTCACTACTTTTTAATTTCCAAACGTACATTTAATTTCCAAAAGTACTGTAATCTTGAGAAAAAAAAATATATTATGAGATTTTGGTATATAAATACGTTTTGAGGTTGTAATAATGTGAGGCTTCACTCAGTTAATTTAAGCGTATTACCTGAAGCTGTCCATGAAGTGTTAAAACTAGATTGGAAATGTTAAGGTTATCAGACGAGTGTAATTTTATATGGCGGCGGTCTCGGAGGAAGTGTAAGGTTCTCCATGGAAGAGTTGAGTTAAAATAAGATAAGCTTGCCATTCGATTTTGTTAAGCTTGGTGGAAATGTGAGAAGTGTTAAAAGAAATTGTGAATTGTTTGTTGGTCAATTGGATGTAGATACTTCTAGATTAGATGTATTAAGGTAAAAGAAGTGAAGCGTTTATCCAATTAATACTCTTAAAACAAACTTCCAAAAATATAGAAGAGTGCTTTTTGGATAGTATGTCTTGGATTGTGCTTTTGGATTGTGAATTTTGAATACATTTTTAAGGTCTTTGGAGTTTAGCCAATTCTTAAGGGAAAATAGTGTATAATACTCACGATCCAGGTTAAAAATTGGAACTATTAGATGTATTTTACCTGGCGGTGGTCTCAGAGAAAGTGTAAGGTTGTCCATGGAAGAGTGTAGTTTAGATTTTAGTTTTTAGTTTGAGTTAGTTTAAGAGAAACTTTTCAGTCGATTTTGTTTAGCTTGGTGTTTGTTTCCAGTGGAAATGTGAGTAGTGTTAAAAGAAATTGCGAATTTTTACTTCCATTACCCAACTACCGCAGGTAAAGGAAGTATTGTATTTGGTCCAAAAATTCGATGTCGATTTTTCCTCCGAATTAAACGTTTTAAGGTCTCCTGAGCCCAAAAAAGTAGTTTTTGACAATTGGCCAGTGTGTGTGTGTGTGTGTGTGTGTGGATTCTTCTGACTATCATATCTCCGAAACTAATAAAGATAGAACTACGAAACTTCAGAATTGAGACAGAACTGGTGCACAGATGGATTTTTCAAATTTTGGAGAAAGTTGGAAAACCGGAGGTCAGATCGTATGTCCGTATCTCAAAAAAGGTTCTAAGGATTATTTTCAAAGTTTCTATATAAACACTCTATTAGATCCAATGTAACATTTAAAATGAGATAAAGAATACAAAAATTTAAAACTTTAAAAATACATTTAAATTAAAAACATTAAAATACACGACAGACGTTTCCGCTATAACACTAACCCTCCTCAGTGTCAAATATACAAGGACAACATTTTCCAAAATGTTGTGCTTGTATGTTTGACGCAATGCGGTACTTTGCTTGTATGGTAAATGTTGTGCTTGTATGTTTTACACTGTACGGTACTTTGCTTGTACGGTAAATGTTGTTCTTGCATGTTTGACACAGAGGAGGGCTAGTGTTCTAGCCGAAACGTCTGTCGTGTATTTTAATGTTTTTAATTAAAATGTATTTTTAAAGTTTTAAAGTTTTGTATTTTTTATCTCATTTTAAAAAGTTACATTGATTTTAATATATTAATGAGACGTATAAATTATGTTTAATTTTATTAAACTCTATTTGATGTCTTTTCGAATGATATAGTTGGTTAGTTCAGGAAAATTGATATACGCCTTGTGTAAATAGCTTAATTTCAGGTCTTGCAAGTGCGTTTCTTTAAAAACGGCTGTGTGGATTTTTTTCGAACTTGTCATATTAACTCCCTTTTAAATATCCTTTTGTATGTATATTATTGTTTTTTGGTCAATAATTGAGTATATAGAGTTCTAGTGAAAGTTGGTACCTAATAAAGAGCTCTAACGAAATTCTTTAAAATTGTTAAATAAATCAATTTTTAATATCCTTTCTCATATATTACTTAGTTATTACAGGAAAAATAACAGTCATCCTGATTAGGTAGGTCAGTTTTAGATTTTAAAAATTGATGTTTCAAAGACTAAATCTTTTTTTTTAATTCGCTATGTGAATTAAGCTGGTATATGTATATATATATATATATATATATATATATATATATACATATATATATATATATCAGCTTCTTTTTATAAGAAATTTGTTAGATATTTACTTCGGTAGGTCAGTTTTATGTTTTATGAATACATTATTTCGAAAAAGTGCATATTATGCGCATAATAGTGGGTAATGGAAGTCGTGTGGTTGTTTCCCACCAGATGTTTAATTGGTCAATTGGATGTCGATATTTCTAGATTAGATGTATTAAGGTAAAAAAAAAAAAAAAAAAAAAAAAAAAAAAAAAATCGAAGCGCTTATCCAGTTACTACTTTCAAAAGAAGCTTCCGAAAATACAGAAGGGTGTTTTTTTTTTTTATAGTATGTCTTGGATTGTGCTTTTGGATTGGGAATTTTTAATACGCTTTTAAGGTCTTTTGAGTTTAGCGAATTCTGAAGGGAAAATGGTGTATAATACTCACGAGTTGGATTAAAAATAGGAATTATTTGATGTCTACAACTACGGTGAGTGAATAATCTCATACATTCTTTAAATTTAAGATGTATTATAAATATAATTAAGCGAAAGTTAATATTTAATGTGAAAGTCATCCTTTCCCTTCAATTGTAGCTTTAATAAATAAAATTAGTTAACCCCTCATTATTTTTCACAAGACTGTATTGAAAAAGAAAAAAGAAAAAAAAAAAAAAAAAAGAGAAAAAGAAAAAGAAAAAAGAAAATGAAACATGTGACTAACAATGCTTGGAATAAATTTTTTTTTTTGCATAACTGTATAAATAGTTGAAAAAATAATATAGCTCTTTAAAAGCAACGATTTGTCATTAAATCAACTCATAATGTTAAGAGATAAACGTTAAACAATATATATATATATATATATATATATATATATATATATGAGATATAATTAAAAATTCCCTTAAAACCAAAACTTCATTTCTGAAACTTAAATGATTCTGCCTCCCACTAATCCACTCATACCGTCCTAATTAATTCTCTATTAATTTATTTTCTAAATATTTCAGTAATTCCGAATTCATTAACGTGTTCTCAATTCTTAAACTTATTTTATTTTATTTTCCGATGAAAGAAAACCGTTATTTATTATATTTTGAAATTCAAACGTAATTTTAATCTAGAATCATTTGTCTCCTCCTCCCGTGCATCGTACGACTTCCCCTAAGGCAATCGTATTTGTCGTGATCACGTGACCTCAGATAGTTCGAGACGAAAAGAGAATTTTCAGTTTAGTTCTGACATTCACTTTCAGAAAAGGGTCAGATGTATCTAGCAACGGCAACATGACTTAGGACAGCTCAGTTTTGTTTTTGAAAGGATCATCTTCTCAATATGCGATGTAAATCCCTGAATTTATTAAAGAAATATGATTCAACAATTGCATTAAATTAGTCGAGTCATTTCTGATACTTGTTGTCTGTTTTAATACATATATACAAGTAAATTTGGGTTATTTCATTTGATTTGTTGTATTAAAAATTTTATAGTTTGAAAAGCGTACCTGTACTGCTTGGCAAAATTCGTTTTCAAAATTTAAAATGGGGCATTTTTTATTTATCAAGGATTTAGTGACGGAGGGTCCTTCAAATTCTCAGCATACTATTTAAAGTTTATAAATATCTAGAAAAGTTAGGTTTTCTTTATATGTTTCCTACAACGCACTTTCTGTCAGATCCTCCCAATTTTTGGCTTTTTTTTTTTTTTAGTTTATCTGGGATAGTCAGTTTACATATAATTAAAAAAAAAAAAAAAAAAAGTTGAAATTTAGCCTAAAGTTTCTTTTTCCTGCAATATTTTTAAAAATTTTTGAACAAAACAGAATGATGTCAATATTTCTGAAAATTGAAAATAAAAGCATGCTAACAAATGTTGTAATATAAAAGTAATGTTATTTGAAACAAATATCAGATTATATAAACAAATTTATGTCATCAAAAATTCTTTTGAAGTCAATAATTTTAATCATGTTTAAAACATTATTTAGTTAGAGACAAAAAGCGAACTACCTGTAATCAATTTGGTATTAAGGAATTGACTCTATCACTTTTTCTCTTCAAAATTTCATGAAAAAGTTAGTTTCGCTTCTGAAATATAGAATGAACGGTGGGTAGCTAATTGAATTTAGAAACTCTTTTTAAATATTGACACATATAGCCTGTTTAAACTATTATATCAAATCAGAGTATATTATTTATATTAGCGTTTTAAATTTTATTAAATATGTTTCGAAGATACTTAGTTTTGAAAAATGTCTAAAACTTAGACCGAAGAAATGGTTACTTAATTTAAATATATTTTTTATTTTAGTTTTATTTATTTTAATATTAAATCTTCTTAACGATTTAAGATAAAACAATATTTTATGCTCATACTATGCACATATAATTTTTTTTTTATATAAGTTTAATTTTAAATATTAAGTTATTAAAATACTCTATGCAGTAAAAATAGAAATATCAATTATTTCATACTTTTAATACGCCGATATTTTGATTTTACTATTGATTTCTTTATGTTTATTTCAAGAAATAGTTAAAAATAATAATAATAAAATCTAAATCATATGTTAAATGCTTGAAATATTTAACTTTTATTAAAAACTATTACTTTTATTAAAAGGGTAAGATAAGTAATACGAAATAGCAATCTTATATCCAGTGGGCTTTTCCATGTTACACATAGATATTTTATTCGTCTGCATAAAGAATGCAAGCCCTTTTCTTACTTATAACATTTTTTTTTCTTTTTTAAGACTATTGCCACCCGAATGTAATGTTTTACAAATGAATGTTTCAAAAATAATTTATTTGCAAACGATAACTGATCAAATTTTCTGAACTTATTAAAAAAAAAAAAAAAAAAAAAAGGAATTAAAAAAAGAAACATATTATTATAAAAAATAATTCATTTAAATAGTTACCGGCGAAGTGGTTAAAGACAATTAATAAGAAATAAATATGTATTTACAATATTTTTAATAATAATTGATACTATATGATATGGCTTCATACAGCATACGAAGAAAGAAAAGAATTTAAAAATATTTGTGCACATACTATTCATAAGAACACATTTAAATCATAAAAAAAAAAAAAAAAAAAAAAAAAAACGTAATTGGTTGATATATTAAAAAAAAAAAAAAAAAGACTTTATTTCATTTGTAAACAAAATTATTATTTTAAACTATATTCTCAATTTTTCGTGACATTTAAAGTAAAGGGAGGAACTTCGGCAATCATGAAAATTTTCCATCTCGATTTGTTAGCTTTTTACATGGCTAATCCAAGTCACAAAATATGTATGCTTTTCATATATAGGTTAGAAATATATTCAGTTTGTTTGTTTGTTATATATTTAAATTGTTACTATATGTAAGTATTATCTCAAGAAATAACAATCATAAAAAATTCACATTTTATAATATTATTTGTGATAATAAAAAACTACGCTATCGAAGTTCAACATTCTACATCGAACACTTTCTAGGGTATACTGTAAGGAATTTGAGCGCTTATTTTGGTTAGTGATTGGCAAAAAGAGCTCCAGACACTGACTGTAAAAATAAATTTATAATTTTTACATTTATAGACATTTTTCTCTAGCAAGGAGAGGTATCGACATAGAAAATTCAGATTGAGACAAAATTGCGCAGAATTGTAATCTATGACGAAAGTAACCTCATATTATGGCAGTGGTGTGCATTAGCCAAATAATCTTGAAGAAAAAGCCTTAAAAATTTAGCAGTTTTTAAGTAAAGGTTATTTCAAACGGGAGACAACTGGCCATGGCCTGCTTTTTAGCGTGAGCGGCTACAATACTGACGTCCAGGGTTCTGCGCTAACGGCAGGAAACCATTTTTTTTTTTTATTATTATAATGTATTCATCTACACATTTTGATCTATTGTTATTTTATTTTATAAATAAATTCAAAATCTGAAAATTTATTATATAATACTTATTTGATTTATGCGATTAAAAAATATGTTCGTTCTTTAGTTATAATTTCTGTGCGAAATATTTATAAATTTCTACAGTTAAAAAAAAAAAAAAAAATGTTTTAAATATAAAATAATGTAAAAATATAAAGATAACCTTTTTTAGAAAAACCAAAAATTATATATCTAAACATTTTATTTCATTTTTACTTTATTCTATAGTTAAAACAAGACTAAAAGTTATTTTTAAGTTATAGAAAATCATAAATATTACACATACACTGAGAAAAAATTCTGTAACTGACATCTAGAATCTAAATTGTGGCTCTAGAAAAAATAGTTCCATGTCATCCTTATGAATTCTAGTCCCCTTCGAAAGCGAGTTCTAGAAGCCCCTATTAGAATTGTAGAGCGTTTGCGATATTCCCGAGGGCAAAGTTATTTAAAAATCTCTGCAAATAAATGAGACTACAAGAGACGGGTTTTTGAAACTATAATCTTGGTTTATTACCAAATTCTAGAAAAACAAGCGAGAATTTCTCGCAATATAAATGATTCAGTATATTTAGAATATTAAGAATATTGTTTCACCATCTAGAAATGTGTACACTAGAAATTCTTGATGCTTTCGTATATTCAGTTTATTGGCGTGCCTGATGCGCATAGCTCGGAAATCTATATTTCTAGTTAAGGGATTTAGAAAATGTCCACTTATTCATTCTAGACAAAAGGCGGTATATGTATTTTTTTTTCTCAGTGTAAAAAAATATAACTATGTAACTCATATATATATATATATATATATTAATTCATAAAAATTGAATAATTATTGTTTATTAAATTTCCATTTTAGGTTTAATTATTCAAAAGAATAAATTTTAGAATATTACACCCTTGCAAATGTTCAACTGCGCGCCGCTTAAATAACAAGCAAATAAATAAAACAATGAAATATAAATAAATAAAATAAATAAATACGTAAAACCCTGAATAAGAAATATATATATATATATACATATAAAAGCAGACAAAAAATTATAATAATTAAAAAAATAGATTGAAGAGTAAAATAGTTAGTAGGTGTACTTATAGCTTCAGTTTGAGCCTCCTGTTATTGTTTTAATATGCATATTTTATGCAACCACTTTTAACTTGTTAATATTAGACAGCAGATGAAATTTTCTTTTGTGCATAGAAAGATTAAAAAAAAAAAAGTAACTGTCAACAAAAAATGTTTCTTCATTAATATTTATAAACTAAATTTCAAGATGTCGTATATTTCGAACATTTGCTTGCCTGTAATAATTTAATAGGAGTGAGATCCTGTATTATATTATTTTTAAACAGCTACATTGATTGGAGAATTAATTATTTAATTTGTCTGAATAGTAATTATATATATAATTTAAACCATTATTTATCTGTGATATATTTAACTTTCTATACTTTTAAAAACGAATTTTAGCATTGTTTTAAAAATAACTAAAATAAATTAAAAATAAAATAATATTTTAGATACGTAATAATTAAAATAAAAGTCTTTACTTTTATTTATTTTATAGTTGAAACAAAGCTAAAATTTATTTTTTAAGTTATATAAAATTATAAATTAAAACAGATTAAAAAATACTTTAAAGCACGTTTTAAAATTTATTAAAATCGTTTCGAAAGCTTTTCGCCATAACATTATGGCATTATCAGGTAAGTATTTTTTTACACAAAAACAGAGGGTACAGCATCTTATATATCACACGATCTTGAAAACGGTTACAGTAAACAGACAACCTGAATAAAATATGATGAGTCAATGTGCTACTTGAACACGTAATCATTAGCTGAAATCAAATAATGAAGCAGAAGGACTACTTTCTATAGGCTCCAGTAGGAGGAACTTTGTCAGAAACGACGTCTTATATTGAACATGAAAAGTTACTTAGTTACATGAATTCAGGAAACAAGATTGTGTTCCAGTATGGTCACACCAAGGTTACGTGTCTCAAATGCTTGCAGAAGAAACTTACTCTTAAAACGTATACTTTAGATTTCAGATAACAACAGGCAGCATGCAGCTTGAAAAATGGTGGTTAACTGAAAAGATACAGCAATAAATTACGTTCGTTACTTCAATAAACTAATTCCAGGAGAAATTTTATTTTATTTTATTTTATTTATTGTTTTATCGTTTTAGGTTCAAGTTACCTTCCGAGGTCAATGTAACATGATTTTACGGTATCTGTCTTGTTCAACCATCAACCATTTTTATTAATTTTACGTTAACTTAATATAAAATTTATTTAACTTTTCAAAGTAAGTTTTATTATTTCAATTTCGAGTATCCATGACCTAAAAAATCTATATTATTAATCTTCATGTCATATACCTTCATGTAACCTGTTTGTAAACTGAAAAAAAAAAACAATTTTATTAAACTTAATAAAATCATTAAATTTTGATAGATAAAATTTGAGAGACAAGAGTTACAAACTAAAATAATAATCCTGATTTTTTTTTTTTTTTTATCATTTTGTGAAACAATAAAAAACATTACTATGTAAAACATTAAACAATAAGATATGAAAAAAAAAAATAAATAAATACACACGCACACATACAAAAAAGCTTTACATTAAAATAAAAGAACATTTATGGCTTATTCTAAAATATTTGTTACTAGAACGGGAATATAATAAAATGACGTAAAAAATTGTAATTATAGCATATGGTTTCTTAAAATTGTAACACATTCATATCACACTCCGTAATATTTAAAAAGTGTTAATTTTTGATATTTTTAAAGTATTACGGACTATGATATCAATATAGTACAGTATGTATAGTGGTATTGCACACAAAGTACAAGATGTTTTGTGAACGAAACTATATAAACAAAACACTTAAAAAAGATATTCGACATATTTTGCAGAGTTATTCCTTTCATTTTTCATATATTTGACATTTTAAGTAATTTTATTATATAAAACTTTTGAAGAAAATATTTGACTGAATCTTCAAAAGTATATAAATTTCTGGTAATCTTTTGTAAGCTTCCAAAATACCTGTAATCATAGAATAAAAGAGGGATTAGTTTACTGCATATTTGTTATACTCTTGAAAACTAGAAATAGAATGCATCGAAGAAAGAAAAATGGATATCTAAGTAATAAATATCTTTGTCAATACTCGTATTATTTTCTATTTTTAGCTTTCAAAATATTTTTTAGTATTTATCTTGCAATTTTAGCCGTTTTTTAACTAATAATAATACAATAAATGAAATCTATTTTTAAATGAAAAAAAAAGTAATACTATTCTTAAAAAGGTGCAAAAATTAGAATAATAATTATAATTTCCGAAATTTAAATTTTGTTTCTAATTTATGTATATAAGAAAATAAAAATTTTCGGAGACAAATATACAGTGCGTTGCATGAATATAAACGCACCTTAGCTTTAAGAATCAGAATGGTATAGAAGTGTAATAAAAAAAATATGAATGGATGACACTTGATGCAAACTGTATGTGTATGATTCAAGAAATGAAAATACGAGACAAAACGATGAAAGACCAATATTCTTTTTTAGAAAATAATTTCATTGAATTTATGACAAAAGTACATGTTGCATGAATTTAAACGCACATGTAAAAAATAGATAAATGAGTAACAAATACTGCATCTAATACTTTGTAAAGCTACCATGGGCTTCTAGAACAGGCAGTAAACGCCTTGGCATTGACTGATATAGTGGCATGAGGTAATCCAAGCTGATTGTCTTCCAAGCTAATTAAATGGCCGATTTTAGTTCATTTTTCGTGTTAAACTGCCTTCCGTTTACGTAAACACAGCGAACCAGAATACCCCATACGTTCTCTATTATGTTTAAATCGGGGCTTTTTGAGGGCCAATACAGAACTTTAATTTTATTGTCACGGAACCATTTTTTCCCGATATGTGCTGTATGTACAGATACACAATCTTGCTGAAAAATGTAATTTCTTCCAGCTTTCTTGATTGCTGGCCGGCGGAGGATCCTTGTGAGGATCTGGACATAATCTACAGAGTTCATAGTGTTCTCCACGAACTCTAATTTGAAAGTCCTTTAAAACCTATGGCTGCCCACACCCTGACAGACCCACCTCCAGATTGACGTTTTGAACAGTCCATTTCTTCGGTTCTCAAATCGTGCCAGTAGCTATGAAATCCATCCGGGCCATCGAGATTAAACTTTCTTTCATCTGAGAAGATTACTTTTTCCCAATTATTCGATCTAGAATCCATTTTCGTGCCCATTTCAACCGCATATCTTTGTGCTTTTGAGTGAGGGGTGGTTTCGCCTTCATTTTCTTAAATTTAATGAATGTTGCAACTTTGATAGTTCTCCATATGGTTGTCTGATGAACACCCAGCTTGTATTGAGCCTTTATCTTCACACAGGAAATATTCTTATTCTTGTCAGCGTTGCATATTCGATGTTTGGCGTAACTGGTGAGCTTTCCTGTTCGCTTCTTATACGCTATTTTCCCATAATTTGCTCCTTTCTTTATATAACTTTGCACAACCCTCTCACTTCTTCCTATTCGGCACCCAATTTCATGATTGCTAAAGCATTTACCACGCATGAAGTCGATTTTTATCCTCTCGTCTACTGTCAAAGTTTTCCCTCTTGCTATCCTAAACAAACTCCGTAAATTTTGCACTCAGGCATTAAAACTATTTTTAGAGAACTTTAGCAACACGGCTATCTATGTTTTAATTTAATTCCGTTGGTTCTGTTAAATTTTAAACGCAAAATACAGAGTGCGTTTAATTTCGCGCAACAAACGAAAAACAAGGAAAATAAGAAAATGCTTAGACACTCATTTGCATAAGCTTGTATGAGCCTAAGCATACGTGCCCAAAGCACCTTATTCAGTTGTTAGTCATATGCAATAACTGTGAGTCACTTTCCTTCCTTTAAAATTTTAAAAATTCTATTTCTGGTTATTGGAAAAGGTGCGTTTATATTCATGCAACGCACTGTATGTGCAAGTACATATTTTAAGATATACGGCATAGATCCAAATGTATTTTTGAAAATCCCTCTTATATTAAACTGGATAATAATGTATATTTTTTAACATCCAATATATATATATATATATAATCAAATATTAAGCATTGTTTGAGCTTTTAGAAATCGATCTGAGAAGTTGTAATCACCATACATATTTTCAATGCTTTCACCATTTTTTTTTTAGCGGGGATTAAATTTAAACGGTCATAAAACATAAATCAAAGGTTTTTATTTTATTAAAAATTATTTCTAATGGTAAATCCTGCTCCATTCAGCCATTTTTTTTTCAGAAAGCAAAAAAATTTGACATTTTTGATAGAAATAAAGAAATACAGATAATTAAGTATATTAAGACGTGGAGACCTGTTTTCTAGTTTTATTGTTATTTCTGATTTATTTGTTCGGATTTTGTCTTGTTTCACACACACATATATTTGCATAAGCTGATAAAGATGAGACTGCGTGCATTGAATTTTTGGCTTGAATAATTTTCGAATCAAATTGACATTTTTCATCTTGTTTATTAACTTTATTAAAATATTTGCTATTTTTACATTCCACTATCATTTCTCATAAATCATTCTTAATTAAAAATAAATTTACATGTATATATATATATATATATATATATTGTTGATAGACTTTTTAGAAAAGAAAATTAGGATTTAAACAATAAATCAAAGCCATTTTTTTATTGATATTATTGATAAACATAGTTAAAGCTTTAATTATTCTAAATTAAAAATGTCAAATTATATTATGCATGATAGAACATGGAAATATACTCTATTGCAATCTTTCAACTATTATTATGTAGAAATCAAATGTTATAAGACCAGCAGAAAATAATTTAAAACATTAATAATTATTCAAATTTAAAACCTCTAATCCCGGTACAATTTTGTTTGGAAAATATTTTAACATAATCCAACAATAATTTAAATTTTTAAATTTTAATCCCAGTACATTTTTTTTTCTGTATAAATATGAAAATGAATGTAATTAATTTTGCGATTTAATCGTAACGAAATAAAGTTGTTTAAATTCTAATATATTTCTCTGATGCAGGTAATTATAAGCTCTATGTTTTCAAAAAATATATCTTTGAACGCATAAAAATATATACTTTAGAAATAAATTAATATCATATCCATAACATATGAAAGATTTAAAATATAGACTCAGTCATATTCTTAAATTCCCATGGGATTTACCCTCATTACAGTTCTAATCCCAAATCGCTAGTTTTCTAAATTGGAATTTTAATTTTAAACGAAGTTCTAAAATATTAAATAGGATTTAATCTATCTTGAAAATAAAAAAGCTTATGCTCAATATTTCGGATTGATTACTTTTCAAGATACTTTATTTATTTATTTTTTTGTTTTAATGGAACATGATTATTTTAATTTGTTCTTAAGTATTTATACGGGGATACATGTTATACCTTTCTTAAAGAATCTATTAATGATAAATATTTAGATATTTGAAATAATATTTGAGTTGAATTTTATTTATATACGGTATTTTGTTTATGGTATAAATGTAAGACTTGCAAAATATGGAAAAATCTATTACGATACTAACGTAAGGTGTTATCTGATTGGTTAAAACGAAGATGCAAAGCATACATTCAGCAGCGAATGACCAGCAATGTGGTGGCGCAATTTTATTTTAGATTTTAGATTTTTCATTCATTAAAAAAAAAAAAAAAAAAAAAAAAAAAAGAGGGATTAACGTTATTTCTTTTTATTTTCTTATTCTTTTTATTTCTTTTTCTTTATGGATGCTGTATATTGAAGAGACACGCAGTATGTGGAAGATAGAGGCTCACAGTTTTATTATGTATGTGGCAGACAGATCCGGTTGTATCTGAAAATAATGTCATATATAAAAAGTCATATATATCTTTCATGTATAATGATCGTACACATTGCTTATAAATTTTATCACGTTATTATTAATATTATTTTAAAAATATGTTAAATTTAAAATATGTACAATGAAACAGTTTTTTTTTCTTTTGGTTCTTGTTGTTTTTATGGCTATCAGATCATTCCTTCTCTTGAAAGATTACAGAACTTTCCGAATATCCGCAATGAAATTTTCGCTGTGTATGGAAATGATAAGCAGGTTAAATTACACTGCTGCAAGTAGAAAAGAGAATTTTCATTTTAACCATGAGTCCTTACACACGGTTCATTAAGGCGTTCCACCACTCACGGGCGATATAGTGAAAAATATCACTTTGAAGCAAGATGAAGACTTTAACATATTAAACATACAAGCAATCCATGATAAGATCATCTTCAAGTGTGTCTTATGTATGTGCCAGACAGATCCGGTTATATCTGAAAATAATGTCATGTATAAAAGGTCATATATATTTTTCATGTATAATGGTCGTACACATTGCTTATAAATTTTATCATGAAATAAATTGTTATATTATTATCTCATAACAACAACAAAAAAAAAAAAAAAGTTAAATTTAAAATATGTACAGGGAGACAGCTCCTTTTTTTTTTTTTTTTTTTTCTTCTTGTCGTTTTTATGGCTATCAGATCATTCTTTCTCTTGAAATATTGCAGAACTTTCGGAAAATCCACAATGAAATTTTTTAATTTTGGCGGTATATGGAAATAATATGCAGGTTAAAGGACAGTGGTTGTAAGTTGAAAAAGGAATTTTCATTTTAACAATGAATCGCTTACACATGATTCAAGAATGTTTTCAATCACACACAGACGATGTAGCGAAAATATTACTTTCAAGAAAGACGAGGACTTTATCCTATTAAACATAAAAGCAATCCATGATAAGATCATCTTGAAGTAGACTGATCTTAGTCAGGGTAGAATGAGAAAAACAATTCACAATGAGTTGCAGATGTCAACAATGTCGGATCGCTGCTTTCACCGATTTCCTAATCCTTTTGAAAAGCAAACACGAAGCAGCCTCTCAAGGGATATATTGAATCTACTGAAACAAGATGAAAAATAAGTTATTTTCGCATTCATTATTTTTACATATTTAATATTTTCATGTGACAAATTATTTCCACTAATGTAATATTGTCATATTTATTACTCCATATGAATTACTGTGACACAGTTTCTTTCCAAATCATCTAATTATATTTTGAAAATAAAAATCTTTATTTCATATTTTAGACTTCTGAAATCATAGTGTAGTTTCTCAAAGAATCTTCAAAACAATTCAAACCAAAAAATCAACAGTAGCTGTGTTATCCTCAATGGTAGTTAAGACTTTGACTTGTTTATTGTTGAATTTGTGGCCATAATAGTGTTGAATTTAATCATTTCTTGTTTACTAATAACGCTTAAAAAAATTATTATTTCTGTTATTGTTTATACATGTCATTTTCATTTTCATCTATAATAATTTAAATCAAAAAAATTATTTTTTTGTATGGAAATTCAGAGCTGCTTTATGCGTCTATTTTTTTTTTTTGGTAAAATTTTCATTGTTTACAATATTATATATACATATATTATATATACATATATACATATAAAATTTAATCTTAATATTTTAGCATTTAATAGATACATTCCAATACCAACACAACAAAAATAAAACTGATTGTAACACAGGGCTAAAACTAGCACAGAAATGTTGCGTTACATGTAAATATCCAATAAGAGACAAAAGCCAATCTAAATTACTTACGCCCACTTGAGTAAAAAAGGGACATTAATAAAGGACCCCAGGAATAATAATTGAAATAAAAATGGATTAAAGATTGGAATAAAAAAATGCTTAAAATTAGAAGTATTATCTATTTAGGGAGCATGTACTTCATAAAATCTGTAACAGCTGCAACGATTTCGTAAAACAATATGGATAACAATAGCAAATATATATTGTTCATGCCCCGATATATATATATATATATATATATATATATACCCAAAGTGAATCATTAAATAGTATGTGCTAGGTAGCATCACTGTCATTACCCATTAACTACTAACTTTGTATTGTGATTCTATTATAAAGGTTCTGAGGTTGAGACTATAGACCGTCACCAAAGTTGGGACGGTTAAGGCACTTCGTCGCCAGTGACTCGGCGAAAGTTGAGGTCGAGTGAGTTTTATGTCGGCATGGTGCTGCAGTGAAATAATTAGGATCTCAGTGTTAGATGAATTAGAAGGGATTTTAAAAGGTTTTGAGTGAAATGAAATGAAAGGAAGTTGTTGAATGTAGTATAAAATGAAGGATAGTGAATTGCTAGGGGTAATGGATTGGTAGCTGATAAGTGTGGAGTAAAGAGTTATAGCGAGTTGGAGTTGTTGGTGATACTGAGCTGCACCGGATTATGGTGAGTGCGAAGTGATGGTAGAGAGGTGTAGTATTGTGGCGTAAATTAGGAAAAGAGTCTGCCGTGTATCGGGAATCCGGCCGACACACTAAAGTGAGAATAGTTAGTAGTAGCCGAGAGTAGTCGTCAAAAAGATCAGCATCGGTGAGATAAAATAACTTCTTATTTTATGTCTTGTTAAAGTTAGTTCCTGAAGTCATTTATTTAAATTAAGTTAGCTCAACGCTCTCCTTGATATTAAATGTTAAATAAACTTTGTTATTTATTTGTTAACTTTGTCTCGAGCTCTTTTTTTATTACTAGCTAATTAAGCAATTAAGTATTTAAGTTCATATTTAAGATCTAGTGGGATTTAAGATCTGCAATTGACAATATGGAGACAACTTATTCTCTACAAGGTCTCTTTCTCTAAATTTAAATTTTTCAGACTTACATTGATTGGCTTCTAAACCATTCAAATGTAAACATGGATTAAAAAGACAAATTTCTGTAAAAAAGCATATTTCCTCCTAAAAAAAAATATTACTTGATATATAAAAAAAAGTATCAATTAAAATAATGGAAGGAGAAAAATTTATATGTTATCCATAAAAATACTTGTTTGATTTTTTTGGTTTTTTTTATTCATTATTTCGTAAATAAATAAATAAATAAGTAAATAAAAATTAAATAGAAATTAAAAATAAATAAAATAAATAAATAAAAATGAAAATAAAATAAATGAAACAAGTAAATAAATAAATTTATTTTCTTTCAATTAAAAATTATATGGATAATGTTCTTTATCATTTATCTAAAGCAAAAAACATTTTATGTTCCTAAATCTGAAAAAACAAATTTATAGAATAATGCAGATTTAATAAACAGTCTGTTAGAGAGAGAGAGAAATATATATATAATATATATATATATATATGTATATATATATATATATATATTTGTTCAGCATTTATCATTTACTTTGTTGAATTATATGATTTAACTTTCTCTTACTTTAATACATTGAGTTTTCATTATCGAAAAAGAATAATACGCTATGTTTTTAAAAAACGCTTCACATATAAACATTTATAAATATATCCATGTTAAAACCTATGCTTGCACGCATTCTGTTTTATTTATTACACGCATTTGAATATAATAAACAATTTTCTTTCTTTAACCTTTTGTATTTCAGAAATATGAAAATTATTACCTCTATATTAAATAACCTCTTGATATATATATATATATAAATAAATATATATATATATATATATATATATATTAATTTACGTAATATTAATGTTTTAGGGTAAACAATATATTATATTAAACTTTATTAAATAGTTATAAGTAAAATAATCAGTTGTTAATATATTATTAAAATAATTTCGCGTTCAATGTTACATGACACATTCTCAATTTGAAGTTTTACAAATGGAACTTAAGTGCATTATACATTTCTTATTATGTAAATAATTACGTTTATGTTTTATTGGTTACCTAAAGAAAAAAAAAGGCTTTTATTAAAAGAATTAAATGTTATTAATTTATTTAACTGCATTTAACATATAACAGATACATAGAAGCAGAAACAAAAGCATAAAATTATTATGATGGAAAAGCATTTAATTTAATTTATATATATATTAATTTCTGAACCGGTATTCGAATTCAGTACCTGATACACTTAAGGTCCAATATTTGAGCCGATATTAATATTTTTTTCGAACGCACTGTATGTGTGTGGGAGTGTGTGTTTGAATACGTGTAGACATTTAAAAAAACACTAATATGTGCACACAATTTTTTTAATATCGTGTACACAGTCTAACAAACTAACAATATAATTTACTAACAAATTGACAGACTTACAAACTAACAGACACCCTAACGACAGACACCAAGTAAAATTATTTCTCTTTGGATTCCTCACACCTCAAAACGTATAAAATGTCAGAAATGGAGGTCGAAAATTTTCACGATTCTTTTCATTAGATTTCATTGTTTTAATTTCGATTTTCACCGTAAGTTTTCATTACTGAAATTATTACTTCGGCATATATTATCATTAAATATATATATATATATATATATATATATATATATATATATCTTCTTTTTTACATCTTTCACGATGTAAGAAAAAATATATTTCTGTTATAGAAGCAATATTAAAACTTTTCTTTGATGAAATAAAATATTATCAAATCAAGTGGTAGTACTGATTATATTAATGTGCAGATGATATACTAATTATTGATATTTTTTTCTAATAGAGCAAAAGGTTTACTTTACTCTTTTCTTTAATTTAATTTAAAACTACAAAGAATTTCTGTAGAAAATTTCGTTAAGTAAATTACTAATCATAAGTGTTTTTGGTAGATACTCAAGAAATTTTACAGTAAAAATATTTAGATTTTGTTGATGCTAGGGAGCAAAGTTTAATGTGTATTCTTTTTACAAAGCAAAAGAACATTCTTTCATCTTTACAAGTTTAACGTTATTTATCCTTCGATAGGTTTTACACCTTCGTTTTGAAGAAAATGTGAAGTTTTTCAAAACTTACACTAACTTAATTAAAAATATTTATTGTTAATTTCAATAATAATCTAAAAAGATATTACTCCACAGCGTTAGTTATAATTTTTTCAATAGAAAAATTTAAATTTTTATATAAGAAGAAAATTTTTTGTTTTCTCTATAAGATTTTAACACCGTCGAAAGATACCATAGCATTTAATTCTGTAATGTGTGTTCGCTATCTTTATACATTGTAAATATATGCATCTTTGAACATCTAGCATTAAATATTATGCTTTTTATAATAGCAAGGCAATACTCGCATTTTTGAGGTTTAATACTAATTCAAAGGAACAAGATTGCATAATCATGCTATTTTCGATGATTAAAAATAAAATAATAGCTTAAGTTATCTCTCTAATTGTACAACTAAATTATCATTTTTTTCTTCCATGGTATCAACCTAAAATAGATTTTTGTTTTAAATTACCAAGAACAAATTCTCTCAATATACACCGGGCGACCCATATAATTGAACACAGTTTGCAAAATGACTATTTTCGTGAAGGGGGATTTCATTGATTAAAAAAAAAAGTTACATTTTTTCGTCGATAGAGGGCGCTGCATAGGCTTATAACGAGAAATTTGGCAATCAGAGTCCTATAAATTGCACGTATTTGTAATTAACACAGCTTATTTTTTATTTCGTGATGTACTTGTGCATACATGAAGTATTTATTGCAATGCTGATTTGGTGGATAAATTATTGGTGATGATGATGTTTTTCGTCAGCTGAAAACTTTCAACTGAAGCTGCAGTTAGTAATGCTGTGACTCATTTGCAAACTGTAATTTGTGGTGATAGTGGATACATGGGATAGGATTTATATACTTGTGAACATTTGTATGTAGTTAAATATAGTTTTTCATGGAAATGTGTCATTTGCTCATGTACAGCGTTCTATCGATGAAAATTTTAACTATTATTTTCTTCTTTACTAAAAGAAAAAAAAAAAACCCTTCACGAGAATAACTTTTTCGCGAACCACGTTCAAGTCTATCATTTCTTTCTTTTGTTATGAATTTTTAAAATCGCTTCATATTTATGGGCCACCCGGTATATACATACATATTTATGAATTCAAAGAGAAACCATAAAATATCGTATATTTGCGTAATCCTGTATATTGCCTAAAAATATATAAATCATATTGAATGCACAAAATTTAGCATATACTTATTTTAGAAATAAAAATTTGCTTCCAGCATTTTTACTTATGTTCCATAATGTAAATAATTGCCTTGATCGGAAACAAACTCGAGTTCCTGTTGTTTGACTGGTGCTGCCATCTCTCACCAACTTCTGGAGCTAAAGTCGTACTTACTCTCCAGTGGCGCTCCTATGAAAAACGGAAGGTACACCCCTCTTGCCTTAAATCCGGATAGTTCCATTACCGGAGCTCGGAATTTCCGAGTGGCATACGACAACAACAACAACAACAATGAAAATAAATAACTGAAATGTAAAATAAAAATTAAGACTCTGCAAAAGTTTTCTGTTTCGATATTATAATTTGGATTTAAGATTACTATTTCTCAATACTTTTTCTATCGCTAACAAACAAAAGATCTACACAATCACGGTGCAGCGCAGATTTTTCTATGAAAATGCACGTTTTCCATCGAATAGTTTCTAAGACTTGGGGAAGTTGCATATTCCCCATCAAATGAATTCTGAGTAATATGAAAAGGGAAGGCAGTCCAATGATTTCACTTTACAATTGGCCATCAATTCGACGATTCGTCCCTCGGCCAATGCTTAGAAAGAAAGTTCCTTAAGAAAATTTCGAAGAAATGAAATCATTTTCAAAGATATAGTACTTCATTTAGAAGATTTTTCTGAAAGTAAGGTAATTCTATCATGTTATATAAATTATTTTGATTTTAATTATATCGAGACACTATATGTCATTTTCGACGTACTCACAATCAAATATTTAAATAACATGCATGAGAACTTGACACAAACATACACACATACACATACAAAAAAAAAAAAAAAAAAAAAAGGAAAGAAAGAAAGAGCGTTTTGTTATTCATTTCAGTGTTCTGTAACATTAAAGTAACCTACATATCAAATTTATTTTTAAAATACCCTGAAATTTGAAATTTCTAACTGCTTTTTTACTGCAGAAATCATATAAAATTATGATTTTCGAAAGGGTTTTCTTCAGCCCTCTCCAATTGCGCATGCTCTAGAGATACCAAACCTTCATAATAAGCGGTGGGGAGTGTTTGAACCTGCTGGGTCCAGAGTGTTTGAAATTGGCTCATTAGTTTGGAAGGAAATGTAAGACATATACCTACATACATGCATACAATCGCTTTTAATTATACGAGGTGGATCAAAAAGTAATGCCTCCTGTGTCATAAAAACTTTATTAATGAACATATAACAGCAGTCGTTATTCCAGATTATAGCGTAAGCTGTGCTCTATACAAAACTACCCTTCAACATAATCACAATTAATTTGCACACATTTGCAGCATCGGTTAACCCAGGCATAAAAACCAGTTTGGAAAAATTCAGGGTTTTGCCTCTTGATCTATGATTTTATCGCTGTTTTAACGTAATCTAAGTCATTGAATCTGATACCGCGTAAGTTGTATTTCATTGCTCCAAACAGATAAAAGTCAAAAGGTTCGAAATCAGGGCTGTAGAATGGTGAGGCACTACTGACCAGCCCATTTTTGCATGGAAAATGATGTGTATGAGCGTGAATTATCATGATGAAGCCAGATGGAATGAACTTCTTTTTAGTGGTCTCTTCTTTCTTATTGCCTCCTTAAGTTTCTAAAGTGTGGTTACATAGGTTTCGCTGGTGATTGTGGCACGAGGTTGCAAATAATAATTCCCCTGTATATACCAAAACACTGTTGCCATAACCTTCCGTGGTGACCTGGTACACTTGAATTTCTTGGGACGTGGTGAGGCACTGTGGTGCAATTCCTTAGATTGCACTTTACTCTCTGGGTCATACAGATGCACCCAGGTCTCATCCCAGTGACCAAGTTCTTGAAGAAGTTCAGTTGCTCTGCTTCAAATGCATCCAGGAGCTCTTGACAAACTTTCACTCGCCACCTTCGATTATCATCGGTCAGTTGCAAGGGAATCCGCTTAGGACAAACCTTGTGATATCCTAAAGCCCTGTTTTTTAAGAACACAAAACGCGAACGTCAACCTATTCGGCGTCTTTTCGCATGCGTCACAACGCGCTGTTCTGCTGTTTCAGCGCCAGCGCTGATACCAAGGAGACTCTGATTGGAGCGTCGCGGCGTTGAAAACGTTGACGTTTGCTTCTTGTGTTCTTAAAAACCAGGTCTTAAGTGAGCAATTATTCCTTGGGCAGAGCCATACAAAATGTTTAGTGCATTAGCACCATCCTGAACTGTAACGCGTCTCTCTTCTCGAATCAATTCATCAGCACGATCTCGATTTGTATCTGAGACTGAAGTTGTCGGCTGACCACTTCTCGGTTTATCTGCCATTTCTGTTTCTCCGCTTTTAAACTTCTTCATCCGACGCTGAGCATTGCTAATGTCCATAACAGCGTCCCCATAAACATTCTTTAAGCGATTCTGGATTTCTATAGTTGTAGAACCTTTTTTGCAAGAAATTCAATGACGGCTCTCTCTTTTAGCTTCAGATCCATGGTTCCAATCAGTTAACCTAAAAAAGAATAGACTGTATAAGTAGAGCAATGTTAGCTTTATAGCATAGCTCAACACCGCTCTTCGAGCGGTGAGCCGGGGCTGCTCCCCTGTTCAATACCATAAATAGGTAGTCCAGTAGCTGTGAAAGAAGTAAAATTTAGAGCTATGGAGGCATTACTTTTTTATCCACCCTCATATTAACATGTGCTACACGAAATATATATTAACCTGAAAATGAAATGCATCTATTCGTTTCAAAATTATTTTCTTAAAACAAAAATCGTTTGTTAATTAAAATAAATAAATAAATATTGTTTGTTGTTAAAAAACAAAAAAAAAAACTTAAAATAAAAATTGTTTTTTATTAAAAAAAAAAAATAAATAAATAAAAATTGTTTATTATTTAAAAAAATAATAATAATAAAAATTGTTTGTTAATTAAACAATAAAAAGTATTTATAAATATAGAAATATTTAAAATAATTATAAGAAGAAAAAACTTTTTTTATACCATGTTTTTAAGCTTTCTGTTAAATCTTAGCTATAGAACTACATTAGCACGTTATCAATGTGTATACAATTTTTAAAGTGATAATGACGTCAATTTTTGTGAGATGCATATTTTAACGTTTTACAATCTTTTAACGTTCACGTTTAATTAAATGTATTTGTTTTTATGTCGAAAGAAAATGAATTCGTAAATTTTTTTCGGCAACAATTAACTTATAGCTAATAGTTTAATGGCTATTTTTAAAGCTATTACGAGACTATTATTTTCATATTTTAATTAGTTAAAAGAAAAACAATCAAAAATTCGAAAATCGGGCTTTGAAGTATTGTGTTGTGATCGAGTTCCGAGCTATTCTGAAGTTTTCAATTGTCTAGCTACTAGAGAAGTTAGTTAAAAATGCATTGCAAGATTTGTAAAGGATAAACAAGAATAGGAGTTAATAAAAACAAGTTAAAATAGAAACGTCGACGAGAAAACATGCTTAAATATTTATGTATTTAATTAGCTAAAAGACTTATTTTAGTTTCTTTAATTGGATCCCATAAGTGAAACATATGTTTAATTTATAAAGTTCTTTCATATATATCTAGAAATAAACCATAGCTTAAATTCAGCATTTCATTATCGTTAAACAGTTAAATCCTATTTAATACTCAGATAACTTCTAGGAAATATAAATTTTGATTGCTCAGGCACTCATAAGGGATTCAAATTTTAATCCTAAATTGTGAGCTATTTAACTAGGATTATAGAAAAATTCTCCATTTCCAGATATCGTAATAAATATTTTCCATATTATGAGAACAATTATGATAATCAATTAAAAAGAAATAGTTGGAAAAATACAATATTATATATTTTTTGCTTATATTTCCTGATATATAGATTCTCAATATTAGAGTATCATAACTATTTTTCCAATTACATATTAATTAGTTATAATTAAATTACAAACTTTGAATTGTAACAATAAGATAAAAGTTATTTATTTATTTACTTTTTTTTTATTGGCAGTATTTTAATAAAATGTTTTAGAGCTTTTATTTAAAAAAGCATGGAAATACATAACAATGTTTCTTATTATATATATATATATATATATATATATATATATATATATATATGTATGTATGTATGTATATATATACATATATTTATCAAGAAATAAATTTTACTTGTACAGATACTTATTTCTTTAACTTACAATTTTCTTATTTTATGAAAATACTATCTTTCATTTTGACAGTAATAATTTAATTGTTTTATTAAATACATAGTTAACAACTTTTTTTTTTTAATATAAACACTACATATTTATTAGTATTTTTCAATAAAACTAACGGTAGATAATTTACATTACATAATCGCTAAAAATTTTTCTTTAAATTTAGTGATAATGTAAGTCCTGGAAAATCCGATTGACTTGACAACTACCTACATATATTCATACTACACAGGCCTGCAAAATCGTGCATTTCAGTTTTTTTTCTTGCACTGCGTTGGGTGTCTCCAATGTGTTTTGATACGCTGAATTTAGAAATGTTTTTCATTTCTTTCAATCCCGTAAGAAATTTTCACAAAGTAAGGATTAAGATCGGGAGAATTCACACAGAGACTATAACAAAACCGAAACTATTAATGCACAAAATACATTAAAATAGGGCATTATTTATACATTGTCTTTTAAATGTGTTTCATTACATCGAAACGCCCTTTAGAGCCCTTTAGCTTGTGCACCACGGCTAGGGGTCTTGCAGAGGAGGGGGATTCTCTATGCAGCATCCAACAATAACACTGCTCGGCATGAAAATTGCATCTGACACCATTTCAGCACATTCTTATGTAAAATGACCTCCTGAATCCGAATAAGACGTCCATTTTGCCCTATCACCCACCAATTTTTTAGGATTGGACCCCTATTTTTATCATTTTTCGGTGATTTTATTTCTATAAATTTGATTTTTAGGAGGAGGGAGGATTATTTTAACCGTTAAATATATTCTGAGGGGCTACAGAGTTGGAAAATTTTAAAACATAGACATTTGCGACAAGGGACAAATTTTTGGGTGGATTTGCCACTGAAATTATGCATTATATATCTTATATATATATATATATATATATATCTTTTAATCTGTTATTGATGTTTTTTTTTAAACTTTATATATATATATATATATTTGTTTTTAGGTGTTAAAGTAATTATTTTTCATTCTTCAAATCAAATTCATAGTCATAAAATTATCGAACAGGGAAAGAAATTGAGGGAGGGGTTGGTGTATCTAGAAATCGGTCGGTGACTGGGCAAAGTGGGAGTCATATTCGGATTTAGGAGGTCATTTTGCATAAGAATCAACAAAAATGATATTTCTCGATTTTTTTTTTTTTTTTTTTTTTTTTTTTTTGAGACCTCGATTTTTTTCCTCCTCTACGTTTCTTTCAGGTCTTCATGAAAGAGGTTCCCTTATTCTTCCTTCACATCACCCAGATTTTCCGAGAAATAACTTAAATGGGAGTAGAAAAATTAGTGTTTTAAGCTCAAACAATCACATTTTTTCGTCAAAACTATGAAAATTTCGAATAGTTTTTCATTAATCAGCATCCAAAAATACACCTAGAAAAAAAATTGTATCATCGACTTGTATTATTAACAATATTATTATTCATAATATAGCATTCAGTCTAAGTAAATATTATAATATATTACGTAGCACTTTATCAACTGTAAGAATATTTTTTTCGAAGAGTGGTTTTAAAAGAGATTTAATAGACGTTAGTAGGCCACTTACCACCATTCAGCAGTTTGGAACAATTTAAAGTATCACAATTTAAAAGCTGCCGGATAAAGATCTCACGCAACAAAAGGGCAGTAAAAACGCAAAAACGTTTATAGGTGGAATCACCGAGACAGAGTATGAATATGAATTACAGAGATCGCCTACAAAAAAGTTTCCCTTATTTTTTTTAAAATAAGTTCATTGATAAGTTAATATAATTTTCGACCTCTATAAAAAGTGAGGAAGAATAGGTGGTATAAAACAGAAGATAAACTACAAAAGTTTTTTAAATATTTTGCAATAAATGCTTGTAATATTATACCGGTGTAGATTTACATGATGTTCCCTACTAGTAGCTGACACCAAAATGTTTACAAAGATTGTGAATTTGCAATGGGAGATCGTAGTAGTCCGAATGGATTTTACATCGCACAAGTGCTACACTATATGCAACTGGTGACAGTCTGTGACTCGCCCATAAAGATGGTCCAGAGTCATGCCATCAAATTTTGATCGTCTCCAAAGGAAATTTAAATTAGATGTATAGCAATTTTGGAAATTCTCTACTGCAGCAAGAAATTATACATTAGATTGTTATGGTGTCTGTATAAAATTTAATAAATCAGAAAGTAAGAAAGACTAGGAATAGTATAAAGGAAAATTAGAAAATTTTCAAAAATATCTAACATAATAAATTGTACGTATGGTAAATATATAAGGGTACTGAGGTTTAAAATGGTTAATACCAGTTAAAATTACCACGTATGCAAAATATCTGTAAAGTTCTAAATGTAATGATATACATTCATTTAGTATAAATTACAAAGTCACTTGTTCTCAGAGTAAAGTTATTTAAACTAGGAAAATAGAAAATAAAATGTTTTCATAATAATCATATTTTTATTTCTATTTTAAATGGGCTATATTTATAACAAGAGAAATCGTACGCAATTTCAGATCATCACAAAATCGGAATTTCTTCAACCGGCAATAAATTGTTTCTGAAAGCAAACAGTTTTGATAATTTTGACAAAAATAAAGAAATATAGATCATCAAATATATTAGGAAGTGGAAGCCTCTATTCCAGTCTTACCGTTATTTCTGTTTTATTTTTATTAATTTTGTATTTTTTTCACACGAACATTCATTTATATATGCTGACAAAGATGAGATTGCTTTCTATTGAATTTTTCAATTGAATAATTTTGGAATCAAATTAAAATTTTATATCTTCTTAACTGTAATAATTTTGTTAAATTATTTGTTGATTTTACATTACATTGTCATTTCTAAAAAAATGTGCTTAATTTAAAAAAAATAGTTTATATTTTAATGCATATCTATATATTGCTAATATTTTATTATTATTATTATTATTATTATTATTAAGTTAATTAGGCTTTTCTCAATAAACCAAAGCCAATTTTTTATTGCTGCTATTGATACATATAGATAAATCTTTCATTATCCTAAATTAAAAAGCCAATTTCGATCATGCATTATAGAGCAAGGAAATATAAACCATAACAATTTTAAATATTATGATGTAGAAACCAAACTTTGTAGGATCAGCAGAAAATGTTTTAAGATTATCCAACAATTATTTAAATTTTAATCTCGGTACAATTTTTTCTGTGAAGTTTGGAAATAAATGTAATTAATTGTACAATCGCAATTCGTAACGAGATAAAGTTGTTTAAATTCTAATATATAGCATATTTCTCTGATGCGGACAATTATAAGCGATATGTTTTCGAAAAAAATATATCTTTGAATGTATCCAGTGTGCTTTAGAAATAAATTAATATCGTATCCATAACATATGAAAGAATTAAAATATAGACTCAATCAAATTCTTCAATTCGCATGGGATTTACTCTCATTATGTTCTTAATCCCAAATCGCTAGTTTTCGAAATTGGAATTTTAATTTTAAACGAAGTTCTAAAATATTAAATAGGATCTAATGTGTCTAGAAAAATAAAACTCTTATAATTAATATTTCGCATGATTACTTTTCAAGATATTTTATTTTATTTTTAAATGGAACATGATCATTTATGTGTTCTTAAGTATTTTCACGGGGATACCATGAATGTTTTTTCTTTCTTAAAAATCTATTAATGGTAAATATTTGGATATTTGGAATACTGTTTATAATTGAATTTTATTTATTTATTTATTTAGAATATAAACGCAAGACTTGTGAAATACGGCGAAATTTATTATTTATCTTAAAAAAAAAAAGAATATATATATATATATATATATATACATAATTTTTCATTCATTAAAAATATAATTAAAAATATAATTAACTTTATTTCTTTTTATTTATTTATTTATTTTTGTAGATACATTTTTTAACTACGGAATAGTTGTAATATATGGTAACATGGTATTTAATTCAGTCAAAATTTAGTAAATAACTGATTTTTTACGCAAGAAAAATTTAATTTAATCCTAAGAAATTTTACATTAGCAGCGAAAAAAATTGTTTTGTAAGTTTGAAATCATAATTCAAATCTCTTTTATTAATAATGAAACTAAAATTTTCTAACGATATTATTTAAAAGATTTTTCTCATACCTTATTAGGTACGAAGATATTATCACGCAGATATTATTTGCGGGAAAGTCCAGTTTATATATATATATTGCGCATACACGGTAAGTGTCATAAATTGCAGCTATTAATGTTGACGTGTTTACTTTATGGAAGCTGTATATTGAAGTAACAAGCAGTATGTAGAAAATAGAGGCTCACAGTTTTATTATGTATGTGACAGACAGATCAGTTATATCTGAAAATAATATCATTTATACTAGTCATACATAAAAGGTCATATATATTTCTCATGTATAAAGGTTATATACGTTGCTTATAAATTTTATCATGAAATACATCGTTATATTTTTAATCTCATTAAAAAAAGAAGAAAAAAACTGCTAAATTTAAAATATGTACAATGAAAACAGCATTATTATTATTATTATTTGCTATCAGACAGTTACATTCCTTCTTTTGAAGGCTTAAAGTGCATTCGAAAAATACACAATAATATTAACACTGTATATGGAAGTGATACGCACTGGTGTAAGTTGAAAAAGTAATTTTCATTTTAACTATAGATCTCTTATACACGATTCAAGAAGGTTTTTCATCACTCACAGACGATGTAGCGAAAATATCACTTTGAAGAAAGATGACTATTAAACATAAAAGCAATCATAATAAGATCATCTTGAAGTAGGTAGTATGTCAGGGTAGAATGTGAAAAACTATTCAGAATGAGTTGCAGCTGTCAACAATTTCGGGTCGATGCTTTCAACGATTTCCTAATCCTTTTGAAAAGCAAACACGATGCAGCCTCTCAAGGGATATATTGAATCTACTGAAACAAGATGAAAAAGAAATTGTTTTCATATTAATTATTTTTACATATTTACCATTTTCTCTTTAATTATTTACACATGTGTAATAATGTCATATTTATTACTGCATATGAATTATTGTGACACATTTTCTTTCGAAATCATCTAATTATATTTTGAAAAAAATAAAAATAAAAAAAAAAAATAAATCTATAATTCATAATTTATACATTTGAAATCATAATATTCTAAAAGAATTTTTATTACCGTACATATTTGAAATTCCATGTGCAAAGCATAGACAAGCATTTTTAAATTTGTTCAAAAGCCAATTAGTGCAGTTGCATACACACACACACACACACACACACACACATATATATATATATATATATATATATATATTTAAACTATGATAAATGAAAATGAAAGTGGGATGTATAAACAACAACAGAAACAATAATCTATTTTAAACAGTATTAATAGACAAGAAAAGATTAAATTGAAAACTATTCAAGCCAAAAATTCAACAATAGCAGTGTTATCTTCAACAGCACTAGCTACTGTTATCAAACTCTCTTTCTCTAAATTTCAAATTTTCATACTTATATTGACTGGCTTCTATACCATTCAAAAGTGAAAATGGATGAAAAGACAAATTTCCTTAAGAAGAAAAGCATATTTTGTTCCGATAAAAAATATAACTTGATCTTTTCAGTAAAAAAAAAAAATGAGTTAAAAGAATGGAAGAATTTTTTTTTAAATATTATGCATAAAAATACTTGCACGATGTTCGTATTTTTTTAATAAAGTTTTGTAAATAAAGAATTAAAGAAATAAATAATATTGTATTTCAGTTAAGATTTATATGGATAATGTTCTTTATCTTTTATCTAAAGCAAAATATATTTTACGTTTCTAAAACTGAAAAAACAAATTGAGAGAACAATGGAGATTTAGAAAATAATATGCTAGATAGAGAAAAATTTGCTTCTTCAACATTCAGTCTATTGAATTATATGATTTAATTTTCGCTTATTTTAATACATTGGATTTTCGTTAACCTGAAAGAATAGTACGTCCTATTTATTGAAAAATGCTTTAAATATAAACATATATAAATGTATTCATATTAAAACCTATTCTTGTATGCATTCTTTTTTTATTTATTACATGCATTTGAATATGAACAATTTTATTACATTTAACGTTTTGTTTTTCCTAAATATGAAGATTACATCTATATTAAATATATTTCTTATTTATTTTTTTTCCAATTTTCATAATATTAATATTTTAGAGCAAACATTATAAATTATTAAACTTTATTAAATAATAATAAATAAATTAATCATTATTCACAAAAAAAATTTCGTAACTAGAATATTTACTATATATCTAGAAATGTTATATGACACACTCTCAAATTAAGGTTTTATATACGAAACTTAGTTTATTGTACTTTAAAAAAAGAAAAAATCATGTAAATAATAACGTTTATGTTTCATTGGTTATTTAAAAAAAAAAGTCTTTTATTAAAGAAATTAAATTTTATTAATAAATTTTTTTAACAGCATATAACATATAAAAGGTCCATAGAAACAGCAGTATAAAAGAGTTATAATGGAAAAGTATGTTGTTTTATTATTATTTTTTTTTTTTTTCCAAAACCAGTATTCGAATCTAGAATCTGCTATACATAAGATAAATAATTGAGTCGATATTAAGATTTTTTCGAACGCACTGTATGTGTGTAAGTGTGTGTTTAAATTCTTGTAGACATTTGAAAAAACATATTACGTACACAGTGTGTTTGAAATATCGTGCACGCACACTAACAAACTAACAATCTAACTCACTAACAATTTAACAATCTAATAATCTAACAGACACCCTAGAGTCAGACACCATGTAAAAATTTTTAATTATGAATTCCTCACACTCCAAAATGTATAAAAAGTGAGAAATCGACGTCCAAAATTTTACGAATATTAAAATTCTTCATATCTATAGTATGATGAAAATTAAAAGTAATATTGAGAGGATGTGTTAATAAATATTTTGAATGTACTTCAGTATGATATCATATATATACATGCATTTAACCTTATATATAAATTTTATCATTTTGTTTTAATAAAACATAAATCATCTTCATTTTTCATGATAAATATTCTAAAACCAATGAGCCGCATAAATAAAAGCTATTAACATACAAATTTACTAGTAATATGTAACTCGTCTGTTCAGTACATTTCTATCAAAATAGGACAAATTTATTTTGAAATTCTCAGATGCATTAAGAACTATTTAAAATTCTCGACCATTCACTATATTTATACGTTTTCATTTAAATTTTCACGATAAGTTTTTATTATTTCAATTACTACTTCAGCATATATTATCACAAAATATATCTTCTTATTTACATCTTTCACGATGGTAAAGAAAAAAATATATTTCTTATATATAAGCAACATTAAAAAATTTCTTTGATTAAATAAAGTATTATCCAGAGGCTGTACTTTTTATACTAATGTGTAGATGATATACTAACTATTGATATATATACATTTTTTTTTTCTTTAGAGAACAAAAGGTTTACTTTGCGCCTTACTTTCCTTTAATTTAAAACTACAAAGAATTTCTGCAGAAAATTTCGTTAATTAAATTATGATTCATAAGTGTAGATACGTGAGAAATTTTACAGTAAAAATAATTAGATTTCGTTGATGCTAGGGAGCAAAGTTTAATGCAGTTTCTTTTCACACAGTGAAAATTTTAAAGCAAAAGAATTTTTTTCGATCTTTCCAAGTTTTAACGTTATTTATCTTTCGATTTGTTTTACACCTTCCTTTGGAAGAAAAGTGTAATGCATTTCAAAACTTGCACTAACTTAATTTAAAATATGTATTGTTAATTTGAATAGTAATCTAAAAAAATATTCTTTCCCCCGTTATTCATAAATTTTTCAATAGACTAATTTTTATATTTATTCAAGAAGAAAATATTTTGTTCTCTATGTAAGACTTTAACACCGTCAAAAGATACCATGCAATTTAATTCTGTAATGAATATATGCCCTATCTTTATACATTGTAAATATATGCATCTTTGAACATCTAGCATTAAATATTATGCCTTTTATAATAGCAAGGCAATACTTTAATTTTTGAGGTTTAATAATAATTTAATAAAATTATCATGGTAACTTTTTCTTAAGATATGCTTCTAAAAGGAAATAGATTTGATTTTTTGATTAAAATAAAGAAGTATAGGTCAATAAATATATTAAAATGAGGAAACTTCTGTTCCCATTTTTTTGTTGTTTAATTTTTTTGTATTTGACCGTGATTCCCATAGTTTTCAGTTCTCATATATATATATATATATATATATATATATATATATATATAAATTTATGAATATCTATCTATATATGCATTTATATATATATAGATATGTATATACATATACATATATTGTATGCCGATAATGATTAAATAAACATTTTTCATCATGTTTATTAACATTGTTAAAAATATTTGTTTAAGCATTAAATTAAGTATATATATATATATATATATATATATATATATATATATATATATATATATATATATTGTTGATAAGTTGTTAATTTTAAAGAAATAAGCTTTTAGCATTAAACGAAAAGCCAATTAATTAAATGTTATAATTCATAAATACAGATAATGTTACAATAATTCTAAATTAAAAATGTGAAAATTGCATTCTGCATTATAAAGCAGGGAAAAATGAACCATAACAGTTTTCAGTTATTATAACGTAGAAATCAAACTTTAGAGGATCAGCAGAAAATATTTTAAAATTATCCAATAATTATTTAAATTTTAAAACTTTAATCCCGGAACAATTTTTTTTCTGTATAAATATGGAAATGAATGTACTTAATTGTATGATCGCAATTCGTAACGCGATAAATTTCTTTAAATTCTAATATGAAGCATATTTCTCTGACGCAAATAATTATAAGTTCTATGCTTTTAAAAAATGTATCTTTGGACGCATCCAATATGCTTTAAAATAAATTAATATCGTATCCATAACGTACGAAAAAATTAATATAGAGACTCAATCATATTCTTAAATTCGCAAGGGATTTATCCTCATTACAATCCTAATCCCAAATCGCTAGTTTTCGAAATTGGAATTTTAATTTTAAACGAAGTTCTAAAGTATTAAATAGGATTTAATCTGTCTGGAAAAATATAACAGTTATGCTCATAATTTCGGCTGATTACTTTCCAAGATATTTTCTTTTTTTAAAAATGGAACATGATCATTTTAATGTGTTCTTAAGTTATTTTTTTACAGGGATGTATGTTATGTGTTTCTTAAAAATGTTAGTAATGATAAATATTTTGATATTTAATTACTGTTCTGTATATTATTTGTATTTTATTGATTGATTGGTTTTTATTTTTATTTATTTATTATTTTATTTTTTATTATTTTATTTTTATTTATTTATTTGTATTAATGTAAGATTTGCAAAATAGGGAAATAAATTCAATAATGATAATAAGAATAATAAAAATTTAAACATGAAATTTTCTCAAATCGTATGTATCATTCTAAATAATATTATATCACATTCATTTTTTTAAATTAAACTAATAGTTTATAATATATTTATATATATTGTGCATAACGTCCTAAGTTGCAACTATTATTGTTGATGTGTTTGCTTTTTGGAAGCCGTATATTGAAATGACACGCAGCCTGGGGAAGGTAGGGGTTTCTAGTTTTATTGTGTATGTGACAGACATAATTTGCTGTATCTAAAAATAATGTCATACATTCTAGTCATATATAAAATAGTCATGTAAAATACTCATACACACACACACACACACACACACACACATATATATATATATATATATATATATTAATTTATGTGTAAAGATCATATTCATTACTTATAAATTTTTTCATCAAATAAATATTTATACTTTGAATCTCATTTTGAAAAATGTTCGTATTATTTCATTTAAAATGTATGCAGTGAAATAAACATTAAACGACATTTTCTCGTTTCTTAGGCTAACAGAGGGCAGCATTTCTTCCCTTGGGGGATTCAGAACGTCCGACAAATCCACAAGCAACTTATGTCTTTTAATGAAAATGATGCCCAGGTTAAATGACACTGGTGTGAGTTGGAAAAAGAATTGTCTTTTAACCCCGTATATCTCAAAGACGATCCAAAGAAGATTTCAACCACTTTTCTAGCTGGAGGATATCTGCCAACTCTATTTATCAGTGCCATGCCGAATGATTGCTTACAAAAGGGTAGATCAAAGCGTTATTGACTTGTTCAATTTCTGAAACGCTTTCTTTTGTAAAATCATCCATTTTTTCTGAAACAGTAATAATTAGTTTTTCTGTACAAGTGCATCCCATATACTAATTTTCGTCCCGTTTGGATAACTCCTTCTTGGTGTGTCGTTTTCTTCTTTTCTCTCTTTTTTTTAAGAATGTATTTCCTCCAGAACTTTTCTAGATATTTGACAAAACGTCTAAATTCGAAAGTGTCCAAATACTTATTGGTAGGTAGTGTATAGCATGATGGGAAACTAAAACTAGTATGAAAATTTGTGTTAATAACTTTTTTGATAAATACCTCAAAAAGATTATATATAAGGACAGTTTATCCTGTATATCATTTTTATCATTTTTCAACAAAATATAAATTATTATTTTCTTTTTTCATTAAGAATATTTCATATTATAAAAGCAATGAGCCGCATAAATAAAAGTTATTAGCATGTAAAATTACTTCTAATATGTAGCTCATCTATCCTGTTTATTTCTATCAAAATAAGACAAATTTATTTTGAAATTCTATGATGCATTAAGAACTATTTAAAATTCTCGACCATTCATTATATTTATATCTTCTGATTTCAATTTCCACCATGCGTTTTCATTATTTCAATTACTACTTCGGCTTATACTATCATAAAAAAATTCTCGTATTTACATCTTTCCCAATTTAAAAAAACAAACAAAAACTGTATTTCTTATATATAAGCCTTTTCTTTGGTTAAACCTTTTCTTTTGTTAAATAAAACATTATCTATTGGTAGTAGTGATTATATTATTGTGAAGAAGATACACTAACTATTGATTTTTTTTCTTTCGGCAACAAAAGGTTTACTTTCCGTTTTACTTTTCTTTAATTTCAAACTACAAAGAATTTCTGTAGAAAATTTCTTTAATTAAATTACTATTCATAAGTGTTTTTGGTAGATACTTGAGAAATTTTACAGTAAAAATAATTAGATTTCGTTGATGCTAGGGAGCAAAGTTTAAAGTATTTTCATTTCACACAGTGAAAATTTTAAAGCATAAGAAAATTCTTTGATCTTTGCAAGTTCTGACGTTATTTATCCTTCGATATGTTCTACATTTTCGTTTTGAAGAAAAGTGTAAAGTATTTCAAAACTTACAATAACTTAATTAACAAATTTATTGTTCATTTCAATAATAATTTAAAAAAATATTCTTTCCCAGTGATAGTCATAAATTTTTTAATAGAAAAATTTAAATTTTTATTCAGGAAGAAAATCTGTTGTTCTCTCTGTAGGATTTTAATACCGTCAAAAGATACCATACCATAAAATTTAATTAAGTAATGGCTGTTCGCTATCTTCATACATTGTAAATATGTACATACTTATAACATCTTTGAACATCTAGCAATAAATATTATGTATTTTATAACAGCAAGGTATTATTAGGAAAGGAAAGCTTGCATTATTTAGCTATAATATTAATTAAAATTTACAAAATAGACAAACCGTGTTATTTGCATTGATTAAAAATGAATTTATAACTTTAATTATCTTTTAGTTACATTAGTTAACTATTAATACATTTTACAGTCGTCAGCAAAATTATTGAAGTACACATGCACACATTTCATATATATATATATATATATATATATATATATATTATATAGTCACTAATTTTATCATCAACTTACATTGTTATAAAGAGTATAAGTCTAAAATCATGATTCGACGAATATTTATTAACAAAATAGTAAAACAGTATTAGGTGCTCATTTTCTAAAAGAAATTTTTGCTAGTACTTGAATAATTTTGCAGCCAACTATACGTCTATGGTGGTACCCTAAAACATATTTTTTTTTTAATTATGAAGAACACATTCTCACAATATGTATATATATATATATATATATATACATAATCATACACACTTATAAATTGAAAGAGAAATAACAATCTATAATATTTGCGTAGTCCTGTGTATTGCCTAAAAACATATAAATCAAATTGTATACACAAAATTTAGCATATGCTTACTTTAGAAATAAAAACTTTCATCCCGCTCTTTCAGGTATGTTCTATACTGTAAATAAATAATTGAAATGTAAAATAAAAAATTAAGGCTCTGCAAAATCTTTCTGATTCTGTATTATAATTTGGAGTGAAAATTACTATTTCTTACTACTTATTTATCGTTAGCAAACAAAAAAACTACACAATCGCAGTACAGGGTTGGAGTTTTCTTTATGAAAATGTACGTTTACCATCGAATAATTTCTAAGAAGTGGAGAAGGTACATTTTTCCTATCGAATGAATTCTAATTAATAGGAGTCGCGAAGGCCGCCCAATGGTTTCACGTTAAAAATGGCCATCAATTCGGTGATGAATTGCCCTGTCAATGTTTAGGAAGCAAGTGCTGCGCCTTAATTTTTTTTTTGATTTTTTAAGAAAAGAAATCATTTTTAAAGATATAGTACTGAATTTAGGAGATTTTTCTAAAAGTGACGCAATTCTAACATACTAGAAAAATTATTACTTTTTTCTATATTCAATAGAAGAAAGTAAAAATTAATTTAATTCGTATAAATTTTCGACCTCGGGTTTTTGATGGATTTACACGTTTTCAGAGCTGTAGAACACGATTTGACCATTTTTAGAAAATGTCTGTCGGTGTGTGTGTGTGTGACAAAATTTTGTGGCAACTGTATCTCAGGAACTACTGCACAGAATTTCATACAAATTGGTTTGTAGTTGCACCGTGACATAAATTAGTGCCTATCAATTTTTTTAAAATTTGTCCAACAGCTTGCGTTGCCATTCCGTTTTTTCTAAATTTTTAACATAGTGGTATAGGACAAAATTTTGTATAAATGTGCATAAAGAGAATTATTTTTTTATAATCATTATGTAATTTACCAGACTCATTTATAATAGAGATAGTCAACTAGGAAATTTTTTTTTGTATGTCTAGGAGCCTCGCATCCCCCCTTGTGGGGGGGAAGTCCCCTTCGAGGGGAGTAAATTTTCGTGATGGGTATCTTTCAAAAAAGCTCGCCAGTACCTTTAAAACGAATTGTTGAACCATAGATCTGCGATAATTTAAAATAAAGTTATCAAATTTTTAAATTTTAAACATTTTTTTTTTTTTTTTTTTTTTTTTTTTTTTTGTAAATGTAATATTGACAATAAAATTGACTTTTTTGGATATTTAGTGTTATACTTCTTCTTTAATATGGAAATCGTCTGTATTATCATGGAAGATAATTTTTTTAAATAATAATTTTAATAATTTATTTTTACTAAGTGAATTTGTATAATATATAGAAGCAAGTCATGTGGTGGCCACAACATACTAGTTTTGATTTTAATTACATGGAGACATTTATGACATGTTCATAATTAAATATTTAAATAATATGCATGAGAGTTTGACAAAAACATAATTTTAGAAAGCATTTTTTAATCATTTCACTGATTTTTAACATCCAATTTTTAAAGTAGCCTATATATCAAATTTGAAATTTCTATAACTGCATTTTTACCGTAGAAATCATATAAAAGTATGATTGTCCAGAGTGTTTTCCGTAGCATCTCCCATTATGCATGCGCTAGACGTATCAAAGCTTCAGCCTTGATAATAATCGGTAACTTGGTGAAGATTGTTTGAAATTGGTTCCGAAGTTTGGAAGAACACGTAGGGCATAACCACACACAAGCTCACATACATGCATACAATCGCCTTTGCTTATATTAATATATATCACACAAATTACATATAGCACATATCATATATATTAACTAGAAAATTAAATGCATCTATACACCACAAATTATTTATTTAAAACAAAATTGTTTATAATAATAATTAAAAAAAATTGTTAATTAAAAGATAAAGAAAATATATATAAATAGAAATATTTCAGAAATAAAAAAGGTCAACGGGAAAACATACTTAAATGTTTATATATTTAATTAGCTGAAAAACTTATTTTAGCTTCTTTACTTGGATCCACTAAGTAAAAGATATATTTAATTGATAAAGCTCTTTCATATATATTCTTAGAAATTATCCATAGCTTGCATGTTAAATTCAGCATTTAATTATCGTTAAACAGTTAAATCCTATTTAATACTCAGACAACTTCTAAGAAATTAAAATTTTGATTGCGCAGGCACTCATAAGCGATTAAAATTTTAATCCCGAGTTATTTAACTAGGATTATAGAAACATACTCCATTTCTAGATAACATAATAAATATTTTCCATATTATGAAAACAATTACGAATATCAATAAAAAAGATATATTTGAAAAAAAGCAATAATATATATCTATGCCTATATTTCATTGTCTAAAGTTTCTCGATTTCGAAGCATCATAAATATTTTTCCATTTAAATATTATTTTATTATAATTGAATTAACAAACCTTTTTTTTTCTCTAGATTTTGATAATTAATTGAAAGTTCTTTTTCTTTTATATATATATATATTGTAAATTGTATATATAAATATTGTTATATATTGTAAAAAATACATTAAAATGTGTATTAACAATGTATTGCATAATACTTAAATACAATAAATTTTTTAACTAATTTTATAGGATGTCTTCTAGCAAAATGTTGTAGAGCTTTTATTTAAAAAAGCATGTAAATACATAAGAATGTTTTCTATTTCTTTTTAATTAAAAAAAAAAGTAATAATTTTACATGTTCAGATATTCATTTCATTTATTTATAATTTTCTTACTTTACGTAAATAAAACCTTTCACTTTGGCATATGTAATTTTTTATTTTATTAAATACATAATTCAGAACTTTCTTTTTTCGTTTTGTTATTTTTAATATAACTAACACATTCTTATTTGTATCTTTTAGTAAAATTAACTGTAGATAATTTCTGTTAACCTATTAACCGCCAAAACTCGAAATAATGATTTTTTTTTCCTAAATACAAACAGCAATACTCGTTATTTTGATCATATATAACAATAATTTAAAATAAAATTATTAAAATTAGTCTTATCTTACTAAATACAGGGTGTTGTATTTGTACAACTTCAGTGGAATAAGAGTATAGAATTAATACAAATAAATGTTTACGGAAATTTTCTTGGGAGAGCATAAAACAGAATAAACTACAGATAACTACAAAAGTAATTATTTTATTACGAAAATTTTTTTTAGAAGTTATGTAAACTCATTCAAATATGAAAATATTCAAAACTTTTCACTTGAAATGTGTTTAAAGTTTGAAATCCATTTTTAAACTTAAAACTTTTTTTTCAGATCAAATTTTTTTGTAATAAAATATACATCTATCCTTTTTTTACTTAAAAACAAAAATTAATATAAAGAACCTTTTTTAGTTAGCTGTTAAACGCGATTATTTCTGGTGTTGCGGGTAGTCAGTTAAATAATCACTAAAAATTTCTGTTTAAATTTAATGATAATAAGACTCCTCGAAAATCTAATTGTCTTGGCAACTACATAAATATATGTATACTATATCCTAAATCTATGTATATATTCATAATATAGCATTTAGTCTGAGTAAATGTTATAATTTATTATATAGTACATTACCAATTGTAAGTATATATTTTTTAAATGTGTTAAATTAGGTTGAGTAGTTTAAAAGAGATTTAATTAGCGGATGTAGTCCACTTATTAGCATACAGCAGTTTGGAACAATTTAAAGCATCTCCAGACAAAGAGAGAGAGAGAGAGAGAGCAATTACGAATTCAAACATAATAATCATTATCAATAATAAATATTCGCTTAAAAGACATTGCTGTTAGGTTTTTGTAAACAAATATTTTTGCATTGGGATTGAAAAATTCAATTCAGTATTTAAAAGAATCAGAAATTTAAAAGAAATTTAAAAAGATCTATAAAAATTTATTTAAAGAAAGAAATATTACAGAAACAGAAAAAAAAAAAAAAAACTAGATAAAGAACACGACCAGAAAATAATATTAAATTATTAGTTAACACGTTTAACTTAAAATTAGTACATTACCTTTTCAGCTAGGATGGTTTATTGTTTATTGACCGAATCTCTCGTTGTCCACAATCATTGCACTTATTATTGTACATGCACTTATTATTGCATAATTTATTTTGGAAACACCTGCCACAAGTGCACCTGTTCGAGAGGGTGTATCCGTCTCAAGCAGACATTTACGAGCAAAGAAAAACAAAAGTTAAAATATTGAGTATGCAATGATATCTGGTTAGTCCCGCTGATTTTTAAACGCAGAATCCGCCCATCATTTATTATTTATTAAAGTTTATTTCCTCAAAATCTTCTGCCAAAAAAACCTTTATGTTTTAAAACCTTTTACGCTTTAAAGTTCTTTACGTTTATTTTATTTATTTTATTCATTTATTCATTTATTTTTTTATTTAGATGATTACATTCCTTAAATTGAGGAGATCGATATTTTTTCTTGAATTTAGTTTTATCTCTTCTATTTGAGCGCCCAACAGCTACACAAAACTTGAGCATAATAATTGAAAGTATTGCAACTCATAGGCTAACAGCATTCTAGAGGTAAATCCAATCAGTTGTGTGGCTTTTGTTGATTCTGCTACTCCTGAATAATGTTCAATTTAAGATTCTGTGGATAGTCTCCATAAAGGTGGTGCTCGAATGGTTTGAGCTAGTCCAAAAACTTGCCGAAGTTAGGTTTTGGTACAGTCTCAGGCATTGAACAAACTCATCATCGTTGTCTTGTTATCACCAATAAGCTGCGAAATCAATGTTAGTATAGAATTTTAAATGCGCAATCTCTCCTAAACAGCAAAAGCGCAAACTCTCCCATTTCGATTGAAGAGTGTTTTATGAAATGATTACTCACCTTTAGAGGAAATCGTGGCACTTGTACCGTTAGTCTAGGTCAGTAGGTTATGTGAAATTGTTTAATTTAAAAATATTTTGTACTACAACCATTGTATTGAAATTCATAAGAAATGTTATGAAAATTCAAGCATTTATTTTTAACCACGTTTTATCTTCAACATTTGAAACAATCAATATGAAAATTTAAGTTGGCACTTCACTATTGGTGTTGTACAACCACCTAAATTTCAATTTCCCCACTCTGTTCTTTCCCTCCGATCCCGTATGTGCGCAATGTTACCTACCGCGTGATCTCCCCTAGCTTTACTTTATATACCTTTTCATATAATAACGAATGATTAAAATTTGTAAGAAAAATAATGTTTATTCAAAAATGTTCAATATTTAAAACAAATTGTAATTAAATTTTAAAGTTAGAAATAAACACCAAAATAAATCATGAAGATATTTCTAAATGCTTTACATATATATATATATATATATATTACCTCCATAACACGTTTCTATACCTGAAACATACTATAAAATTGTCCTTAAAGAAAAAAATAACGTATTGGCATCATTAGCGTATCTATACGCTCCATTATTCTGTTTACTATCATCGTAAATTCTTAGGAAGGGTTATGAAAATTCAAACATTTATTTTTGAGAATGAGACAAATTAACCACGTTTTATTTTAAACTCTTGAAGCAATCAATATGCAAATTCAAGTCAGCACTTCACTATTCGTGTTGTACAACCACCTAAAATTTCAACTCGCCCACTTTACTCTTTCACTCCTTTTTTTCTTCCTATGTGCGCAATTTCTCCTACCGCGCGATCTCTCCTAGCTTTACTAATTTGATTTGATTCGTAAATGATATTTTTAAAAATTTTTGATTATTAAAAGACAATTTCCATCTCTTATTTTGAAATAACTATGAATCAAGAGTTTTAGGCAGAAAGATTTTTAATTTAAAAGAAAATCGTGAACTTTTGGCAAAGTAATAATGATTTTTCTCTAAAGAAAGTGCATCGAAACTTAAAATGCGTTTAATTTACTTACATTGAAGAAACAATTATCTGTCAAAAAATAATTAATATTGTTTATTAATTCCATTATTCGTTACTTTTTTAAATTCCTTTTCCAAATTCAGAAAAGTAGTACTTTTTTCTTGAGTGTAGGAATGTTCGCCGGATATAAAAATCAGCCGCTTAATAAAATAACCTAATGAAACAATAAAAAAAAAAAATAATATAAAATAATAAAATACTGTGTGATACAATAGTTACAGAAAAAATAATTATATTCCTATTCAAAAATTATTGACTGCAGCAGAATGCGTTTTTCACTAAAATGTACAGAAAGGCATGGGAATTTTTTAGGTAACAAAATATTTATTAGCAAATCAGTTTAAATTTTCTTCACCAGGTAGCATTCTAATTGCAAAATTAAAGTTGGTAAAATTGGTAAACTGGTAAACTTTAATTGCAAAACATTAATTGTCTTTTTTTTTTTTTTTTTTTTTTTTCAATAATTTAGTTATTCTTTTATCTATATTTATAGAAATTTATCACTAAAATGTATGTAACTCTATTTAATTTTTTTTATCACGGGTAATTAGAAAAGAATTATTTTTATCATGCAGTCCCTGTAATTTATGTTAATATCTGAACATGTGTCGTACAGTCTAAATTCAAAAAGTGAATACATATATATATATATATATATATGTATATATACTGAATGTATTATGTTAAAAATGATATGTTTTGATATTTTCTTTGTAAGATATATTTCTATTTTATGTTTTAAAATAATGAAAAATTCCACAAAATTTAATTATATATATATATATATATATATTTATAAAACTATTGAAATGAATTTATATATATACATATATAGATAAGTTTAAAGATTAGAAAAACAAAAGGAGAATTACAAACCAATGCTCAATATTGCAGCGAAAAGAAATGCAAAACTAAAATGTAGGAATATATAAAGAAATGAATGAAATTAAACCCCAAAAAACACTGAGATCTTCATCAGGGAGGCCCCTCAGTGTAGGGGTGAAAGAGAAATTTCTGAAAGGACAGTAGCAATTAGCTAATAACTATCCTTAACCCCAACTTCTCACCAAACAGAAAACTACCAATAACTGAAGAGAAATCAAACATATATATAATTTAATAAATAAAACACTTTAAAACACGTATAAAAGTTTTAAAAACATTTAATTAAAAACTACATATTTCTAAGCTTTTCGCCCTGAAAAGCAGGGCATCATCAGGAAAACTACATGGTTTTGTAGAGTGTGCAGCTGTGTTACAAATATATATTCCATAAATCAGGTTAAAGCTACAGTTACAACGCTATTTTAATACAAAAATTATAGTTCATTGGTTTGAACCATTCTACATTGACACTGAGGCAACATTTGATTACTGCAACTTGCGTTGTAAAAAGTCAGTTTTGGATGGCTATTGAAAAGGCTGTCGTGGTGGTAGTATCAAGGTGAAGAAAACTTGTCGAGCAGTGGTAGAATCATTCTGTGGGAGGAGTCAATGGATGGAAGCTGAAACACTGGACTGGCGTTAACAACTGTTAGAAGAAACTTGTACGAAAACTTGTAGTAGAAAGGAATCAAACCTTAAAGACAAACTGTGGATGGGAAACATGAAACTTGGAGTGGCAGTAACTATCGTTGGAGAAGGATGCAGCAGCGTCCATAGAAACTTAAATGAAACTTGAAATTGATGAGGTTACATATTGAACTGGAAAAATATAAATGCAAGTTAAATATCTGGTTGTATAATATAATTCCAAATTTTAGGTAGGAAAGCTGCATCTTTAGAATTTATAACATTAGGATATTTTACAATATTTACAGCTTCTGAAATTAAGAGTTCAGATATATTTTGTGGAGTTGAAATTATTTCTGCTCGATCCCATAGGGGTATAGCGCCGGAGTTATTGTAAATAAAATTAACCAGTGCAGAACTTCTTTCTTCTTTTACATTTTTATATGTTCCTGGATTCTTCTATTAAGAGTTCCTTTAGTTTGTCCAATATAGAAAAAAATATTCATTATGCAATTGTATCGGAATTTTATAAACCCCTCCAGTGGGTCTAGTATGGTCACGATCATTTATACTCAGTTGTTTAATAGTTAAAGGTGAACTATAGGGAATTACAATGTTAAATTTTCGAAAAATATAATGTTTAAAATTATCGAAATCTTTACTATAAAGAAGGCTATTAGTGAATTTAATTTTAGGGGTTAATGTAGAAGAGTTATTAATTGTAGGAAAAAAGAGTTTATTTTTTATTTTATTGAAAATCTCAATTATAGTAGTTTTTTTTTTGTATCCAGCCAGTGTTGCCAGACTTGGGGACTTTTTTATTCAACTACCACCAATAATTTTGAGAAGTAAAATTTGACATACATAATAGAAGATTAATCGTCGATGTGATTAGGCAACTGTTGCAATAAAAATTTAATGGTGGATGTTGAATTAAAAAGTCCCCAAATCTGGCAACACTGTATCCAGCGTCCTTACCAATTTTAATAATTTTATTTAATTGTCAATTTTCACTAAATTGAAAGGAAGTATAATTAATGGCACGAAATATGTAAGAATTAAAAAAAGATTTTTTATACGTATTCGGATGAGCAGAAGAAGCAGGTATAGGGAGGGGGGCAAAGGAATTTTTGTAGTAGACGTCAAACCAGATAACTGAATTATTTTTGCTCCGATGAATAGAGAGGTCTAAAAATGGCAAAGTTTGATTAATTTCACATTCGTAGGTAAATATAATGGAAGGAAATTGTTGATTAAAAATATCAATAAAATTAAGGAGGGAATTTTCTGTATATGGCCAGGATATACAAATATCGTCGACGTACCGTAGGTAAATTGTCGGTTTAAGTAAGGAAATAGCAAAGGATCTTTCTTCAAGCTCAATAAGTAAAATGTCGGCAAGAATAGCACTGAGTGGGGACCCCATTCGCACTCCAAACGTTTGTTTATATATAACACCATTAAAAAGAAAATAGTTATTATCGTTGATAAGATCAAATGCTTCAGAAATAAAATTCAAAAATGGGGCAAGAGAAGAAATATTATGGCAATTTTTAAGGATAATAGAACTAACAATATCTAAAGGTATATTAGGAAAAAGGGAAATAACATCTAAACTATAAAATTATCTGTGGGGGTGAAAGTAGTACTAAGAAATTTATTTTTTACTTCAAGACCGGATTTAACAATATGAGGATTATTCATAATTAAAGGTTTAAGTAAGTCAGCGAGGAATTTTTCAAGAAAATAAGATGGGCTATTACATTTAGAAACAATTGGCCGTAACGGGTAATTAGGTTTATGTGTTTTAATTTTAAAAAATAATTTTGAAATAGCTGGATATAAAGGAATTTTTATACTATGAGGGGAGATTAAATTTACATAAGAATCTATAAATTTATGAATTTTACGAATAAAAGTTTCTGTAGGATTGGAATTAATAGTTATGCAAGCTAAATCATTAATAGCAGCATGAGCTTTAGAGAAGAAATCGTTAGTGTTTAAAGCAACAATTTGTTTAGATTTATCCGCCATTAAGAGATGAAAATTTTTATTTATTTTTTATAATTTTTTGGCTATGCACTTTAGAATAAACTATTGTTTAAAAATTTTTTAGATGTGTCTTTTTTTTTTTTTGGTATTTACAGTAAAAATTAATAAGGAACTTTTAGTAAAAAAATTGAAAAATGAAAATGAAGTTTTCTCCAACGATCTTAAATTGTAGTGATATTTCATCTATTATATATTTTTTTAAATCCATATCTTAAAAGCTTCAATATTAATACTCGATTTTCATACTTAATCTCGCTACTTTATAATCTTACAAATTGGTGTTAATTTAATTTAGCCATGTCACTCTTCTTAAAATTAAAAAAATTAAGGTTTAAACTTAACAAGTGGCTCCTACGTTTGAAATTCCTTAAGGACTGTAAAAATTTGAATATTGTTCCAAAATCTTTACTGATTAATTACAAATCTTTTCCATCTAGTTGCAAAAATATTTTGATTACTGCTGAATATAAAATGCTAAAAAATGCCATTAGAAACTTAAGAAAATCAATCGTGCTCGACAAGTTTTCTTCACCTTGATACTACCACCAAGACAGCCTTTTCAATAGCCATCCAAAACTGACTTTTTACAACGCAAGTTGCAGTAATCAAGTGTTGCCTCAGTGTCAATGTAGAATGGCTCCAACCAATGAACTATAATTTTTTGTATTAAAGTAGCGATGTAACTGTAGCTTTAACCTGATTTATGGATTATATATTTGTAACACAGCTGCACACTGTACAAAACCATGTAGTTTTCCTGATAAATGCCCTGCTTTTCAGGGTGAAAAGCTTAGAAATATGTAGTTTTTAATTGAATGTTTTTAAAACTTTTATACGTGTTTTAAAGTGTTCTATTTATTAATTGAAAACGTTACACGTGTCTTTTTTAAAAGTGTCTCTAAATGGGATATATTTTTTCTGAATATATATAATGTATAAGAATACTAAAAATGTTATAAAATTACAAAATTGCAAAAGTTACAAAATTACATCAATTCATTTAAAATATATACAGTACAATAAAGAATTACTGAAGGTAAACAAGAATTTATAAAATGAAATAAAATAAAACCCTTCATCTGATAAACAAAATCCACTTTGGCCGACGGGGCTACTCGTCGGTACTTATCTCAAGTTCTGTATATATATATATATATATATATATATATATATATATATATATATATATATATATATATATATATATATATATATATTATATATATATATATATAATTATTATATAAATTTTTAATATTAAAAATATATAAAAATTTAATATCAAAATGAATTATTTTTTTTTTGTATAGAAATTTTTTTATTAAAAGTTCCTTATTCATTTTTACTGTAAATACCGAAAAAAAAGGCACATCTAAAAATTTTTTAAACAATAGCTTATTCTAAAGTGCATAACCAAAAAATTATGTTATTGTAACATTAACACATTTCATAAATATTTATAGATATTTTTTATATATTTCTTATCTTGGGTTAGTGCGGACACGCCTTTTTTTGAAGTTTTCTCCCACCGGAATTTTTAGACAATATATTTCTTAAATTTTAAGGCTTTTTTCACACCAAAAATTGCTACTCTATAATATTAGTAATGAAACAATAAAGGAAAATTGAGGACCATAGGAACCCTGCATTAAAATTAGATATATTTATTTAAAGAAAAAAAAATGGAATTTGCATTATTTAAAAATGATATGTTTCAATATTTTCTTTGTAAGGAATATTTATATTTAAAGTTCTAAATAATGAAAAATTCCACAGAATATATATATATATATATATATATATAAACTCTTCTAAAACTACTTAAGAATCAAAAAGAATATACACAATTTTAAAAATCAAATCCTATTCCTATGTTATTTAAATCATATGTTGCATTTTATAAAAGCTGAAAAATTAATACTTACACTAGGAATTTGTTTTTATTTTAAATTTCAAAGACTTACATAGTTTTAACATCTAAGTAAAATTGTTGATGGAATTATTTATTTCAAAACGTAACACGCATATTTGTTTCTTCTCCCTCTGGTTGTGTATTTGAAACTCGAAAAGATTTATTTCACATTCAGCTGTATGAATAAAATATCGGAAAAGTTTGGCTTTCAACTAAAATTTTAGTACGTATATTTGAAATTTTCGTTTGCGCAAACATAAAAATTATGTAAAAAAAAAAAAAAAAAAAAAAAAAAAAAAACGTACGAAAATATTGCAAATATTTACAAGCAGAAAAGTTTTTTGTTCAGTTCATTTCATGATGGAAACATTTCCTTGTAAGAATTTTTCCAATAAACTATATTTTTTTATGTTAAAGGAAATGATTCATTTTGCAGTTCATTTTAGAGTCGCACACAAGAAAATAGTACATTTTTTGAAGTACAAAATGAATATTTCATATATAATATATATTTTGGTTAGAATAAATTTATAAGACTTCACTACTGATCAATATACTGATAGAGGATTCAATATTCCATGAATATTTATTCTATTGGGATTTTTTTTTTTTTTTTTTTTTTTTTTTTTTTTTAATAAAATATCCGTTGATTTTTAGTTGAGGTAGAAAGTTCCCTGCATAACTAGCGAATAATATTTATTATTGAGTCGAGGATTTAATACGGGAAACATAACAGATACATCCAAACTCGAGATAATTTCATCCCGATTTATAAATTTCATTTTGCAATTAAAAAAAATAAATACTTATAAGATAAAAAACTTTTTTTTACTATGTTTTAAAATTTTCTGTTAAATCACAGCGATAGAACTACATTAGCAATTTATCAATGAGTATAAAATTTTTATAGTGATAATGACGTCAATTTTTGTGAGATGCATAATTTAACATTTTACAATTTTTTAACGTTTACGTTTAATTAAATATATTTATTTTTATGTCTAAAAAATGAACTCGTATTTTTTTTTTTTTTTTGAAACAATTAAATTATAGCTAATATTTTAAATGGCTATTTTTAAAGCTATTAGGAGGTTATTATTTTCATATTTTAATTAATTAAAAGAAAACTAATCAAAAGTTCGAAAATCGGGCTTCGAATGCCATCGGGTTCTGAGCTATTTTGAAAGTTTCAAATGTCTAGATATTGGGGAAGTCAGTTAAAAATCGATTGCAAGATTCGTATCTGACAAACAAACAAACAAGCAAACAAGAATCGAAGATAATAAAAACATGGTAATAATAGTACATTTAAACAATTACGTTATTCATTGTTAACAGTTTTAAAGTAAATTTTACAGTGAAAGAAAAAACGTATTGTTATTATAAATAAAACAAAACCTTTACAACAGTTTAAAAAAAAAAAAAAAAAAAAAAAAAAGAAAGAAAGAAAGAAAGAGTATCAAAAGCGGAACACTCGTTAAAAAAAAAAAAAAAAAAAAAAAACTGTATCAATTCAGAACTTCCTCCTTTTTGAAGTCCGTTTATAATGCACTATGCCAACATTCTTGTGAAGGTTGCGGTCAGAGTGAAATACCTCACAGATTTAAGTATAATAAGAGTTACGTGCAATTCAGTTATTTTCAGGAAACTCTAGGCGATCTCTGTGAAGAAAAAGGAGAATAATTTCATCATGACAGCAACAAAAAGGAAAGGAGGTATCAGGGTCGACGAAATGTTAACAAGTTAGCAGATCATTGTTCGATGCTGCATTGAGAATTCCCTATAGCTTAACGCAATGAAAATCCTCTGAAAGAATCTTCGAGACAGAGGCATTTAAAAGATAATTAAAAAAAAGAAAGAAAGAAAGAAAGAAAAAGAAAAAAAAAGCCTGTTTAATGCATTTTATATATAAATTGTTTCGATTCATTTATAGCATCTGTGTGAATTTTGCAGATTCTCATCATTTACTCCATGAAAAAGCCTTCCATGATAGGGGAAAAAAAGCAAACGCTTCTAAATTTAGCGTAGCAAATAATGTTAGCAACACCCAAAGCAAAGCACAGAAAAAAAAAAAAAAAAGTACGATTTCTAATATCTGTGTATTTAATGTTACTTTACTGGGATAAATGTCTTATGCATTCATAATGGAAAATAATTAAAAAAAAAATAATTGCATTACATGGAAATGCAAGGAAAATAATAAAGAAATCTTTGTGATGGCCGCAACGTATACTATATTACGGAGAAATTAATCTATAAATTTGTAATTACTATGCTTTAACTTTTAACTTTAAGTTAAATATTTTATAAAAAGTAAATTTTTACCTTGTGAATATAAAAGATAATTTTTACTCATGCATGTAAAAAAAAAAAAAAAAAAAAAAAAAAAAAAAAAAATCTTTTTTTTCTTTTACATAAATGAATTTTAAGAAATACTAATACTGAAATTTTGTTGGAAGTTTTGAGAAATTCTATGATTTTTTAAATAAATTTAATTATAAATGTTAAATAAGAAAATCAAATTTCACAAAGTGTTAACTATTCGTGAGTAAAATGTGAGTATTTGAATGTCAGAAGAATTTTTTTTTTCATATTTTTCTTGTCTTTAACTACGTTAGAAATTAGGTGGAAGTAATTCATATATAAATTAAGCACGTAATTAAAAAAAGTAAATAAAAAGAAATGATAAAATAACTTTATTTAAATAATGCTTGTGATTTTTTTAATTAAAAATATTCTAGTAACTTTTTTTTTAAACTTTAGATTAAATTTTTCATATCGAGAATAACACTTAAACGATATTTATCACAAGCGGTATAACTGTTAGACAAAATTTTATTTTACGGAACCATTGAATATGTATTTAGTTTTTTACGCCGTGAGGAATAAGTTAAAAAAAAAATTAAGGATAGAATATACAAATACATTATTCATAAGGTAGTAATTTTTGAAACATAATTCTTAATATTTCAACAATAAATTAGTTATGAAAAGTCTCGCAGTTTGATATGAATGAAAAAAATGTGGAATACACTTTACTTTAGAAAGTTCTAAAAATATGTAAATCTATAATTTTTTTTTTTCGTCTCCATAAAAGCACCCTGAATATTTAAAATTCTTTATTATAAAATAAATTCTTGAATTATTAAAGATTAATAGTTAGTTAAACTGTATTAAAGAAGTTACATATTTCAATTGATTAAAAACACAATATTACCACCCATACCTAATTGAAAATTGTGTAAGTTTTCCTTGAATTAAAAAGATATTAACTTCCTTTAAATTTTTGTAATTATTATAAATTTACTTAATAAGAAGTTAGAATAAAGAAACGGAACTTTTTTCTTTTCTTTTTCTTTCTTTCTTTCTTTTTTTTTTTATCCTTCTGTATAATAAACTGAAAACAAATTAATTTGTGTTTGTTTAAGATACAATGAAAGTAAAAACCGCATTCTCAAACAAAAGTGTAAAGAAAAGATTAATTAAAAAAAAAAAAAAAAAAAAAAAAAAACTGACATCAGTACGGAAAAAAAGGGAAAATAACATAGTTTAAATGAATCCAGATGCAAGTGGACCTGATTGAGGAACTGGAATTGTCGTGCCGTACATGCGGCTTCTCGTTTAATATATGACTTTATAAATATATGTTAAAATCCTTATTATTATTATTATTGCAAAATTCTCAAAGCAATAAAATGATCGACCTCTTATTAATATTATATTATTATTATTATTATTATTTTCGTGTAGTTTTAAAAATCTAGTGAGAATAAAACTTTTACAATTACTGTTTTCAGGGTAAAATTAAAGCTGAAAATCAAAAATAGTGTTTAAAAAAAAGACACTATTTTTCTTGTCATGAACAAATTAAATGAAAATATTTTTTCTTCTAAATGTACCCTTATTTATATATTTTATTTTTCTCTATCTATAAAGAACATAAAAATCTCCAATGTTACGAACACTTTTACATTATAAATTTTTAGTTAAAATTTACACCCTTTTTAAAATTTGTTTTAATGTTAATTAGTCGTTAACTTTTAATATTGAATTTTGATATATAAAATTTTGAATTGAATCTAAAATACTTTTTTAAAAAATATAAAATTTCATCATTAATGTATAATTTAAATGTATTTTCGAAAATTATTGTTATGCTGTATTGAGATGCTTATATTCTTTGTGTTATACATTATGTTTATAGATGAGCTAATGTTTATATTTGAGCTAATACTACGTGCATTAATTCTAATTCTAATTCTATTTCTATTACTCTTAACGTCCTAATTATTACATATTATTAAAATTATCATATTTATTTAATTAGTATATGTATTGAAAAGTGACTGTATGTTGTTTCCCATTATTATTATTATTTTTTTTTTATTGCCTTCCTTTTCAAATCCTTTTTAATTATATTTTTATTTTTTTGTGGGTTATTGAGGATAATTAATGATATGCATTTTTTTCCGTTATAACTCTTATTGTTATCATGAAATATATATGCTTACATTTAAAATTAACATAGCTGCATAGGAGCAAATATTTTGAACATATTTTGGAAATTTATTATCTATATTATTTAACTTGGTAAACATGTTTTAATCAACATTAATAAAATATATGAATTTCATATATTTGGTTTTTTGCAGTGTCATGGATAATACATAATACAATTTTTTCCCAGTTATACACTACGTTTATATCTGCATTTGCGCTAATACAACGTGTATAAACTCGATTTCCATTACTATTAACTTTTAATTATTAGATAATATAAGATTATCATATTTCATTTAATTTGTATAGGTAATGAAAAGTGACTGGTTATTGTTTGCCATTATTTCTTGCAACTGCTTTAAAAACCGAATCGGTTTTTGTGAGTTTTATTGTGGGAAATTAATAATGTGTTTGTTTTCTATCATTACTCTTATTGTTATCATAAAATTTATATATTTCCTTTCTATATCTATATCTATATCTATATATATATCTATATCTATATCTATATCTATCTATATCTATATCTATATCTATCTATATATATATATATATATAAGCAAAATAATTAAAACCAGATGAAAAATTAATCAAGAGAAGAAGTTGGGGGCTAGAAACGTGTTATTTGGTTAAATTACCAGCGTTTCGTCAGAAACTTCTCATTTTCCTTTCCCTAAATGGGGGTGCTTCCCTGATGAAATCCCTCATGTGTTTTGGGGTTAATTGTTCATCTGGCTTTAATTATTTTGCTTATTTATTATAGTTTTATATTTCATTTCGCTGCATTTGCGCGTTGGTTTATAAAAACTCTGTTCTAGTTCTATATATTTAATAATTCATGTTTTAGTCCATCCTATATTTAAATTTTATCTTATATATATATAACTACTATGTATCTGAAACAGGAGATAAAGGACACAATTTCCATTTTGTGGAAAAAGTTACTACCATATCTTTGATGTGCTGCAATGAAATACATTTTTCATGAATAAAGAAAAGGAACTTAGTTTTATATTCCACAGTCTTATCTCCTTTCTAGTAACACTGCGCTGAAAAAAAAAAATCGACCCCTTATTGCTGAATTGACCCCCTTCTTGCTGATTCTTATGTAAAATGACCTCCTGAATCCGAATATGACTCCCATTTTGCCCAGCCCCCTACAGTTTTCGTAAAACACCACCCCGTCCCCAAATTTTTATCACTGTTCGGTAATTTTATGGTCATGAATTTGATTTGGAGAAAGAAAAATAATTAATTTAACACTTAAAAATAAAAAATAAAAATATAATTTTTAATAAATAACGTTAATAATAGATTAAAAAAAAAGTCAGAAATACAATACATAATTTCAGTGGCAAATCTCTCCTTAAATTTACCCCTTACCGCAAATGTTGATGTTTTAGAATTTTCCAACTCTGTTGCCCCTCGGAAGATATTTAACAGTTAAAATTATCCCTCGGAACTAAAAATCAAATTTATAGCCATAAAATTACCGAAAAGTGATAAAAATGGGGGGCCGTCCCTAAAAAACGGTGGATTATAGGGCAAACGTCATATTCAGATTCAGGAGGGCATTTTACATAAGAATTTGCCAAAATGGTGTTGAGGGCAAATTTCATGCCCATAGGTGTAAATGGACATTATAGCTTTGCCTGTATAAATCAAAAAATGCACTTAAAGTACGTGGTGCTAACTCTTTTAACAAAATGAACATGGCGTCCCTTAGCTCCAAGGTACAAATATGTGTGTGTGTGTGTATTTTGTAAACCAAACCCATATGTGTACAAAATTTATGATAATTATTACATTATAGTACTATTACAGAGTAATATTTAAATTAAACACAAAAATATTAGGTTACCTATATTTTCATATATGTTATAATAATCTGTATTATAATAATCTACATTAAAATATCTATATTATAAATACATTTCTTTTATTTATTCAGCTTTATAAACACAATACAAATTTATATATGTATATATATATATATATATATATATATATATATATATATATAGCTTAAAGAATAAAATGATCGACCTCTTATTAATATTATATTATTATTATTATTATTATTTTCGTGTAGTTTTAAAAATCTAGTGAGCATAAAACTTGTACAATTACTGTTTTCAGGGTAAAATTAAAGCTGAAAATCAAAAATAATGTTTAAAAAAAAGACACTATTTTTCTTGTCATGAACAAATTAAATGAAAATATTTTTTCTTCTAAATGTACCCTTATTTATATATTTTATTTTTCTCTATCTATAAAGAACATAAAAATCTCCAATGTTACGAACACTTTTACAATATAAATTTTTAGTTAAAATTTACACCCTTTTTTAAAATTTGTTTTAATGTTAATTAGTCGTTAACTTTTAATATTGAATTTTGATATATAAAATTTTGAAATGAATCTAAAATACTTTTTTAAAAAATATAAAATTTCATCATTAATTTATGATTTAAATGTATTTTCGAAAATTATTGTTATGCTGTATTGAGATGCTTATATTCTTTGTGTTATACATTATGTTTATAGATGCATTTGAGCGAATACTACGTGCATTAATTCTAATTCTAATTCTATTTCTATTACTATTAACGTCCTAATTATTACATATTATTAAAATTATCATATTTATTTAATTTGTATATGTATTGAAAAGTGACTGTATGTTGTTTCCCATTATTATTATTATTTTTTTTTTTTTTTATTGTCTTAAAAAATCAAATCCTTTTTAATTTAATTTTTATTTTTTTCTGGGTTTTTGTGGATAATTAATGATATGCATTTTTTTTCGTTATAACTCTTATTGTTATCATGAAATATGTATGCTTACATTTAAAATTAACATAGCTGCATAGGAGCAAATATTTTGAACATATTTTGGAAAATTATTATCTATATTATTTAACTTGGTAAACATGTTTTAATCAACATTAATAAAATATATGAATTTAATATATTTGTTTTTTTGCAGTGTCATGGATAATACATAATACAATTTTTTCCGAGTTATACACTACGTTTATATCTGCATTTGCGCTAATACAACGTGTATAAACTCGATTTCCATTACTATTAACTTTTTAATTATTAGATAATATAAGATTATCATATTTCATTTAATTTGTATAGGTAATGAAAAGTGACTGGTTATTGTTTGCCATTATTTCTTGCAACTGCTTTTAAAACCGGATCGGTTTTTGTGGGTTTTATTGTGGGAAATTAATAATCTGTTTGTTTTCTATCATTACTCTTATTGTTACCATAAAATTTATATATTTCCTTTCTATATCTATATCTATATCTATATATATCTATATCTATATCTATCTATATCTATATCTATATATATATATATATATATAAGCAAAATAATTAAAACCAGATGAAAAATTAATCAAGAGAAGAATTTGGGGGCTAGAAACGTGTTATTTGGTTAAATTACCAGCGTTTCGTCAGAAACTTCTCATTTTCCTTTCCCTACATGGGGGTGCTTCCCTGATGAAGGCCCTCATGTGTTTTGGGGTTAATTGTTCATCTGGCTTTAATTATTTTGCTTATTTATTATAGTTTTATATTTCATTTCGCTGCATTTGCGCATTGGTTTATAAAAACTCTGTTCTAGTTCTATATATTTAATAATTCATGTTTTACTCCATCCTATATTTAAATTTTATCTTATATATATATATATATATATATATAACTACTATGTATCTGAAGCAGGAGATAAAGGGCACAATTTCCATTTTGTGGAAAAAGTTACTACCATATCTTTGATGTGCTGCAATGAAATACATTTTTCATGAATAAAGAAAAGGAACTTAGTTTTATATTCCACAGTCTTATCTCCCTTCTAGTAACACTGCGCTGAAAAAAAAAATCGACCCCTTATTGCTGAATTGACCCCCTTCTTGCTGATTCTTATGTAAAATGACCTCCTGAATCCGAATATGACTCCCATTTTGCCCAGCCCCCTACAGTTTTCGTAAAACACCACCCCCGTCCCCAAATTTTTATCACTGTTCGGTAATTTTATGGTCATGAATTTGATTTGGAGAAAGAAAAATAATTAATTTAACACTTAAAAATAAAAAATAAAAATATAATTTTTAATAAATAACATTAATAATAGATTAAAAAAAAAGTCAGAAATACAATACATAATTTCAGTGGCAAATCTCTCCCTAAATTCACCCCTTACCGCAAATGTTGATGTTTTAGAATTTTCCAACTCTGTTGCCCCTCGGAAGATATTTAACAGTTAAAATTATCCCTCTGAACTAAAAATCAAATTTATAGCCATAAAATTACCGAAAAGTGATAAAAATGGGGGGCCGTCCCTAAAAAACGGTGGATTATAGGGCAAACGTCATATTCAGATTCAGGAGGGCATTTTACATAAGAATTTGCCAAAATGGTGTTGAGGGCAAATTTCATGCCCATAGGTGTAAATGGACATTATAGCTTTGCCTGTATAAATCAAAAAATGCACTTAAAGTACGTGGTGCTAACTCTTTTAACAAAATGAACATGGCGTCCCTTAGCTCCAAGGTACAAATATGTGTGTGTGTGTGTATTTTGTAAACCAAACCCATATGTGTACAAAATTTATGATAATTATTACATTATAGTACTATTACAGAGTAATATTTAAATTAAACACAAAAATATTAGGTTACCTATATTTTCATATATGTTATAATAATCTGTATTATAATAATCTACATTAAAATATCTATATTATAAATACATTTCTTTTATTTATTCAGCTTTATAAACACAATACAAATTTATATATGTATATATATATATATATATATATATATATATATATATATATATATATATATATATATATATATATATATACATATATATATATATGTTTAAATTTTTTTAATAAGCAAGCTAATTGTGAATCCCTTTTATAAATATAAAAAAAAAAAAAATAATAATAATTGTATTTGGTCGAGAAGAACATATTTTAACTAAGCTGATATTTTTCAGATTTCTGTATCCTCAGGCAAACGATAGCAAGGGACATTGACCTAATTGCCTCAGCTGTTTTACATTTGATAACATGACCTAGCTCTATAGTAAATGAAGATAATAAGATTTATTCCTAATGAATGAGAAATTCTTATTCTCTGAATCATATTTCAATGGTTTTTACGATGCAATTCACGTCAGAAAACATGTAGAAAGTTTACTTTACAAATTAACATTGTAGCTATGTGCACTACTTCAGCCAAATACTGGGTAACCCATAATTCACAGAAACAATATAAAATGTGTTATTCAAAAAATATTGAACTTAGCAATATGTAGGTATCCCCGAAATAAACAGAAAAGCTCGATATTCATTTTCTTTATAAGAAAAAATATTATTTATATTTTTAATCAGTAGATGGTGCTGTATTTGCAGTATTCTCTCACATTTTAAACCGATACGCTTTATCAGTTGGCAAGGTATTTCGAATACTAATTCATCTGAATTTGGCGTGTTGCATATAATTTAAGATGTTAACGAATATTTAAATTAAACATATATTATTTATTACAGCTGTTAATCGTTCTAAAAGTAAAATCATGATATTGTTAAGAGATAAAACATTGTTAATTAAGCTTTATTATAGGAGTTTCCAATGCCCAACGTCTGACGAAGGACGACCTTCAAATTAAACATTTTTAGTACTAATTGCATTGTTGAATATAGTGTACTACTGTCAAAAAGTAATTTTACTTTCAAAGCACCAACTGTTGGAGAAAAATTAATTTTTGTTGCTTAAAAAACTCCTTGTCTTTCTGTACATTTCAGTGAAAACAGCATTGTGCTACGGTCAATGGTTTTGAATAATATGTTTTTCAATATCTTCTGTGATTTTTTTTTTTTTTTGATCACCCGGTATGCATAAAAAATCTTATAAAAATATTTATTCTAAACCTATGTAACTTTTAGTTACGCAATGTACGTCAATATGAAGTTTTAATCAAAGTAACGATTCTTGAAAAACGTAGTTGAAAGAAAACTTCTCTAATTCGTTACTTATGAAGCACTTGTTTTTTATTTATAATATATATATATATATATATATATATATAGTAATACAATATTGTCAGTGCAAAAATATTGAAATTTAAAGATGATTTAACTTCAGTATTCAAACAATTGTTCGGATCATAAGCGAAGACTACCCAAATCAAATCAAAAAAGAATTAAAGAAAAATCGAAATGAATTATTGGAAATTGGAATGAGAAAAAAGCATTATTTGCATTCTAACGTTTTCAAGGGCCTGGTAGAATGCAAATATGCTAAAAAATGGATGTTTTTCTGTCACAAAGAAAGCAAAAGCTAAGAATTTATTTGTTCACATGCCCGAAACACCCATAGTTAAACCAGAAAAAACGAAGATCAAAATAAAACTATTACCTAAAAATGATAATCCAAAATTGTAGATTAAAATATCCCATATTGTAGATTAAAATAAAATCACCACTACAAATAAAATTACAAAATTACTTAAAAAATTATAATTGAAACGAACGCAACTCAAAGTTAGAATAAACGAGACACATGTAAAAATTTAACAATCAGATATCAGTTAAACACACAGTTATCCAGTTCAAAATTGCAGTGAACATGGAGTAAAATAAAGGATTCACAGTGCTATTCAGGTAGAATAAGGATTCAAGTCCTAATAAGGAATCAGATTATTATTCATAATTATTGTAACATGAATAGTGCTGCCATCTACAGTAATGAGATGAAAATAATGGAAAAATAAAATAAAATAAAATGAATAAATAATAAAATGAATAGATAATAAAAGAAAAAGAAATAAAATACATATAATGTCTGTACAAAATTGCCAGGAAGCATGGAACAAAGTAAAAGAAGACAAAAACTTTTTATTTTCTTAGTATTCAGATAATCAATGTGGATGATTGAATAGTGCTGCTATCTACGATTTTAATTTGCCACAAAGTTTGAAAGTTAATGTAGATACATACTACCCATAAAATAATACCTAATTTTTTAGAACTGAATTTTAATTGGAATGAAAATTATGAGGGAAAAAAATAAAAATAAAAAATAATTAAAAATTAATTAATTAATTAATTAATTAATTAATTAATTTTTAATTAAGTGCTTGGGATAGCCATTAATTAATGCTAAATTTTTAATGAATCGAAATTGTACTTTTTGATGTTTATCAGACACTAAATATTTGATCCGTAGATTAAAATTAAGAAGAATATTGACAAAAACAGATTTATGTAAACATGTTTTAAAATTAGTAAAAAAATTTACATTAAAGGTGAAATCTTTCTTTTTCATATAAGTCCAATTCTAATTGGCTATTACAATTAAGAATAATTTTTAAATCTAAGAAACTAATAACACTAGATTGCAAATCAGTATATATATATATATATATATATATATATATATATATATATATATATATATATATATATATATATATATATATATATATATATATATATATATATATATATATATATGGTGGATGGGTGGGCAGATGTTTGATTAAGGAGGATGGGTGGTGTTGTTTGTCTGGGTGGTGTTGTTGGTTGGGAGGGTTTGATGTTGAATAAAATTATTAAAAAAAAAAAAATGGGGGGATTACTGCAAGTTACATTCTTCTAAATTTTTCTGGTTGATACTATGAAATTTGAACTCTTTTATCGTTAAATTTAATTGTATACATCTGGCTACTACAGACTTCCCTTGTTAAGTTTGAACAATCAATCCATATTAATAACAAAAAAAAATATCATCTTTAAAATTATAATTTTAATTATTGATGACTGCCTTATAATGCTTATCCTTATATGTGTGCTCTTTGGCATTATTGCTTGTGATTGAGTCTTTTTACAACTTAACATTTAATTCTTCTTAATACTTTGAGTTTAATTCTTCTTAATACTTTGACTTCAAGTTTAATTAATTTTGGATTAATAATAATAAGTTCAATTCTTAGCTTAATTATTTTAGGTTTAACTTTAACATGTTCCGATGTTCATAACTCTTATTATTTGATTGGTGCTAAAAATTCTCTTAATCTTGCAGTCAGTACTTCTTAATTACACTCCTTATTGCATTGGCTTTTTCTCCTGAAATAATTTAACTGACTTATTGTTTATACAGCTAACCGATAGATGACGCTTGCTCACTGCTGTCTTATGCATTCATTCTTTAGTCCTTTCCTTAAACGATTTAAGGATTAATGTTTTATGTACGATTTATTTTAACTCTACTAGTTTAAAATTTCATTAACTTTAAAATATATTTTAACATTCTCATTTAATATTTACTCTGTGTATTTTATCTTTAATGAAAATGCTCTGAAGTTCATTCGATTAATCGATTTCTGTAAAGCTTTTATTTTTTATTTCAATTTTTGTTTTGGCATCATCCTTTTCTCCAGTTTGTGTTAACTGTTTTAAATGTGGTTACAATGATTCTTTCTCGTTTTCTCTTTGGTTTCCATGAAGATTTTATTTAATCTTTGTTTTAATTTAATATTTCACTTAATTTCTCATTCTATAAGGTTCTGCTGCTTCGATCGGGGCGTGAAATGATATAAATTGCTATGATTAGCAATATTGTTTTACGAAATCGATGCAGCTTCCACAGTTTTATGAAGTACTCGCCCCCTGTTGGGTATACTTCTAATTATAAGCATTTATATCCAATTAATTCTGTGGTTAATTATTTGTTTTCTCTGTCATTAGTTTAATGGTCCTTTTTTATTATCATTCATGTCGGCGTAAATATTTTAAGTTATTATTGTAACTCATTGGTTCTCAATCTATATCGCAACTTTTTGTGTCAGTCTTTCCTCTATGTTAAATTCAGTTCTATATTTTTGTGTGTTGTTATTGTTTTAGTTCTATTAATTGCTAAATTTTAAGATTAAATTTTATTACGTTATCTATCATTTATATATATATATATATATATATTTGTTTTTTTTTTTTTTTTTGTGTACGTCAGTGTAACCATTTACAGTTCAGTCCATCATTCTCCGCAATGCAGTTGTTGCAAATGTGAGTTGTAAAAGGTGGTGTAATAAGGCTGATTGACTGCACAATGGTCCTAGGCTTGAGAGGGGATTGCCTTCCGTGGAGGTCTTTCTAAGGGATCCAAGCCCGTATTTACGCAATTTTTGGACAAAACCACGGAAGACTCCGAACGACTACGCCGACGAGCGCGACCTGGGATCGAGCCCTGTAGCTCTCGTCTACCAGCTATGAGCGCAGAACCGATCGGTCACTGGTGGGCCAGTTGTAAAAGAAGTGTGAAACATATAATACACTTTTCTAGAAAGTACAATAGATAAATTTCTTTAATTTTTAATAATGAATTTTTATGCTCATACATTTCCTAGTATTTATTTTATAAATCTTCAAAGGAATAGGCTTAAATTTTTGACATTTAAATTCCTAATACTACAAGTAAAAAAAAAAAAAAAAAAAAAAAAAGAAAGAAAGAAAGAAAGAAAAAAAAAAAATGCTACAGATTTGTGTAAAACGTCTGAAAAATAAAGCACTTAAGTTATGATTTAAATTTTTATTGTGTTTATATTACCGACAGTTAAATTTTAGCATTTATGTAAAACTGAAATAAATGTAACATTTTCACATTATAGTATGTGAAATAATGTAGAAATTGTACAGTGATTTGTATGATAATTGATTTGACGAAACAATAGTTCAATAAAGTATTTTGTTTAAATATGCTTGTAGCAGGTATTATCTAAATAATAATTCACTTGACATTCAAAATAATAAAGGGCCAAATCAACATCAATTAGCAAACTGCAAAAAGCTTTTTAACCTATGTAACTTGAACTTCAAAGTACTCGAAAACAATAAAATAAGGCAGTTTATTGAATATCATTCTTACAAACAGTATTAACCATTTGCACTCGAAGCCTTTTTCGCATGGGTATACGAGCAACTCGAAGCTATTTTCCAGATATTTGGTGATCTGCATATAAACCTTCATAATTTTTTCGGTACTCAAGGAAATAAATTTTCGTACTAGAAAATGCTTCTTAAAAGGGCGTGGCTTGAGAACATAATTAGAATTGTGTAAGAGGTTTATTCAAAAATATAGAAGTACAGCAGGTTTTGTATTTTCCGCTTTTTAGCTAGTCTAGCTAAGTCTAATCTAGCTTAATATAAGATCTCGATGTCCTTATGTTATGCTGGCCGCATTATAAAAGGCTAGCATAATGCACCGTTTACGAAGGCTGAGCCTTCTTTTTTCTCAGTGGCCTCTTTTATGTCGACCACTTTGTATTTTCAAATGTGCGAGCCTGAAGTGAGATGGAAAATTAAGCTTTTGCATTCGAATATTCTTTTATTAAGCGGAATGAGCTACCCGACAATTGTTTTAATAATAAATGCAAAATATGAAACATAAGAATTTTAAATATAAACATTTTATTTCTATATTTGATGTATATTTACAAATTATAAGCATTATATATGAATATTGTGTTTTATAATTTTCCATCGTGTGATATTTTGCAAAGCATTCTTGGCCATTTACCTATGACCAAGCCAACCAACGCCTTAAGGAACTTACTAAAAAGTGTGGGTGGAGTCTCTTTCTTAACGAAGTATGCACCTATTATAGCACTTTTAGTTGTAGAACATTATTGGTGGATATAAGATATATAGTAACTTAATTGGTCATGACGCCTTTCGAGCGCCGTTCGAGTTGAAGTAATGAATCGGATGTCGTCTGAGAGGCAACGTTTAAGTGCAAACGATTAATGATTGTTACATTTTTGATGATTGAGTTGCATTTTTCATAAATATTTTTCAGAGCAAAAAGAATTTAGTTATTTTTATACCCCGGCATGCTAGTACTTTAATAACCATAATTTGCTTAATTGCAACTCTTTATTTTTCAGGTTATCTAGTTCTTCTAAATTGCGTCCATAAAGTATGGACAATTCTTATGTCGTTGTATGTGGCTCAATTTTTTACATTTTTATTTTAAATATATATATATATATATATTTGCTCATAATTTACAAATTTTATTATTATTCCTTCATACGATTAACGTATTGTTTTTGCCAATTAGAATGCAATAATTAATTAGTAAATATATACAAATAACAATATCAAGTAAAAATAAATATTTAGTGAATATATAGTAAATTTAGTGAATATATACATATAAGGAACGGTAGCCTGGTCAGTAATAGCAGAAAGCTCGTGATTGAAAGATTTCAGGTACAATCCTCGATCCGGCCGAAGACCGTCGTGTAATCTAATGGCGACTGGTGCAGAATAAATCTGTCGTGGTCGTAAAGTCCTCAACTTTCCCATTAAATTATACATCTGGCGACACTGGATTATTGGATTACTCAGCCCTGATCTGAATCAAAATTAAAGTTTTTGTTGTTCGCCATTTTTCTCCAGTTACTCGAGATACGTCGTATAAACAGAAGGTGCTCCTCTTCCGCTTTAATCCGGGTAGTTTCAGTACTGGGACTGGGGGTTTCAGAGTGGCATAAGTAACAATAACATATATACAAATTGCCTGTATGCACTTAAAAATAAAAAGTGTATACATTTCCGTAAAATTACAACGCAAAGAGAAATGTATTATTTACAAACCATAAACCATTTCTGTCATAATACATTAATAATCATAATCTCGTTTTTCGACAAAAGATTATAGTGAAGAAAATATACTTATATTTTATTAATTTAATTCCTCATAAATTTATTATTAGAAGAATTTTGTATGTCGATGAACATTTTTTTAATCCATTATCAATCGGAATTTGCTTACTGGATTCTTTAACTATTTTCTACATATTAGTTACTCGTTTTAAAATTCCTGCATACAATCTATGAAAAAATACACACACAATAATAACAAAGTAACTTATATTGAAATGTCATCTTCGTTGAGAAGCATTAAAAAATCGACGTCAAATTATTCAAAATTGAAGACGTATAGAAAAGTCATATTTTATACACAAAAGAACACAAATTTATTTGACATTTTCATTTTAAAAGAACGTACGTATTCAAACAATGCATTCGGAATTCCTTTGAAAATTTCCTTAGAAAATACTTCAATAATATACTTTTGTTAGAATATAATAGTTTTAGGAGATGGAACTATGTTTTTCAGTTCAACATTCTATAGCTAGCATCCTTTTTTTTTTTTTTTTTTATCTGTCACAAAACAAAACACCAAACAATTTTGAAATTCTTATTAAATACTATTCAATTTTTTTCATAGAAACTATAGGTTTTTTTGGAATATATTTCTTTAGGCTCATAATAAATAATAACAGAAAAATGTATGACATTAAGTGCAACATTTTTTTTGTTAGTAATAATAATAATAGCAATAATACAAATATTTTTTTATATCATTTCTCTTTAATTTTTAGCTCAAAATCTTACACATAGTTATTTTTGATATTCATTATGAAAAAATATTTATGCTACTTCCACTTATTTTAAATAATAATTAAAATTATATAAAAAATACAATTATCTAATTGAATATTACATCTGAATCTATATCTATATAAATTGGGAAAGAGTGTGATATATTTTGCTAAAAGAAATTATAAAAAACGTAACAAAAATATGGAAAGCCTGGTAACATTTATTACATGTATTCTAGTAGTAAAACGTTTTCCTGTGCACTACTTTAAAAAGGTATATATTTTCTGTTATCATGATTTCTTATTCATCTAAACATGGAAATATTATTTTATTTAAGTGGTATTTTTAACAATGGAACTATAGACTTGTTCATCTATAGACTTTCAGAATTATGCTACATGTATAAGTCTGATAAAGAGCATTAAATTTTACATTCAATTAATCTTAATTTAACTTAAATTGTTTCATTGTATAATAGTGTTATCATCATTAATACTGTTTAATTTTAGTCTAATAGCGGTATAATTACTTTCTTTTACCCAAATAAATTAGAGAAAATACTGATTTGAGGTACAATTTTCTAAATTGATTTTTTCCTTCATTTACATATTTTGAGGTCCAATGAATCAAAGAATCAGGTTTATAGTGAATCGATCTGTGTGTGAGTTTGTATGCGAATCTGTTATGAGCTTATCTCCAGAAACATTAATTGTAGAAATACCTAATTCTGTATTTTAAGTCTGTGTCATATATACGGTTGCCGCAGTAAAGTTTTCATTGCGTTTCGAAGAATAATTCGCGTACAGAGATATTTAAAATAATTTTTAAATATTACTTTTGTGGGTGACATGTCTTACGTGCACAATTTTAAAAATAAAAATTACACTAAATGAACTGAAATCAGCATATATATTTTTATATGCATAAAGGCATATTTCGTAGTGAATATGATACATAAAAGCCATTCTCCATTTGTTTACAGATCTATCCAAAAGAACTATTACAGCTGTACTTGAAAGTATATTTCAGGTTTTATTGTATGTTTTTCCTATTGTGTTTAATTTAAGTACAAAATGTGCGGTGCATATAATATATAAACAATGTACAAAGCTTAAAAAAATTAAGCGAAAATATTTTACTTTCTATTGAATGTAATAGTCTGAATAGCTTTACCACATTTTACTAAGTCCAGGGAAGCAGAATAGTTAGGATAATTGATTTCTTATACCCATAAACAAAAGTGATATTCAATGTCCAATTTGAAAAGCTGATTTTTTTTTATTATTATTACACATTTTGAGGTCCTTTGAAATCGAAAGTCAAGTTTTCAGCGGTTGGTCCCCATGTATGTCAATTTTGAGCATTACCAAAACGAAAATAAGTGCAGGAAATTAAAATGTGGCATTTTTAAAGTCAAATGAGATCATTATTAGTAAATTTCAAGAAGTGCTGCAGGTGAAAGCTGACCGAGAAACTTGGACTTAGCTTTTATATTTAACAAGCAGGCTTTGCCTTCTTTGCTGGTCAATACATTTAAATGAATTTACAAAATATGAATCCCTATTTCAACTTTATAAATAAAAATTTAGAGAAAAAAAAATCGATTGAAATTGCTTAGAAATTTGTAACTGCTGCGTGTCACCACACGTGAAATATCTTGGGTCCATTTTTCTCTTACTTCAGACAACATTTCGCCTTTAATATAAGTGTTTAATGGTCGACATTTTAAAAACGAACAATATCGAGAAAAATATATATATATATATATATATCTTTCATATTCAAATCGCAATTACATTGGACAGTGCTATACGGATGGACTATACATAGTATCTACAATCATGTTATTTCCTATAGTTTATTTGATTTACCGGTCGACCATAAAATAGTTTTCAAATACACACCTGAAATTTATTAAAAGGCATTTTATACCACCTTATAGCGCATTAAATGAAAAAACTGTAGAATCATCGGTTTTTCCCTTCGGAGGGTGAAAGGGAACTTCTCGCGGCGAAAACCTTCGCGAAAAACCTGAATAATTAACCACGTTTTAATTAATAAGTTTCTTTATAATTAAATCTTAGCTTTCTAATTAAAACTTAGCTAATTAAAATTTAGATTTAAGATGCACAGGGAGACATTGCAGACTGTGTGTAAGTGTCAAGTAAGTGCGGTAGAATTAGAGGCAGACACATGGCAAAGGAAAAGACAGGCAGAGGGAAAGACAGATGACATTTATTAGCTTCTATTAATAAAACAACGCACGGGAATTCTTTTAAAAATATAAGTACCATATGTCAAATAAAACTATTCCTAAACCTATACTGAACTGTTTTTTAAAGGGGTTAATATTTTGTAATTTTTGTGTAATCCTTTATCTGTAATCTATATTTTTAAAACAGAAATTCATGGTAAAAGAAAGTCATGTGAATGTAACACCAGATTATTTTTAAATGTAATTAGATATGTTTTCATGACATGCTTTGCTCGTGTTAATACTTAATATTAATAGTATTTCATAGATAGAAGTAAAAAACATCGGAAACTTCTGCTTAAATATAAATTTTAAAAAATCCTAATTATCAAACACTTCAACTTTAAGAACTCACAAATATTGCTTCCTTTTCTCTCTATCTAACTTTGAAAAATAGCATCAATGTTTTAGAATCCAATTGCGCAAGTAGTATGTTTTAGATATCGAATAAATATTTTGCGTTGTTTAAATTTATTCGGTAATATTTCCTGTCCGACAAAAAGAATCTCTGCCAGGTTTATACAGTATATAAACAGGAATATCAATATATTAACAGGAATTATAGTTTAATTAAAGTTAAACCTTAAAAAAAAAAGAAAGGTACAGTGTTTGATATAACATGGTAAGAACACTTCTTTTTAATGTTTTACATTTACATGGCATTGCATTGTGTGTAATTAAAGTACGAGTAATAAATCAGAAATTTAAAGTAACAATATTTTTCTGTTACTCAATACGTTATTTTACAACAAGCTAAAATTTTAAATCAGTGAAATTCTCTCTGAATTTTCTGAATTAATAAATAATAATAATAATAATAATAATAATAAATGTAAATAATCCAAATACATCTACGTTCATTGTATTTTTATTTCTTGATGACATTTTTTTTTATTTTTTATATCGTATGCGTAATTACTTGATTATTACTTGAAGTGGTAACTTATATGATATACTATTTTGATATAATTACTTAATTATAAAATAATTAGAAATTTTCAAAAATGAACCTTTTCCAAAAACATTTTTATTATAATATTGCATTGACTCTCTTCAAATTAATCAAACTACTAAGAACAAATGACACGTTCATGAAAATAGAAAAGAAACTTAATAATATAGACTCTCTTTTTTTTTTTCAATGGTAATATAAGAAGACAATTACAGCAGAAAATACAAAGAGCAACAAATACAAAAGAACAAAAGAATAGCTGCAAAAGTAGACTATGTATATAAAAATACTACAAAATGTAAAACCATATAAAGAAATAAACAATTATTATGAATAAGAATTAATAGAATTTTATGAATAACAACTTAGTAGAACATAAAACAACTTTTATAAACGCTATAATATTTTATTTTTGTACATATTTTTTTATAGCGAGATATTTAAATAACATGAAATTTCATTGCTTAAAATATAATAGTATTCATTGGTAAATTTTATCTGTTTCTCTTTTCAAGTTAAAGTATAACATACAACTAATTTATTTATTTTTAAATCTTGCTAACCATATCATATACATTATATAACATTTTGCATATTTAATACTCGGATTGTATATATATATATATGTGTGGAAATACACATGAATTCGTCTCATTATTTTAAAAATCTGAATACCAATGATTAAAGAGATCAAACTAATTTTAACGTACATTACTTTTTATCAATTGGAAAACAAAGGTTTTCTAAAATATTAAAACATTATCTTTATTTAGGAAATTTCTGTTAAAATATATGAAATTTATTACACATAAAATAAATTTAATTGAAAATTTATCACACAGATATAATTACTGCAGTTTTTTTTTTTTTTTTTTTTTTTTGTGAAAATATTTCATTTATGAAGCTTTATATCATAATATTAGTTTTTAGTTGTCCAAGTTTGTGAACAAGTAATGCCATCTCTCTTTTATTTCTGAAAGTAAAAGTTTTGGTCCCGTGACTGAAGATTTATTTAATGTGAAATCCATAGATAAAATTTAAAATAAATAAACTCATTGTTGTTATTTGAACTTTGAACTAAGCGAATGTTTAAGCTAAATAATTAAGTAGAAATTTTTAAACGCCAAACTTTTTTTCTTTTTGAATTATATATAATTAAAAGTAATGACATTTCAGTGGTTTATATACAAATTTTTATTTATCTTTCAACTATACATTACAATTATATGCTTAGTATTCTGTTTAACATATAAAAAAAATAAATTTCGTTTTCATACATTTTATTTTGCTGCAAAAATTTTCTTACACATTTGAAAACGATTAACAGTTTTAAACATTTTATAAAATTAGTTTTTACAAAATATTTTAAAGGAACATATAGACATTCCATTTGGTTTTTAATGAAATTGCTACATGTTTCTGACACTTGAAAAAAAAAAAAAAGTATTTCAATTTTTTAATTAAAATTAAAAGAATTATTTCATGAAATATGTTTTTTACTTATGTATAATTGCAATATCGAAAATTTAATCGAAATAGTAACTAAATTCCTTAATCAATCATTGCGTTTTAAATAAGTAATTTTATTTTAAAGCAAATTTTCCAAATAGATAATATTAAAAGTTAAAAATCAATTTTTATCTCTAACTTTTGCATATTTTTTATTTCTATGTTTTGTTAATTAATTTCGAAAATTATGCTTTGTTTTAAGTGGTTGAAACATTTAAGAAAAAATTATGATGTACTCCAACAATCATGTACCAAAATGTGTTCGGATATATATTTATATGATTATTTTAAAACCATTACTTGCTTTGATAAAATTAGTTATTATTATTATTAATATTATTATTATTATTATTTTATAATGAATGTGCCATTTATAGATAATTTTTCAATTACCAATTATTTTAACTACAAATATGCATATGCATTATTAATAATAGGAATTTATTATTATTATTATCATTATTATTATTATTATTATTTAGTATGTGTGTGAAAAAAAAAAAAAAGAACATGCAGTTTGTAAATATTCAAATCACTTCTTAACTGCACATGCCCATTAGATTGTTTAACCCTCAATTTTATTTATCTACGTCGGGACGCCTGAAAATATCTTTTATTTTGTATTATCCCACTGCTTTCTTATAAATGGGTGTTTAAGTAAACCTTAGATATAAACAGCATTCTGCTATGACAGGCGAGATGATTGCTACCAAATTTAGTATGATGCAAGATACAAAATGCAAAAACAATGTGAAATATAATTTGTCAACTTTTAATTAATTGCAGGTCATTCTATTTGTTAATGTTTAACTTTTCTGCATTTAACGCCACCTAGTGGACAATATTTGAACTCAAAATTGTTTTTGTTGAATTTCTTGAACGCATCTCATGATTCGTGTACATAACGAGTTTAATAGAAATTTCCTCGCACGCTTCATCCGTGGAAGATCAAAATTGTGATGGCATGTCTCCGGACCACCTCTAGGGCTGAGTCCCAGACCGTCGCCAATTGCCCATTGTGCAGCAGTAGTGGGACGTAAAACCCAACCAACCAACTGCACGTTTGAGATTTGTCAGGCTATTTATAACGAAAAAAACTTTATATTATATTTAATGAAATTCAAAGCTATTTAAATTTGCATCCAATACAGGGCTGACACAGACTGTGTACATACAAAATAATTTTTGAGTTCCTGAATTCAGACCAATAATGCTCTTTATGTTATATTTAGTTTGAAAGACGTTTCATATCATGTTTCATTCTACAGAGGTATATCATATTTAAGATATTCTAAATATATCAATATCTAGTAGATCGTGATGAACAAAAAAAAAAAAAAAAAAAAAAAAAAAGAAATGCAGTTAAACTTAGTTAAAAACTATTAAAAAATAATATAATGTTCTTTTTTTTAGGTTATTTTATTATGTTTTAATAATATAATGATTTTCTTTTTTCTTTTTTCTTTTTTTTTTTTTCTAATACTCAATATATTTAACAACTATTACTTGAATTGCATACTGGATTTTTAACGTATTACTTTACTTTCAAAGAGAGAAATATTACAAAAGAATTTAAAAAAAAATTATAGTTAATAGAGAAATTATATCTAGCATTATATGAATCTATATAACATATTTCACATGTTTTTTATATGACATACTATAAACCGCAGCTGCTAACATCTTAATTTATTCCGTAGTGTTTTTATCCCCGCCTTTATTTTATACCACTTATTCTTTAAGTGTAAATATTTTAATTTTATTGAAGTTATATATTGTGGGGGTGGGGGAATCTATTGGTAAAGTGCTGCGAAATAAAGGTGAGACTAAGAATACTCCGGAATAAATTAAATGTTGGCAGCTATAAATATACTTTTCATAAATATATCATTTACTTTATCTATCACACTTTATTTAGGAATCTTAAAGCATAATGTCCGATAATTTAATGTCTGATAAAATTTTCTATTAATTTTAGCAAAGTCAGTAAAAATATCAATTTATTTTTTTTATCGTTTCTTTGTGCTATTAAATGCACCTGCCGTTAAGTATCAGAGCCATATTCATTTTAATGAACTCTGGAAATTCATTGCATTTTTCTCTGAAAATATATGAATTTTTAAACTCTTTTAATATTCAAGATTTTTTTTATTGCTCAAATGATGTATAGTTTAATGTTTTAAAATTTCATAACTTTTTAGGGAGTTCAGAAAACTATTTTTAGCCAAAAAATAAATTTTTACATTAAAAAAAAAAAAAAAAAAAAAAAAAAAAAAAAAGCTAAATAATGTTAACAAACATTGAACGTGTAATCTTCAATATTGTTTAATTTAGAATTCAATCGATTAATTAATTTAATATTCGTTCTGTGTCTTGTTTGATGAATTTAAATTTATTCAATAATTGTAAAGGGTTTTGTATGTAAAAAGTTATAATCCTTACAATTCTTTTATTTTACGAATAGTTCAAATTAAATACAGTATTTGTAAAAAATAATATTTCCAAAAGATGAAGTAGCGTTTCTAGACATTTTTTCCTTATTCAACTACCTACCTAAAATTTTACATATTATAACAGTCGCTATTAACATTATTGGTATTCCGAAAACTTTCATAATCAGCTCAAACCAACATGTATCATAAGATGAAAATTATAAGACAAATCTTTTAGATCAAAATATTACTTATCCACAACCTTTCTTCAGGTAATATAATTTGTAGTCATGGGTGCAGAAAAAAAAATGGAACATTGCATAAATTCAATAAATGCATGTTAAAAAATAACAATTTCTTCATAAATATTATTAGAAAATTATTAGAAAATTAGTGATGATTAGCTATGATGACAAGTAAGTAAAGTAACAAAGGACACATAAAAATATATCCTTTAATAGCAGAAGTGTGTGTATAAATTCTTTTTCTGGGTGTTCATCCGTATCTGTTAAATATTTGTTAATATTCGTCAAAAAAATATTTTAAAGATTTCTAAAAGTACGTTTAATATAATATGGATGAAAAAATTCAGAATTTTGAAAAAAATTACATATTAATAAATTAATAAAATAAACATTTATTATTGTTATCCCTATTTAATAAATATCAGATTTAGAAAACGTTTGAGAGAGATTTAAATTTAAAAACATTCAAATTTATTTTATCCCCTTTTCTATGATATATATATATATATATATATATATATATATATATATATACTCTATAACAAAAAAAGTGACGCACCAAGATGGAGTAATGCAAACTGGACACAGATTGGCATACATACAAGATTTGATGGAATCAAGCACCAGTGCATCATTATCGTCGATCTACGTGCAACTGGTACTTCAGTGACTTCAAATACCCTTAATAGGAGGCTCAGTGGGGTTGAGCTCAGTCTCCGGATCTCTCTTCCACTGAGAACGATTGGAGCATCATAAAAAGGGTATTGCAACCAACTCGGAATTTTACGAATCTAACGCAACAATTGGATAGAATTTGGCACGATACTTTATGAGAGCGTATCTGCCAAATCTATCATGTAATACCAAGCCGAATAACTGCGTACATAAGAGCCAGAAGTGGACCAACGCGTTATTGACTTGTTTACTTTCTGAGGCCTTTTCTCTTTATTAAATCATTCAGATTTTCTGAAACTGTAATCAATTGTTTTTCTCCACATGTACATCACATCTACAATTTTTTGTCTCATTCGGACCACCCATTCCACTCCATCTACCAATTTTTGTCCCCACTAGAGTGTATATTTTTTTTCTAATAACAATAATAAAATTAAAAAGAAATAGAAATAGAAATAGAAAAATGTCAAAATACAAAACAAAATGATTAAAACTAAAAAAAATTCTATATCATGCAGTGCGAAATTTGCCAAAATATAAATCAACCACTCTTTTATCTCAAAGAATCTAGATAGATGAAAATTTATAATTTAGAAAAAATTACATATTAATAAATTAATCAAATAAACATTTAGTTTTGTTTTCCTTTTTTAATAAATATCAGACTTAGAACATTTAAAAAAGATTTAAATTTTTATTTTAAAACATTCAAATTTATTCTATCACCTTTCCTATGATATATAAATCTCTCTCTCTATATATATATATTTTTTTTTCTAGTAACGATAATAAAATTAAAAAGAAATAGAAAAAAAATCGACATACCAAGCGAGAAAAGTAAAGCTAAAAGAAATTCTATATCATGCAGTACGAAATTTGCCAAAATCTAAATCGAACCTTCTTTTATCTAAAAGAATCTAGATAGATGAAAATTTATTTAATTTAGAAAACATTAAATATTAATAAATTAATAAAATAAACATTCAGTATTGTTATTCTTATTTAATAGATATGAGACTTAGAACATTTAAAAAAGATTTAAATTTTTATTTTAAAACATTCAATTTTTTTTAATCCCCTTTTCTATGATGTATAAATCTCTCTCTCTCTCTCTCTATATATATATATATTTTTTTTTTTTTTTTTCCAGTAACGATAATAAAATTAAAAAGAAATAGAAAAAAAAATCGATATACAAAGCGAAATGAGTAAAACTGAAAGATATTCTATATCATGCAGTGCGAAATTTGCCAAAATCTAAATCGAACCCTGTTTTATCTCAAAGAATCTAGACAGATGAATATTTATAATTTAGAAAAAAATTACATATTAATCAATTAATAAAATAAGCATTCAGTTTTGCTATCATTATTTAATAAAGATCAGGCTTAGAACATTTAAAAGAGATTTAAATTTTTATTTAAAGGCATTCAAAAAAAAATGTTTATCCCCTTTTTTATGATATATAAATCTATCTATATATATATATTCTAATAACGATAATAAAATTAAATAGAAATAGAAAAAAAATCGACATACATAGCGAAATGAGTAAAACTGAAAGAAATTCTATATCATGCAGTACGAAATTTGCCGAAATCTAAATCGAACCTTCTTTTATCTCAAAGAATCTAGATCGAATTTCCTTTTTCTATTAGGTAGCGGAAAAGTATAATGGACAGCCGAGAACATCCCAAAAACATCCCGTAATAGCCCCATTCACTGAACTTGAAACAACCGTTTGCCTTTTTTTCTTATGGATAACAATTTCGATGGAGAAACAGACATCACAAAGAAAACAATAACGATCTATTTTCCAGTATTTCTTGTTAAAGTTCAAAGAATTTTTTTTTTTCTTCTAACAACTTTTCCATTATAAGAGAAAAACAAGCAATTTCTTTCATCGAAATTCACACCTAATGTATTTATGTATATTTTTCTTTTTTAACATTAAAAAAATATGTGTTGGATAATTATTATTAATACTACTTTAAGTTTTATTGATTTAAATTTTATTATTTTCCTTATTAAGGCTTTTGAATACAATTTTTACTAGATGCCCCGGAAAAAAAAATTTGGGTATTTTTAGTGAAATTATGCAATTACCACCGAAATGTTTAGTGTAAAGTGAAAAGGTTAAAGATAGGTTTACTTAAAATAAAAATTTAATGTATCACAGTAATAGTTATATATAGACTTAAGTTAATAAGAAAGCACAAAAGAACTGCCGTTTTAAATTATTACTTACAAAACTTTGAATAAGAGAGTCTATTGCATTTTATGGTGTTTATTCAAAGTTTTGTAAGTAATGATTTAAAACGACAGTTCTGTGGTGCTTTTGCGAGTTTGTTGCATTTTATGGTGTGTATTCAAAGTTTTTTAAGTAATCATAGACTTAAGTATTTAGAAAAAAAAACAATTGGAACTTAAATTGACATTACACCATAAATTAAACCTCTTATATTCAATTACTTTTATATTTAACAGTAAAGTTAGCTGAGAAATTTTGTTGTACTGAATTAAACAACTGACATCAGAAATTTACCTTATACAGCACTTATGTAATTTTTGAGAATGTATATTAACTAATATATTCTTAAAACTTTACAATGGACCGAACTTATATTACCTTTACGAAGGTATTAACCAATCTTGTTGAAATTTATATAGTCCAGGATACATTTCCGGTGTCATTTGTTTAATTCAATAAAACAGATTTTTTCCGCCAAACTAATATAATTCTCTATATGGTAATAACCATAGTTTAATAATTTTACATGTAAAACATTCATTCTGAAGAAATTGCAATTTAAGTACTACAATCTATATACTACAACAACAACAAAAAAATATTGATCCAACTGAACAATTTTAAATTTTAAAGCATAGTTATTAAATAAACAAACTTATTGAAAACTAATGATTGGCGTGGAGTAAAGATAAATGATTAGACGAATTCTGAAATGAAAAAAATAGATTTCCATTCCATTAAAATGCTGTATCTTTATTTTGAATTATAAATATGCAAATTTAGTTATAATAGATATAGAAAATCTTGAAAAGAAATATACAACTCTTAAAAACAAAATAAATGTTAAATCAGTTTATTGTTTTTTAATTATCGAAAAATAGTTTTATTCCATAGTGTAGACGATTGTGCAGAAGGTGTTAATGAATAATCTGATAAAATACACAGTAAAAAATACTGCAGTAAAATTACGGGCAAAGCCCGGCAGCAGAGATTCCAGTCAAAGCCCATAAAACTACAATTAGACGATGAATGAAGTATCGCCAGTAATTTTACGTTGTGATGAAACATACAACCAAACGGAAAAAAAAAAAAAAAAAAAAAAAAGCATTGACCGTAAAATTAAAGTTTGAGTTTCTCGAATGCTTTAAAAAAGTTTCTTGCAATTATTACACATGCGTGCAGGGAGATATCCACAAAACCGAAAAACGTATTTATTTTTTTACACGCAGAAGCTAATTTATTATTTTTCATGCGAAACAAACCGTCTTGGGTAACCTGGGATTCGAACTCACAATTATATGTGTCCGGACCAGCGATTTGCCAACCGCGCCGTTGGGAACACAGACACTTTTCTTTACAAAAACATATAAAGTCAACATCAGAACTGACTAGTTGATAAACCTTTTCATACACACCAAAAGACTTCTGGAAAACTTTTTAAACCGATTTACAGCACAATGCGAAATAACAAATCTTCAATTATTTTTACAGAACTAGCTATACAAATTTACAGCAACCTATGCTGTATTTATGTTAAAAATAGTGCGTTATTTTTACAGAAATTTTTTACAGTGATTAAATTGTTAACGTTCAAACTATGCATAAAAATTATTTTATTTTAAGACTATTTTAAAATCTAAATTTGATATTTTTGAAAAAATTAAGAAGTCAGTCAATTCTCATATTGAAAAAACAAAAGCATTTTTTTCCCTGTAAAGACTACGATACTGAATTTTGTGAAAGAAAATCTAACTATTTTTCGAAATCATTTTTATTTGTAAACTGACTGGATTGGATTTTGGAATAAGGCTGATTGACTGTTGTAGGTCCTAGGCTTGAGGGGGAGTGCCCTTCAAAGGGATCTTTCTGAGGGGACCTAGCCCGTATTTACACAAGTTTCGGAGGAAACCACGGAAAACTCTGAACGGCTAGGCCGAAGAGCGCGACCTGTGATCGAGCCCAGCACCTCACGTCTACCAGCTTTGAGCGCAGAACCGCTCGGCCTCTGGTGGGCCTTTTTTATTCGTAAACACTAGCACTAAAGAGGTAGTCTTATTTCAAGGTTCTCATTAGAGGTAAATAATCGGTGAGAATTCCTCACCCCTTTTCAAAAACAAAATGAAATTTTTGAAAACTATGTGAGATCTCTGAAAATTAACCGAGACGCAGAATAAACTTTGAATAATAATAATAAATATTTTACATAAATACAGAGAATTTGTATCTCCAATTAATACGATTATTTTCATGGTTTTCGATCTTTGTGGGTTCAGTAATGGATGCAAAAAAGAAATAACTAGAGCCTAATTCTTATTCATCCAAACAGGTTTCCATTATAAGGTCAATTTCAAACTGTGTTTATGAAGTGTTAGGCGTATTTGCACTTTTTAGAATAGCAGAAGTTTTTTTTCTTTTTTTTTAAAGCTGCATTGAAGGGAGCTCACCATTGGCCGAGCTGTTCTGCGCTCAAAGCTGGTAGACAAAAGGTGCCGGGTTCGATCCCAGGTCGCACTCGTTGGACTAGCCGTTCGAAGTTTTCCGTGGTTTTCTTCGAAACTTTAGTAAATACGGGCTAGGACCCTTTAGAAAGACCCCCACGGAGGGCACTCCCCTCTGGCCTAGTACCTATAGCAGTCAATCGGCCTTATTCCCAAAATCCAAATCCATTGAATAAAGAAAGGACTGAGGTATTTCGAGAGTAGAACCTGCTATATATGATGTAATGTACATATCTGACGGTCATACAGATAAAACAGCTTTGCTTTTTAACAGTCAAGATCATACATAATAATCATAAGACTTACCTTCAAATATTTAATTACATATTCATTTAATATTGAAATAAACTTTATTTTAGCATATTGTAAAAAATGCATTGTGGAAAACACATTAAAATTTGCCATTTTCTAAGGCTTAACTAAAAGGTTAAGAGCAATTAGAATGCTGTATGCTTAAAAAAATATATAAATAAAAATAAACTAAAATTTAAAAATTGCGTTTAGTGGATAAAACAATTATTAGGTTGTAGTTTGTGTTCTAGAAATCTGGCTTCAAATCAAGAAACCATTTTAGCTTTCTTTTTTAATGTTTTCGTGTTAATAGACAAAAAAAAAAAAAAAAAAAAAAAAAAAAAAAAAAAAAATCAATTTCATCAATATCAATCACTCAGTTTCAGTCAGATGGAAATTTTTTGAAATAAATTAAGAAAATAATATCTTATTAAAACCACGGATATTTCTATGCGTCATGCTTGCATAATTAAATGCATTTAATTAGTATAAATAACAATCATAGTTTCAGTTTGAAAATGGAAGAAAATTGAATTCTCTCTTGATGTCACTGAAATGATAGCATTTGAAGAGATTTTCTCATAAGAAAATGGTTTGGTGAAAGGTAAGAGTAATTTGCGTAGATTAACGGCTTTTTCTCGTAAAAATTCAAAAAATTATACTTTCGAAACATCAGTTTACGAGCTACGACCGTTAGCTTATAAATTTGTTAGCTAGCAAAACGGTCATTTCCCGTAAAATTATACGGTTGTTTCCTAAATTATGCTTCCAAAACATTAATTTTAAGGATTATGACCGTTTAGATAGCAAAACGGCCATTTCCTCTAAAATTATACGGTCAAATACCGTGATTTTAGAATTTGTTTTACAGGTGTAAGCCTACAACTTTAAGCGTGAAGTAAATAATAACATAGTAATTAGGTAAAGGAAAACGAGCAGGCATGAAATATTTTAAAACTGTGAAAGTTTAATTAAGGAAAAAAAGCACTTTATGTAATATTGTTTTAGACTCAAGTACAGCTATACCATAAAATATAACAAATTTACAAGTTTTAGATGAATCGAATGAAAGGACAAAAAGAAGAACAGTGGGAAATTTATTTAATGGATACATTTAGCAAATGTAACTATAATATGAAAGTAATAAATTAAAAATTTTACCTTGTTATAAAGAAAATTCTTCTAGAATGAAAATCACACATAGATCGTGTTATTTAAATAGCACTGCCCCACAAAGTAAAAGTGAACTGTATCTTATAACATAAAAAACTAGTATGATGTGGCTATCACGATACTCTTCTATATAATTTTACACAAAATTTATGCAATATAATTTATTTATTAAATTATTAAATTATTCCCCATTATAAATGCAGACAATTTTTATCTGACAGAATTGTATCACTAAATGCCGAAAGAAAGTCAATTATTTGTCAATATCAGAAGAAATACTATTTTTTTAAGTTTTTTTTTTCGTTATAAAAAATTAAAATATGGATAACTTTGTTGTAAATTAATTATCACAGATCTATGGTCCTACCATTGGTTTCAAAAGTATTGACGAGATCTTTTGAAAGATACTCATATTGAAAATTTGCTCCCCCCAGGAGATAATTCCCCACCCCCCGCAGGGGGAAGAAGCGGTGCTACCACATGCACAATTTTTTGCCTAGTTTACTGCTACTTCTATCAATAATTCATATTATTTTACAATCACATGTTAAAAATGACTCGCATTATGTACATTTATGTGATATTTATGCAACTTTTGTCCTTTATTGCCAAAATTTAGTTCAAATGGATCGCAGCATCACCTGTTGAGCGATTGATCCCTAAATCTAATCAGGACCAGTTCATGCCAGGGTCCAACTAAATACTAAGTTTGATTAAATTTCTTTCTTTGGTTCATGAGATTCAGCGTCCACAAAATGTGTGATGCACACACAGAGACACACAGGCAGATAGGCAGATTGACAGATAGATATTTTCTAAAAAGAGTCGATTCATATTCAGGGCATCCCAAAACGTGTGCATCCATCGAAAACTGGAGTTCAAAAATTTTGAATAGAGTATAATAACTAGTAAATAACTATTGAAACAGTTATTTAAAACAACAACTGTTAAAATGAAGATAAGTAAAGCGTAGAGAGCATAAAGTAAGTAAAGGAGTTTTTTTTTTTTTTTCAAAGTTGAAATAAAGAATGCGAAAATGATCTTTTTCAATATTTTCAATACCATATGTTTCTGAATGTTAATACAGACGTGGGGATAGTACAGAATCTGATGAAATTAAGGAATTTTATTTAATGATTAATAAAATTTAAGACATTAATGTGTATTTACCACTTAATATATTGTAAGTAAAACTAATAAAAACGTTATTGTAATAATTAAACATGCTGAGAGAATGTTCATCATAATAATAAGTCAAACTATATTTAGGAATCCTAAATAATAAAGAATAAACTCATTTATATAAGTTAATACATATCAGTAAAAAAGTATTTAAAAAAATACAGATTTAATTAGAGGAATATAGTAAGAGCGAATTTCATATTTCGCTTGCATGTGTTTAATACTAACAAAAAAAAAAAAAAAATCTTTAAAATGTGCTTTAAAATGTAAAATAATGTGTAGTAAGCATTTAATTTTTGTTAATTTAATTTTACTTTATTTAAAAAACCATGATTATTTTTAGAAATATTTATTTAAAAATTTCCCTTCTATGAAGTATATATATATATATATATAGATATATATATTAATATTTGCTGGTCAAACTCTTTTCTAAAGAGCTGAATTAAAAACAACTTCCAAAAACTTACATTTATTCACTTTACAAGTGAACTAAATAATAATTTCTTAAAGTGCACAGCTCCATGAATGCAACATAAGAATAAACAAATGTTTAAATTAATGGTAATAAATATAAAAGTAATATATGCAGATAACTCTGAAAAAACAACATGTACATCGCTTTCAAAGTTAATTTTCTCATTTAAAATTGCATAACTAAAGAAAACAAAGATGGAAATACACTTTTCAACAAATGAATTAAAATGATACCTACTTCATACGTTAAGTCTATAGGGAATGTGAATGAATAAGTTATTTTTAAATTTTAATTTCAGGCATATAATATAAATATATGCTTCATTGGGAAACATTAATTCTCTTATTGAAATAGTAATCAATTGTAAAGTAAAAAAGTTTAGAAAATTAAATCGGTTAAACATTTTACTGCTTAACAAATATTTAAATTAAATAGTATAAATTTTATCGTATAAAACTTGTTGTAAGCAGTAAAGTTTTAAAATTTTAAATATTATTATCTAATTTCTTTCAATATTTTACATTAACTTTGAGGATTTTATTTAAAAACGTATATTTTGATACCAATGGTATTTAAATAGAATCAAAATATAGATTTCTGCATAAATTTGTAAAATTGTTATTGAATTATGCTATAAATATATTTTGAGGTTTTCAGAGACTTAAAAGTATTTTTATTAGAAATATTAATCAGTTGTGAAGTAGAAAATTCAAAAAATTAAGTCTGTTAAAAATTTTACTGCGTTACTCAGATTTAAATTAATTAGTATAAATTTCGTCCTATGAAACTTGTAATCATTCAAGTTTTAAATATTTAAATATTATCAAACTGCACCTTTCTTTTTTTTCTTTTTTTTTTACATTAAATTTCAAAATTTTATCTGAAAAAAATTTAATTTTGGTACCACAACATTTAAAGGGAAACAAAATATATATTTTTGCATAAATTTGTAAAAGTATTATTAAATTATGATATAAATATATTTTGAGGATTTTAGAGACTTAAAAGTAATTTCAATAGAAATTGTAATCAATTGGGAAGTAGAAAAGTTCACAAAATTAAGTCTGATAAAATATTTCTGCTTAACATACATTTAAATTAAGTAGCATAAATGTTGTATAAAGCTTGTTGTAATCATTCAAGTTTCAAAGTTTTTAATATTATTCAAAGTTTTAAATAGATTTTTTTTTTTTTTACAGTAACCTTAAAAATAATATTTAATATATATATATATATATATATATATATATATATATATATATATATATATATATATTGATACCAAATGTATTTTGAGAGAATAAAAAAATATATTTTTGCATAAATTTGTAAAAGTATTAATGGATTAGGCCATAAATATATTTTGAGTTTGAAGTTTTCAGTGACTTAAAAGTATTTTGAATAGAAACAGTAATCAATTTGAAAGCAGAAAGTTAAGAAAATTATGTCTCTTAAAAATTTTACTGCTTAACAAAGATTTAAATTAAGTAGTATAAATTTTATCGTATAAAGCTTGTTGTAGTCATTCAAGTTTTAAAGTTTCAAATTTTATTAAATTGATTTTATTTTTCTTTTAGTATTCAACATTAACTTTTAGAATTTTATTTAAAAAATATACATTTTGATACCAATCGTATTTGAAGAGTTAAAATACAGACTTTTGCATAAAATTGTAAAAGTACTACTGAACTATGCAATAAATATATTTTGAGGTTTTCAGTGACTTTAAAGCATTTTTTTAATATGATTTTTATTTCCATAATTTGCATACACCAGTACTGCAGACCCCAGAGAAACCTTTGGATTCATTGCATAAAACCTTTAAATGCTAACAAGACATACATGACTCCAGCAAGGCTGTTATTGTATTTAAATTTTTAGGAATTTCTTACACCCGTCTGTCTGTCTGTTCGTACTCTCATTTCCGTAAGATTTTTTTTTTTTTTGAAATGTTATGCGTTTTCATTATTTTCACTATGGTATTATTCACTATATAAAGGAGTGTAACAATCCCTACGGATTTGTGTAGAGAAATATACAAAGATTTCAAATACTTTACGGTACAGTCTACGGCATTTATTCTTTTACACATATTTTGATAATTTTCTACTCATACACACACACACACACGCACATACATATATATATATATATATATATATATATATGTGTGTGTGTGTGTGTGTGTGTGTGTGTGTGTGTGTGTGTGTGTGTGTGTGTAATTTAAATGCACAAAAGAATGTTTGCAACATAATATTTTGTGTTTTATGATTTGTTTACAAGAATATGAAAACTTTTTTAGGAAATATGTGGGAAATTCTTTTTCATGATTTATATTTCTCTTTTAAGAAACACTACAGTAATTAAAATAAGTGCTTTTTAATCTTCATTTAACAAATTGATTAAATTTTCGATCTAAAATCAATAAAATGCTTTCATATTTACATTATAAATAATAAATTTCAAAATTCCATAGCTTTCAAAATTTACATGGAAAATTCAAAATTCTGATTAGTTACAAAGTTTAAAAATAGTTAATAGGCATTAGAGAAATAGTTAGTTAAATTCAGCAAACTATTTTACTTTAAGATTTGAGTAAAAAAAACTACTTTTCAGTAATGGAATATATTGTCTCATATTTAAAATTATATTTCATCTCTAGTTGAATTTTATTTATTTATTTATTTTTTTTTTTTTGTATTAAATAATGTTTAGTTTGCTAAGAATTTCAGTTTGAATACTATGTACAGATTTGATATTCTCTATCCTCGAAATAAAAATTTATTTGCTTAAGGAAAACAAAAAATGCAGTTATTCTCTAGCAACTGTCAAAAGTCTTTTCAAGAACTACTAATGTTAGTTTTAATCCTGAAGAATGTAAATACATGTATGTTTTATCTTCTTTGAGTATATATTTAAATGAATGTCAAAATTATTTAACTTTAGACAAGAGAACAACCTTTGAATGAAAATATCCATCTCTATCTATTTTAATTTTTCTGTATGTTTAAGTTAAGAGCGTCAAAATTTTATATTTGCTTGAAATATGATGCATTTTAATTTGAAATATGTTTTTCATTCCATAGTTACTTAATATTAAAATTTTAATTTTAATAATAGGGACTGAAATTGTGTTTTCAAAATTTTGAAACAACTTTTGCTTTATTTGAAAATAAAAATCAAAGACGTTATTAGTCAGCATCTGTCAGAAATATTTTCTATAGCTTCACGAATATTATAGATTTTTGAAGATTTTCTAAGCGTTAAAAAGTACACGTAAAAATAGATTAACTTTCTGAAAATAAATATTTCCTTAAATTTAAAAACTCTTGCAGTCATACAGTTACCATGAACAAAGCTTTTGTATGAACACAAGTACAAAAGAATAAAAATCTAATATATTCAAAGTGTGATTAGATTTGAATCGTTATGCCAGAATAGTATTGAAAAAGAACTTTACAGGTTAATTAATACCTGTTATTCGATCACATATTTTGGTTACAATAATATCACATATTTTTAAAAATCTATATTATTATTTTTCACATGGTGTTTCTTTTCCTGACATAATGTATTACGCAATATGTAATTATTGATTCAGTTAAAATAAGAATGTGTGGCCGGCCAGGTGGTTCAGTCGGTAGTGCGCTGCCTTCCGAATCTAATGGTCCCAGGTTCGAATCCTGGTGCGGGCATGGATGTTTGTGATGTCTTATGTCTTCAAAAATATTGTACTTGTTTGTTTCTTGTAATAAAACTTGTAAACCCTTGTGGTGTGGATTTTTCGAGATATAAGCGGCCCTAGAGGCAAGCAATAAATCTCAGTACTCATCGAACCGAACCGAACCGAATGTGTATACATATAAACATAATTGAAGAGCTTGTTTCCATAAGGCGTTAAGTAAAAAATTTCAAAAATTGACTTTTTGTTGCAAAAATTCGCAGCACACGTCTAACAATATATTTTCAATAAGTAGAATTCCAAACGAAGTTTAGTCATAATGAAAACAGAAAGTGAAATCAGTGTTTTTTTTTCCCGAAAAGAATTAAGTCTCAAGTAAGTTTTGTTAAAAAAGGGATTAAGTCAAGTTTAACCAATTGTAGCGTGCCTTGAGATCACGTGTTTTCTCTGGCTTTGGGTGAAAAGTCAAAAGTAAGGAAAATAATATGTTGTTGTAGATTGTTACATTGAGATATTTGTTTTCCCCATAGAAAAATATAAAGAGGAATGTACTTATAACCTAATTTATAATGCGTTTATAAAAGATTTTAATCATGGCTTTGGAACACCGAAAAAAGACACTTGTTCCTTTTGGATTAGGAAAAAATAGATATGAATTCTGAAAAATGAATTCTAAGAAAAAGACCCTGTTAACCGAACTTTTGATTCATAAACACCGGAGCAAAACTTTTTTCACTTTTAGGGGAAAAGCTTATACGAGAAGATGAAATTACAATATGTTTTGAACTGATGTAAAATCAGGAATTACCACACAAATAAAAATTGTACCATATTACGAATGCTTTCAGCAGTGGCTGCTCAAAAGGATCTCACCTTCACATTTACCAGTGCGTGGTAACTCCTACTTACCAGCAGATGAATATTCGACCGAGTGAAGACTAGTTTAAAGAAAGTGGATACAATTTTACTCTCTAATGAATATTTTGAAATTTTCTCTAAGGTTGGAAATCTTTTCGAGTATAAGTAGCCTAGGAATATTTTAGATTAGAAAAATTTTGCGTATGGTTGTCTGAAAAGCAAACAAGGTTTCTTGATTTCAGAGGCTAAATTACTGGAAATTACGAAGAGAGATGTGGGAAACAAGACAACGTACAGTGGTTCGTTTGCCGTCAAAAGATTATGAAACGAGGGAAAAAAATTCTCCCTTGCACCCCCTCGGAAATAAAACCAAAAAACAACATGAAACAAGCAAAGAAAAATAGATGTTTTAAAATTACTTAACGCTTTGGGAATAAAGAAATTGCACGAATGTTCTATTTTTATAAATAATATTGCAACGATACTGCTAACGCAAACATAAGTGAAAATAATGATAAAGATGGAGAAAAAGAATTGGTAAATAAATATTTGTAGCAACTAACTACCTTCCAAAATTGCATAGCTAAAATTTATGCTGCATTTACATGAAAAAAAAAATACTTGGATTACTTTCAAATGGAAGTAAGTCATTTCATTTCGTTATTTGTTTGTGCCAAAAGGGCGTAAGTCATAGTTTTGTTCCAAAAGCGGTTAAGTCATTTCTTTCTTTTTTTTATTTCTTAATAACAAAGATTCTAAATAACTAAGCCAGGATTTTTTTAAACATGTAATTTAGTGTTATAATCATCCATAGACTACAGGGAAAAATTATCTTTTCCTTAAATTCAATAATAAATCTTATTTAACAAAATCGCGTTTTTTGAAGAACTGAAAAAAATGACTTAACGCCATTTGGAAACAAGACTTCAGTTATCGTATTTCATTATATATTTAGCACTGGCTGTTGCGCCCGTTCTTCGCAGGGAAATTTAATTATTATTCACAGTGTATTATTATGTATATATATATATATATATATATATATATATATATATATATATACATGGACTAGAATATTATAGTTAATAAGTACATTGTTAATTAACATTATTAAGTTGGTTATTACAGTTAATATGGTTAATATTATGCTATGGAAAATAGATTATTATAGTTAATAAGTTCAACTTGTTTTTCTGTAGCGCGACAAGACTAGTTCTTTCAATCTGGATTTTGCGTTGTCGTCATTTCTAGTGTTCCACCTTAAATTTTGGATTTATTTTATGTCAAAAAAAAAAAAAAAAAAAAAAAAAAAATTAACGCGCAAACATATTACTACTGAAAACAAAGTTAAAGTTTCTAAAATAATAATGAAAATTTCTTATAAATTCAAGGAAATTTCTGAAAGTAAATAAACTTTGAGCATAAATTTCACTTTTAAAAAATAATTAAAATTACAAAATTTATATATCGAAAGATTCTATTATTTATGAGAGAAAAATAAATAAATAAATAAGTAAATACCTACCTTTTACTGTCTAAAAACGTGAACAATGGCAAACATTTTTTTTTTTAAATAATTAGAATAAAATTAAGAAAAATCGTACGAAAAAATGGAACAACTTCGCTATAGAGCCCATCAGCGGAATTTCAAATTTGCAGATCTTTATATACGCACTTTCCATGGTCATTTTAATTCATCGCCAAAATGACAACAAAAACTTAAAAGTCACCAAGGTGCTCTTATGCTAAAGCCATACAAAATGTATTTTAAGAAAGGAATATAGTCTGTGATGCTTGAAAATTAATCATAGTTACAGCATGCTTTTATAAGGAAGAATTGTCCTGTCGTAGTAAATTAAATTCTCTTTACTAAGAAGGTAAACATTTTTCTTCCTTTCTTTTTTCTTTTTTTTTTTCTTTTTAAGATAATACATGAAATTATTATTTTTTTCTTAGAACTAAACACAGCAGTTATAAGCAGTTTACAAAAAGAATCACTTAAAAACGCTATCAACGTTACAAAAATATAAAATAACATTTTTTCCCATTTCACGTCACATACATTTTCAATGAAAAATACACAGTGCAGAAATCACTTCTATTTTTCTTAAGAGATTATGTCCTAAAAAATTTCATCAGAATTTTTCGCAAGTGATCAAATTTGCAGAAAATTTTCCTTGAAACTACAAGTGTTGAATTATTTATGTAATTGATTTCAACGAAAATTCCCAGTTATACAGGAAAGTTTCGTGAATCTGAACTATAAAAATAAAATCTAAATCTATAGTGATTATTGTCAAATATATATATATATATATATATGTATGTGTGTGTGTGTGTGTGTGTATAATTATGTGCAATTTGATGCATATATTTTTTTCCTTTATTTTATTCTTAGCAGATTGTTGTGAGTCTATTTTATTTTTTGCATCTCATACAAATGCAAAAATGAGTAAACTCATAGTCTGTCTAAATTCTGTTTAATTGCAGAAAGCATTTTCTTTTTTTTATATTTGAAGATTATGTATATACAGGGTGTTTCAAAACTCATGGGCAAAAATTTAAGGGGTGGTAGAAAACATTTAAACAAGCCATTTTCACCACACAATGCATGGGCAGAGAGCAAGCGGTGACTGTTAGAGGGCGCTGTAATGGAAAGTATAAAGCGCGCGTTTTCTTACACATCGTCATTTCTACCGTGGATTTCAGCAGGCATGGCGACATAAGTAATCAGAAAAAGGCAGCCATGCATTTTATGTATCGTTTGGCGAATAGGAATGCTCTGGAAGCCGCAAGACTGTAGACAAGCAGCGGTTCCCGAGAAGACACGTGCCAGACCGAAAAATACCACAACAGTCTTGCGGCTTCCAGAGCATTTCCATTTGCCAGATCATACATGAAATACACGGTAGAAATGACGATGTGTAAGAAAACACACGCTTTATACTTTCCATTACAGCGCCCTCTAGTGGTCACCGATTGCTCTCCGCCCATGCATTGTATGGTGAAAATGGCCTGATTAGATGTTTTCTACCACCCTTAAATTTTTGCCCATGAGCTTTGAAACACCCTGTATATATATATATATATATATATATATATATATGTCATATTAAGACGGACAGCCACACGTGGAAATAATAATATACAGTGCAGACGTTGGCTTAAGTGGTTCTTTAATAAATTCAGGGCTTACATCCATTATGCGAAGGTGAGCCCTCCTCTTAAAACTTACATTTTGAAAACCCAATTTGAGACTAAGAACTCACCCTAAAAATATTTTTCCATTCTAATCGGGAGCGGTCACGTGATCGAAACTGTCCCAATATGCTTAGGGGAAGTAATAAGACCACGAAAGGAGGGAATATTAGATTCTAGGTTGAAATCTTGTTAGAATTGCGCAATATAATAAATAACCGTTTGGTTCATAGGAAAATAAAATAATTCACATATTTAAGAATTGAGAACAAGTCAATAAATTTGGAATTAGTGAAATATTTTAAAAAATAAATGAATGAAGAATGTGTTATGGCGCTATCAGTGGATTAGGGGGGGGGGATTAGAATAATTAAAATTTGAGAAATGAAGCTTTAATTTTAAAGGGGATTTTAATTATATTTCATACATATGTATTACGGATAATTTTGATTTCATTGAAAACACTAAGTTAAAAAATCTTATGAGTTTCGGAGCTAGTTAAATTTTAATTATATTAATAAAAAGATTATAGGTTTTCTTAAAAAATATTTAGATATTTTTATTTTAAAACTTTCATAAAAATATAATTGGCCTCTAGAATATTTTAGAATCTGGAAAAGGAAAATTTGGAATATTTTTAAATAGATCTATTATTTTATATAAGTTACTTTGGAAATAAAATTTATGATGATTATTATTGCCACAACTGATGAAGCTGGAAGTAATTTTGCCAGTATTTGTAAAGTTTTTTTTATACAATGTTCATTATAAAGGAATTTTCTAGTAATAGTTTTTACAAAAAGCTAGATAAGCTTCTTAATTAAAAGAAAAATGATTTTGGTCTTCGATAGAAATCTTATTGAAATTAGAAACAATTTTAATTTTCCGCATCTTATTATAAATGTTAAATTTCATAAAATTCCCATAAAATTTCATTTTGTTACTTATGGTAAATTTAGCTATAATTACAAAACAGGTAAAAGACTTTTCTATTTACTTAACATTATCTAAAATAATTTAGAATCTCTGATAATAACTCTTATATAATTAAAATAACTACATGGTCTTAAAATATTTTAAACAAAACTTAGATGTTATGCTATAATACTTATGACTTTGAAAACCTGTTTAGTAGTATTCCACATTATTCAGTTTTAGAAAATTTTGAAAATATCTACGATGGTATTTTTCAGGTACTTACTAGTGAAAGAAAATATTAGATTAACCTTATAAAATTTCGTGTTTTTTAAAATGTTTTATTTAATGGCCTGGAATATTGTTTTAGAAATTCGAGGAATTCCCAAGAGAAATAGCTATTTGAGTGCTTTTACAAACATTTTTCTTCATATTTTTGTGAGAAAATTAAAAAAAAAAAAATATGTTTTGAAAATACATAGATGATGTAATATTAATTAACTGCTAAAATTTTGCAAAATATGCTAGTGAAACCTATCCATCAGATCTTATTTTAAACCAAACCGATATTAATGGAAATATCCCTTTTCAGGATTTAAAAATTATAAAAAATGGTGAAAAATGGTCGATTGGTATTTATGATAAAAGACGGGAGTTTTCCTTAAGGTTTCTAATTTGACGAATTGGTTTTATTGCATTAAAGTTTTAAAAAGTATTATGTTTACAGAAATTAAAAAAAAATTAAAACGATTTGCGATACTGAAATAGACATGAAAAAAAACTCTTGAAAACCTTAAAAACAGTTTAACCATGAACCGCTACCCAACATTCTTACTGAGTAAGCATTCTAATCTACGTGAATGTAATCTAATGTAAGTTATTTCTTCCACTCGGGCGACATTTAAGAACTTGTAAGTGGATCTACCATCCAATGAGGGCTCTCTCTTTTTGGTGTGTGTGTGTAGGGGGGGGGGGTTCCATTCTTCATTTTTTCCTTCAGCTTGTTTTATAAATTTGTCTTTATATATTTTTATACTTTGGCATTTTTATATTGATGTATTATTATATACTACTGTATTTTATTTATAAATTTGTTTTTTTTAGATTAATGTTTTGTATTAATATATTTTTAGTCTTGAATTCGATGGCTGCATATATTTTTGCTTTCAACGTTGAGAAGTCGTGGGAGGGAAACGTATTTTTTTGTCTTAAAGCACACTTTTCCCCAGAAATTTCTCATTTTCCATTTCCTACATGGGGCGGGGCTCCCCTAAAGAAGACCTCAATAGGTTTTGGGATTGCTTTTCATTTGTTATTTTTTTATCATTATATATATACGTACATATATATGTATGCATATATATAGTACCCTTGAAAAACTATTCAAGTTTCATAAAAAGGATGCTTAATGTTTTTTCAGGAATCTTTAATCATGTTCTTTTTATTTAGTTCTTCATGTGATGGTTTCATCTTGAAATGTAAGACACAAATCCGCGATACATGTTTAGTGTCGTATACCTATGATCTACTCGGTAACACATTAATGTATATATATATATATATATATATATATATATATGCAATAATTAATAATATTTAAAACAAGATAGTTGAATAAATATAAAAAACTAATTCCTCTGTTATTTAAATACAAAAATACAAGGAATGCATAGACGTATCAAGTGATTAAAAAAATGTTGGCTACAGGCTAAACCTAAGCAGACATTAATAAAATTAATACAGGACAAGGTTGCATAAAATGCATCTTTACTGATTCATAAAATTAAAAGAGCTTTAATACTAGCATGCATTTTTAATTACGAAACTCTCAAAATGCATGTTTCTATGTGTGGAAGCTTTTGATACATAAGGTAAGATGTAGTTTTCTTTTACTTTCCGATCAAGTATATGTAAGGAAAGTATTGTAATTATGTCAAAAGGCCGACTTCGAGATTTTGGTGTTTCTTTACGTTTTGAGGTCCACTGAGTTCATTTTAACTATTTTTAAGATGATGTATGTATGTGTATGTGTGTCAGTGAACACGATAGCACCTAAACGCTTTGTTTTAATGAGCTGAAAGTTGGTATGTATGTTATAGGCCACCATATCACGAATCTGATTGATTTTGGTGAATTTAGGACTTATAGTATTTTTAAAGGGACACAACGAAAAGTTCTTTGTCTCTATGGTCTATAGGCCCAAATTGTTTAAAGTTCGACAGCGTCTAAACTTTTTATGCATATGAACTGAAAATTTATACATATTTCACCGTCACGAAAACTTGATTTCGGTGAATCTAGCACTTATAGTCTTTTTACAGCGACACAAAGAAAAATTCTTTATCATAATCTACGAGTTCTGAATTTTGAAAGTGCAGCAGTGTTTAAACGCCTCATTCGATTGAGATGAATATTTATACACATATTATAGGTCACAGTCGCACGAACTGTATATATTTTCATGAATCTAACACTTAAAATTTTTTTACAGGGACAGAAAGATACACTCTTTATCATTATAGGCCGATTTGCCCAAATTTTTTAAAATATGATAACGTCTAAACGCCTTATTGGATTAAGCTGAATATTTATACTCATGTTAAAGATCACCGTCACACTAATTTTACAGCTTTTGGTGAATCTAATCCTTACATATTTTTACAGGGACACAACGAAAAATTATTTATAACTATGTTCTATGAGTCAAATTATTTGAAGTGCAATAATGTAAAATTGAGCAATGGAGAACAGTACTCAAATGTTCTATTTTAATTTGTACTTTTCTTTATTTAACAACTTGTCTTACTTTAATTTATTTATACAACCTTTAATTTTCTGATGCTCAGAAAGTCGAGTTGAATCACTCCCGATTTTTTCCTGAATAGTGAGATCATACCTATAAAAAACTACAGATTTCTATGTTAAGAAAATTATAAAACAATAGTGAACTAACCGACGCAAAGGATAGCATAAAATGTTGATAATTTCAAATATATATACTATATCAAATTGTTATATTAAAATTTCAAACTAAAATTCCTATATTTAGTAACATGACTACGTGACACTGACAAATGTATCTTAAACGCCATGATATTCCCACTGTGAATTATGGTAATCCGTAACTTGAGGTATAAACGTACTCAGGTTAAGTACAATGTGATATTTGGCAAATTGTATAATCAGTCCATGCCGTGGTCTTAATTTAGATATAACATACGTTGATTTGACATAGAAACTGGGTATGATGCATTGTGGAAATTCACCATTTATCAACTATGTTTCATAAGCAGGATAAATAATGTAAGATAAAACTATTTCATAATTCTTATTTACAGTTCTATAGGTACTGTAACCCATATTTATGTTAATTAGACGTGTACGATAATCTTATATTTTCTTACGTTTATTCTTTCAAGTAAAGTAAGTGCAGTATTAAATTTGTATTTCAAGAGAAAAGGTTTTTAGTTATGTATTAAATTTGCTTTATTTAATCTCTAGTTATTTTTTAAATTCGGTATTAATCGATTGATATTGATAATTACGATAATCTTATTTTTTCTGTTCATTCACTATTTTTTAACAGTGATTCATTCAAATAAAGTATAAAATTTTTATTTCGAGGGAAAGTTTTTCTTTAATTTCTATTATTAGGTTCGATATAATATTTAGTTTATTCCTTAAAAAAATTAAACGAGAGTTAATCTGAAATTAAAATGGATAGTTAATGGCATTTATTAACTTCTTTTATTAATATTGCACGCAAGATTGCTTTTTTTAATTATTCAAACAGTTTTTTTTTTCTCCTTCTTTAGTTGGAAATTATTAGCTTTACAAATATGTGTCGTTTTTGATGAGATTAGGAATTATAGGAATTATATTATGAAGTACATATTACAGTTTCCATTGTATTATTGTTATTCTAAATACTTCAATAAAAATATAATAATGTGAAGAAATAACAATGCAGGAACCATAAAAAAAAAAAAAAAAAAAAAAAAAAAAAAAAAAAAAACAAGCAACAAGCAACAAGAAACATCATAAAGAAAACCTGTTTAAGACTAATACATAAATATTATTTTAACAGTTAAGTATTTCGCTGATAATAACTATGTGAGAACATTTGTCATTTTCTTTTTCATCTACATTTACATGCACCTAATTTCTTGAACAGCACATTATAAAACAATATATTATGTAATTAAAACATATAATTAAGACCTTACATATCCTAACACAACTTTTCTTAGATACACTACATCTAAATAACTCAAGATATTTCAAAAACGTATTTGCAATCCAGTATTAAAAAGAAACTTGGCGCTAGATAAGTAAACACAGGAAAAATCTTCAACATCTTCAATACCAAAGGGAAAGTTATAATACTAGACAGTTTTTTCGGCAGCGTTTAGCGTACCGTCATCAGTGAATCAGTGCACTGATTTATGATCATTGCACTCAGGATTTTACATGCGATTATACATTTAATACATGATTATACAATGCGACATGAAATGATTTTAATACTTTTTAAATAAAGTTAAAATACTTCATTAACTTCAGTTCGCCTATCTATTTGATCGTCCGTTTGTCCATACGTCCTGTGCACAATCTTATATCTGAAATTTCTTTTAGAATGTCTGGAAACGGACATAAGTTATTTAAGTTCACCTATATACGTATTCTATTAAAAGGGATTAAATTAGTACTATTAATTTCTACACAAGGGTTCTAAAAAAATATTCCGATCCGTTGCAAACCATGAGAAGTAACTTTAGAGTACATTTTAATACCATACAGATAAAAGTTAAATAACATACATTATTTTCTATATTGTACGGTGTAATTAGTATTAATGATCATAACTCATGGACACAAATTTATTCGAGTACATAAAGAAATAAAATTGTAAATTGCTCAAATTTTTAAAGTGTTAATAATATATTCATAATACATAGAATATTATTCATAGAGCCTAATAGATGTACATGTATTATATCCTTGTATATGATAGAATACTTAGAATATAATAGATGTGCAATGCATAGAATATATAGTTGGCTGTCCTGCTGTAGCATGTCATCGTAGTTGAAAACTGTTTTATAATAAGGTTTTGTAATCGAAGCAGAAAATTTTTCTTTTGTTAGCTACATTGTTTATTAGGAACAGATTTTGTTTTAAGAAAAGTCTCAGGCCATTTATTATTTGAGATTTCTTCAGAGAATTTCCATATATAAAATGAGCTTAAAATAAAACCAATTATAAAAAGGAATTAAATGGAATGCATTCGAGATAGAAACGCATATACGTCGAATACGTAATTTTTATATATTAGTATTAATAACCCGGTAAGCATAGGAACAAGGATATAAAATTGGATATAAAATTTTGTTGTAGAAAACACTATTTTAATAATATACAACAACATGACGCTTGTATATTTTCTCAAGTTAATTTTACTCATTATACAAGATGTCCCTAAAATACTGAGAACATGATTTAATTCTTTAACTGTTAGAGGTAAGTGGGTAATTTTAATTGCAAAAGAGTTCAAAATAGGGTGGGACATATGCTCTAGTTACTTTTTAAAAAGTAACGCTTTTAAAAAAATTTTAAAACCCTTCTAGACAAGTTTTGTGATTTAGAAATTTGAATATGCCATTAAAAAAACTACACAAGTCTACCATTAAAACCACCTGACAATATGTTGCAGAAGAAAACCTGACTTATGTCATTTTTACGTATTACTCTCAAGGCTGTTTAAATGGAGAAAACTAGGACCATTTGCAAATCGAGTATGGAGTTTTTTAGGTCAGAGATAGGAGACTCAGGTTTTTGATAACGCGTGTGAAAAAAATCCTACAAGCGCTAAAAACAAGCCATATACATAGAGATAAACAGTGGTTTGTCAATAAAAATCATAAGTCGAAAGCAACCCCCAATTATATTTTATGCTGACTCACATAAATAAACGTATGAAAAAATACCTGACTGATTTGCAGATCTACCTTGGATACGCAAAAACTATTTTAATGTAAATATTATTGTACATTTTATCTCCTTATGCTGTATTAGAAATTTATATGTTTCTTTTGATATATTAAAAGCCCCCCCCCACCCCCCACCCAGCATTGTGTTTAATTTTCAATTAAGTATAGCTCACTAAAATTTAGTGTGTGTTTACTTTATTTATTTATTTTTTTTCTGTAATAGTAATACTGCTTGAAAAAAACAAAATCTTTCTGATCAGCAAGATTTGCTTAGAAGGTTGTTGAAAATTTTAAAAGTGTAATTAAAAAAAAAAAAAAATGTAAAGATAGTTTGATTAAACTACTTATATTTTCTTCCTTATTTTGAACACCTTTGTAATTTACATTACCCACTTACTTCTAATATGTAATAATTAAAATGTATTTCAACTTTTTTTAGACAACGTGTATGTATTCATTATTTCCTTTACGCATATTTATATTATTCGTAAATAATCTAAAAAACAACAAAAAAAAAGAACAATAAATATTTGAAATTTGAGAAGTACGAAATTTGTAAACTAATGTCAACTAACTTGTAATAAATGTTAATATATTTTAAATTTTTTATTTAAAAAATTGTTACACAACTATATGTACTAAATTGCACTTTACTTATTCTGATATAATTCTATATAAATATTTGTACGACTTTGGGTTAAAAATTTAATTCCCTGTAATAATTCTTTATTATTTCTAATATTGAAGTTATAAAAGGTTAAACTAATACTTATCTCGCAATAATTCTTCTTTTTTTTAAAAAAAAAAAGAATCATTTTTATCAATTTATTTTCTTGAATAAAATAATACATCGGGTTTTTCTAGTTGATATGGAAAACTTAATATTTTATAAAACAATTTTTCCTTAATTGAAACTTCAGCGTGTTCTGGTAAGTAATATAAAAATAATATGATAGCTTGAAAAGTTTGTTTTATGTATAAAAATATCTAATAGCTTTAAAACGCTGTTTAAGGACTACATTTTATTTTTCAGTATCTTTGGACAATACCCACAAAGAAATTAATTTGAAAAGAATTATTCAAGCCTAAATAATTACTTTTATAAATCCATTTCAATGAATATGTAAGAAAAACATGGATTGTTAAAATCTGTTTTAAAATTAAGAATCTTTATTAAAAATATTCTTTTATTTTGACATTAAGAACCACTAAATGTTCTTTGAGAACTAATATAAACAAAGCAAAATCAAATAAATGTAGCGTAAAAACTATTTGCTTTGCCAATTTTTCCGACAAGTATAGCTAAATATAATATTTTTCATATGGCTCATTAAATAAGCTAAACAGTTTATACAAAGAAGTTTTCGGTTGAGAGAAACAAACATTTTTTGAATTTATAAACTTATATATATTTAAAATATTTTGTTTATTTTTTCCTAAATAACATAATCTTGTCTTAAAATAAGATAAAAGCTGTTCAAAACGTATTCAAAATACAACTATAAAATATTTTGTATTATTTCAAATATTACAAAACTTACATTTTATACATTTGGAAAAAAATATTTGGTACCTTTATTTGAAATTTATTTTACAGGTATAACTGAGGAGAAATTTGAGAAAAAGATATAATCCATATATTTTGTTAACTGTTTCCGTAAAACAAAATATATAGCCTTACCACATGTCAAGAAGCCTCACTCACAAAACTGGTAGATAATGGGTTAGGAACATAGGAATGGGTAGATTATGGGTTTATGGGTTTAGGAACTTGGAAGTTTTTGTGGATTTTCCATGAATCTACTGTGAGTACGGCCTAAAATTTAAAAGGGCATAAACTAGGAATCCCATAGGAAGAATTCCACCAGGACCTAGGTCCAATGCCGAGATAACTGCTTACTTTGATTTAAGGTTCTGATTTCACACCAACTGCATAATTACTAAATTTAAATTCCGGTACAAGCTTTTAAACTTTCTGCATTTAAGCATGTTTGCAATCTGTTTTTGACACTGTTTGTCTAACTTCACTCTATATTTTAAATATTTATGATAATCTCAATTAATTTTAACCTGTTTTTGAGAATAGTCTAAATATTTCTATTATTCAAATGTGTTTTTCTGCCCACAGTTTTTTACCGTACACTAGTTGTTTGGATATAATATGGTATTTGTCAGGATAATTGTGTTAAGCTTAAACTACTAATAGTATAGAATTAATCTTAAAGTTATTTATTGAAAAATTTCCATGTTTCTAGAAAATTGAATTTTTAATCAATGTGAGCAATGTTTCATTAATTTCTGAGGATTGTATGACATTTTTATTTATATTGATTCCTAATGGTACTGTTGAAATAAATTAAAATTGAAGATGATATATAAAAATTTCCGTCAGTTGCTCACATGAGTATTATGATTTGTAAACATCGTGTATATATGTTCAAAAATGACAGATATATAGATAGACACATATGGCAACTTTTTCGTAATTACTCAAATGACTGGTTGGGTAATTTTAATTGGCTATATTTCCCAGAAGACATTTATTAATACAGAAGGTGATCCATATGTAATAAATAATCGAGTATTACATTATGCTAAAAAATTTATTAGGTTGAGTCAAAAGTTTTGTGTGTTTTTTATTTGCGTACCAATAAATATGTTACATTAAAGTTGTAATGTGAATGTCATATATATTTTGAAAGCTCATTTTCTGCTGATCGAAATTATGTATTTAATTGTTATGTTATTTTAATTTTTACAGACTTATTACTCTTTAAAAAAATCAAGTATTTCAAAAAATCGTGAACAAATCCGCAGCCTAATTTTCCACGAGTTCAAACAAGGCCACAATGCAACTAAAGCAAGTCGTGACATATGTGCAACATTTGGTAGGAAGTCTGTAAACGAAAGAACATGCATACGTTGATATGCAAAGTTCTGTTCCAGGGATATGCACCGCGGCGATAAGAAACACTCTGGGCAAGCATCGACAACCGATGAAAGAGCTTTACTCTGTGCAATTGAAGCCGGACCGACTCAAACCACCCAAAAATTTGGGCAAGGTTTTGGCACTTCTCAGTCAACTGTAAATAGACACCTTCACAAAATTGGCATGAAGATTAGGCGTCGTCAAATGGTACAGCATGAGCTCAACAAAATGCAAAAGAATCGTTGAAAATCAGTCTGTCAATTGCTGCTGCGAGAGTTTAGCCGAGATGGATGGCGTGGAATTCTTACCTGTAAAGGGAAGTGGGTACTATACGACAACAAAAAAAACCGGATGTCAATGGCTAAACCCACATCAGCTTGGAGTTAAGACGGCTACACCTGGGATGCATTCAAAAAACGCAATTTTGTGCGTTTTATGGATGTCGACAGGAGTTGTGCATTGGGATCTTCTTTCTCAAAGACAAACAATGAACTCAGATGTCTATTGCACTCTAGGGAACCACATTCAACAGAAACTCGTGAAAATAGGCTTTAATCTGGCTCGAGTTTTCTTCCAGCATAACAACGCAAGACCACACGTTTCAAACCAGACGCGTGAGAAGCTGAATGAGTTGGGCTGGGAACTTCTCGCTCACCCGCCATATAACCCTGACATTGCCCCTACACATTATCATTTGTTCAGGTCGCTAGAGAACTTTATGCGTGGACAGCGCTTCAGCAACGAATACGATGTTCGACAAGGCATTGCCGACTTCTTCGCTTCAAAACCAGCGGCTTTTTACAACCGTAGAATTTTAATGTCGCATCCACGTTGGAAAAGGGTTGTTGAAAGTAATGGTGAATATGTTAATTAAAATATATTATAATTGTTATATTTTTTTTACTTTTAATAAATGATTAGAAACCGGGTAAAACTTTTGACTCAACCTAATATATTACATATGTAACTATGTAGCTTTATGGTAATATGATTTCGCGTATATAAGTGGATAGAAGATTTAGAACGATTGGGTACTGACCGTATACCAAAGGCAGCCCTGGAATATAAGTCAAGGGGGAGAGTAGACAAACGAAGTCCACGTAATTTATGGATTGAGGCTGGAGCAAGCTTGAAGCTATCAGCCGTATTGATTGTGAAGATGATGAAGATGATTTCGTATATTCAATCGATTAAATTTAAATAATCATTATATTACGTATGATTATTTTTAAAGATAAATTAAGTGCACTCTTGCACTGATTTATGTAAGCTCAAGACATTAAATACTGTGGAAAATTAGATCTCTGCTTCAATGTATACATACATTCGATATATGTATATGTATTATAAATAAACACTTTTAAAGATACAGAAATGTAAATTCACATAAAAGAAATTTTCACAGATTGGCCTGATCTGTATATTTAAGTGTAAATGTTTGAGATATGTTATGCTTTATCTTCGATAACACAATCTTGAGGTACTAAACCATGTCTTATACCAACGTATGTGATGATTTTTTTTTAATGCTTAAAACATGATAGCGAAGCATTAAAAATGTTTGCAATGTAAAATATGTATATATACGTATTACACTAAGCATTTGTTTTATTCGTCTTACAACTTGTTTATTTATTTTTTTAAAGACACATGGAAATATAAATTCGATGCATAAATTCCGAAATGATGACTTTATAAGTTTGATTAAATATATACGTTTCAAATTTAAAATAATAAAATAATCTTGACACGCTAAAATATATTATTAATTTATAATTTATAATCTATGTACGGGGATTTGTAAATGCCTTTCTAAGAGTTTCGGTTGGATTAGTTTCGTACACTATTTCTTATTTAATTGATAAATTTATGAAAAAAAATAATGCTTCCTGCTTTCTATATTATTTTAAGAAAAGTGTAATTTAATGAATCATATGAGTGTGCCATGAAGCTTATATTAAAAAAGATGTGTCAAAAACTTTCTAGATTTATCGAATTAATTCTCCCCAGAAAATATACCTAGAAAGCTATAACTATTGCATTATTCATTTAATATATGTAAATAATTGTAAATATCTTTACGTATATTTGAAACATATTTCTAAATTACAACCTATTTCATGAGACTGATTATTAAATAACAAAATTATGCAAAGGAATTTTAGAATGTCAGTACGCTGTTTGTCATTTTAAAGAAAAATAATATTTTCCCAGCATTATATAAATATATGTTGAATTAACAGTTTCAGAAACTTGAAAGTTAAATACATGAAATATTATGAAGTAAAAATAAAAATTCATTAAAAATAATTTTTTTTATCTGCTAAATTTCAAGTGAAAAATTAAAATTACGATATTATAAATTATATTTTATAAGCCTTCTTGATTTTTATAAACGCATATTTTAACAATTTACGTGCTTTCCAAGAAACGATGTACATTTGAAATGTTAATCATTTAAAAAACTCAAATTCTGAATATTACATCTTATATAAAAAATGTGATGATCATAAATTTGTTTAAATTGTGGTTAAAAAAAGGGGGGTGTATTCGTGTGTATATTCTTCAGAAGAATTTTAATATTAATTTTAATTTTTCAATGCAATTTGTATATATTGGTACATATTTTAACTAGTACAAAACTTATTGACTTTGAAACATGTTCTTTCACTTTTTCTTTAAATTTCTTTAATTTTTATTATTGTGGTATTTACACTTGTTATAATTTAATTGTACACATACACACACACACATATACATATGTGTGTGTGTGTGTGTCTCTGTGTATACATCTATATATTAGGTTAAATGATTATTTAATTACATAAAAACAATTTCCTTTTTTATTAAAATTTCCAGAGGATTCGCTACTTTTTAAATTTTTAAATTATGTATTATCCATACCAATTACTATACTGCATAAAGCACAAATTATCAATCTAATTTAAAATATTATAAGAGTGTGTTTAAGTAATGTCGTTTTGTCAGTCTGATTCCTTAACTATTCTTGGTTTATTTTTTAAGGGAGGGGAAAAACGTAGTATCATTTATGCAATAAATCCTCAATAAATCCCTTTATGCAATAAATTCATTTGTATTTTTGATTAAAAAGAATTAATCGTATAATTAATCAGATTCTATTTAAAATGTATATAATTAAAAAGCAAATATATATATATATATTTCCTGTTTTATCGATTGAAATTTTTTAAATGAATATAAAAAAAATATTTTCTACATCCAAAAGTATGTGAAATATTTAAGTAAAATACAAATAGATTTCATTTCATATATATACAGTGGGTAACAAAAGTGTCCGAACACTAGCAAAAATTCCTATGTAAAAAAAGTATACTTCATACGGTTTTTTAAAATAAATTCTTATCGAATCATGTTCTTAGACTGACTGAAAACAGGATTCGACAAGGATTTATTTTACAAAACCGTATGAAGTGTATTTTTTTTACATAGGAATTTTTGCTAGTATTCGGACACTTTTGTTACCGAATATATATATATATATAGTTATATATATTTATTTAATAAATGATTGTAATTAAAAAAAAATAATAATAATTTTTAGCACTGTTATTTTTTAAATATAAATCTGCTTTTAATTCTCTACCATTTACTTTTTAACACACTTTTACCCACAAAATAATGCATAAAGAACGTCTTCATTCATAATTCCTTTTTACATTTACGGGGATTAAATTCAAAAGTCTCTCGAAAAAATCGTCGGGATTATCTAAGCTCTACAGAAAGTTTTCTACTTCTTCAGGAAGTTCTCATGGGAAATGCGCTTAGTTTTAAGTAGAAAATTAAATTTCCGGTGAAGAAATATCTAGAGTAAACAACGTTTAACAACTTCGTATATTTTGTTTTATATTTTATTCATGACAACATGCAAAACTTGACAACTTCAGATATTGAGAAAAAAGAAAGTTTATTTTTCTCTCAAGTTTTCTCGGTGTAACGGTATATTTGAGTTTATTTAATTCCTTTAAAAAACTGTATGCAAGACGTAAGATGTTCTAAACGGTGCTGAATTCAAATATATATTTTCAGTTATTAATTAACTGAAAATAACTGTTAGTGATTTAATTAACCAATATTTGCAGTATTTACAAAAATGTGTTAATAATACTTTGCTGTTTTAATTGAGATACTTATATTTAATTTCATTTAAGAGATAAATATTATATATTATTTAATACACGACAGTGAAAAGAATTTATGAAGCAAGTAAATAAAGCAAACACACGGTTTATATCACTAAATCTATAATCTTTAATCTAATCACTAAATAGAATCTTCCAGATTATATCCATTATTTCATAATTTTAAAAGAAATCTAAGTACAAAATGAAAAAAATTTAAGCTTTATACAAAAAATCTGAATGGCGGACACAGTTACAGCCAACATTGCATGACATTTATGTAACTAAGCATGCAAGTATGCATGGGAAAGTGCTAAATTAAGTATACAGTTACAAATATTATAAGTATGTACATGTGTAAGTAAGTAAGTAATAGTAATGTGCATGAATAAATATTGTTTATGTAAAAATTTGAAATTAACCAACAGATTACGTTGCTAGCATTATAACTCGCCAACAATTTACTCGCTGGTGAATGGTAATTGTAATAACCAGTGACGAAATAGTTCATTTAACAAAGTATTTTTTATGGTCTGCCTACATGAAATATTTATATTAATTCATGTGATTTTAAGAAGAATTCGAAATGGATATTTAGGGTTCAAAAGAGTTATTAATTTAAGATCTTTTGGAATTACTATTAATAAATATGTGCGTTATTCATTTCTCTACCATATTATATTTTATATATGTGATTACCATTTGAAGATAATTTCAGAAATATAACATTATTATTAATACATTAATCACAAATAGTCCACAGTTATAAAATTGTAACACACACACACACATATATATAAACATTTTTAATTTCATTTATAAAATATATTCATTAGGTGAAAAACTTTACAGTTCACTGATTAAACAAAATAAATATTCCTATTACTTTTTTTCCGGTTGCCAAAAGGTACTAAATTGGTAATTATGCTTCCAATGTGTTAATATATATTAATATAATTAATTAAATTTACAGAGTCATATCTGCCAATATTTGGAATTTTTAAATCAGATTTATCAATACTTTAAACGTGTCTCTCGTAAAAAAAAAAAAAAAAAAGAGTATTTATAGCTATGCAGAAATGTTATTTTATTACTGTTGTTACTAATATGTTTATTTATCAACGGATATGCTTCAAATATGCTTCAATATATATATATTAATTTCTATTTTCACCCATTTTGTTTTCTTTTTAAATTCTCATAATTCAATCATTCATGTATTGAATGATTTTAGTGGAAAACTTTCTGTGTGTGTTTGTGTTATTAGCATATCTCAAGAGCAAATAGTAGCAGAAAGTCAAAATTCGGTATTCCAAATCCGTATCATACAGTGATGCTACACTAAACTATTCGTTGAGATCAGGAAAAGGTTTTGTGTACAGGGTCATCCAAAAGAATTCAAATACATTACTTTCATGAACGAAATTTCTCATAAGTAGAGTGTGACATCTATAGGCTGCCCAAAGCAAAATGAAATGAGCATATTTTTAAATGCATAAATTCATGTTTTATGTAGATTGTGGTATGGCAATCAATCGTCATTCATTTACAGGGTTAATCAGAGTATTTGGATATATTGGAGCTATACTTGGAAATTCCTGGTAGTGTATTTTATTTTGTGTCACCGTGTTATATGTAAAACACAGTATGTATGTATATGTATAACACTATACATATGTATAACACTATACACTAACATGTTATATGTATAACACTCGATTTACATGTACATTGGCATGTGTTTATAGACAATATACACGGCTACCTAAAATTAAGCTATTTTTTTTTTTTTTATGTTCCCCCCCCCACCCAACATAGAATTATACAACATATCATACACCATATCATATTCTATACAAAACATTACTTTAGAATATTAATAATAAAGGATTTTTTTATGATTTTTACAGTAAAAAGTTATTTAAATGTGATTTATAAGAACGTCTGTCCCAAAACGCGATCCATTATTTTTTTTGGGAGTTCCTGAACACAAACTAGTTGTAGAGGACCTATTAATGACATTTTAAATTGGGAACATTCCATAGTAATCTTGCATATCATATACCATTTTTAAAAAAGCTAAAAATATTTACGGACGCTAGGGGTGGACAGACAAACAAATACGCAAATTGAAATCAAATTCAGAGTTAAAAATTGTTAGAAAGTATTGAAAACGCTAAATGTAAACGAAAATGCAATTCCAAAAAATTTCCAATAATAACCCTTAACGTAACTGGATATTTTTGTATGCCCTGTAAATCAAACGCTAATCATAATGTATACTATAGAAAGCACTCTTTTGCACATATGAATGACATATTTTAACTCCATTAAGATATATGTAAAGTAATTAAAATTAGGTTTATAGAAATATCACTCCTAGAAAGCAATGCTTTGAAATACTTTCGGTTCTCCCTGAATACAAACCGGTGATGGTTTTTTACTCCATTTTCTATAGAAAATATTCGATAGTAAACTTGAATAAAATATTTCAATTTTATTAATATTTGTATAAATTAAAGGTATTAAAATATGGTTTATAGAAATACATCTCATAGAACATAATACTTTGGAAAACTTTCGGGTGTCCCTGTACACACTCTAGCGGAGGTATTCGCTCTATTTTCAATAAGTAACATCCGATAGTAAACTGGAATAACATCTATCACTTTCAAGAAATTCCATGAATATTCATGGGAGTTAGAGAGCGGATAAACAGACGGACAGAAAGGCCAATGGACAGACAAACCGAAGTCATTAACATTTTTCAACCTTAAAACCCGAATAAACTACTACGTCAGAAACGCCAAAAGAAAAATATTTGCGATGCATACAGCTGTTTCGGTAGCCTTAAGCATACCGTCTTCCGTGCAAAAAGATTTCAATATTCCAACGCCAAGTCTCCTGTCATTTTTTTTCTTTTGGCGTTTCTGACGTAGTAGATTATACGGGTTTTAATATTCCAACGCCAAATCTCCTGTTATTATTTTTCAACCTTGTTGGAAAGTGTGAAACAGCCGAAGTCAACAAAATGTTGGGAAATGTTAAATATATATAAACTGGGAAAATTTCCTACGGTTTTGCTAGACTTTTAATTTTCTTCCTCTCTTAATGTGTTTTAACTTGCAGGTGACCCCCTAACTATTTAACTATTAATTTTTTTAACAATACAGAATAATATAAATTTTCATTAAGTTCTTAAATCTGTTGATTTTATGTGTTTGAATGGTTTTAGTTGCTATTTTAAAATAAAGGATATTTTTTATTAATTTTTATCATCTCATAGATAGCCCCATAAAGTGAGAACGTTGACGTCGAAAAATAGATGCCAAGATTGAAAATAAAGTGGTATATATCATCATTTTTAAATTGCAATAACTCAGCGAGATTTTTCCCCAGAAATATTTTTTTATCTTCTTAGAGCGACAAGAATATTTTTCTTAATATACGTATGATATGAGCGACCGTATAAAAATTAAATTTTGTATTTCAATATGTATACAGCCCCTTGCACAAAATAATTGCCATAGTGAAATCTACTCTTAATTTGCACTAATTTTGTAATTGGAAGTATGTTTATATCTTTATTAGTTTACGAGATAATCGCTGTATCATCTATTTTGAATCACCAGATATGTATATATATATATATATATATATATATATATAAATATGTAAACGTGTTCCTCACGAAGTATATAAGGAAAATCACAAGAAAAATTCAAAAGACGATGTTACCAAATGAACGATAAAAAAATAAAATGAAGAAAAAAGAAATTATAATTAATTGTTTCATGGATTTAAGCTACGGAGTTGTATATTTGGAAAATGAAAACTATAATTTATAAAAATTATAGCCTAAAAGTGAGTCATAGTTAATTTTTGGAATAAAAGTGCAAATGCATTCCTAATTCTGCATAAAAAATGCGTAAAAATGTTAAGTTACAAGAAAAGTAAATGTGTCTACGATCTAAAATATTTTAAACTAAGCCATACAAAATCGTAAATGAATGCCTTGATTAAAATTTGTATAATATGTGCATAATTCTTTTGATAAGTATAAATAGCTATTTAATCATACCAATTGTTCATATATTGCTTGAAAAGCGTATTTTAATTTATGCAGTAGGAAAAATTCTGAAAATCCTCTCAAAATATTTCTTAGAAAAACTAGAAAGTTACTGTAGTTTCCAATATAATATAAATAATCATGATTCTTAATCTTTATTCTATATTTTCTTGATGATGTTTTAATTTGTCAAAAAAAAAAAATAATAAAAAAAATAAATACAGTTTTCTACACTTGAAATCTTATTATTCATTATAAATAGATTATCGAATACTATTAAATAAAACAATTTTACATTTCAAGGATAGCTAAGTAAATAAAAAACAGTTTTTTTAACATCTATGCTTTTTATCGATTAAACGTAAGATAAATATTTCTCTGTAGCATCTATTATAATTCTTTTCATTGTAGAAGGAAAATACATGTTATTTAGATAAATTGACAACTATGAATGTATTTGTTTCTGCCACTTTACATATACAGATATATATATTTCTACCTGAGCATGTACTGCGTATAGCAAGTTCTTAATTGATTATTTCTAGTTCATTTAATTTTAATATTATCATCTTCATAACAAAAACCTGTTACAAACCCCCTTTTTCCCCCCTACCTCAAAAAAAAAAAAAAAAAAAAAAAAAGATTAAGATTTTTAAAATAACCGGGACACGTATCAAATGCCTCAAAAGCTTTGGAAATTATCGCTTGAAATATCTCCCCATTATTACATTCTTTTCTTCTTTTATTGCCTCATTTTATCCGGAAATCCCGCCACGGAAATGAAAATCCTTAGTATTTGAATGTCAATGGATAAAAGAGAATGCATATATATTTTTACGTGTTTCTCTAAATTGTTTTATTTCTTTCAAATTTTACTGTTGGGCAACACAAGCAGGTTTGATCGTTGAATAAAATTTTCGTTCTAGAACAAAAACCTTGTAGCTGCAAATAATTAAATAATTTTAACTACGCAAAATTGTTTCTGTGAATTAAAATATGTTCTGTTAGTGAAAAATTGTGACTCTTCTATGTTGGTAAATAAATAATTTCGAGATGAGCTATATCAAAAAAAAATATTTCTTTTAACTAAAAAAACATCTTGGTTTTATCTTTATATGCTTTGTGAGGAGAGAATATTTTCATAGATAAATAAATATTTTTTTCGATCGAGTGTAATTACGTTTATTTTAAAGGACAAAATGTTTGGAAAATCCTATATTGGAAATTACAGAAACTGCATTTTACCGCTTTTTACATTCTCAGATTTCGCAAATAATAATTTTAAATTTAAGATTTTCCTTAAATATTTCATAAATCCAGAAAACAATTTCGTTTTAGTACATGTGATTTCTTAATTTTTGGTTTTACGAGTTTAGTAATGAAAATAATCTGCATAATTTGAATATTGAAATTGAAATATTCTTTTGTGCAATTACAAGAAGTTAGACTTACACCATGATTTAAGCGGATTAATCAAGTCATTGGAATATTTTAATCTTATTTTAATTTTTATTACTTTTTTTTTCTTCTTCTGGAGTACATTTTTAGAAATTTCCTTTCTGATGCTTTTACACTATCTATATAATATTCATTTAACGTGGAAGTGACGTATGGTGTTATCTCATTAATCAATCCAGACTCAAAACATAAAATTGGCTGCTAGAGACAAATCGATTATAAACATTTTCGCTAGATTTCAGTTCCAAATTTTTCCTTTAATACCTTTGAAATTCACATCTTCTTTAAGAAACTAGCGGGCTTCGCCCGCTAGCGGGTCAATATTTTCAAATGAATCACTATAATTAATGAATCACTAACAGTAACTTTTAGTGTTAAGAAAAGAAATTTAAAAAAAAAATCATTTGCGATTGGGTAAAAAGTCGGCCCGCGTCCCCACTGCCCCGTGCGCGCTGCGCGAGCGTATTCCTTCCCTGACCCTTTGTGTCCCCTAAAAAATAAGCGCACAACTTAAGGTATACACGCGCTGCGCGCGCGTATTCCTTCCCTGACCCTACGTGCCCCCTAAAAAAAATCATTTCTGATCGGTTAAAAACTCGCACCGGGTCCCCACTGCCTTCGGCAGCGCAGTCCCGTCAGCGCTGCGCGCGCACAACTTCAGGGAAACACGCGCGTATTCCTTCCCTGATCCTTCGTGCCCCCTAAAAAAAATCATTTCTGGTCGGGTAAAAGCTCGCACCCTTCGTGCCCCCTAAAGAAAAAATCATTTCTGGTCGGGTAAAAACTCGCACCGGGTCCCCGCTCTCTTCGGCAGCGCAGTCCCGTACGCGCTGCGCGCGCGTGTTCCTTCCCTGAGCCTTCGTGACCCCTAAAGAAAAAATCATTTCTGATCGGGTAAAAACTCGCACCGGGTCCCCACTGCCTTCGACAGCGCAGTCCCGTGCGCTCTGCGCGCGCACAAGTTAAGGGATACGCGCGCGGTGCACGCCTATTTCTTCTCCACCCTTTCAGGTCCTCTTTATTTACCTACGTATACCAATTTTGAACGATCTAACTCATTTGGCTGAGATGCAAAAGAAAACTAATTCAGGGCACCTCAAAACGTGTAAATCTGGTGAAAACTTTCGATAATAAAAAAGAACTTTAAAATATCTTTCGAATGATGTATTAAAAATAATTTAATCATAATTAGACATTGAATTGAAATTTGAAAATATTACAGCGCCATCTGGCGGTACAAATTTCTGTATTCCACTGTTCGATTCCAATTCAAAAAAGCTTTCTAATGATGTATTACTTATGAAATTATTTTAATTAGTAGCTGAGATACAAAAGAAAACTAATTCTGGACACCTTAAAACGTGTAAATCTGGTGAAAACTTTCGATAATATAAAAGAACTTTACAATATCTTTCGAATGATGTATTAAAAATAATTTAATCAAAATTAGAAATTGAAATATTGAAATTTCAAAATATTACAGCGCCATAAAAGAAAATTGATTCAGGACATCTCGAAACATGTAAATCTGGTGAAAATTTTCGATAATTTAAAAGAACTTAAAATTATATTTCGAATGATGTATTAAAAATAATTTAATCATAATTAGAAATTGAAATTTGAAAATATTACAGCGCCATCTGGCGGTACAAATTTCTGTATTCCACTGTTCGATTCCAATTCAAAAAAGCTTTCTAATGATGTATTACTTATGAAATTATTTTAATTAGTAGCTGAGATACAAAAGAAAACTATTTCAGGACTCTTCAAAACGTGTAAATCTGTTGAAAACTTTAAATAAAAAAAAGAACTTTAAAATATCTTTCGAATCATGTATTAAAAATAATTTAATCATAATTAGAAATTGAAATATTGAAAAGAAAACCTAATCAGGACACCTCAAAACGTGTAAATCGGGTGAAATCTCGCCCGCGGTATACACCTATTTCTTCCCCACCCTTTCAGCCCCTCCTAATTAACCTACGTATACCAATTTTGAACGTTCTAACTCAATTAGCTAAGATGCAAAAGAAAACAATCATAATTAGAAATTGAAATACGCATATTAGAATAAAATTTACTTTGGAATTAAAATGTAAACCTTTTGTTTATTGACGAAAATCGATGAAATTTTAATTGCAAGTTTATTTTATGGTTTTAAGATTTCATACCAAGTGTCATGTCCGAATTCAAAAAATTGAAGAAAGTAGAAATTTGCAATTTTTTATACAACTTAAAATACATCCGATTATCAACGGCAGGTGTTTTTTTTTTTTTTTTTTTTCGATTCCAAGCAGACATCTCACTTCCTTGAAGTGGTTTCCATGGAAACTACAAACGGCAATGGAATTTTGAAAATCATTACGGAAGGAAAGGTGCAGTTTTCAAATAAATGCTTTAAAGCGTAAAATTAAAAAAATTATAACTCATTCAGTTTTTGAAATTTTCTCTCAATCTTTTGGAAATTGAATTATGGAAGCTAGATGTATATACAAAAAAAAAAAAAAAAAAAAAGAAATGATTTATCTCTAAACGCTTTTGAGTTAGAAAATGTTTTGCGAAAAAATCGATGTTTCGTAAAATCTAAAAATATGGATCGCTAATCCGTATTTTGTAAAAATGTTTATATGGTTCGAAAGAGGATTAAATGGCCTTTCTTTATATACCAGTTGTTAAGAAATGGAAGGAATACTCGGTCGTATAGGTCGTTTAAAGAAAAAACGACCGCGAAAAAGAGAAATGTTCGACCCTTTTTAAAACTTTTTTTAAAAATATAAAAATTCCGTTTTTAAAAAAAATTGTACCGTAAGAATCGGTAATAAATGCTCTTTCTTTTGGTACAAGTGTACTTTCGATACGTCGAACCGTTCAAACAGGATCGCTTTACAAAAACCCCCGAATTTTTCTCTCTTTGCTTTTTCTTTCGAGGTAGGCTGTGCCGTAACAAAATGGCCGTCGCCCGCGATTTTGAATCGTTTTTTCGTTAGACAATGGTCGACATTTTAATTAATATCTCCGCTAATTAGGGCCGCATCGTTTAGCAAATTACATATCGTACATCTGCGATAAATTTTCTGTCCGACGGTACCTGTTCGAAGTCCGTGCGACCATTAGCGGCGGAGCCTTATCCGTTTCAAGCCGTTTCTCACAGACACACACACAGACAAAAACACACACGCGTACAGATTTTAATAATATAAGGAGATTGGAAAATATTAACTTTTTGTGTCCAAACTTATGCTTAAAATCTCATATTTAGAAGTTATTTTGAAGAATTTAAAGCCAGTTTGTCTCGCATTCAACAGTGGCTATTTGGCAGGAATTAGATTGCGCCATCTATTATATATGTTTTGATTTTTCTTTCATCATGAACGTTATTTCTTTTTTTATTATTTATTTACTTTGTAGATATATTAAATATTAACTATGGAATTTGTATTATATATAATGATATGATAATTTAATACGGTGAAACTTCTGGAAACAATTGATTCTTAATATAACGATAATTTAATTCTCAGAATTTTAACTTAGCAGAGGAAAAATTAATTTTCTAAAATTGAAATCATAATGCAAATATCAAAGATTTAAATCTCTTTTAATAATTAAAAATATAAATAAATAAATAAATAAATTTTCCAATGATGAGATTTTATGAGATTTTTCTGAAAATCGCGTTAGGTATTTAATAGTCCAAGCGGCGGCTGCAAAAAACTGACTTGATAAGGTACGAAGCTGATTTTTTTCCTATAGATAGAATTCATTGTTACAATGAAAATCTGATAGGGTTGCCTGGTCAAAGCCGTCAAGTTTAAGAGAAACAACCTCACTTCCGGTCACAATTTAAACGATTTTCGAACCCCAAAAGGTATGAAGATGAAACCGGTGCTAAAATGTAGAGATTAATATGCTCTTTAAAATGGCATATTGTTGCCTGGTCAAAACCGTCAAGTTTCAGAGATTGCCTCGATAATAGGGGTCAAATTTAAACGATTTTAGAACCCCACAAGTGTGAAGATGAAACCGGTGCTAAAATGTAGAGATTAATATGCTCTTTAAATGGCATAGGGTTGCCTGGTCAAAGCCGTCAAGAAACAGAGGTTGCCACGAAAATAGGGGACGTATTTTGCGATTTATTTACCCAAATAAAAAGTGATTTACCCAAGTGTAAAGATGAAACCGGTGCTAAAATGTAGAGATTAATATGCTCTTTAAAATGGCATAAGGTTGCCTAGTCAAAACCGTCAAGACCCGGAGGTTGCCTCGAAAATAGGGGTCAAATTTAAATGTTTTTCGAACCTCACAAGTGTAAAGGTGTAACTGGGTGCTAAAATGTATAGATTAATATGCTCTTTAAAATGGCATAGGGTTGCCTGGTCAAAACCATCAAGTTTCAGAGGTTGCCTAGATAATAGGGGTCAAATTTAAACGATTTTCGAACCCCACAAGTGTAAAAATGAAATCGGTGCTAAAATGTAGGTATTAATATGCTCTTTAAAATGGCATAGGGTTGAATGGTCAAAGCCGTCAAGAAACAAAGGTTGCCACGTAAATAGGGAAAGTATTTTACGATTTATTTACCCAAGTAAAAAGTGGGTTACCCAACTGTAAAGATGAAACCGGTTGCCTGGTCAAAACTGTCAAGACTCGGAGGTTGCCTCGAAAATAGGTCAAATCTGTGAAGTAAAGCAGTCAACCACAAAAAAATAGGCGAGTTTTGAAGATTTCTTAACGAAGTGTAAAAAAATACGAATAGCATTAACGAAGAAAATGAATAAGGATGAAATTATATGAATATTTGAAAGGTGTAGCTGGTTCCAGAATGTACAGCGTAGGAGTTATTTTAGAATAGCATATGTTTGCCTGGTAAAATTCGTAAAGAAATAGCTGTCAGTCTCCAAAAAGCTAACAAATATTAAAGGTGTTTAACACAAAGTGAAACACACATGAAGACTATTTTAAAAAGGTTAAACACGAAATGATTAATATTTAAAAGATGAAATTGCTAGCTAAATGTAGAACATACAATACTTTTCAATTTGCTTACGATTGTGCTTCAAACCTGTCAAGGTATAGCGGTCAGCTTAGAAAAGGAAGCGAATTTCAATATTCGTTTATTTTATTTGTTTAATGATATAAGAGATTTTAAAGCATAAAGAAAATTAAATTATTATGCGTGACCATTCTTTTTCTAATCTGTATAAAACTAATTTCAGCTCACGAGCTCGTTTTTTCCCCTTTTTTCAATACTTAAAATATTCAAATTGTGTCAAAGTATTGAGAAGATAATTCCCTGAAGAAATGCATGCGGCTGCTTTGTAGAATTTTATACGAAAATATTGGGTTGTGCCGATTTTGTTATATTAAAAATTTGTCAATTTTAGAAAATTTTCTCAATTAATTTTTTTATACCTAATTAAAATAATGAATAATACCTTCTGCAAATTAATTATGGGTACAAATAAAGCGAAAAACATTTTTAAAAAATTGATAAATTTTTCGCGTTTCTTAAAAACAATGAATTAATTTATGAAATTGAAATTTGTAAATCTTGCTGCAAATCTGAAATAAGAGGTTTTTTTTTTTTTTTTTTTCATTTTATTTAATTATTAATTTTGCATACTAACAGAATTTTTTATAATGAGTTTCTTGGGCATTATTATCTTCATTTCTGTTAACTTTTGCTGTCGTATTTTCTTATCTGTATCCGCATGCTACATTTTTAATTTTTACTATTAATTCGTTGTTTTTATGGGAAATTTTAGAACAGTTTCATTACAGTTTATTTATTTTTTCTTTTTTAAATACTTTTTATATTTTTTCTTCACATTAAAAAACCCTTCAAAATTAGCTTTTTTTTTTTTTTTTTTTTTTTTTTTCGAGGCAACCACTATTTTTCGAGATTTTCACCTGGCAACCCTGTGATACTCTAAAGAGAATATTATTCTCTATATTTTATAAACGGTTTCATTTCTAAATATGTTAGGGTAAGAAAACCGCGAATATTCGCCCCCCCCCCACACACACGCACACACTTTTCGTGGCAACCTCTTTTCCTGGCGGTTTGGACCTGGCAACCCTATGCCATTTTAAAGACCATATTATTCTCTATATTTTAGCACCGGTTTCATCTTTACACTTGGGTAAATCATTTTTTACTTGGGTAAATAAATCGTAAAATACGCCCCCCTTTTTCGTGGCAACCGCTGTTTCTTGACAGCTTTGACCAGGCAACCTTATGCCATTTTAAAAAGTATATTATTCTCAACATTTTAGCACCGGTTTCTTCTTTACACTTGTGGGGTTCGAAAAGCGTTTAATTTTGACCCCTATTTTCGAGGCAACCTCCGGGTCTTGACGGTTTTGACCAGGCAACCTTATGCCATTTTAAAGAGCATATTAATCTCTACATTTTAGCACCGGTTTCATCTTTACACTTGGGTAAATCACTTTTTACTTGGATAAATAAATCGTAAAATACGTCCCCTATTTTCGTGGCAACCTCTGTTTCTTGACGGCTTTGACCAGGCCACCCTATGCCATTTTAAAGAGCATATTAATCTCTACATTTTAACACCAGTTTCATCTTCACACTTGTGGGGTTCGAAAATCGTTTAAATTTGACCCCTATTATCGAGGCAACCTCTGAAACTTGACGGTTTTGACCAGGCAACAATATGCCATTTTAAAGAGCATATTAATCTCTACATTTTAGCACCGGTTTCATCTTCATACCTTCTGGGGTTCGAAAATCGTTTAAATTGTGACCGGAAGTGAGGTTGTTTCTCTTAAACTTGACGGCTTTGACCAGGCAACCCTATCAGATTTTCATTGTAACAATGAATTCTATCTATAGGAAAAGAAATCAGCTTCGTACCTTATCAAGTCAATTTTTTGCAGCTGCCGCTTGGACTATAAGTACTATCCCGCTAATGTTCTACGCAGTAAAAACTAGTGCTGATAAATCTTAAATGCCTGTAGTTACCTATAGCGCAGTACTAGTGAGACGTTAAACACAACAAACCAAACAACCAACCTTAAATGCCTGTTATTAAAGTCTTCTAATCGTGACTTACATTTCCTCTCGATATTTTAGAATAACACCATTAGTAAGTGGTCTTTAAAACGTATGCTAATTCCACGCGTTATTATTTAAAAAATAAATAAATAAATAAATAAATAAATAAAATAAAAATAAACCTGTCCAATTCAACTGATATTAATTAGAATTATATAATTAACGCATGCCTAATATACAATTTTTATTATAAATGCCTTAAATTATTCCCATTTCCTTTATAATAAATGTTAAAAAAAAAAAAAAAAAAAAAAAAAAAAGAAAGAAAGAAAGAAAGAAAGACAGAAAAGAAAAAAAAGAAAAAGACGAATGTTCATTTTGATTTAATATTTCTATTTTTTTTTTTTTTTTTAACTCGTTAGTGTAATTATAAAATAGTGTTCTATATTTCACTGTATTACTCAAGAACATTATTTCATATTTCAAATATTACCTGGTTCTTAAAACAAAAATCTTTTGGTTATAACCTATTCTATTTTAGATTTTTTATCTTAATAAATTTTCAAGTTTCCTCTAAATATATGTAAGTATAAATTAATGCAGAATATTTTTAATATTATTGTTTCTGTAATAAAAATTGTCAAAATGAAAATTTAAAGATTTATAAATGGTGTACGAGAAATAAATATTATTTATACACAAGCTTCTTTTAACAAGAAAACCCATCACATCTTTTTGATTGTTAAACCATACATAAACTGTCGATTTTTAAAAATTATTCATCTCGATTTTAATATAATTTTAATATAAATATTCATTATATTTCATGAAAATATAAAACTCCACCAGTGGGCGCTTCTTTTGCAATTTGTGTTGTTAGTTTGTTAATTTGTATTGTTGTTAATTTGTTTCTAAAAACTATACACAATATTCATATTTGTACAATCAGAATACTATGGATGCAAATACTGTGATTAGAGAGAGTATGATTATGATGTATATCCATTTGTAATATAAATGTGAATACTGGAAATTTTATTTTTGAAAAATTGTAACTTATGAGAAAAACGCCCACCGGCGGACCTTACTGTCAAAAAGACAAAAACATGCGGTTGCGAACATGTTAAAAGGTCCAAACACACTGGACCTAGATACAAGGCAGCTATGTGGCCCTAGGTACAAGTTTTGGTAACTTCATTCAAAATGCTGTCCACTAAAAAATCCAAAGCAGAGAGGACTAATTAAATATCTCATTTATTGCTCAATATAAAAAGAAAAATTATACACTAGAAATGAAAAATATTTGACTTGCTTTTGCAAAATAGCAAAAGAGATGAGCTGCAAAATTTTACTTCAAACCATGTAAATTCGTTTTCTACGTGTAACTTGTCAAAACTTTCTCCTCAAAAATTCCAAAGTAGTTGTAAAAGTATCAATTGGTGTTGTTATTTGCCCAACTGAGTATTAAAACATAAAATTAAATATTATTCAAATAAAGTGGGGTGGCACTAGGTACATGATGGCCCTAGGTACACGGGTCTCCCCTACATATATACATGTCTGTGTGTGTTTGTGTATTTTAAATAAATGTAAAATTAACGGGGAAATAAACAAAACAAAAGCAATAAAATAATAAAATACCAAAATATTAAAAGTAGTATAAATCTTATATATGCATATATGTAAATATTTATCCATGCTTCAGAGCTGAACAATATTGTAATGACTAGGATTTAAATTCAAAATACGACGACAACATGTTTGTAAATATTTGAAAATTTTGAAATGAATAAATATGTGAATATAAAAAAGACTGGGAAAATATTTCATAAATTTACTTTGGTATTTCATATATTTATTTAAATGATTTTTCTAAAATTCTACAAAAATGTGCAAATCATTTTTAAATATTTTCCAAACATCTAGAAAAATTTGATTGATATATCAGGTTTAATTCCAATATTTGTTTATATATTTAGTGTGCAAATAAGGTACAATAAATGTAAATATTTAAAGAAATAACCGAAAACAAAATTTCAACTTTCAAATGTTATTAAACAATATCAATTTTGATAATGAATTTTTTAAAACATTTTGTTAGATTTTTTTTTTTTTTTTTTTTTTACGAGAGAGAGAAAATTTGGAAATTATGTTTCGAATTATTTCTACATAATAAGAATCAGAAGTATATATATATATATATATATATATATAGAGAGAGAGAGAGAGAGAGAAACATTTAAAAAAAAAAATTTTAGAGTTTTTCCAACAGAATATCTACGGACCATAAAGATTAATTGTTATTCGGATTAGAAATAATAAATAAATATTTAGAAATATCTACGTTTACCTCTAATTTTAATTCGTCCTTAAAACAATATTTTAGATATATTTCATTCCAAATAACTTATAATTTTGTAAAAATTTCCTGTATCGTATCAAAAGTTTATAAATATTATTTTTCGGGATTTTTTTTTTTTTTTTTTTTTTATGAAAAATCAATACAACGAAACTAATATATAGTATTTAATTATCATTTTTATGCAGTTTATAATAAGGAAAATAAAAATTTGCTTACCCTCAGGAGATTTTATAATATTTGTCTGCGTTACAATATAGATGATAGAAACATAATATAGATAATCAATTTAAAGTCCAAATATGTTGAACTATTTAATTTTTTATATGTTTTTTTTTTTTTTTTTTTTTTTTAATAATAATCGGTATCTACAAATTCGAATTTTGTTTTTCTTACAACAGTAAACTGAAGTTACTGAAATAACTTTAGTAAACGATAAGGCAAATTACACAAAGTAAACATGTTTTTACTCTGAATACATTATCGGAAAATTGAAAGTACATTTGACACGGCTTTTGAAGCACAAAAGTTCTTAAAAATAGTAAGGAAAACAAAAGGAAATAATATTCAAATTATATTTGTCGAATGATGTCAGAAAAAAAAAAAAAAAAAAAAAACAGAAGAGCTTTTTTATTATGCCTAATTAAATGAAATAATCTTTAAATGCTGATGCAGATTATATTATTATATTATTATATAAAGTAAGATAGAAAAATAAATAAATAAAAACAAAAGAGAAAAACAACAACATCACATATTTGGTTAAAAAGCACCGCATAACTGGCGTTCAATGGTAAAAAGTACAAAACTTTAAATAACGACCATAAAATACAAAAACTGACGAAAATTGTTTCGGGTCGAAAGAAAAAACGACCCTTCATCAGGCGAACCTTTTATAAGGTACGAATGCTGCAAACAAAGCGGCGTGTCAATTTTATTCGCTACGAAGGGTCACGTTTCTTTTACACCCGAAATAATTGCTGCTAGATCTTGCATCTGACGGTGTTTATTAAATGTTTTGTATTTACTACATAATTAATGTTTTTTTTTTTTTTTTTTAATGGGGAGGGGGGTGGGAGTAAAGTGTTATTAATTTATAATTCTGAGAGATTGTTTTGTTGTAATAGTATACTTTATCGTTCTACAAACATTTAATTTTAGTTGTATATAATGTATATATATATATATATATAAATTATATATATATATATATATATATATATATATATATATATATATATATATTACATACTAGCGGCTACCTAGCATGTAATTTCTTTCTGACAAATTGCCTCAAATTGGATTTCTCCAATTAGTTAAAATTGCGAATTGTACTATTAACAATATTAGAAAATATTTTATAATTAATAATTTATTTTTATATAACAATTCTTTTCTTTAAAATATATTATTAATAACATTAAATAAAGCTTTTTATTTTTCAAACACGGAAATTCTCCTAAAGCTATTTTATTACTCTATATTTTTATTTAAGCTTTTTATTCCTCTTTAAACACATCGATTGCTAAGGATTCGAATTAAAAATAAAAATGATTAATTTTTCTATAAATATTGGATAGCGTCATATATTCGAATAAAACGAAAAATGTATTAAAGAATTATTACATGTATTACACACACACACACACACACACACACACACACACACACATATATATATATATATATATATATATATATATATATATATATATATATATTTACCGATAATTTACATATGATGATTTATAAATTAATACATAAATTAAAATAAATTATTATTAAAATAATAAAAAATAATAATAACAATTGTCCTAATTATTATTATTATTATTATTGTTGAATATAAATAGTATATTTTTAAATTTATGAATTAAAGTGTTATAGGGATATATATGAGAAAAATTATTCAAAATAGGTTTATAAAGTATTTTGCGTTTTTGAATGTATGTCATAAAATATTTTTTTTTAAGAAGTTTGTTCCATATCTATAATACTTGAAGCACATTGCAATACTTTCTTTTTTCTTTTTTTTTCTTTTAAGTTGATAATCACATTATTCTTTTATTATTATTATTATTACTTGTCTTTAATCTGAAACATGCAGTACAGTGCATTAAATTTATTTTTAATGTTATATCTGAAAATGGTTAAACTATTTTATTATTATTATTATTACTACTAGAACTGCTCCTTCACAAAATGTAATGAATATTTTTTGCGCGGAAAAATATGACGAATTGCAATAAAAATTTTACCAAACAAAACATCACGGGAACTCCGATATAAATTAAATGAGTAAGTATCAATATACAAAAAGGTATATTAAATATAATTTATTACTAAGCAATAAGCTATATATCTTGACAACATTAATTTTGTACAATTATTAATTAATAAGTGCATCTTTGTATAAATTTATGGTTTTAAAATTGTTTGATTTGGATTCCAAAATCCGTAAATCGAAGTAAACCAAAATAGTATTTTAAATAATATTCAAATGCATTTAAATAAATCAGAATGTATAATGAAATATCGAAAGAAGTGTATAGAAAATGTTCCGTTCATTAACATAGTTTTCACTTAAATAAGTAATAGTGATTTCATGAACGATTTCTTTTCAAAAATTTTCTCTTCCGTAAAATATTATTCTATTTTCAATATTCACTGTTTCAGTTCTTTCTTAAAAAGTTCCATTTAAAAATTCTGTTTCATATAATAACACTTACGATGCATTTAATTTAAATTCGAATAATACCTAGTTTCGTATTTTGAAAATATTGCCTACAATTATTGAAAAGTATAAAGATTTTAAGTATTTTTCTAAATTAATTTTGGAATGTTCATAAAATTATTGAGTTAAGCAATGCTTTAAAACTTAAAACTGAAGTGGACAAACTTAAAACTGAAGTAGAAAATTTCTTCAAGTGCACAATTCATGGAATATTAAAATTTATTAGAATAAACAAATCTCTTAATTTATGGTAGTAAGTATAAGAGAAAATGTGAAAATGATTCTGAAAAACATATTCCTTGCTTGGAAACGTAATTTTTCCATTAAAGACGGTAATAAATAAATATTTAATTTTAAGTATACTTTTCTACAAATGGCTCATAACAATGACAATTTCATTACTTAAGTATCGAGGGAAATTGAATTAATAAGTTACATTTGAAATTTTAACTTTAGGTATATAATTTAAGTATATGCTTCATATGCAAAATATTACATTGCTAATTGAAATAGTAATCAACTATGAAGTAGAAAAGTACTTAAAAATACATTTACAGATAGTTTTACTGCTGTAAATAAAATAAGAACTTTAAATTTATCTTATAATATTTGTTGTTATCTATAGTAATGAACATAGTAAGTTTAAAAGATTTATATATTATGCAATTGATATTTTTAAGAAATTAGTTTGATTATTGAGAATTTTATTTAAATAGTTTACTTTATAATCAATGGTACATGAATAGAATCGAACAGTCACTTTTTCATAAAATTGTAAAAGTATTAATAAATTATATCTTAAATGTACTATGATGCTTTCAATGCCTTAAAATATTTTGTATTTTTATTCTATTTCTACAATTTGAATAAAATAATTCTGAAAATTCAGAAAAATTTGCATTCATTGATAAAAATACTTAAATTCTATCACGAAATATATAACTCAAGTAATAATATTATGATGTTAACATTTATGTACAAGAGTTGAAATTGCTTATGAATTTCTTTAGTCGGTTTCTCCGTACTCCTTATTTTTGAATTATTTAAAGTATATTATTTTTATGTTTACTGTATATATATTAAGTTTACTATTGTATATTTACTACTTAAAAATTATATACTTTCTGTTTAGAGGGGCATTCAAAGATTTAGGATACTTTACGGTCTACGACATTTATTTTATAAAATATATATTGCTATTTTTGTACATAACGAACGTAATTAAATTTATGTACAAATTTCAGATTCACAATCGTATATTTTCTCTAGTCATCTGACCGTGGCTGACGGATATATTCGTTCTTTATATAGCTGTTCTTTTTTCCACTTTACACTTATTACAAAATTATACTATTAGAAGATTTTAGCTTGTTTTTCCAGTTTGAAAGTCTTTAATAATAGTCATAAGTATGATAATCATGTGTAAAGTTAGATTTTTTTTCATATCTAGTTGAAACAAGCATTATTTTAGTACATAAAAAAAAAATGTGAAGGGGAAACAACATTATAATTCTGCTCTTTTCAGTAGAGAAATTTATAATCCAGGGTCATTTCCTGTCAAATCAACACAAAAAAGCTTCATTTTTAACCTAACACCTTTCATATTTTTAAGAAATTGTCATCATTTATTTGTTTTATAGAGAAATGTATTTATACTACTTAATGAGTACCTATCTCTTTCAGTTTTTGATATACAGGGCTGCAAAAATGGGTAAACAATGAAAATTTCCAAATTTCTTGTATTACATTTGTGCTTTTATTTCCTATTTAACCTAGAGAAATAAATTTGATATCATTAGAAATAATCTGATTCTGGCTTTAAAATGATATATAACATGTGTATATTTAAAATATTTTTGATTTAAGGTCAAGCATTTTGTTTTTTTACCTTCAATATATCTCAAAATGTACACATTTAATTTTCTTTTAAAATATATGTTATTTTGACGTTTATTGTCTATAATTACTGTGAGTTTGAAGATGGGACGGCCATAGGAACAGAGTTATAAATTAAAATGCAACTGTGCGTGAGCATTTTAATACAATAATAACGTAAGTTTTACAAAAAATAAAAAATAAAATAAAATAAAATCCTGCAAATATAATAAAATATACAATGTAAGTAAAACTTGATTACAACTTTCAATTGCACAAAATTTCAAAAAGAACTCATAATTATTTGCCTACGTGACGATAGATATACCATCAAATAAAAGAAGAATTTTTGTTCAACTTGAACTTGTGTACTGATTTTTCTTTTTACGCTCTCTTTCACTCTCTCTCTCTATATATATATATATATATATATACAGGGTGATCAATTTAAAAAAGTACCCGTTGGTGTTTCTTATTACCCTTAAATACGACGTATGTGGTAACTATTCTAACACTGAATTATAATTGTTTGAAATTACTAATATTGTTCTTCTTTTTTCACAAATCAAAACGGTATTAAAAATAAATAAATAAATAAATAAATAAATAAATAAATAAAAATATTTAATTTAATCTTTAGTAGATAAATTTATAATGAAGGCTTTCTGTTTTGATATAAAGTCCATAAAATTGTATCTTATTTACTAAAATATTACAGTGTTAAAAAGCTGTTTAAAATGACAAAAAACTGGTTAGTTATAAAATTAATCTGGTTAGTTACAAAAATATTTAACAATATTTAACATTATATTTCTGATTGAATGTATTATTGAAATACTGCAAATCAATTTACTTACAGAATTATGTTGCAAAGTATTTCTTTTATCTACCATATATTAATTATTACTCTTAAAGTTGAAATTGAAATTTCATTTTTTCTTAGTGCAGAATAAAATGTAATATGTACAGAAGTAATATTTACTGAAATTGGCATCCTGTATACTCGAAACAAACATTTATTTGTTTGAAAAAAAAAAAAAAGCAATTATTTTGCAGCAACTATCAAAAGTCATTTGAGGAGTTTCTGATACTACTTTTAATCATGGTAATTTTGAGGAAAAGTATGCCTTGTCTTGTTCGAGAGCATATTTTAATGAATGTCGAAGTCTTTAGCCAAGGAGCATAAACTTTAAATGAAAATAACCATAGTTATGTATTTTAAAATTTCTCATATTTCACTTGAGAGTGTAAACATTTTATATAAATTTGAAGCTTAATACATTTTAATTTCAAATGCGTTTTTCGTTTCGCAGTTACAGAATATTAAAATTTTTATTCGGATAGTAGTAAATAAAAATCTATTCTCAAAAATTTGATACAGATTTTGCTTTATTTGAAAATAATTAAAACAGATTATTCTTGGGTACCTGTCAAAAATAATTATTAAAAATTTACGAACTTTATCGCTCGGAAAAATTTCAAGTTTTTTTTTTTTTTCTCATAAAACTAGCGTTTTCTGTAAATAAGTATATGATTGAATTTAAAACAATTTACTGTCATAGAGTGTCACATTACAAGAGTTTAATGGGTTAAATTCTATAAGAAAGTCTGTAACACCAGCTCAGAGTAGTTATCCATATACCCCTTTTCTGAACTGATAGGTTTTTTAAAAACTCCGCAGTTTTGTGAAAAATAATTTAACTTTTTTTTTTTTTTTTTTCAAACACAATTTTTTCTAAGCCACTTTAAAATTTGATTTTGTCACATCGAATTTGCTTTTAAATATGTTCCCTTATTTTGAAAAAAAAATGCTTTTATTACTTCCTTTTATAATAGAAGTTGTGGATTTGTAAAAAAAATTCGAATTCCGATTTTTGATGAATTTAAGCATTTTTGGAGTTCCAGTACAAGATTTGACAATTTAAAAAAAATATGTTTTTCTGTATGTCTGAGTGTGAGTGTATGACAAAACTTTGTTGGAGAGTTTTATCTCACAAACTACTGCACAGAATTTCATTGCCTATTAAATTTTAGTGCAAACTACTCAACAGGTGGCACTGGTATACTGCTATATCTGTCATTTAATGTAAGGATATATATCATGTTTTATTGTGTATAATCGTACAAAACTTGATAGGAGTCATTATAAAATACTATGCTGATCCAATTTGGGTGCATATAGGTCGATTGATAAAACTTCTATGCTGCAGTTTTTCCTTTAACGGGATGGCTAAATCTCAGATTCTATTGTATATAATCACATAAAACTGGATATATGAAATAGTATTTATTAAACAACAATATGTTTAATTTAGGGGCAATATCGAACGACAGATGGTGCTGGTGTATTGCATTTTACCCAAAAAAAGAGGAAGGCTAAATCTTAAAATTTAAGGCATACAAATGTACGAAACTTGATACGTGAGTTAGTCATTACGGAAATGAATACTCACTTAAGTTGGATGTACATCGGCACAGCTATTATTAACGTTTTCTAATTCACATAGCGTCTGTTAGTAAAAATTTCATCAAACACCTTTTTTTTTTTTTTTTTTAACTTTATTTTTAGAAGCTTAGATTGATCTTTTTTGCATGTTAAACAGTATATGGTGTTGATATATAGAATTACACAGAAGAAATTTTTGTAATGGCTAAAACATATTAGCTTAAAGACGCTACTGTTGATTAAGAACGATCATCATACGCATAGTGATTTAGTGATAACATGCCCTCTTGGAACGCCGATGCCACGAGTTCGATTCTCGATTTCTACAAAGCATAATTTACCTTTACTTTAGATCCAGATCAACTGCGTAAAAAATCTGGTGTGAAACAACCACGCGAATCTTCCATTACCCACTATTACACGTATTATATGCATTTTCTAGTAAGAGAAAGTTAATCCATGCGTAAAGACATATAAAACAGAATTTTCATAGAGATTAAAAAAGAAAAAAAAAAGGTAGATATATATTTTTTTTCTGAAACACCAGTTTCCGAGATCTAAAACTGATCTATCTGATCAGAGTGACATCGTTTGAGCCGTTTGTGAGATACCAATTTTTACCAGAACTTGGCATACTCAATTATTGACCGGAAAGCAATAATTACATAGAAAAGGATATTTAAAAAAGAGTTAATATGTCGAGTTTGAAAAAAATCCGTATAGCTGTTTAAAAACAAAAACGCACTTGCGAGACCTGAAATTGAGCTATTTATACAGGGTGCCTATCAATTTTCCTGAACTAACCAACTATATCATTCGAAAGAAGATCTAATAGAGTGTTTATGTAGCAAATGTGAAGAAAATCGTTAAAGCCATTTTTGAGATACGGACATACGATCCCACTTCCGGTTTCCGATGTCCCCCTTTCGATTTCCAATGTCACACTTCCGGTTTTCCAATATTCACCGAAATTTGGAAAATTCATCTGTACACCAGTTCTGTATTAATTCTGAAGTTTCGTAACTGAATCTTTATTAGTTTCGGAGATATGATAGCCAGACGATTCCGCACATGCATACATACACACACACTGACCAATTGCCAGAAACTATTTTTTTTGGACTCAGGAAACCTTAAAACATGTAAATCAGGTGAAATCTCGACATTAAATTTTTTGACAGAATACAATATTTCCATTATCTACGGTAGTCGGGTAATGGAAGTAAAAATTGTCGATACTACATGCCATCATTATGTTTATTTATTTATTTTATTTTCATTTATTCATTTATTTATTTATTCTTTATTTATTTATTTTATTTTATTTTATTATTTTATTTATTTATTTATTTATTGAGCAAAAAGTACAAAGGAAGTTGAATGACATAGAAAATTATCTCACTTACTGCAGATTGAAAAATCTCGCTCTTTTAAAACAGACGTTTCACTCTGACTCTTAAGATGTCCTTTTCCCTTACTCAATTTTTGCATGTTAGAAAAGTGATATGTCGCAATTTAAGTGTACAACCCACTGTTCATATTTTAGAGAATGGGGAAATCATTCTACTTTTGCTGCTGTTTTAAATATTATGAATTACTTACTTGTTTATTACACTAAAAATATTTATTCTGTCCCGTAAAATAAATTTATGAGATAAATTATTGAAATTTCTGAAAAAGAAATACTTTCCTATCATATTTCATTTTTATATTTTAACAACCAATGTCGGTATAAAATGTCCGACGTTTGAATTAGTAATATTGTCAAAATTACCTAAAACAGCAGTATCAGATACGTTAGCATAGTTACAGCGAACCCAACTTTTTTTTTCTTTGATATAAAGAAGAACATTATTTACTATTCAATCTTTTCAAAAAAGATATAAAAAGTAGCTTTTTTTTCTTCTGTTTTTTCTAATTTTATATAAATAAAACTGATAACGTTATAAAATTTGCGATGTTTGAATTAGTAATATTGCGAAAATTATCTAAAACAACAGTATCAGATATGTTAGCACAATTTCAGCAAGTCTACATTTAAAAAAATATTTTTGTCTGATATAAATAAGAACATTATATACTATTCAATCTTTCAAGAAAAATTAAAAAAAAAAAAAAGTGCCTTTTCTTTTTTCCTGCACATGCATTTTAAATGAAAAATACACAGTGCAGAAATCACTTTTATTTTTCTTAGGGGATTAGGTCTAAGAAAATTGCATCAGAATGTTTCGCAAGTGATCACATTTGCAGAAAATTTTCCTTGAAACTACAAGTGTTGAATTATTTATACAACTGATTTCGACATTTTTTTCCCGTTACCATGGGAAATTCCATGAACGGGAACTATAAAAATAAGATCGAAACCAGCAGGGAATATCTTCAAAACAATAACGTATTAACGTACAACATAATGCATATTAATACCCTGTTTTTCTTTTATCTGTAGGTAATAGTTTTTACTTTATTAGTACGGAGGACTATTAGTCTCAATCTACAGATAAAACGATGGTTGGACATTTATCGAAATCGAAAATTTATCGAAAATGTAATTGAATAATTTGAAAGCGATGCTAAAATTTGAAAAAAAAAAATAAATAAATAATAAAAAAAAAACTAATAGTCCTTCGTACTAAACTAAATTATGCTTTTGCAAGAAATTTCATCTTTTTTTTTTTCTTTTTGGAAAGAGAGAATGGGTGGATGGATGGATGAATGGTTCGGTTTTACGTCGCACTAGTGCTGCGCAGATGGGCAATTTTTTTTTTTTTTTTTGAAAGAAAAAGGAAATTAATAGTAATCAGTATCGAAAATATTGAAGAAGCCCTTTTTCAGACCAAAATACATAATTTATTTTAATTTTTAATTGTTGCCAAAAAATTTGAGAGTTGATTTTATTTATTTATTTATTTATTTTTAACGAAAAGAAATTCACGTGTAAATATTAAAACTGATATAAAAATTTGTGAAAAATTAAACTTGCAGGGAAAATGGACGTCATTATAGCTATAAAGGTATTTTTTTTTTATGTTTTGCGCTTTTTGTTTTTTAATTCCAAAAATGAGAAAAATCATAATTGACAAGAATCCTATTGAATAGAACTTAACAATGTTTTATTTCAATATTTTTATTATATACGTGTGCAACTTGCACACTGAGAAAAAATATATATACATGGATACCGCCTTTCTCTAGAATGAATAAGCGACCATTTTCTTAATCCCTTAACTAGAAATATAGATTTCCGAGCTATACGCATAAGGCACGCCAATAAACTGAGACGAAATTATCGAGAATGTCTAGTGTACATATTTCTAGATAGTGAAACAATATTTTGAATAATCTAAATATTCTGAATCATTTGTATTGCAAGCAATTCTCGCTTGATTTTCTAGAATTGGTTAATAAACCAAGATTACAGTTTCAGAAACCCGTCTCTTGTAGTCTCATTTATTTGCAGAGATTTTTAAATAAATTTACCCAGGCAAACCCTCTAGAATTCTAGTAGGGGCTTCTAGAACTCCCTTTCCAAGGGGACTAGAATTTATAAGGATGACATAGAACTGTTTTTTCTAGAGCCACAATTTAAATTCTAGATGTCAGTTACAGAATTTTTTCTCAGTGCACAACACGTTAAATTAGCTTTATTCCTAAAATCGTAATTTATTAATATGAATGTGTTACATTCAAATCTAAGTGTGAAATCTATAATAAAGACTTACTGTCGTATACTTATGATTCAGTCTGTAACATCTAATACATTTTACACGAACTATTTAAAGAACCAAGTATAGTTGTTTTATAATATTAAAAATCAAAAATACTTATATAAAATTCCAGGATAAAGTGAATGATTGAAAGAAGAAGAAAAAAAAAAAACAGTGCAGGCACACATTTAAGAAGTACAGTCGGCAACAAAAATGTTGAAGCGCAAGCAATAATTCGTATTTATAAGATGTGCACCTAATACTGTTTTCGTAAGTAGATATTTGCCAAATCCATTATCTTAGTCTTTATGATGTTTATAAAAAAATGAGTTAATGATAAAAATTAGCGAGCAAACTAATATATATATCTTTATATATATATTTCTTTTGTGCGTGTGTATGTCACTGAACTCCTCCTAAACGGCTGGACTGAGTTTAATGAAATTTTTTGTGTGTCTTCAGTTGGATTCGAGAATGGTTTAGATTTACAAATGAAAGTTGTAACTTAATTAGTTCTTTCTTAATTAATTTTTAACCAACTCTTTCAACAACTTTTCCACCTAGATGGCGTGAGTTGTCGTAAACACGATGTCAGAATTTATTTAATGTTGAAATGAAAAATGAATTTTTAACCGTATCTTAAGAAGTGTTTAAAATATTTTTTCAAAGTTAATATTTTAGAATCTTAAACACGATGTCAGAATTTATTTAATGTTGAAATGAAAAATGAATTTTTAACCGTAAGTGTTTAAAATATTTTTCCAACGTTAATGTTGTTAAAATGTTAAAATTAGTTAAAATGGTATATTCTTTAAAAAAATTCGTCAATATCCGACGGAGTTATTTTATGTTAAAATGAAAAATGAATTTTTAGGCCATTATTATTTGTGCAGATGGAAAATGTACTAAAATTTTTCCGAAAAATTTCACGATCACAAATGTTGACGGATATCCAATATATCGTCGAAGAAATCCCGATAGTGGCGATAATAATACACTCTTATCATCTATGGCGGTCATCTATGTCAACAACATAGATATTGACATTGATAACCGTTTGGTGGTCCCATATTCGCCTCTGCGGGACGAGTATTTACAGTCAATCCAAGGCAGACTGAGTGCTTTTATCTTCGACTGTTATTGGTTAATGTCATCGGCCCTTTGTCGTTTCAAGATTTACGTAAAGTGAATGGACAACAGTATCCAACGTATAAAGATGCATGCCTTGCACTCGGCTTGCTGGAAGACGACAACCAGTGGGAGTGTATGCTTGCTGAAGTAGGACTGACATGTACAGCAAAACAAATTCGTCTACTATTCGCTATAGTGTTGACTACATGCTTTCCGGCCCGAGCAGAGAGATTATGGGATAATCACAAAGATTCGATGACTGATGATATATTGCATCAACATCGTTCACGGTGCAACGATCTAACGATAGTATTCAGTGACGCTATGTACAATGAAGCATTGATTGCTACTGAAGATCTTTGCATTATCATTGCCAACTTACCACTCAGTCATTTCGGTATGCATTCAACAAATCGAAATGCATCTGATTTAATAAGCACTAAATTGAATCGTGAACTACAATACAATACTGTAGAAATGGCAGCGATTGTTGCTCGCAATATCCCACTAATAAATGATGAACAAAGAACCGTTTACGACCGCATCATGCTCGCAGTTTTGGCAGGACAAGGTGGATTCTTTTTTTTTTTTTTTTTTGGGGGGGTGCACCAGGTGGAACTGGTAAAACATTCCTTATTTCGCTAATTCTCGCCGAAATACGATCAAATAATGGCATCGCATTGGCTGTTGCATCATCTGGCATTGCGGCAACTTTATTGGATGGAGGCAGAACAGCTCATTCATTATTTAAACTGCCACTAAATATTCAAAATAACCCAGACGCAGTGTGCAACATAAAAAAAAAAACAATCGTCCATGGCCACAGTGCTGAAATAGTGTAAAATTCTTATCTGGGATGAATGCACTATGGCACACAAACATTCGATTGAGGCGTCGAACAGGACATTGAAAGATATAAAAAACAACGACAAACTATTTGGCGGCACTCTGTTACTCTTTTCAGGTGATTTCAGACAAGCACTTCCCGTTATTCTGGGTTCAACATACGCTGATGAGATCAACGCATGCTTAAAATCATCGTCATTGTGGCTTAATGTTGAAAAAGTACAACTGAAAGTAAATTTGTGCGTTCAAAAGCTTCAAGATCCATCCGCTGAAACATTCTCAAAACAATTGTTAGATATCGGCGATGGAAAAGTTACTACAGATGAAACTGGATGCATAAAATTACCGACCGATTTCTGCACAATCATTGATTCTCAAGATGCTCTTATTGACCAGATATTTCCCGATGTACACAGACGATACACAAATCATGAGTGGCTGGAAGAAAGAGCAATTTTAGCGGCAAAAAATGTGGACGTCAACGAATTGAATCTCAAGATACAACATTTGTTACCAGGAGACTTGGTGTCATACAAATCTAATGATACAGTTTGCGATGCCACCGAAGCTGTAAATTATCCAACAAAGTTTTTAAACTCATTAGATTTACCAGGCATGCCACCGCATATTTTACAACTGAAGGTTGGATCTCCGGTTATTTTGCTTCGTAATTTGAACCCACCACGATTGTGCAACGGCACGCGATTAGTCATAAAAAAATTAATGAAAAATGTTATCGAAACCATCATTTTAAATGACAAATTCCGAGGTGAAAATATATTACTACTGCGAATCCCTATTATACCCACAGATGTGCCAATTCAATTAAAAATCCCTCAATTTCGAATTAGATTGGCATTTGCAATGACTATCAATAAGTCTCAGGGCCAAACGATGTCTGTCTGTGGCTTAGATTTGAGCACATCATGTTTTTCACACGGACAATTATACGTGGCTCTCGAGTGGGCAAACCATCCAGTTTGTTTGTATTGGCGAAAGATGGGATAACAAAAAATATTGTACACTCTGTTGCATTAAGGGATTGATATTGTTTTTTAGTAATATTGTTATAAGTAGCGATATGTATATAATTTTAAAGAATCAATTTTAATAAATTAAAAAATAATTTTGGTGTTTTGTTATTTTTATATTCTTTCACCGTTCACAGCGCTCCATACATCTTCCACTTATATACCACATCCTTACACACTTACAATAAGTTAGTTATTTTTTTCTAGCAAAATATTCTCTAGAAATAATTTATATGACAAAACAACGTTCGTCGGGTCAGCTAGTATATATATATATATATATATATATATATATATATATACGTATTAAAAAAGGGATGCAAATTAATGCAGAATTAATTTGTTCAAGTTTCATCTTTGCTAGATTGGTTTCTTTAGAAATCGACTTATTGCAACCACTTCGTTTATCTCTCTCTCTCCTTCTCTCTCTCTCACTCTCTCTCTGTATATATATATATATAAATGGTTTTTCTGCCTCGATCGAGGCTGAAACAATATAAATTCTTATGATTAGCTACATTGTTTAGCGAAATCGATGCAGCTTTCACAGCTTTATGAAGTACATGCCCCCTGAAGCGTTTATACTTCAAATTTTAAGCATTTTTATCTAATCATTATTTCTGTGGTCCTTTATTTACTTTCTCCGTCATTAAGTTTAATGATCCTTTGTTTTATGATTATTATTCATGTCGGCGTAAATAATTTAAATTGTTTTTGTTTTTTATTGGATCTTAATCTGTATCGCAACATTTTTGTGTCAGTCTTACCTATACGTTACAATCATTTTTTTTTTTTTTTTTTTGTTTTGTTGGTATTGTTTTGTTTCTGTTAATTGCTAAATTTTAAGGTTAACTTTTATTACGTACTTTCATTTATATATATATATATATATATATATATATATATTACTAGCAGGCTTTGCCCGCTTCGCTGGACATTAAACTTAAATGAGTTGTCAAAATCCCATATCTTTATTAATAACCTAAGTTCTCGCTGTAATTGGTAGAGGTTTTCTCGCTCGCAACGTGAGGAGTCTGAGTTCCCACTGTCTTCGGCACAACTTACCCACTTCTTACTTCCCCTTCCTCAGCTGGTGAGTTCGAAGTTTTGCAAAATCCCACTAATGTACATAATGCGTGCACTTAATCAATAAACACACACCAAAATTCGCCGTTCTAAGATTATTCAAAGGGAATTCAAACGGAAAATCATGTTTTTACACATGTTTATTGCCCTCCGACTCCGAGAAGGGGGGGGGGGGGAAGGGGGGATTTCGAATTTCGTGAAATCCAGTTACAATAAGTGCCGGATGCATACAAACAATTTACGCACCAAATTTCGTGACAACAGAAGTCTTTAATAGAAAATATTATAAATAAATAAATACAAAAAGCACAGCTTTAGTATGGGAACCCTTTGGTGACTTTAAATATTTTAAGCCATTTTTGCGATGAACTGAATTGGCTATCTCAATTGTGCAATTAAAGATCTTGGCGAGAAACGTCCGAGCTACTTCGATGCCGAATTTAAAATTTTGCCAAAGGGATCCAATACTAAAGCTGTTCCATACACAAAATAAATAAATAAAATAAAATAAAATAATAAAATAAAATAAAATCTCTTTTCTGATATTTACAAAATAAAAATAAAAAATATTAATAAAATCCAAATTATACTCATTTACAATTAAGGGGATAATATAAAAGAACCCCATAAAGTACATAATAACAACCAAAAATTTTGTTTTACTGCAGGAAAGAAAAGTGCTGCTTAATTAAATAAAAATATTAAACTAATGCCAAATATCTCTATGAAAATATTTATCGACGTGCAAATTCCTGATTAAAAAAAAAAAAAAAAAAAAAATCACCAACTTTTGTAGGTATTTTCTCTCTAATTTTTATTGTTATTCTCGTGAAATTAAAAATATTTCATTTTATTTATGGAAAATAAAAAAAAATATATATAATTCCGTATATATAAATATAAAACCTTCTACCGAATCTGGGTTAAAAACGGAAAAAGGGTAAAATAAATTAGAAATATCAGACCTATATTTATAAATTTGACACCAAATGAAAGGGGAGATTTTTCTGAATCCAGGGATGCAAACAGATTTTCGATGCAACAATTAGATTTTTAAAAAGTAACTAAAGCATGAAATTTAAGTGGGAACGGAAAAACAGAAAAAGGGAAATATAAATTAGAAATATCAGACCTATCGTTACACATTCAGTACCAAATGAAAGGGGTGATTTTTCTGAATCCTGGGGTGTAAACAGTTTTTCGATACGACAGTTAGATTTTTTAAAATTAACTAAAGTATGAAACTTAGATGGCAACACTTCATTTCTATCTTTTCATAACTTGTAGTGCGAATCACGCTAATAAAAAAGTCTTTAACTTAAAAATTTATTTCTATATTTTATTTTTCCATTCAAAGCGTTTTAGTGAAAAAATACTTATATGGCGCATGCGCATTCGTTTTTTACTCACAATTTAAACACTAATAATAATTTTGAAAATTTCTTTAGATATAATTTTAAGTTTGGTGAAGACCTAAGTTTCTGCCAAGCGCCGTTGAATTCCGTCCAGCCGTTCTCGAGTGATGCCCGGACAAACGTGTTTTAGTCTTTTACCCCCCAGGGGGGGAACGGGGGGAGGGATTTCTGAAAAGTTGATAGATATAATTTTAAGTTGGGTGAAGACCTAAATTCCTGCCAAGTGCCGTTGAATTCCGTCCAGTCGTTCTCGAGTGATGCCCGGACAAACGTGTTTTAGTCTTTTACCCCCCAGGGGGGAACGGGGGGGGGAATTTCTGAAAAGTTGATAGATATAATTTTAAGTTGGGTGAAGACCTAAATTCCTGCCAAGCGCCGTTGAATTCCGCCCAGCCTTTCTCGAGTGATGCCCGGACAAACGTGTTTTAGTCTTTTACCCCCCAGGGGGGAACGGGGGGGGGATTTCTGAAAAGTTGATAGATATAATTTTAAGTTGGGTGAAGACCTAAATTCCTGCCAAGCGCTGTTGAATTCCGTTATGTCGTTCTCGAGTGATGCCCGGACAAAAAAAGCGACATACAGACACGATGACACACACACACACAGGCAAAATTTTCTGAAGTCATTTTCGGCTTTCATGGGATGTGAAACGTGAAGATATCGCAAAATTTTTTGATTCCGACAAATTTACAGACAAAAGTCTGATTTTATTAATATAGATTATTATTATTATTATTATTATTATTATTATAATTATTATTATTATACATTTTTATTTTCTCGATTTTCTAAAAAGTACTGGACGAAAAAAACTGGTACTTTAGACGTACAAAGTTCATTTAAAAACTCACATTTTCCACTATCGATTTAGTCTATAGAATGATTAGAAGACCAACTAACAACTGAAGAACAGCGCATATACTTTGGATCACCGTGTATTCCTTAACAGCTACAAATGACTTGTAACTTTAACACACTGTTGCGCATACTATGTATGATATTTATGTTTTTGGTTGTGGAAATTGCAGAATTATTTAAGCAGATATAATTATTTTTTTTCAAAAATTATTAATTTTTTGGCAATTTTTTTACTTTTAATTGGAATAGATTTAAATAAAATTTTACAAAACTGGAAAAATAAAATTGATAAAACATTACAAAACTGGAAAAAAAAATTGATAAAACATTACAAAACTGGAAAAAAAAAATTGATAAAACATTACAAAAACATTCTAAAACAAAATTCACACGTGCAATATTCGTTGGCATATGAGTATTTATTACAAATAACGGCCGTTTAATTTATCAACACGATAACTTTAGAATTACTAAATTAATTCAAACTGAATTTATAGAGTAGACTTATGTCGCAAATGCATTCGATATATATGTCTGCCATCTTGATCCGGCATGTTATTTCCAAGTGCCAGCCATTTGAAAAATTTAGATTCATATAAAAATGTAATTATAAACCGATTTGCTTAATTATTGCTAAACTATTGCCGATTTGTTTAACCGATTTGCCCACATCAATATTTCTACCAAATCCATTGATAATTTTTAGCCGCCATATTGTTTCAGAGTGACGGCTACTTAATAAGGGAAAAAAATCAACCTACCCTTTCGAATGTGTCGGAAAAGCATGTTGGTATTTAATGTTAATATTCTAATGCAGGTGTAAAACATTTTTCTTTACTGTTTATTATTGTGTTTATTATTAATGCGTACCTTATTGTAGGGTAAGTGCACCTGTGACTGACACTTTTAGAGCAATCTATGGTGCTTTTGGTGCTTTTAATGTTCTAGTCATCAGAAAATATTTTTAGAAATCCTCTAAGTTAGTACATGTGGTATGAAAGACATTCAGAACCACATATATGTTAAAATACATACATTTGGTATTAATTATTATTATTTTTTTTTTTGACACCCACTCAATGTTCCAGTAACTGACAGTGCCAGTTTTTCATTTTATCAGTAATTCGCCCCCTATGTTCCAGTGTTTGACACTGCTAGTTATTCATTTTACCAGTTATTGGCACCCTATGCTACAGTGTTGGACATAATATGTTAAAATTCTTATATGTAAAATATATGATTTTACAATTTTTCTTATTTATTAATTATTTCGGGATAGATGCCAATTACTGGAGCATGCCAATCACTGGAGCACCTACCCTACGTAGGTATGTGAAGTTATATATAAGGACATTGAATAAGTTCTCGTTGTTTCTAAGAGATGGCGTTACCAGGACTACGTGCATGTAATTTCAGATGGTAACGCATCTACAAGGACGTACTGTTATTAAACTTGAACTTCAGTGTACGTGCGTTCGTTACAATGCAAACAAAGTTTTCCCCTTTTTTTCTTAATTAAAAAGAAAAAAAAAAAGCGAGTTTTGTGCCAAATAAAGAATAATAGGGAGGAACTTTATTGTGCCGTTTTATTCAAAAGTAATGTGCAATTTTGACTGGTTTCGATGTTTCAAAAATAATTATTTTGATCATGAAGATAAATAACGGCCTGGCGCACCGAAAAATTTTGAAGACAAAGGCTTGGAGGAAATACCTAAAGAAGACACATGACTGAACTGGTACAATCAATACGAGTACATGAGACAACAGTTTCAAATCATGTGAAAGCATCAGGAATGATTCGGAAGCAAAAACATTGAGTTCTGTTAAAAATAAAAAAAAAGGAAAGAAACAGCAAGAATTTATTCAGGATCCTAATGTAAAAATTTCTTTTAAAACCACAAATTTAGAAGCTTTCTCTTTTTCTTTTTTCTTTTTTTTTCATTCTGCAATACACTCACCGAGAAAAAATTCTGTAACTGACATCTAGAATCTAAATTGTGGATCTAGAAAAAATAGTTCAATGTCATCCTTATAAATTCTAGTCCCCTTTGAAAGCGACTTCTAGAAACTCTTACTAAAATTCTAGAGCGTTTCCTATATTTTCGAGGGTAAAGTTATTTAAAAATCTCTGCAAACAAATGCGAATACAAGAGGCGGGTTTCAGCAACTACAATCTTGGTTTATTACCTGGTTCTAGAAAATCAAGCGAGAATTTCTCACAATACAAAATATTCAGAATATTATGAATATTCAGAATAAATTTTCTCCACCTAGAATTGTGTAGACTAGAAATTTTCGATCATTTCGTCTATTCAGTTTATTGGCGTGCCTTATGCGCATAGCTCGTAAATATATATTTCTAGTTAAGGGATTTAAAAAATGACCATCTATTCATTCTAGATGACGGCGGAATATATATAAATATATATATATATATTCTCGTATATATATATATTCTTGTTTTTTTCTTTTGAGCATAATATTTTAACAAATAAATATATGAACATAAAATTTGGATGACATGTTCGTTATCATATCATTAACCGAATTTTATATAACTTTAATATAAGTAATAATTGTTTAAGCTAATAACTATACATTTTTTCTCAAAAATAAGCTTTGGAAAAATTGAAACATTTCAACAATTTTAGAAAAGAAAAATTAATGAAAAATGGTCATAAAGATGCATTATAGATAGGTGAAGATGCACATGCATCCATGCGTTAAATTAAAACCGGATTTTTACTTTCTTCTATATGTAATATAGAGAAAGTATTGGATTCGCGAAAATTTTCGACCTCCGTTTTTTGACGGATCTACACGTTTTGGGGTGTCCTGAACACGAATTGATAGTTTTTAAAAAATGTCTGTCTGTCTGTCTGTCTGTCTGTCTGTCTGTCTGTCTGTGGTTTAGTGTTTTCACCGTATCTCACGAACCAATGAATGAAATTCAACCAAACTTGATATATAGTTGGACCCTGGCGGGGCATTGTGCTGATTAGATTTTGGGATCAATAGCCCATCAGGTGGCGCTGTGATCGCATTTTATGTAAATTTTTAACATGGCAGTATAGGACAAATTTTCGTATTTTTCACCGTATCTCACGAACTAATGAATGAAATTCAACCAAACTTGGTATATAGTTGGAACCTGACGGGGCATGGTGCTGATTAGATTTGGGGATCAATCGTCCAGCAGGTGGCGCTGTGATCGCAAAATTTCGTATGTCACACCGTATCTCACGAACCGATGAATGAAATTGAACCAAACTTGGTGTATAGTTGGACCCTGACATAAACTGGTGCTGATTAGATTTTGGGATCAATCGCTCAATAGGTGGCGTTGTGATCGCATTTTATGCAAATTTTTAACATGGCAGCATAGGACAAATTTCCGTATAAATGGGCATAAAGAGAGTTATTTTACACTTGCGATTGTAAAATTAATATGAGTTATTGATAATAGTAGTAGTTAGCTAGGAAAAAAATTTTGTGCATGGGGGGGCATCGGTTCCCCCCCCCACCGGGGGGGGAAGTTCCCACCCGGGGGGGCAAAATTTCAAGATGGGTATCTTTCGAAAGATCTCGTCAATACCTTTAAAACGAATGGTTGAACGATAAATCTGTGATAATTTAAACCAAAGTTATCGATTTTTTTTACTTTTAACAAAAAAAAACTTACAAAAATATCGCAATTTTTTTTTTTTTTTTTTTTAACGAAATTTAACCAAACTTGGTATTTAGTTGGTCCCCGACATAAACTGGTGCTGATTATGTTTGGGGATCAATAGCTCAACAGGTGGCGCTGTGATAGCATTTTATCTAAATTTTTAACATGGCAGCATAGGACAAAAATTCGTATACATGTGCATAATTAGAGTTGTTTTTAACTTGTAATTGTAAAATTAATATGAATTATTGATAATAGTAGTATGTAACTAGGAAAAAAAATTTCTGCATGGGGGGGGGCATCGCTTCCCCCCCCCTAGGGGAAAAATACCCCCCCAGGGGGGGTAAATTTTCACATTGGGTATCTTTCGAAAGATCACGTTGATAATAGTAGTAGTTAACTAGGAAAAAATTTTTGTGCATGTGGGGGCATCGGTTGCCCCCCCACCGGGGGGGGAAGTTCCCACCCGGGGGGGCAAAATTTCAAGATGGGTATCTTTCGAAAGATCTCGTCAATACCTTTAAAACGAATGGTTGAACGATAAATCTGTGATAATTTAAACCAAAGTTATCGATTTTTTTTACTTTTAACAAAAATATCGCAATTTTTTTTTTTTTTTAACGAAATTTAACCAAACTTGGTATTTAGTCGGTCCCCGACATAAACTGGTGCTGATTATGTTTGGGGATCAATAGCTCAACAGGTGGCGCTGTGATAGCATTTTATCTAAATTTTTAACATGGCAGCATAGGACAAAAATTCGTACAAATGTGCATAATTAGAGTTGTTTTTAACTTGTGATTGTAAAATTAATATGAATTATTGATAATAGTAGTATGTAACTAGGAAAAAAAAATTCTTCATGGGGGGCCATCGCTTCCCCCCCTGGGGGGGAAGTACCCCCCCGGGGGGGATAAATTTTCAAGATGGGTATCTTTCGAAAGGTCTCGTCAATACCTTTAAAACGAATGGTTGAACTATAAATCTGTGATAATTTAAAACAAAGTTATTGATTTTTTTCACTTTTAACAAAAAAAAAAAAAAAAAAAAAAACTTAGAAAAAAAAATCGTACTTTTTTTTTTTTTTTTTTTTTTATATTGTTACTGATTGAATATGTATAGGTAAATATAGAAGAAAGTCTTGTGGTGGCCACAACATACTAGTTTTACCTGTATTCACGTTTCTGTTTCTTCTTCTTTTTTTTTTTTCCGCATGTGAATAACTTTTTTTTTTCTTTTTTTTTTTTTTTTTTTTTAAATATACACACAAACATGAAAATTGGATAAGATATTCCTTATAAAATTATTTATCGACATATTTATTAGTCTGGTGATGCTCCTAGTTTACAAATTATTAATTATATATAATATTCTTTTAAAGTCCATTATAAAAGTAAAAGAAAAGTTAATACAAAAGGAAAAATTGAGATTTAGAGTAACATTTCAAGACATGCACGTCTTTATTTATCTGCAATGCATCCTTAATACCACTTTTCATTAAGTTTTATTTTCTAAAATTTTTGAAATTTTTCCTTTTTTCCAAAGCATACTTTTGAAAAATATATATATATTATTATTAGTTTAAAAATTATTACTTATGCTAAAAGTATATAAAATTCGATTAAGGGTATGATAACGAACATGCCATCTAAATTTTATGTTCTTATGTTTATTTGTTTAAAAATTATGCGCAAAAGTAGAAAACGAGAAATCCGGTTGTTACTTAAATTTTGAACACCAGTGTACATTACATTATAATGTATTTATAAAACATTACGTTGTAATATATTGTAACATATGTTGTAATACATTAACAGAAGGCTTTTATTTGAAGACGGCGTCCTTCATGGTATCTTCCATTTTACTTATAATTTATAAAATTTGAGTTTGTAAATTCAAAGATTCTTTTACTTCACTAAATCTGACAGAAAATAAATTTATTTTTCTACATTTATCTGAAGTTGTCAAGATTTACATTTTGTCATGAATAAAATATAAAATACAATATACCGAGATATTAACTATTGTTTATCCAAGTAATTTCTTCACCGAAATTTAATTTTCCACTTAAAACCAAGCATATCCCCCTTGAGAACTCCTTGAATGAGTAGAAGACTTTCTGTAAAGCTTAGATAATCCCAATGTTTTTTTTTTTTTTTTTTTTTTTTTTGAGAGAGAGAGAGGTAAACTTTAGAACTTAATCCCCTAAATATAAACAGGAAATTTGAATGAAGATATTTTTATAAATTAATTTTTAGAAGAAAAGTGTGGAAATAACGATTATTAGAGAATTAAAAATGTATATAAAAAAGACAGTTAAGAATATTAATTTTTTTTTCATTTAAAGGAATTTATATGAATTTTATATTTATCTTTCATTTAAGAGCCTTTATGGCATAGAAAATATTTTTTTCCTTACTTCAAATAATGTCGACCGATAAATAATAACTGAGAGTAAACAAACAATTAATTGCACCCTCGTTTTATAATTATTTAGTTTTTGAGATGAAATACGATAAATATACCAATGAAACGTAATTTAGAAAATTAAAATTGCATACGAAATATTATGTATAAAATTATGATTGTTAACATCTTACTTTTGAAAAGTTTACAGTGTAAATATTCTTTTTTTTTTTTTTTTCAATTCAAGACGTAATTCACGGATAATTCACGAATAAGTTTAATAAAGAATTACTAAAAGATTTTTTTATAATAATTTAATAATTTTTAATTAAATATGTCAAACACAGTATTAGTACTTTACACGAAATGAAAATTTATTTAGAAATCTAAATAAAAGTAGAAATCGTTTTTACCTACTTTGATTAACCCATTACCTGCCAAGATAAATTTACGGAATTCGCTTTAAAGTCCCACCATTCTCTTTCAACTTTGAAAAGTTTTAATCTTTACAAAACACTCTAAAGATCACTTTCAAGGTTATCTTTTTGCATCGCCAAGCTATGTCAGTAGTTTCACTGTTAGCATTGCAATACAAAGGCGTGATGCAAAAGATAAATCAGTTTATTCAAATAAATAATTTTAACTTATAATGCAAACTCAATGAAAGTATAATTATTAAAAGCACTGTTTCAATGTGTAAATATACTTTATTAGGCAAAACAAAAGTAATTTTAATGGAATCTAAAAACAAATCTTTTAAAATAACACCGAGGTGCCACTGGAATTTTTATATCATTTCTTTTAAAACTGTTATTTTGAATTTGAAATGCGAATGAAAAAGCATCAGTGAGTGCATTTTTTACATATATGTCTGATCTTGAAGTTAAAAAATATTACGTTTGCAAAATAAAAGAAAAAAGTAAATGATCAAATAAGAAAATCTATGTATCTTTTAACTAATTGCAAAGCGTCACTTAAAATTTGATATCATTATTTTTAAGACTCATATATCAAATTCTTATAGCCATAAAGTAGCGGCATCACAAACTTTTAAGCCGTTAAAGGTTTTTTTAGACTGATATATTTTACATATAAGAATTTTAACATTTTATGTAAAACACCGTAGCATAAGGTGCTAATAACTGGTGAAATGAATAACTAGCATGGTCAACCATTGGAGCATAGGGTGCCAATTACTGATAAAATGAAAAACTGGCAGTGTCAATTAAAAATTCACAAAAATAATTAATTGTTATCAAATGTATATATTTTAACATATATGTGGTTGTGAATGTCTTTCATGCCATATATATTAACTTAAGATTTCTAAAAATATTTTCTGATGACTAGAACATTAAGAACGTCAGTGATGGCTCTAAAAGTATCAATCACTGGTGCACTTACCCTACATGCATATGACCACTTTACTTCGTATGGATAACTCTTCTCTTTTTGAAATTCCTGATTTGGCATTATTATAATATCGGCAAGTGTATGAAGTAAGGACGAGTCTTATTGCTAAAAATATAAATAGGAATTTATTCTTTCTACCGAAGGAAGGGTACAGACAAGGATACTCGGATTTAACTGATGTATATTTAATCCCTCTCCAGCTAGAAATTAAATTTAACTAATTTGATACCTTGCTAGTATTTTGGATTAGATTGGGGAACAGACACCTATTATTTCTCAAAATCTTCATCTGATCTTGTCTTTAGATTTCACTTAAATACTTTTACTTCTAACAATTTTTCACTGAAATAGTATTACTTCTACCGATCTTTCGTTTAAAATTCTACGATTTCTACCAATCTTCCACTTAAATTCTTTTAATAGAAAATCAACTTGAATAACTTTGATGAATTTGAATACTTTCAAGCAGACAACATCGAAATTCGGTCCGATTCATCAATTTTCCAAAACCTTCTCAAATATGAAAATTTCAAACAAACTCTTAAGAGTACCTTTTTTTTAACAATACTAAACGCGATACCTATTCCACATATTTGTCCACTGTTGTATCAAACATAAAATAGATTTCGCACATTAATCTTACATCCACTTACATCCTTATCGAATTATGTTCTTACAGTGACTAAGAACATGATACGATAAGGATTTATTTAATAAAACCGTATGAAGTGTACTTTTTTTACATAGGAATTTTTGCAAGTGTTAGGACACTTTTGTTACCGACTGTAATGTGGATGAAAGGGATATATATAGGATGAACTGCGGATAAGTGTGTTTGTAGGGTAATAAATAAACCAGTTGGCCTCCGAATTTTTTTTATTCTGTCTGATTTGCTCATAAAGTGTATGAATTATGTATTATCGTACATTTAAATATTTTAGTTCACATATTTTATTTCAAATCCAAATACTATTACATGGTATTTCTAAAAATTGTTCTCCGTTACGTCATTATAAAACAAATATAAATCTTTAAAATTAACAATAGCATGAAAGTTATTTACACACTTTTTTGATATTGTCTACATCGGATTAAAATTTTACTAGTGGATTTAAAAATATCCCATAAGCTTTCCAGTTTTAATTTCGTTATCCAGTGTGTAATAATAGTGTAAAAAGACATTATGGCAGTTTATGTTTATTATATTATCCCAAACAGCCATCTACATCCATAAGACATCTATAAAATTTAAAAAATGATCCACTAAATTTCTATAAATATCCTACCGATATGTATTATCACGAGAAATGTCATTCTTTTTTACATCCATTAGATGTCTTTTACATATCCAATAAATCTCCAAATATCCATTAATTGGACTTCTTACATCTAATAGATATTGAAAATATTGTCACGTAGATGTCGTGAAGAGCCAAAGTGAACACTCGAAGTGAAGTAACAAACGTAGTATATTAGCAGAACAAACTTGTAATACAGCTACACTCGGCTGAGAACATACTCAAACTGAGGAACAAGTCGCTTTTATACAATATTCGAATATTCCAGCATACAAGATTAACATAAATTAGAATAATCTAGAAACTGCTAGAATAGGAAATTAAATATGCAACGATAATTATAAGTATTAAGAAATAATTATTTAGAGTCTTTAATTTTACATGCCCCCGGCTGGAATCGAACCGAGGCCGTCTTGGTGACAGTCCAAAGACATACCACTACGCCACGGCGGCTGCGAAGAAAGCTGACTTTGTGGCAATATTTAAATCTTGTTTTGATCTAACATGTTACATCTATTAGACATCGAAAAAGGCACGTCTAAATTTCCACTATGTTTAAACATCTAATAGATATTTATAATTAGTACAGGATATCGAAGACTTTTAAGGAATATTCTTTAGATATTTTGCACCTTTCACGGATCATTTGGATGTAATTTAGATGTATGATGGATATCAGATGCTTGCCATATTATCTATAGCTTGCATCCATGCATTCCTACACAATAATTGATTGTTAAACTGTTCTCAACAAATCCTTAAAATTTGTACTACGAATTTGGGATCATAAATATAAATAAATATGCAAATAATATATATATATATATATATGCTCTTCAGTTTTGTAACAAAATTTACATCATTTAAACTTCATTAATTTTATAGTTTGAAAAAATATACATGTATGTATATACGACATATATTTATATATATACAAACAAAACGACATTATTTTTTGCAAAGGTATGGAATGCAAAATACGAATTTCTATACGAAAAAAAAAATTTCTTGAGTGAATGCTTAGAAATAACATCTTCAGTTATTAGATTTGAAAGTCTTCTTCTTTGCGTACTTCCGAACAATATTTTTCAAAATTCAATGCCTGAGAACTTTCTTTTGATCTGGGCTTCCTGCGAAATGAAATATTCATGTTTACACAAAAAGAGATTTTTTGGGGTATTTCTGTATTTTTTATTTTATTTATTTATTTATTTATTTTATTTTATTTTATTTATTTATTTTATTTATTTTTTTTTTTTTGGGGGGGGGGTAAAATATTAAAAAAAAAAAAATTGCCGTACATTTCTTTCCTAAGCCAAAACTTCACTATATTTAATTAAATAGGATCTACTTTTACTTAATTTTTAATCTATTTTATTGGAACTTAATGAATTAATTATCAAAAGTATACACAGAGTAATAAATATTTAAGAATTATTAAAAAAAAAAAAAATAAAAATAAAAAAATGGAGGAAATCATAAAATATTTATCTCCCCAGTGTAATAGCATTAAACGACTTAATACAGTTTTAATTATCTCTTGTTTAATACGACTAATGTATACAAATATATTTTTTTTACAACTATTTCAGAACAATGATTTTATAAATAATATTGTATCTTGAAAACCTTCTAAAAATTTTGCGAAACAAGTGGCAACAAAAATAAATAATTAAATAAATAATAAAATAAAATAAAATAGAACACGGGTAAAAATATAGAACTACTGGGATCTCTGATAAAAAGAAAAAACAAATTACACAATTGCAAAAGTTACTAAATATTTTTGTGATCATTTTATCGTTTGATATTAATGATTTGTTTTAGCCAATTGTTTCGGTTCCCCGCTGCCTTCGGTAGCATTTATATGATTCAACAATCACATAACTTCCCGACTAGTTAGACATTTGAAACTTTTAGAATAGCTCATAACACGATGAGAATGTATTGTTATAATACTTTTTGCCACTTGTTTTGGGTCCCCGCTGCCTTCGGTAGCGTTTATATGATTTAACAATCATATAACTTCCTGACTAACTAAACATTTGAAACTTTTTGAATAACTCAGAACACAATGACAGAGCATTTTTTTAATAGTTTTAACCAATTGTTTCAGGTTTCCGCTGCGTTCGATAGCGTCTATATGATGCAACAATCATGTAACTTCCCGACTAACTAGACATTTGGAACTTTTAGAATAGCTCAGAACACAATGAAAATGCATTTTTGTAATAGTTTTAGCCAATTGTTTCGGTTTCCGCTGCCTTCGGTAGCGTTTATATTATTCAACAGAAAATTTAAAAAACATGGTATATAAAAAGTTCTTTTTATCTTGTTTATATATCTTTGTGTATATTTCAGTGAAAACTGCAAAGAGCTATAAGTCAGTACTTTTAGAATAATTTATTTTTTATTTTTTCTGGAACTTTTGGATTAGGCGGTATAATTCCAAGTAAATTGTGTCTAATATTCTATTTTAAAAAATATATACTTCTTTTTTTTTTACCATGTTTTTATTAACTTAGATTCTTGTTTGTTTATTTATCTGTCTGTACGGTACAAATCTTGCAATCGATTTTTAACTAACTTCTCTACTAGACAGATATTTTAAACTTTCAGAATAGCTCGGAACCCAGTGAGAACACAATACTTCGAAGCCCCATTTTCGAATTTTTGAATAGTTTTCTTTTAATTAATTAAAATATGAAAATAATAACCTCCTAATAGCTTTAAAAATAGTCATTTAGGTATTAGCTATAAATTAATTGCTGCCAAAATAAAAAAATAAAAATAAAAATAAAAATACGAGTTCATTATCTTTTGGTATAAAAATAAATGCATTTAATTAAACGTGAATGTTAAAATATTGTAAGAAGTTACATATGCATCTCATTGACGCCCTTATCACTTTAAAAATTTTATATGCATTGATAAAGTGCTAATGTAGTTCTAGAGCTATAATTCAACAGAAAATTTGAAAATGTAGTACTTAAAAAGTTTTTTTATTATCTTATAATTATTTTACCATGTTTTTATTAACATGTATTCTGGTTTGTTTGTTTGTTTGCCCAGTACAAATCTTGGAATCTATTTTTAACTAACTTCCCGACTAGCTAGGTATTTGAAAGTTTTAGTACTTTTAGCTCAGAACACGATGGCAATGCATTTTTTTAATACTTTCAGCCAATTGTTTCGGGTCCCCGCTACCTTCAGTAGCGTTTATATGATTCAACAATCATATAACTTTCCGAATAACTAGACATTTGAAACTTTTATAACAGCTCAGAACACAATGACAATGCATTTTCTAATAGTTTTAGCCGATCGTTTCGGTTCCCCGCTGCCTTCAGTAGTGTTTATATGATTCAACAGAGAATTTAAAAATATAGTATATAAAAAGGTCTTTTTATCTTGTGATTATTTGTTTATATTTCAGTGAAAACCGCATAGAGCTTAGAATAATGTATTTTTTTACTTTTTCTGTGACTTTTCTATCAGGCAGTTTAATTCCAAGTAAATTATGTGTAATATTCTCATAAAAAATGATATAATTCATAAAAAATGATACTTTTCTTTTATTAATTAAATATGTCAGTACCATTAGATTCAAAAGTTTACGTATATTATAAAAGTATAAAAATACTTAACACGTGTAATAAATTTCAGTAAATATTAAACTAATTTTATAGAAAAGGAGCAAATACTTTAGCAAGAAGTTGTTCGAGAAAAAAACAGCCTTAATATGTCATAGATAAAAATAAAGTTTATCGTCACGGATAATTGAATGCTTATATTTCGTTGAATAATTTCTGTTCGTAACTTTTTACATATTTTCTAAACTTTTATTCCAGTTTTTTTTTTTTTTTTTTTTTTTTTTGAATGGTAATTAAAAAGTTTTATAAAAGTTATTTTTTGTATACCTTAAAGCGTCGTAAATTAGTACATTTTTGTGTTTAAACAAAGTTTTTGAGGTGTTATATAAATTGCATTTCTCTTTTATTGACAAATTTATGTAAAAAATAATTAATAACGGGATTAATGACTTATTTTTATGCATGAAAGTTTAGTATAAATTCCTGCTTATGTAAAAAATAAAGAAAGAAAGAAAGAAAAAATAGTTGAGTTAACAAAAGTTCAAAACGTCGTTTAGAAAATGTCATCTGCTACATTTTAAGATGCATGTTCGTTTTGTATTAAAAAGAAAAACCTGAATAGATAATGATTTGTAATTTGTAACAAATCGTAGTTTTTGTTTTCTTTTTTTAAAGAAAATGGTTAATTTTAAACTAATATTCACCATGTATTGAAAAAATTAGTTTTAAAAAGTTACATCTTTTATTTCTAAGAATCAACTTTAATCATAATGAAACTGTCGAATAAAACTTAAATTAAAATGTCAAATATTGGTTCGAATTAGTAAGCGCATATGTATTTTACATCACACTCGTTACAAAAAAAATCGCAAAATGCGTAAAAATGCTGATTTTTTTTTTTTTTTTTTTTTTTTTTTTATGTACTTTTATATATTAATATGTGTCCGTTTATTTTTGTTGGGAATTTATAAATAAAACAGTTTGTGCATATATTTAATCAACGTGAAATATTTTATAAAATGATACATTTTACATACTTTCTTGATAAATTAAAAAATCCTAACATCAACTTTTTTAAAAACTTTTCAACAAGTTTGAAAAGTGTTTTTGATTTTAGTTTGTCTATTTGTTCGTCCGTTTGATTTTCCTTGCACTAACGTCTGAAAATATTCTAGGAATTTATTTAAACAGAAATATATTATGCTAGTTCATTACAAAATGTCCCCTATTGAAAGATGGAGTGAATATCACCAGTGGTTTGTGTGCAGGAACAATAGAAAGAATGTAGTACGTGAGGTATTTCTAAACAACCGTATTTAATCAGTTTGTTTTACACAAATCATAATTAAATTAACACATATTACTTGTGTGCATCAAAAATGTTTTCTGTATCATATAATGTGATCAGAATTAAGATTTTAAGGGCTAAGCAAAAATATTAAAATATGTTAAGGTGCAGAATTGGAAACTGCTTTAATTTCAATTCAGTTATTAACAAATTTTAATACTTTTTAACAATGGTATAATTACATTAATGGTATAATTACATTAATGGTATAATTTGAATTTGAATTAGATTATTTCTTTTTCTTTATGTCAGTTTGTCTCTTTGTTTGTGAACCTGCCCACATCAAGCGCTCGTAAATATTTTCAGAATTTTTTCAAAATAATATATGTTTTTGAGATTCATTTTTAGCACTTTCCAACAAGGTTGAAAAGTTTTAATGACTGTAGCTTTTTTGTCCGTATGTCCGCGCTGTAACTCCCGTAAATATTTATGAAATTTCTTGAAACTGATATATGTTATTCAAGTTTACTATCAAATGTTCCCTATTGAAAATGGAGTGAATACATCTGATTTGTATACAGAGATAACCGAAAATATTCCAAAGCATTGCTTTCTTTGAGGGATATTTCTATGAACTATACTTTAATTCCTTTATTTATTACAAATTTTAATGAAATTGAAATATGTTATTCAAGTTCACTTTAAATGTTTTCTATAGGAAATGGAGTAAATACCACCACTGATTTGCTTACAGACACCTCCGAAAGTATTCTAAAGCATTGCGTGCTCTGAGGTGTATTTCTACAAACCAAATTTTAATAATTTTACTTTGCACAGTCCTTAATGAAATTAAAATATGTTATTAATATGCACAAAAGATTGCTCTCTACAGGATTCAATATAATTATCATTAGATTTACAGGGCCACACAAAAATATTTAGTTACAATGAAGACTTTTTGGGGAATTTGCTGGAATTGTATTTTCGTTTGCATTTAGCACTTTACAATCTAGCACATTTTAACAATTTTTAAGTGTGAATATGATTTCATTTTGTGTATATATATGCCCGACTGTCCACCAGTTTATCTGACTGTCTGCCCGCCCCCAGCATCGATATATATATTCAGAATTTTTAAAAATTTATATATGTTATTCAAATTTATTATGGAATTTCTCCTATTTAAAATGCATTAATATGTCCTGTGAAACAGGTTTGTATACAGGGACACCCAAAAAATGCCTGTGAATTGCATTTTACACTGTAAATAGAAGCGTCTTAAATTCAGACAGAAGTGTGTCTGAAATGTCAATTCTGACGCTTAAATGTCTGAAACACTTACGCATGCAAAATTTCAGACGCATGTGCTGTATTAAATTAAGACACGTAAGTGTCTTTTTTATAAATGAGCTCAGATAAATGTCTGAATAATGTCGATATGTCTGAAATTAAGACCTATCACATTTTCAGACACATAAAATTTCAGACATTTTACAATTTATGCACTTAAAAATTCAGACATTACAAATTTCAGACACTTAGAAATTCAGACATTTGTATTACTTAACAAATTTTCCATATGGAATCTACTTTAAGCAGCATGCATATCCTGTTTTAACATTTTTTTAAACAAATAAATTTGACATTATTTTATGTAATATAAGTAGTTAACTTATTTAAAATTAGACACGGATCTTATTCTGTTAAAAATTAAAAAACAAAGTTAATTTTTATTTAAAATTCTCAGATGTAATAAATCAAAAAAAATATTAAGATAAACGAAGCATGTAACTTGTAGCTAAGAAAGCGAATTCGTAGCTAAACAATCTTAAACAATTTGTGCATAATTGATTTTTTCTTCGCGTTTTAAAAATTATTTTATTTTTCCCTGCACTTCAAAATGTAAAAGAGCATTTTTTTTTCTTGCAAATACCAGTTAAAAAAAGAAATCGTTAAAAATCCATAGGCTACTATTTTTTCATATTTATTACGCATTTCACAAAAAAAAAAAAAAAAAAAAAAACCTCTACACATGAAATTTAAGATAATATGTATTAAGCTTTACTTCTTATGAACAGTTTTATTGCAAAGACATAAAACTTCAATTTGTTTTACGGATACTAGAATATATTTCGTTATACAAGCAGAGTACAGCGTGAGCACCGATGGCTTGATTGGGAAGACACTCGACTTTGAATCCATTGGTTGTCAGTTCGATTCCCGCCGGGGGCAACGGGGACTATTATTGTAAAAAATTATTAATATATATATTCTATGCTCTGTAGGAGATTCTAAAATCTATTTCTCACAGGCAAACAGTATAAAACGCATCTTTTATTTATTTATTTATGAAAAATATTCACTTCAGACAGGATCAAAGATGGCGGAATTTCAGACGTTTCGAGTGTGAAACGATGTGCCTTTTAAGACACTTTTTAGCATCTTAAAATTAAACACCCGTTTCAGACACAATTTTGTTTGAATTTCAGACACTTGTATGTACAGTGTAGGACAAACATTTTTATAAATTGCATTTAAAGAGCTTTCTACTGTAAAAATCATAAAGAAATTGATATTTTTTGTTAATATGTTAAAATATTATTTTGCATAGAATATGATTATGTTAACCTTCAGATTCACAGGGATGTACTAAAATACTGAGTTACATTAAGGGCTATAGTTAGAATCAAAGGCTACGTTTTCTTTTATTTTAAGCATTTTTAATACTTTCCAACAATGTTTAAGAATGATTGGGAATTCAATTAGTCTGCCTGTATGCGCCTTTCAAAAGTACTGTCTGTCCATCGTGTGATAACGTAGGCAAAGAATATTGAATGATATACGATACAACAATTACGTGCAGTTGGAAATTGTTAATAATCAATGCGTATCGCATGATTTTTCGTTCTTGTTACATATTATTTATTGAAAATGATATAAAGAACGCAAAGAACGCAACTAGTTTTGTACAGAACTATTCAAAACGATATTAATGTGCTCTTGAGAGGTATTTTTATAGATCGTATTTAAATAACTTTGTTTTACACACAAATCATAATGAAATTGGCATATATTATTCATTTACTAAAAAATATTGTCCATACAATATGATGTATTTAGCTTTAATATTTACAGGATTACACAAAAGTATTTAGATGCATTATGGGCTGTAATTGAAAATTGCTGAAATTACATTTTCGTTTGTGTTAAGCATTTTTAAGGCTTTCCAATAATGTTTTAGAGTAATTAGGAAATCATTTAATCCATCTGTCTTTCCGTTGTATTATTGCTTAACTAAAGTACACTGAAGTTTGGACGATGCAATGAATACGTGCAGTTGGAAAAGTTAATAATCTATTCCAAGCGCATAATTTTCTATTCTTGTTCCTAAATAAGTTTTGTAGCGTTTCTAAATCGGTCTTAAAAAAACAAAAAACTAAAAAAAAACACCTTTTTACGAATTAAAATTTTAAATCTAATATATTGATGACATATTTAGGTTTAAACAAGTTGCAATTTTCAAACCGATTCGGAAATCTACAAAAAATTATTTAGAAAAAAAGTCTAAATTAAGACCTTCTAATTTATCAAATTAGTATAAGAATAAATTTAGTTATTAGTATAAAAATAAACTAGTATAAGTTTATGGTTCTATACCTTCAAAATAATGATATTTTGCAGCATGTCAACTTTCGCGAACTATCTGAATATATATGAATGAATTAACAAATATGAATAAATTAACAAATGAATGAAATGAAATAAAACAGCAAAAAACACAGAGGTCTTCATCAGGGAGGCCCTTCCGGGGTAAAAGAGAAGTTTACGAAAGGATAGCAGCAATTAGCTAGCAACTATCCTTAGCCCCAAACTTCTCACCAAACAGAAACGCACCATTACCTGAATAGACATCTAACATATATAATGTAAAAAATTCTAAAAAAAGGAAAAATAAATATACATCAGGCTTATACATATATATAAAATACAATAATATAAAGATTTACAAAATGTATACAAGGAAACAAATAAAATATATGTGATAAACTCCCTACCCGATAAAAAAAAAAAAAAAACCTTTCGTCCGATAGGTCTACTCGTCGGTACTTAAATATCACCCTTGAATGAGGAAATAGAACAAACCGAATTCACTTGTAAATTTATTCCTATATTTAAGTTTAGCATTTCCTTATGCAGCAATTTTGTGCATTAGTTTGTAATTCTCCTGTCGGTTTTTCTAATCTTTAAACTTTTATTTTAATTTTATATCCTATACATATCCGTTTCAAAAGTTTCCTTTATATATATACTAGCAGACCCGGCCACGCGTTGCTGTGGCTATGTTATACGTTGAATTATAATGTAGTAAAATATTCAATATATTAAAATTATTATTTACGAATAAAGACCATCCTTGATAACATCCTTGATCTTAGCAGACTTAGCCCGCTTCGCTGGTCCCTATTTTTAAATGATTCACTATAATTAAAGAATTCTCAAAATTGCATTAATTTTTAACATGTGAAAAAAAAAGAGAAAAAAAAAATCTGATCGGGAAAAATGTTCGACACTCATAATGAATCCATATATTATCGAAAGGAAAATGATATAAAATACAAAAAAATCTTCTCTCATTGGTGGAATAATCTGTTCGGACCCCCACTGCCTGCGGCAGTGTATACCTGCGCAAACCATGCGCACCGTTTCTTCATCCACCGTTCCCGCCCTTCTTAATAACTCTATACTTTCGAAAATATCCGCAATCGATTTATCGGGCCTTAAAACTTAATAATACTAATTTTCAAAGTTCTAACTCTTATTTCTATTTTTTGCCCCTTTGCCCTCCCCCCTCCCACTATTCTAAATAATTTTACAAATTCGAAAATATCTACAGTTTATTTGTAGGTGTCAAAAACCTGTATGCACCAATTTGAACGATCTAACTATATTTTTATTTTTTGCCCCTCTGCCCCCCTTCCCGCCCCTCCTAATAAATTTACAAATTCGAAAATATCCGCAATCGATTTGTTGGTATCAAAAATTCTATGCACCAATTTTGAATGATCTAACTCCATTTTTATATTTTGCTCCTCTGCCCCCCCCCTTTCCCGCTCCTCTTAATAATTTTACAAATTCGAAAATATCTGCAATCGATTTGTACGTATCAAAAACTTCTATGTACCAATTTTTAGCGATGTAACTCTATTTTTATTTTTTTGCCCCTCCGCCCCCTTACCCGCTCCTCCTAATAACTTTACACTTTCGAAAATATCCTCATACGATTTGCAGGCCTCTAAAACCTCTCTATACCAATTTTGAACAGTCTATCTGCATTTCTATTTTTTTTTTTTTTTTTTTTTTTTTTTGGTTGTTGTTGTTTGTTTGTTTGTTTGTGAAATCACGTTTTGGCCCCTCCCCCCCCCCCCTTTTGGGAGGCGAATTTTGCAATAAAAACTATCCTATCTCTCAAGTTGGACCAAATTGCACACAGTGTCCAAATTTCATTAAAATCGGCTCATTAGTTTAGGAGTTCATCGCGGACAAACATAATAAATTTTATATATAAAGATATATATATATATATATTAAATTATAAAGTTTTGATCAATGAAGCACAAATAAGTAAAAAACAGGATTAATTTCACTGTATTATCTTCATTATAATATGAATTCAATTTACACTTCAGTCTAAGTAACACGTGGCCGGCTATGCTAACACCAAAAATTTAAAAAGTGGAAATAATTGAATTATACGAAATTTATTAATAGGTTAAAAAGTTGAAGATTCTTTGTGTAGATGGCAGCACCAAATATATTTCAGCTTTCATTTCAACCCAGTCGAAAGGTATCGACATCTGTTAGAATCATTTGGAGTTAACAGATAATTGTGACTGTCAAATAATAACAGACAAATAATTAGCAATAAATTAAAATTGCGACTATAATTTGAGATTTAAACTATCCTATCTCTCAAGTTGGATCGAACTGCACATGGTGTGCGAATTTTATTATAATCGGTTAAGTGGTTTAGGAGTCCATTGAGGACAAACATTGTGACACGAGATTTATATATATTAAGATATATATCAATTGTTAGGTTGTTTCTGTTTCATTTGTTTGATTTTGCCCTTGTAAACAAAATTTTCAGATCATATACTCACACACACGTATATATATATATATATATATATATATATATATATATATATATATATATATATATATGCTGAAAATTTTGTTTACAAGGGCAAAATCAAACAAATCAAACATAAATAACATAACAATTGAAGATTAAATTCATACTTATTAAGGAATTAGCAGAAATAATTTGAAATAATGTCCCTTTTATTTATAAGAACTTTAAACCATCAGTTGTTTAATAAAGATAAATAAACTCAAAGATTGTTAAATTTTAAACTATTATTTTTAAAATAAATTTAAAATTGCAAAATAAATTCACAAAAAAGCCAAATAAAAAAGAATGAGAGAAAAGAAAGAAAGAAAAAAGTTATTTTATAGGTATACAATATTTTTTATCCATACTTCAACAGAGTATCCAAACGTAAAGCATTGTAATGACACAAGGATTTAAATTTAAAATAGGAAGGCAACATATTTGAAAATATATGAAAGTTTCTGGAATGTAGGATAGACGGATTCGATTCTAAAAAAGATGAGAAATATTTCCTGTATTTATTCGAAAATGCTTTTTATATCCTTAATGAATGTTCACTACTGTTTAAAAATGTTTGCAGATATCCAGTTATATTGGACAAACGAATTAATTTTACACATAAAATTCAATTTAATTTTTGTGTACAAATTAGAGAACACATGTTTGATTTTTATGATGAATAACAACAAAAATCATTATGCTCTTCAAATGGTTTTAAAAAGCATCAATGCCAATAAACATTATCTGTACTAACAAAAAAAATGTGTTTGTCAGTCTGTCTGTCTGTTTGTGGTTTACAAAGAAAACTATGGAAAATGCAGTTCTGAAATTTATTTCAAAACAAAAGAATGCCTGTAGTTTTACGCCATACATTTAGATTTAAAAAAAAATTCTGTTTAATGTGTTTTTTCTTTTGCTTTTTTTCCCAAAAATTTCTCTGATTTTAAATTTCCGATTGATGACAATAAAAATGAATTTAATTAAAATTCATTAGAATTAAGTTTATTTAGAATGAATATTGATGAATATAATGTATTTTTATGATATAATTAATAGTATTGCAGCTATAAATTTTGCTATCACAGAGAGATTGCTGGGGAAAGGGTGATAGGGCTCTCTAAAATATGGTGCCAAACTAAAATGTTTAGTATATCCTGAGACATAATCATCTGTAAAATCATGATTCTTGAATAATAGCGCCATCTGTTGTCAGATAAATACTTAAATGGAAGAACACAGGTAACGCGTTGCAGCAGGCAGTAGGAACACGGGCATGACGTAGTACGGGTGAGGAATTCTCTACTGACATAAGCTCTTAGCCGAAACGTAGTTTCAGATAGTCTTTTTTTATTTATTTATTTTTTATTTATTTATTTTTTTTTTTTTAAACTAAGTTATATAAAAAAAATAGAGATTTAATTACTTTTAAAATTCATTTAAATATAGTGAAGGTGAAGAGAGCAATGCCTTTTAGATATTGATATGCTTATCGAAGATTCAAATGTCGTATAAAATTTAGAAAATTAGGTACTATAAGCATAGAAATGAATCATATCAGTGTATATAATTTTCCTGAACATATCTGTGGCTACTGTACTCATACCTACATTTTTATGCTTGTGGAATCATTCAGCTTAATTGTTTCCAAGTCATTGACATTGACTTTAATTAATTAGTATTGTTTGCTTAATACATTTTTACTCTTAATCATTGAAGACATTATTTCACAACACCATAATGCAACTGACCGAGGAATATGCTTATTTCTAGCTATCCCACAAATAATGTCTAAAAATAACTAGAAATGCTTATTAACAAAGCTAATAATTGTAATATCAGATGCAATATGAATAATAAAAATTTATTGAAGATATTACATTTTTTTTTTTTTAAATACAACAGATTTTCTAATAAAATATATACAGAATATCATTTAAAAAAATATATTCTATTCACATATAAATATTCCGTTAAAGATATTTTCTTTCTTTTATCTTCATTTCAACATCGTACCGCTTTTCAAACATTGCTATGACTAGGAGTTTAAATTTAAAATAGAAATGGAACATTTTTTTAAATTTGTGGTTTCTATAAAATCTGATTATATTCAACTCGAATAAAACGGAAACGAGTGAAGGATCATTGCATATATTTAAAAAATATTTTTTCGTAGTCTATGTGACAGTGGTTGTATTCTAAAGCTAAAAATGTGCAAACATATAAGAATATTTGCAAATTTATCAAAATATTTTCGTAATAAAAATTTTTACATAAAGCAGATAAAATATTTTTTTGTTCTGTAAATTTGTATGTATATTTATAAACATAAAATTCAGTGAAAGATTATTTTATTTTTACGGAATTTTATGCTTATAGTATTACTTTAAATGCATATCAATGTTAAATAAATTTTTCTGTAAAAATTCCTAATCAAATTTTTGCTTTTTTTTTTTTTTTAACTTACCTGAAATTCAAAATGTACATGAATGTTCATTTATTAAGTTATTTATTTTTATATTTTATCCGAAAAAGGTAAATGCAGTTATTTTTATTATTTCAAATATATGTATTTACAATCGGTAACAAAAGTGACCGAATACTAGCAAAAATACCTACGTAAAAGAAGTACACTTCATGCGGTTTTGTTAAATAAATCCTTATCGAATCATGTTCTTAGTCTGGCTAAGAACGGGATTCGACCAGGATTTATTTAACAAAACCGTATGAAGTGTAGTTTTTTTAGATAGTAATTTTTGCTAGTGTTCGGACACTTTTGTTACCGACTGTGCGTATATATAAAATTTATGTAGAAAAGCTATATGATACATCGGAATAAATATTAGGAAAAACGTAAATAAGCAGGAATTATGATCTTAATTAAAAAAAAAACTCCTCTGTAACAACAACGTGACATCCATTCCCCAATGAATTACATATAAAATTATTATTATTAATATTTTAGATAGTGTGATTAAAAGACATAAAATTGACCTAACTAAAATTTAGCTAAAAAAAATTTCTGCAGTAACCAACGTATAGAAACGTCCTAAAAACATTTAAAAGAGACTTTATATGACGAGTGTAAAGAAAATCTCTTAAAGTTTTATTTTGACACAAATTTCCGAAAATGAAACCTACCCAATCCGGAGCCGGATTATTTTACGTTGATATCCAAATAATGCATACCTTAAAAACATCTATAAAAGAGTTCATATAGAAAATTGGAAGAAAATCATTTTAGTAGTTTTTTTAAATGTTGAATTTCGTTTCCACGTCCAGTCTTCTTCAAAACTTAATAAGCATAACTGTACGACGGAAAAAAAAAGAAACTACCATATTTTTTTCATTGAATTTGGGGACAAAGATGGCGGAATTTCGGGGACAAAAAAATAATAATAATAATAATTAAATTACCTTAAATTGTAAAATTTTAGTAATTTTTATGTATAAAGCCCCTAAAAGAACTTATTTCAGCTTATTTATTATACAAATAATAAATTACTATAATAAAACATTAAGAACTTTATAACCGGCGTCCCCAAATATGTTGTAATTTTTTGGGGACGAAGGTAATTTTGGCCTTAGAGATTCGGGGACGATCCTCGAGATTCGAGGACATATGGTCAGCCTGTACTACGCGGGGATAGAGAAATAAATGGCAGTTACTATAGAAAATTTTAAGGAAATCCCTACTTCTGAAACCTAAAGCTAGTCTAGTAAATCTAGACGCCAATTAATTCGTCACCGAATACGCGCCAAAAGTTATCTAAAAGAGAGTTTACACAGCAAATTTGGAGAAAATCATGAAATGGAAGAAAAAAGAAAATAGAATTTATGGGACAGTGTCTTTCTTTAAAATGCGGTCCATACTTTAAGTTTTCCATGTCTTATCTTTTCCAGTTTTCCCAAAATGTTAGCAAACTCTTCTTCGCGACATACAGAAACACACCCACACACTGAGAAATTTCTCCAAAGTATTTTTTTGTTTCAAGTGACCTTGAAAGATGTAAATCAGGTGAATATTCGAAATTGAAATTTTTAACCAAATGCAATACTACCGTTATCCGCAACATTTGTATTTTGGAAGTAAAATGAAGTATCAATATGCTAGGTGATAACGTAAAATTTTAAATTGGAAATTTTAAATTGCTAGGAATTTACGTAAATAGCTAGACAACATTTATTCTATATATCATTATTTGCATCGTTTTTGTACATTATTTAAGGTGCACAATTGAGTAAATAACTGATAAATTTAATGCGGATTTAATTAGTTTTAGAAAGTCGTAGGTTGAAATAACTCACAATTACCATTTCTACAACGACAACCTTCAAAATAAATGAAATGACATGTTGCAAATTTATAACTCTATATTGTAACTATGCTCAAAAGGAAAGGAAAATATGCACCAAATTTAGTTTATATCTCGATTTATTTTTAGCACCACTTACAAGGAAACATTTAAAAGGTGTCGTCTTCAAAAAATATTGAAAAACATATATGTGATTCTACTCTTCATAAAACACCAAAAAAATCAAAAAAGTATCTGCTGAAATGAATTACAGCAACCACAAAAAATTACCAAAATTAAGAATATTTGGCGATTTTATACTGTTAGGCGATTGGTTTTGAGTACTTGGCGGAGAAACAAAACACGGTTATGTTCCTACACGGCAATCTTGGTGCTAGTGAACTTATCGCGTAATAGCGCTAAATCTCCAAAAATGCTTAATTTTGACAATTTTTCATTTCAGCCGATAATTTTTTGCTTTCTGGGATTTTATGAAGAGTAGAATCACATATATATTTTTAAATATTTTTTGAAGACGACACCTTTTGAATGTCTCCTTATTAGAAGTTTATGTTACCATCTCATATCTCACATCAATTATTATTCCTTTTCGAGATGGCTCTAAAAACAAAAACCTATTTATGCAATAAATTTTACTTAAAAATCATTAATAGAATACTTACATGAAAAAAATAATTATCGCTATTATTGTTTCACAAAAGCAATAAACTTGCCTATATATATTTAGGTAACACTCATTTGGATATTAAGAGCTTGCTAGGTACATAAGGATAATTTTAAAATAAATATATTTTTTTTTCCATATATTTTATTTGAGTTTGTTCAAACTATATACAGAATTAGCAAAGAATATTAAAAGAAAAATGAGAAAACAATGAATATTAAAAGAAAAAAAAATGGGTTTTAATAAGTGAGAAAATATGATTAAATATAGAATGCAGTTTATTTAAATTAAGAGTAGAATCAGTAATAGCGTAAAATAAAATGTCTAAAAATTCTAAAATTTACTTATATATATATAAGTAGTAAGTGCTTATATATATATATATATATATATATATATATATATATATATATATATATATATATATATATATATATATATATATATATATATATATACTTATATATATATAAGTTCTGATAATTATAAAGACATCCGTTTTTCTATAGTAACTAAACACTGAACACTGAACACTTTTCTGTATGGTACATATGAAAACATTTGTTCTAAAGTTAAATTTTATGAAAAAAGATATTTGATGATCGATATTGAAAACATATCATTCATTCATTTTCAATCTAACCCTTCCATATTTTTGTAATTACAATGTTTAGCCCGTGTTTAATTTTTACTGTTTATATATTTTAAAATTAATTTGGTAAGAACCGGTATGCGAAAATTGATATATATATAATATTTTTCAACTTTGCATTTTTTATTCCCTGCATAGTAAAGATAAAGCGTCGAATCTTAACTCAAACATACCGCAAGTCAGGACCACAAACATCTACATTTAACATGTAAATAAATTTACATCATACTGTCATTTTGAAAGAGAACGTATACAAAGTTTTTACCTGGCGATTTAAAAAGATAATTTTAAGTCAAGGAGATATCGTTGAAGAGAAGCAAATAGCCTCTCTAAGTAACTTAAGGCATTTGAAATTATCGTTTACGATTAGAGATTTTAGCGTACATTGCTTTCTGTTGAAGAATGGCAGCAAGTGGCTTTAGTATATAATTTTCATTAAAAAAAAAAGCTAAAACTAATATTTTTAATACATAGATTTTAAAACTTCTTAACACGCCATAAATTTTATGCCAGCACAACCGGTTTCGAAAGGACGTAGCCTTTCTTCATCAGGTGCAAAAAAACACGTGTTACTGCCTTAGAGGTAAAAGTAAGACTGCTTTTGCCTCCATTCAGTCTTGCTTTTGCCTCCAAGGCAGCTCGTGTTTTTTTGCACCTGATGAAGAAAGGCTACGTCCTTTCGAAACCGGTTGTGCTGGCATAAAATTTATGGTGTGTTAAGAAGTTTTAAAACCTATATATTGATTGCACACCAGTTTTGAATTTAGTTTTGGTGATTTTTATTACATATGTAACACGTGATTCCGAGATATCTTGCTTCGCTAGAGAATTTACCAATGTTCATTCATGAATTAAATTATTATTATTCTGCATGACATTCGTAATACTTTTAGTACATAAGTAATTATATCTTCTTCAAAATTATTAGAAATTGTTTGGTTAAATTCAAAATGTAGCGCTGATGTTTCTGAAGATCATATTAAACAAGAGTATGACTTTATTTTATTCATTCTGTTTCAATAGCCTTTAATATGATATAATAATACAGTACTTTTTTTGTTTTATTTCAATGAAAAATATCATAACATTCCTCCGAATGCGTCTGTTCTACTTTTATTCAGATGTATCATTCCATTTTGACACAGATTTTCTAAACCTTTTGAAACAAAAAGTATGCTCAATTTTCGGACATCAGTGTATATCTATCTATCTATACATATAATAAAATAAGATGTTTCTCTGTGTGTGTGTATGTATGTATGACCGCAGCTTTTTAGGAAAACGGCTGATCACAGAGCTACAAAAATTTCCAAGTAAATTCATAATGACCTTTACTGATGCACCTCGAAGCCCGATTTTCGAATTTTTGATTAGTTTTCTTTTAATTATAATTTTTTGTTTTATTGAAATTGGATTTTGCTATAGTGTTTCCATGTCACACTAAAAGCAAGGCGTTTCTATTAAATGTGAGGATTCCGTCATGTCGGTCACTGTCTTAGTAGGTTAAAGCGTCAAGTTTTTAATGCGATGGTCGTGGGTTCGATACTCAGTGGCAGTTGTGTTACTTCTCTTCCAGATAATTAATAGATAAGATGTAAATTGTAAAAGAAAACATTTCATTGTCTAAACAGTATTCTAAAAAATTCTGATAAGTTTTTTTTTTTTTTTTTTTTTTTTTTTTTTTTTTTTTTTTAAGTTTTCTTTTAGTTACTAAAACGCACAAAAGAAAAATTAAAGTCGAAGTAAAAAAAAAAAAAACACTGGACCCCTAAAAATCATAAAATAAATATTTATTCTTGAAGAGACATGGTTATAAAAATATAAACGTTTCATTAATGAGTAAATTTTAAAGAAAAATATACATGTTTTACTTTTGCAAGAGGTGAAATCTGAACTGATAAGTATAAAGGATTTAAGTCCATATTCTTGATTTTTCAGGAGATGAAAAATAAAGTTAAACTAATTAAAACTAATCAACAGAATCGGTTAGGAAAAAGGGATTATGTTGGTTTATACGCTTTATACCATTCAGTGATTGTGGATCTTCATTTAATAAAGGGAAAAAATTTAATTAAATATTTTATACCAAAGATTAATAGTAAATTTCTGACTTGAATCTTTTTTTACCAATGGATTTTCTCAAAGACTAAATGACATGGATTTAAATCCTTTATACCAATCGATAGAGAATTTTTTTTCTGAGTCTGACTATGTACTTAACGCAAAATTGACATTTTTGGACTTAAATCCTTTATACTTATCAGTATAGAAATATTTTAAATAAATATTTTAAAAAGCATTCGAGAACAACATTCGAAATTCTTTTTATATTTGTTAGATTTTTGATTTATTAAAAAATTAATTAAAGTACGAAAATAATTTCTTTATAATAGCTTTAAAATTAGCCATTTAAATATTAATTTTTAATTTAATTATTGCCAGAAAAGTTTTCCAGTTCATTTTTTTTTCGACAAAAAAATAAATATATTTTAACGGGAACAATGAAAAATTTGCTACTGAATAATGAAACTTAAATATTTAATAGATGCTGAGATACTGTCATCTTTGAAATCGTAGTTCCTAAATAATAATAAATCTACCTGCCGTCGATAAATACCCGAATTGATGTACCCGGGAAAGACCTTTCTGCGGGCAGTGGTAACCTGGACCCGATGCATTGCGGGCGAAAAAAGACCTGCCGTAGCCTGCAGGTACCCGAAGCAAGGTTTAGGGCGATTTCAATGTAAGTTTATTTTTTTTTTTTTTTTATAATGCGATATAAAAAATAAATAGTAATTCAATTCTATTGAAAAATCATTTAAATATTAATCAGCGAAGCGGGCGTAACTTGCTAGTCTTTATATGTATTTTTACACTGTCATAGAATTTTAGTTTCAGTTTGTAATCAGTGTGTCGCTATAATCTAAATATTGAATTAAATTAGCACAATTATTTAATCTGAAATAGTTTCTAAGTCAAGAATCCGATTTTAAATCTTTTAATATCATAGAAAAGAAATTGGCATATAGAATTAGGTTTACAGTTGAACAAACTATACGATGTAAAAAATCTTTTAAGATACCTGTTTACCTTTAAAATGACATTTTCGGTCAAAACTCCGATTTTCTTTTTTCTTTTTTCTTTTTTTTTTTTTTTTGAATTGGTATTAAAGCCTGACATTATATCTTTCTAAATCAGTTTGAATTTTGTTTCTATCTTGCGTAGAACTTGAGTTACAAGCATTTTAATATTAGTCGCCAGTTTTTGAAACTGGAAGTGACCGTGAATGTTTGTTTACATATGCGTTTTACTCAATATATGCATCAAAATTTGATACTGTATATAAATTGAATAAAAAAATAATAATAACAAACTTTGGAAAAAATCAGGAACTTAATAAAATTATTTTTTATGTAATAGGTAAAACCTGGTTTTTATTATGTTTTCTGCTTTTTCTCAAAATGAGATTTTTAACATTTTGCTTTATCACAAAACATCATAACTCCAAAAGTTATTATTGAAGCCTTATGACACTTTGAAAGAATACTCTAGATGTGTTGTTTTAGGGATTGAACTACTACAATGAATCTTGTTAAATTATTATTATTATTATTATTATTATTATTTTATTTATTTTATTTTATTTTATTTTTTATTTTTATTTTTTTTTTTTTTTGTCGATATAAGTGATGATCTGTCATGTATATTCCTGATTTTTTTCAGCATGTAAAATGTTATCTTCTCTAAAATATTATATAACATGGTTATAGTTTTGAGAATAGTTCACTCCCTTAAGGATTTTACAATAATCGAAATAAAATTTACAGAATAAAAATATCTTTATTTAATATTAATCACACTAAAAACTGAGACAGATAATATACACTAAAAATATACATTTTAAAATATTAAAAACACAAAAACATAAATTTAAACGTTTCGAGCCTTTTACAGGCTCCTCATCAGTAAAAAACATCAAGTGCAAAACTTGATGATTTTTTACTGATGAACTTTACCTAAACTTTTTTTTACTGATGAGGAGCCTGTAAAAGGCTCGAAACGTTTAAATTTATCTTTTTGTGTTTTTAATATTTTAAAATGTATATTTTTAGTGTATATTATCTGTCTCAGTTTTTAGTGTGATTAATATTTAATTTAACTACGAGACGTAATGATTTTTAAATATTTTAAATCTTTATTTAAATTTGACTTATGATGTTTTGAAGAAGTCCTTTTTTTATGCTCAAACTTTATGTATATTTTGAGCCTAAATATCAAAATATTTTAAATTTTGTATATTTTTTCATGTTGTTCACTATTTTTAACTATATTATAATATTATATTAAAAACAGTTTAAACACATGTAAAATTAAATTTTGTTTAAAAGATGTTAAAAAAAAATTATCCTAAGCTTTTCGCTTTAATAATAAAGCATCATCAGGGATTTTTATTATTCGTTTCCAATGCGCAGTTTTTAAATATTTTTTTTTCTTTTCACAGTCAACAGTTAAGTCTTTTAATAACGTGAATAGCAGCAAAGTCAATTGGAGGTCCGGTAAAGGTTGGATCAAGGAGCTAAGAAATATAAGAGAAGCTGGAACTATTGAAATATCACACGAGGCTATTGTAGGAGAAAAACCATCATGAATTAGCAGAAATAAACTATTATCTATTTTATAATATTGTGCCAAATTACAGCATCTTTAGAATTTATTGTATTTTTGCATTTAATTATATTAATAGCTTCGGAAATGTAAAGTTCTTGGATAGTAGATGATGCTGTAATAATTTTGGCTTTATCCCATATAGGGTTAGGCGTTTGCATTGGCATAAATGAAGTCGACTAGAGTAGAACAATTTCCTTCTTTGATATTTCGTATATGTTCTTGTAATATTTTATTTAAAGTCCTCTTAGTCTGTCCAATGTAATAGAAAAGTTCTTTATTGTTTTCAATGGGAATTTGATAGACTCCTCCAGTGGGTCCATTTAGGTCGCGGTCATGAAGGGTTAATTGTTTAATAATTATAGGAGAACTGAATGGGATAAATAAAGGGATATTCTAATATGTAATGCATATAAATAGGCAATTTTTCCATTAATAAAAAAGTCCTCTCAGACAGTAGGCAGGAGCCTTAAAGCATAATCGCAAATTAGCATATTTATTCAACTTCTATGATGCAATAAATTTATCCAAAAGTATAGAAATAATTTCTTTTTTCTTTCTTTTTTTTTTCTAAAACATATTTTATGATTGGGCTCTTTTAAAAGTAATTTAGTCTTTTTTTTTTTTTTTTTTTTTCAAAATAAAATGTTCATTATAAAACGTATCACAATACTATCTCTTATTGACATACTATTTTATAAAAAAAATATTTATAAAATAATTTCATTTTCTTTTTTCTTGTTATATTTTATCAATTTTTCTTAAATTTTACATTTTGCATCGAAATTCCGATGCAAATTCGAAGCATTTCGAAATGTCTTGTGCGCACCTTTTCAGTATATGCCATGCATACATTTAAAATTTGGAAAATCTCCAAAGAAATATAAACTAGGAGTTGATTTAAATATAATATTGATTTTTATACATATTCAATAAAGCAGCAAAACTTGGGATGTACATACGTATGCACTTTAACGAAATTTTCTGCAGTCCTCTAATAAACTAAAAAATATATGAATATTTCATTTTGAATATCTCCTAATATGAAGAAACTAGTTCATTTCTTCACATTCACAATTTTGATTGAAATACAAATTTTGATTTTTTTTTCACAAAAACGACTGAGTTGTAATCTATACAAAAATATAAACTACGATGCAAACGTACCTTAGAAACATTCAAGACCTAAAAATATTGTTATAGTCTGAAACAAAATAATTGTGCTATTAAAACAGAATTATTTTAAAATTTTAATATATAACTAACATTTAGATATTTTACACTTTTTAGGTCCATCGTTGTGAAAAATTAATATTTGAATCACCAATATTTTTTTATAATTCTATACAATTTCATTCTTAATATTAACATCTTAAAATTATGTTATAAATATTAATAAATTTCTACATCAGATACCATAATACTGCGTATGTATATTTTACCATGTTTTTATTAACTTCTATTCTTGTTTGTTTGTGTGCTTGTTTGTCCGGTACAAATCTTGCAATCTATTTTTAACTAACTTCCCTACTAGCTAGACATATGAAACTTTCACAGTAGCTCAGAACCCGGTGACAACACAATACTTCGAAGTCAGATTTTCGAATTTTCGAATAGTTTTCTTTTAATTAATTAAAATATGAAAATAATAAGCTCCTAATAGCAATAAAAATAGCCATTAAAATATTAGCTATAATTTAATTGTTGCCAAAAAAAAAAAAAAAAAAAAAAATGACGAGTTCATTTCCTTTCGACATAAAAATAAATACATTTAATTAAACGTGAGCGTTAAAAAACTGTAAAAAGTTAAATTATGCATCTGGCAAAAATTGACGTTATTATCACTTTAAAGATCACTTTTTAATACTAATATAGTTCATGATACAAATATATGTTGTTCGGAAAGGATTAATATTTTATTTTTAAAACCAACATTTTTTTTTTATTCAAATTTCCCGTAACTCTTTAACCAATCACATTAGAACGTCCATCTTTGGAATATCGATCATAAGGATTTTCTCGCCAAAAGTCGTCAGAATGTCGCCAAGGGCAAAAAGTCGCCAAAACTTGGCGCCAAATCCATTACCTGCCTATTGGAGCTTTTAATGCGTTTTAAAGGGGAAAATTAACGCGAAAAAGAGCTGGAAATGCAGAAAAATGACATTTTATCAACTTACTAAGCCTCTTTGAAAGTATTTATACAATAATAAATACAATTATTTAAAATTTCGTAACAATACGCATTCATAAAGTGCTAATGTTGTTAGTTCTATAGCTATGATTCAACAGATATTTTAAAAACATGGTTTATAAAAAGTTTTTTATAGTATAATTATTTATAATTTATATTATTTTATTCAAAGCTAGTGTAAGCTCTTAAAAATTTTAAAACGTATTTAGTATAAGTAGTTAAAAATAATTCTGCCGTTAAAAATGAATAATTTAATAATAAAATTTTAATACATAGCAAATAATTAACCATTTTCTGTTTTATAGATAGACTGTGATAAAAATTGATATATGAATCATAATACACTCATGTCCATAAATTAAGGATAATTCAGATTCATACTCAAATCGAACTTTAATGCAAAAATTTCACCTGTAGAAATACCATACACATCTTTAAGAATAATATGCAAATTATAGGAAGACATCAGATGACGCCGATATGATGTTACAATGACGAAAGTGTAAGAAGGGGGTAGATAAGGAATGGTAGCAAAGAAGGAAAATTGTTCAAAAGCGTTATGTGTGCCGCTCAGTGCCACAACCCAATGGTTATGACACAGAGGACGCATGCAGATAATTTTTCATGTGGTAGAAGTATCAACCGACTACAATGTGGGCGTATTCAGACAGAAGTATCAGGGGAACTTAGAATCGCCCAGGCTTTGGCAACGATTCCAAAATGATGGAAATGCCAGTCGACATTACAGTACTGAGCGGCCCCGAGTTACAATGCCTAATGACCACCGATATTTGGCAGTAACTGCCAAAATAAGAAGATAAGGCCCAGCATCAGACCTGTCTCGTCAGCTGTCTGCAGCCACGAGTGCCACAGTTTCAAGACAAACCGTGTATAGACGTTTGGGAGATATTGGTCTATATTCTCGCAGGCCTGTTAGATGTGTTCCACTCACTGCAATGCACTGTGCCAGTGGTTAACTTGCAGTAGAGGACATGCAATGTGGATAGCGGTACAATGAGATGTGTGATGTTTTCCGACGAGTCCAGGTTTAGCTCGCACTGTGATTCACGCCAGACTTTCATATGCAGAACATCAGGTACCCATTACCACAGAAACAACATCATTAAACGACACCGTTACTTTGGGGCAGAAGTGCTCTTTTGTGGAGGGGGGGGGTCATATTGGAAACCAGAACAGACCTGCATGTTCAAATCCTAAGAATGATAGGCCAAATTTATCGGGACATCATTCGGGAACAACATGTACGTTTGTTTAGGGGTACCATGAGCCCAGAATTTGTGTTTATGGATGACAATGCGCGTCCTCACCGTGCAAACGTTGTACATGGATGCCTACAATCTGAAGCTATCACTCGCATGGAATGGCCAGCCTTCTCACCTGACTAGAATCCAATAGAGCATGTGTAGGACATGCTTTTCCGACGAGTTGTAGTCCGTTAACCACATCCTACATGTGTACCGGAACTTGGGAGAGCATTGCTTACTGAGTAGAGTAATCTTCCCCAAGATCAGATCAATTAATATATATAATGATCCTCATCTGTCATGAACGAATCCGGTTAGTACCGCTTCAAAACAGAAACTTTTGGCAGCCATTTTTTTTCCGTTTGTTCAACTCACTGACCTTGTTCAACTTACGGAAACATACATATAATATGTTTTGTATCGCCCGTATTCTTATTTATTTTCACTAAAACCTTGAAAAACTATTCAATTGTAATGTTTAAAGATCTAAACTAAATATAATGGATCACTGGCTATTATAAACATGAATCTATAAATAGAATTATGTAATTTCATGATTCATGATTGTAAGCAACGGAATACCAAATAAAAACAAACCAAAACTGTTGCCATTCAGAAAATAAAAATTCCAAATGGATTCCGAATGAACGACTCTTTGACTGTTTCTACGAAAAAAAAAAAAGAAAAAACGCTTAAAGTATTTCTAAAACATATTGAAGCCTTAAAACTCTTAAAATATTTGTAAAAGCATATTAAAGTCTTTAAATATTTTTATAAAGCTTCATTGTTTGTTTACATTGTAAGGTATGATTGGCGTCGAGTTCAGTACGTAAATGACGCCAGTTGATTTTAGTTTTGAAATTAGTGTAAATTTATAGTTGGGATAGAATGTTTGGTTGGGCAAGTAAAGGTCACCAGTTGAAATGAGTATTGAAAGTAGAGTAGTCTAAGGTGATAATGTCGAGTCAAGATAAAATGTTCGGTTGAGAATGAGAAAGTCCCTATCTGGATCCCGGATATTTTGGCGATGTTGCGGGTGAGATAGCTGGTTGGAAGTATCGAGTAGAGTTGAATTTGGGTTAGCATGGAGTGTCTGTAATTATTGGATAGTCAATTAGAAAATACGCAAGCAAAGTGATGACGTCACTGGCCGTCAGTGGATGCAAAAAAAAAAAAAAAAAGATTTCCTCTGTTAATCGCCCATTGGATTTTTTGTAAAAAATTATAAAAAATTGAGGCAAATTATTTCTCGATTTTAATCCCCATATTTCGGTATAGATATGTATCAGTTATCGTCTGCATGCGTTAGATTAAGTTGTTTTTGCTGTAAAATTGATAAAATTTAAATTTTAAATTTCAAAACTCCAGAAAAAAAATGGCAAACTTCCATATTCGATTGAAAACACAAACATTTAATTTCAAAGGATGATATTAACACAATAAATATCCAACTAATATACTGATTAAAAGGGAAATGATAAATATTCTATCATAATTTGAAGTCAAATTTGTTTTCAAATGTCTAAATAAAGTGTCTGATATAAGATATTCATATGTTGCAGCGGAATAGATTTAATATATCTGTCATCCTTGGCGGAAAAAAAAATATCGCCAAATTATTTTGGTGAACATATTTAATTTCTTTCAAAAATCATGGTTATTTTAACAACTTATATTAAGAGAGCGATGAATTATATGAAACAATATTTCGTACAATACATATTACGAAAATAAACATCTGTCATGTATATTTTCGTATTATGTTTTTAATCGCCAAATACAAAAAACGCCAAAGATGACACAATTTTGAAACTTAAAATTTTGTCAATTTGACAGCAAAATAACTCAATCTAACACATGGATACGATAGCATATTTATACCCAAATACAGGTATTAAAATCGGGAAATAATTTTGCTCGATTTTTAATATTTTTTTACAAAAAAATCCAATGGACGATTAACATAGGGAATCTTTTTCTTGCATCCACGGAAGGTCAGTGACGTCACACTTCGCTTGCGTATTTGAAAACAGGATCTTCGATAGTCTTAAAAAAAAGTATTTTGGTAAAATAAAGTGAATAGTTTTTTAATTTCTCTTACCCATAGGGTCAAGAAAGTATTGTTTTAGGGTCAAATTTTCAAACGTGGTTTTTTGTTATACTTACATGTTCTGAGGTCCCCTGAATACGAAAATCATGTTTTTAGCGAATGGTCTCTGTGTGTGTGTGTCTGTCTGTCTGTGTGTCTGGATGTCTGTTATCAGCATATCTCAAGAACAAATAGTAGCAGAAATTCTAAACTCGGTATTCTAAATGTGTATCATATAGGGATGCTACAGTAAGATTTCGTTGAGATGAAGCAAATGGTTCGTGTACAGGGGCATTCAAAAGTATTTAAATACATTACGTCTATGGGGGAAATTACATGTAAGTAGAATTTAACATCTATAGACTGCGCTAGACCAAATAAAACGAATATATATTTTTTGTAATAGAGATAGTCAACTGGGAAATATTTTTTTGTGTATGTAGGAGCCTCGCCGCCCCCCCCTCGAGGGGAGTAAATTTTCATGAGAGCTCGACAATACTTTAAAACGAATGGTTGAACCATCGATCTGCGATAATTTAAAATAAAGTTATTGATTCTTTTCAATTTTAACAATTTTTTTTTTTTTTTTACTTTAATATTGAGAATAAATTCATATATATATATATTAATATTTAGTGTTATACTACTTCTCTAATATGGAAATCGTCTGTATTATCATACAAGATAACTTTTTTAAATAATAATTTTAATAAATAATCTTTTAAAAACAGAATTATTTTTTAATAACCGAATTAAATTCTGTATAAATGTAGGTGCATTAATGAAACGAGGGGTTGAGGAGGGCCAGAACTAATTATCATATAAAACTCTTCTGAAGCCAAATTTGTATTGTTCAACATAGGTTTACATAACAGTACTCGTTATCTTACCTTTTAATCTCCAACCTGTACTTTTAGTATTAAATTTCAGGGTAAGAGAAAATCGTGTGAGTGACACACCAGATTATTCTTATTATGATGACTTTAAATAGAGCACTTAACGGAACACTGGGATGTGTTGTTGCTGTTGTGGTTGTCGGGCCTATACTTTTTGTCAGCGAGCAGTTTTTTTATTGTCATTCATATTTATTGATCGGGTAGAATTTTTTTAATTTCAGAAGGAAAATTATAAAATATCGAAACACATTTGATTTATAAACAAAAATTGAATATACATTTAAATGATCACGTGGTAATCTTCATGTTCTAAACATTGTTTTCAAGATTTACTGTTCACATTCCGTCATTTTTGACGGGGTTATATACTAGTAATTTAATACTCAACATTTCTAGACGTTGTAAGGACTACATGTCATCATCTGAGAGAAATACAATGTATTAATCATCATACCAACCATGTAATGTTAAGTTTTTGTAAGGGAGATATTTTTTGTAATTGCTTCAGGGAGCAAAAATCGTAGTTTTTATAAATGGTATCCTACATAAACCACCTTTTTTTGTTCTTGATCTTTTGTTTAATAAATGGGCTTTATGAATACGCCATGTTTGTTTTGCTTCTGAACCTTAATTTGCCTCAGCTAGCATTATCCTTAATTTATGGACATGAGTGTATTTTATTCTTTATTACTGTGTATAATTTTATTCTTAACATTTGGCATTTTAACATTACGTTATAAATATTAAGGAAATTTTACACCAGGTACCATAACACTATGTATGTATATTTTGATGACAGGACATGGTTATAAGCTAACCATAGAGAACCTTTAATTATGTTTAAATAAATTAAGCGCATGCAGACTAAAATTACATACATTTAAGAATAGATTAAAAGGCGATAAAAATTTGCTTACTATCAAATGCTGCGCATTTGACATTAAATAATTACATACAATGCTATATTAACAAGTCGAATTAGAATAATAGATGCTATATAGCTTCGGTCATAAGGGTTATATAGAGTTCTCCAAGAAGATCATTTAAGAACTTCTTGGAAATATAGAATACATCCTGATGATTCAGAATCATATAGGAACGCATGCTTTCCTAACGTGTTTGCGTACACAGAAGAAATAAAATAGAAACTGCGTTCTAAAATTAAATGTACATGAACAAAGAAGCATGGGTCAAAGATAGTGTTAGTAATTTCATCCACAACCTTCAATTTATACACCACAACTACGGTGAATATAATTTCGAATACTCTGGAAAAGTCCAGGCTTATCCCGAATTTCTCAGGCAACTGCTACAATTCGTAAAACCAGCTAATCTATGCTGTCAAGGATGTGAGGCTTGCATTGATGTTGATGCATGGAATTTTGAACATTATCTTTGACTCACGGTTCTTTTGCGCATCTACATTTTGAACCGCACATGGAAATTCTGAAATGTGGTACTTAAACACACTGTAAATACAACAACAACAACAATAATAATAATAATAATAATAATAATTTATTAATACTACATTTTTAAATGCAGTTAAAAATTACATTTATTTTTGCTTTTTTTTAAATATCATAAAATATAGATAAAATGTATATTAAATATATATTTTATTTACTATCATTTCATCGCAATAAACTTTTACCAGAATATTTAAATAAAAATAAAATCAGAAGAAGATAATTACTAACCTCATCGCTTTCTTAAAACCTGAGCAGATTTTTTTATTTTATTTTAAAAAGTGAAAACTGCTGCAAAATCTTAAAAGGATATCTGTCAGTCAAAAGGCATAAAAGTTGGCAGATATGGATGCATAAAATATTTTTTCTCTTACAAAAAATACGTTTTTTTTTTTTTTTTTTTTTTTTTTTTTTTTTTTTCTTTAGAATTTTCTCATAATATTTTTTTCTGTTCTTATATTCGCTGATAGTGATCCTAAAGCTATTAAATAAGCCATATACCTCCACTGTATACTTCAAAATTTATGGCGAGATTCCATTACCTTAAAATGAGGGGTAATAGAAATAGAAATCTATTTATTAGATTTTGAGATAATAAAGATTTATTTTGACCATAAATGTAAAAATGATGGTGTATACGTGTTTTCTTTTTCACTCTATTTATCAAAACATTAAATTAATTTAGAAATATGTATTGGATATTATTTTGACAGTAAAACGTGTATAATTTTGCGAGATTTAATATACTTTCAATGTTATTAATAATGAGTTAGATTTTATCTAGAAACTGTTTAGATATAAAATATATATATATATATATATATATATTTATCAAATGACATGTTAATTCTTAATACTTAAGGCTTCTAAACTACTTAAGGTTTCGTACTTCAATTACTTAAGGCTTCTAATTTAAAATTCATAGGAATAGTAATTTAAAATTCTTTGTTCGACAAATAAATACAGTTACTTAAGGCTGCTGCAGAAGTAAAATATTTAGAAATAGTAATTTAACCATTTTTAAAGAACAGCAGAACGACGTAGATTTAAAAAAAAGTTTTAAATAATTATTAAATTATGAAAAAATGTATCTGTGCGTCATTTCTTTTCTGTTGTCGAAAAATGACTTTAAATCTAAATTATAATTTTAAAATTTTGCTTAAACCTTCAACTTATATATATTAGGCTTTCAATAATATTCAGTTGATTTATGCACATGCGAATATTATGAAAGATTTTTTAATAGCATTTCAAAAAAATAAATAAATAAATAAATAAATAAATAAAAATCACTAAATCAAAAATTCACGAGATCCGCTTTAAAGTGCCACTGTTCTTTTTCAACTCTAAAATGAAAGAATCTTTCAAAAACACTATCAAGGACACTTTCAAGTTAGTTTGTGTTATTGCACTTTCAAACATGTCAGTAGTTTCACTGGTAGAAATACAATAGAGTAGACTGTACTTTGGGAAAACGTATATATACGTCTGGGGCAATTAAGAGTTTAATAGGAAAGGTAAAGAGTTTATTAAAAAGCAAAATCATGCAAATAGAGAATACGTTTATAATGATATTTAATTTCGATAAAATCTGTAAAAACGGAGCATTAACTCAATAAGCTCTAAAGTACTATTCACTAATAAAGATTCTTAACATTTAAATGATTTATTAAACTGTCTGCGGAATTTAAAACCCGAATAAACTACAACGTCAGAAACGCCAAAGAGAAATATTTGAGATGCATACAGCTGTTTCAGTAGCTTTAAGCGTACCGTCTTCAGTTTAAAAAGAATTCTGAATCTGAAGAAGTGCTCGTATATATAGGAGAGGGACCAAATTTAGTTCAACCAATAGGATTACGGGAAAGGTGGAGTGTGTGGCCAATAGGAATTTAGGAATGTTAGCTGCGTAAACAGTAGAAAAACTAAGAAAATGTGGACTGAATGTAAAAATTTCCAACAAACAGACAAATAGGGAACAGCGAAATCACAATTTACAAGGTTTTTAAATTTTTTATAAATATGAAAATCTTAAAAAAAAATCGAGTTCATGAATGGATTTAGGTCTGCAAATTATTTAAGCTGAAAATTAAATTTAAAATTATGATTTTCCTCCCAGCAATGTTTAGAAATAGCCGATTTATTGGTTTCTTGTTTGCGGACGTAATTCATATGTTCTTTTACACGAAATTTAAGACTGCGTTTAGTTTGGCCAATATATGATAAACCACATTGACAGGAAATGCTATAAATGCCCCCAAGAATTATGCATGTCAATGGGATCTTTTAACTGAGAAAAGGTGAGTTTATTGGAAGGCGAAAATATTATTTTAAAATCATATTGTTTGAGAATTTTAGCTATGGTTTGACTGGATTTAGGAAAATAAGGTAAAACAATACTGATATTAGAAGAGACTGGTTTAGTAGCCGAAATGCGAAAGAGCTCAAATTTTTGGATGTCTATAAATTGTCAATTGTAATGGCTTTCAGGTATTTAATTTCAGATTTTAATAAAATAGGATTTGAGCAAATATTAATACATTATTCTTATAATAAACTTGGTACCTTTTTACGTCTTCGTTATTAATCTTTCGATTTATCTTACCACCTACTTTCCTGATAATTAATTTACAATCAACGCATCTGTCCTCTTTGTTCGTTACAGGGTCATTACATGTTAAATCAACAAATGAGTCACACTATTTTTGATTTTGTTGAAATTTGGTAAGTAATATCTACCTACCTTCTGTATCCCAAAGCAGTTATTTTTATGGTATAATTTTAAAGGATTATCGTTTACTTCAATTCAGATACAAATACCTTATTTTCATCCTTTTGAAAAAGCGAACATATTTCGGCATGCATATATATATATCGGCATGCGAATATATTAGTGCACGCCGAAATATATTCGCTTTTTCAAAAGGATGAAAATAAGGTATTTAAATTTGAATTGCAGTTATTTTTATTTCCTGAAAAATGTTTGTTCTTTAGATACAGCCATTTGTTTATTCCACAGATGAGTAAAAATAGCCATTTTAGACTCAATTCCTAAAAGCTGTAGAAATTTTACTCGAATTAGCAGGAAGATGAAATAGGGGATACTAGAAAGCTTAAAGAATGAACGTAGTAAAATGTATTTACGTTAATACAAAATAGAGTTATTGGACAACAAATAATCGCTCACGAACTAATGGTTTTTGTCATTTTAAGCATTAAAAAACAATGAAGGAGTTGCAGTAACAAACCAAGTTTTTTTTTCCTTTTTGCACTCACATATCAATACTATATGCAGAAAAAAAAATAGTTGCTACTGGTCCTTCATCCTGAAGAAAATGGTTAAATTAAAAAAAAAATTATAAACTTAGAGTTAATATCAAAAATGACGAAAACGTCACTACTAATCCCGGTCTTCCCTATATATCTGTTTCTCTATGTATGTATCATTAATTTTTTACTGCTATATTTCATGAACAACTGAATGCAATTTAACTTAACTTGATATTTAGTTGGACTTTGACTTAATTTGCGGCTAATTACATTTGAGGAACTTTTGTTCAAAATATGACGTTTTCCTCCAATGTTTTCTAATTTTTAACATGGCAGTACAGGACAAAAATCTGCATAAATATATACAATGAGAATTATTTTTTAAATGTGAAATAAAATACATGGAAGTTTATATTAATAATAGACAGCGAAGATATATATATATATATATATATATATATATATATTTAACCAAGAGAGCACTGCTTGAAAAATAAAATCTTGGAAATTATTCATTGTATATGTATGTCTGAGTAGATCATTTTATACATAATATAATATGTGTGTGTGTGTTTTATAAAAAAAAAATTGCAATTTTACAATAGTAAGCGGCATTTTAAAAAATTCCATACATTAGAAATATAAATGCAAAATAAAGTATTGCCATAAATTAACTAAAAATAATTTAATAAAGCATAAATTTTTGTTGGAAATTAGTGGTAACAAAAAAAAAAAAAAAAAATTTTTTTTCTTACTTTTGATCACCAATATGATTAAAAAGTGAAAAGTCGTGATGGTGGTTCTTTACTACTAAAGCTGAATCAATTTATTCATATTTCATGAATAACAAGACGATTATTATCTTTCAAATTACGAAATTATAATTATTAATAGCATACATAACACTCACAAACTAATAAAGTTTTCGCTGCTTAAAGTGCGAGGCAAAATAAATAAATAAATAAAATAGAAAAAGACAAGAAGGTAAAATTAAATAATCATTTAGATTAGAGCAATTATCTGACAAATAATATATACTTATCGAGGACATTAGTTCTTGAGCTGCATTATTATTATTATTATTACTTTATTGCATTACAAAATCGCGTATTCCGTTTATATTTGTAATTTAAATGATCACGTTTGACTGCTAAATTTTAAATGAGTAAGATAAACTGTAAAGTATGACTATAAATTTCATAAATCGTTTATCAACTGTCTCCGTAATTCTACAATGGTTTTTAATTAAAAGTAAATAATCGAAATTCATCCCGTATTTTTTACATTTTCAAATTGTTTTATTTCTCAATTAAAAGAAAGAAAAATAAGTTTCTCTCTTTAGATGGGAATATAAATCACCCGCTACTAAATAATTAAAACAACAGCCATTAAATGTGTGTATATAATATAGATTTTTTTTTAACATCCTCTTTAATTTTTGCTGTAAGTTTATGTAAAATTTGAGATAAATTATTGCCAATAGTTATGATGAAAGCTTAATAAAGCAAGTGAAACGATCTTACATCTTTATTTAATAAATTCATCTTAAAGTAAACCAAGGTACGAGGTCTGTCCAATAAATACGCGAACTGGTGCCATCTGTCGGCCATGACGCGAACTATAGCCTCGCTCACTAGCGGTGCTAATTGCTTGAGACCCAATGAACCATCACTGCATGGCGGATCGTCGAGCTGTGCGTATTGTGACAGCTGTGTTAGTTTCTGTTGCCCTTGTTTTTACTGTGTGTCGAAAATGGAAATTGACGAAAATAAATTATTTTTCTTACAATTCTCAAGCGTTTGAGAGATCGCGTACGTCGTATGCGACCAAATTTGACTCAAGGCGATCGATGGATCCTTCACCACGACAATGCACCTGCACATTCAGCATTGATTGTTCGCCAGTTTCTGGCTAAAAATTCAATCAACATCATTGATCATCCTCCTTATTCGCCAGATCGCGCCCCATGCGACTTTTTTTAATTCCCAAAATGCAAAAATGTGATGAGGGGACAGCACTGGGAAGATGTGGACACAATAAAGCAAGAAACAGTGAGAAAACTAAAATTCCTGACTGCCGAGACTTCCAAGGGTGCTTTGAACAGTGGAAAAGAAGATGGAATAAGTGCATAGCAACGAGAGGAGAGTACTTTGGAGGAGACAAAATCGATGTAGACTAAATTTTGCAAAATAAACTTTTTATGGCCTTAGTTTGCGTATTTATTGGACATACCTCGTATATGAGGTCAATATGAATATTTACATTAGTCAGCAATTATGAGTAGACCTGATGGCCGCAGGATGCTTCTTGTCTAAGTACTATCTTTGTGGGTAGCAACAACGCTTATTTGTTCAAAGAACAAATTAAAAGAACTCCCTTAAGTATTTTTTTGGAATGATTTTTTTTTTCTTTTTTCTTCTTCTTCTTCTTCTTTTTTTTTTTTTTTAAGTGTATTTGAATCTTAAATACTTAAATTGTAAACTGCTCTACTTAGCAGTTAAGATGATTTCTGATTATAAAAAGCAATTAATAACTTTAGGTGTATTAGTTATTTAGATAAATTAATAAGAAAAATAAAAGGATTTGTGTGAGTTTAAAATTGGTTTCCGGGACCATGCATGAGTGTTTAATTAAAATTTTGATGACAGCAAAAATATGAGAAGAAAGAACACGTACACATATGATTTGATTGTAATAAAAAAAAATAAAAAAATAAATAAAAAAAACATATCGGTAATAAAACATAGATTTTAAAGCACACATTTATTACAGTAAAAAATGCATCAAAGAACCGGTATTAATAATAAAAAGCATTGTAAATAAACGCAATAATTGAAAGAAAATCCTCGCAGCAATTGTTTAGGGTGGAAATAATGGTTCTTCATTAGGTGAACGAAGTAGGCACGATCGTTGCAGTGCATTTTTGCTACAATTTTGTCCACTATTGTTCGCCTGACTAAAGGTCGCAGTGTTGACAATTATCGCTATTTTTTTTCTCCTCCAATTTATGATGTTTGACTTACAAATATTTTTACTATGCACAACTTACTATTTTATTATTTAGATTCAGAACTTCGTAATTTAGATCCCTTTTAAGAGGATGACGGAAGCTGAAAATCGTACTTTAAAATTAGAGTTCTTGAAATTTACTCATATACAAGGTGACAAGAAATAACTTGGACGATGTTTCAAACCAAATATCTGTAACTATCACTATCGCAAACTCATTTTGGAAGATGTTGTCGTACCTTGGTCGCAAAAGTTCTTTGGAAACAAAAGATGGACCTTCCAACAGGATTCCGCACCTGCACACAGAGCTAAAGGCACTCAAAATTGTGCAAGACAAATTTTCCTGACTTCATTGGAGCTCAAGAATGGCCCCCGTATTTCCCAGATTTGAACCCAATGGATTATTCTGTTTGGTCCATCTTGGAGACAAGGGTGTGCGCTAAACCTCATAAAATTTTGGCATCCCTAAAGGAATTCTTATGCAAGGAATGGGATGAAATATCAGTAAGTGAGTTGCGGCCCATAGCCGAAAATTTTGTGACCCGTTTAAAGCTCTGTATTAAGACTAAAGGTAGCCACTTTGAAAATTTGTAACTATAATAGACAAAATAATGTATTCCTATTTATTGAAGTTTGGTCGTAATATTTTCATTAGCAATAAAGTTATAATGTATCATGTGTGTCCAAGTTATTTCTTGTCACCCTGTATGTATGATTTGAAATGTAGCAATATTAAGCATATTAAAATTTCTGGAAAACTATTTGAATAAAAAAAAAAAATATATTTCAAAAGGTTTTAAGTAATTTATGCTGTGGATCATTTAAATACCTCCATTACCCTAATTTTATTGCATAATAATGTATGTATCAATATATTCTAAACAAATTTTCTTTTTACTTTGTGAATTGGTTAATGAGTTTTATTTTATTTTTCTTTCTTTCTTTCTTTCTTCTTCTTTTTTTTTTCTTACTTTTATGTTTGACAGTTAAAAATTTGCATGGAAATTTAGCACTCAAATTAAAGATACCTTTGAAAAATTAACTTCTCAATCAATTCACAAAGTAATACCTAAATATATAAAAAATTGTTTACATTTGTTTTACCTAATAATTTGGGGCCGCGGTAGCCCAGTCGGTAGAGCGCCGGCCTCGTAATCGGAAGATTACGGGTTGGGTTCTCGAGCCGGCCAAAGACCGTCGTGTACACTAATGGTGGCTGGTGCACGTAAAATCTGTCGTGGCCGCAAAGTCCTCCATGTTCCCATCAAAAATTATACCAATGGGGGTCACCGAAGCGGGAGAGCCATCCCTTCCGTGGAGGATCAAAATTGTGATGGCATGTCTCCGGATCACCTCTAGGGGTGTTTACCAGACCGTCGCCAATTGCCCATCTGTGCAGCATTAGTGCGACGTAAAAACCCAACCAACCTAATAATTTGTTTACATTTTATTAAAACCAACTGATGTTTTTTGATTCTTTGTGTGTAAGGTTAATAAATTAATTCCTTTTTACGATTTACTTTATATCACTAATAGACATAAATGCATTTCTGTAAAAAAAAAAAAAAAAAATCTAAATAAATAAATTTAGAAAATCGTTAGAAATATTTCAGTATCACATTACATGCATTTAAGCTTACATAAAAGCAAAAATCTAAATCTCTAAAAATGTTTTGAAAATTGCATAAAAATTCTGACAATTTTCATAAGTTCCGTAAGAATGATGAAAGCTTTTCTCGTGAGAAAAACGTGCATTTATGTTTCAGACCACTTCTTTGCAAGCTTTCAATGAATATAGCATTTGAAACATTAAATTTGTCTCCAATAAAAATATATGAATCAATTTCAAGACTGAATTTAGAATGCCGAAAAAGGTAATATGGGATTTTTTTCTGTTTCTTCTGCTTTAAAGATTTTGAGTGTAAATTTTGTCATTGAGACATTTTTATTTTTTAGATTTAGAATAAATATAAATCATAGAAATCTGCTTTAGATAATTTTACTCTGCAAACAGTTTTTAAATGGTAGTTTAACGAGATATATTAATAAAATTCTTCTACATATTTCAATAAGAATATACCATGTAAGTAAAAAAAATATTTCATTTTTACAATACATATGTTGTATATTCATACACAATTAATTGTATGAAATTTATCTAAAAAAAATTAATAATGTTAAATGAATAAATAAAGTAAGTGTTAAAAATTTTAGATTTTTTGTTAATCTAATCCTACTATCAATTTGAACGGATAGCATTCGACATTTGATCATAATTTCTACATGTCAAACTAGTGTGTTGTGGCCAAAACAAGACTTTCTTCTATATTTTCCTATAAAATTCACTCAATAACAAAAGAAGAAAAAAAAAAAAAAAGATTTTTTTCCCAAGTTTTTTTTTTTTTTTTTTTTTTTTTTTTTTTTTTTTGTTTAAAGTACAAAAAATCGATATTTTTGTTTTAAATTATCACAGATTTATAGTTCAACTATTCTTTTTAAAGGTATTGATGATACCTTTCGAAAGATACAAATCTTAAAAATTTACTCCCCTCGAGGGGGGAGGGTGGCAAGGCTCCTACACATACAAAAAAAAATTTCCCAGTTGACTATCTCTATTATAAATAATTCTTGTATATCTCATAATGATTACTGAAAAATAATTCTCTTTATGCACATTTATATAAAATTTTGTCCTATATCACCATGTTAAAAATTTAGAGAAAGCAGGATGGCAACACAACCTGTAAGACAATTTTTACCAAAAAATGATAGGCACCAATTTATGTCAAGGTGCAACTACATACCAATTTGTATGAAATTCTGCGCAGTAGTTCCTAAGGTACAGTTGCCACAAAATTTTGTCACACACACACACACACACACAGACTCATAAACAGACAGACAGACATTTTCTAAAAATGGTCAAATCGTATTCTACAGCTCTCAAAACCTGTAAATCTATCAAAAACCCGAGGTCGAAAATTTTTGCGAATCCAATACTTTCTTCTATTGAATATAGAAGAATGTAATAATAATAAATAAATAAATAAATAATAAATAAATAAATAAATAAATAAATAAAATGAAATAAAATTTTCGCCGAGAGAGGGTAATGTACCGGTGAAAATCACGCATGTCCATGGAAGATTATATGTATTTGCATCTAGGCAAACTTTTGCAAGCATATCATTCTGGACTTGACGTAACCCAAATTCCAGAACTAAGTGTACTTTTATGTCCGTTAAACGAAGGGACCACTTATTTCTACTGTGACGGCAAACTGATCGATCTTTAGGGGACATTTCTTTTTAAGACTGGGCTCACTTCAGTTGTACTAAGAAGAAGTTGAATAATCATTCTTAGGGGACCGTCAAGGGTTTCAGTTAAAGGGTTGAGCGCTTGAGCGTTTCAGTAAAAGGCTTGCATTAGCGTCAATGATTTTCACTTCTACAGTGACGAATAACTAATCGTTCTTCGAGGAGAGTTCTAGAAATAGTTTCATTTCAATTGTGACACGATGAGATGGTGATAAACATTCTAAGAAAACAATCAACAAGAAATGAGAACACGAAAAGTCTTGAATGAAACTCTTGGTGTCAAGATATATGTGTCATTATGTGCGGTATTATTTTCTCCTGAAGCATATGGAAATAGCATTTTCCAGTAACTGAGTAGGTCTTATTGCCATATTTTGAAAATCGCTAATAGAAGGAAAAAGGATCCATAGTAAAAAACGCAGTGGAATCACACCAAACCGTAGCAAGCAGTGAATGTAAGGTTCCTCAGTAATGACACGTGTGTTATCCTTTGTTCCAATTTACCACTTAGGTGTGTTGGCTGAACCATCTAATAAAGAGTAATTTAATTTTATTCCCGAATATGGTAGGAAATAATTTATCACTTAAAAATAATTATATTTTTTTTTAAATTTTTATTATTATTCCAAGAGTTAGAAGAAATGTTGTAAAGAAACTAAATTCACAGGCCTACAAAAATGAAGTTGACAAAATTTGATTTGATGCTTTTAGCTGATCTTTATGTTTTTTGATGTGCTGAAACGGAAAATGCAGCCCATTTGTCTCTATCACGTATAGATTTTTGCCAATAGAGGGTGTTTACCGACACAATTTCTTACATATACCATCATAACAATAGGTTGGTAGGTATGGTTTTAAGTCGCACTAGTGCTGCGCAATTACAAGAATAGCTATACATGATTAATTAATCATGGAAACATTCTATAAAACGTACCATATAATTATATTGGTGGAAGAGTAATGGAAGAAGTTGTATTGGCAGGCACATTGTATTGACTAAAATCTATACGTGATAGAGAAAAATTGGCTTCTCTTTCGGTTTCAGCACACCAAAAAACATAAAGATCAGCCGAAATTATAAAATCAAAGTTTTACATGTCGACCTGTGTTATCAGTCTTTGCATGTATTTTAGAGTATTTAATTTAGGTTGTGGGGATTAAGGCCTATTGACTGCACTAGGTTCCTAGGCCTGAGGGCGAGCGCCCTAAATGGGAGTCTTTCTATAGGATCCTAGCCCGTATTTACGCATTCTTTTAGAGTGATGAATATCTTCCTTTTTATAACTAAATTTATATCGCTGATCCATAAATGCATGTCTATAAATAAAAAATATATTCTTTTTTTTTTTTTCTAAAAAGAAAAAAAAAAAAAATAGATATTGTTTAAACTTAGAAACATTTCAATATCACATATACAAATTTGGGCTCACATGAAAGCAAAAATCTAAATCACTTAAAATTGTTTTGAAAATTGCACATAAATTCCGACGATTTTCATAAGTTGCGTAACAACGATGAAAGCTTTTCTCGTGCGAAAAACGCAGATTTATATTTCATACCACTTCTCTGAAAGCTTTAAATGATTATAGCATTTGAAACATTAAATTTATCACCAATAAAAATATTCGAATCAGTTTCAAGACCGATTTTAGAATGCCGGAAATGGTAAAATATGATTTTCTTTATATTTTGTGCTTTAAATATTTCGAGTGTAAATTTTGCCATTGGGACATTTTTATTTCTTACATTCCAAATAAACATATCATAGAAATCTGCATTAGATATTTTTATTGCACAAACATTTTTTAAATGGTAGTTTAACGAGTTACATTAATAAAATTTTCCTTCACATTTCATTGAGAGTAAAAATATATTTCCTTTGAAAGATACACACATTGTATTTACATATATAGTTAATTATAGGAAATTTATCTTAAATAATAAATAAATAAATGGAATTAAATAAATAAATAAAATAAATATGATGTTAAAAATTTTAGATTTTTTTAATCTAATTCTATTATTGAGATAAACGGATAACATTCAATATTTGTTTATAATTTCTACTAAAAAAAAGTTTATTTTTTAAATGCATTACTTTTAAAGTACAGATATGGTTAGTTGGCTGGTTTACTGGGTTTTACATCGCACTAGTGCTGTGCAGTGGTCAATTGGTGACGGTCTGGGACTCACCCATAGAGGTGGTCGGGAGGCCTGCCATCCCAAATTTTATCCTACACTGGGAGGAATTCTCCCCGCTTAGGTAACCCCCAGAGGTATAAAAAGTACCGATGTGATTTAATCGAATTTTAATGAAATAGTTGAGATAAAATATCTACACCTAAACTGTTTTTTCTTTCGAGAAGCAAATACTCTACTACTGTGCCAGTGAAGTGTCATCTTTAAGCGGTTAAAATTTAAACTGAGTTTTTATGCTGCTCAATGTTTAAAATTAAAGCAAACTACACACCCGGGGACTTAACTCTGACTAGGATGCCCTTCAGTGGAGTTTTTTAAGGAGCCTTTGTCAATATTTTCTCGAGTTTCAGAGAAATCTACGTTATAATGCAAAAAAATAAGCCGAAGAGGTAGGTTCAAAACCAGGTTTTTTTTCCTGCACTCCTAGTTTATAGGTTCTAAAAACAGAAACAAGATCTTGATAGTTGGAAATTTAAACTTTGAGTTCGTATATTTGTAAACTAGCCTAGCCAATAAGTAAAATTATATGATATAAAGCTTTAGAAGAATGCATTTACTTCATCAGCGCCTAGGGCTATTTTAAAACACTAAATATCTAAATTAGTGTTATCTAAACACTAATCTGTGACACTTCATCATTTTTCACGGTGCAACTAGTAAGATAATTAATTTTTGTGAGATATTTTTATATAATGTAAATGTTTCAGTAATTATCTTTTGAAAAAAAAAAAAAAAAAAAAAGAATCGTTTGTGATTTAAGGGGGAAATCAAGTTTTAACTGATATTTAAAAATAACCATGATGGAAACTATTTTATTTTTATGTTTTTGTTCTCTTTTCTAGATAGCTACCATTGGTACTTATAGATTTCGACTAACTTTTCTTAACATCTTCAAGATCATCGTTGTAGAACAGGGTGGATGCAGTTTATTTCAAACTAAGGCTTTCTGATTCCAAGGAAATTAAAATTTTCTTACACAACCTGCAAATTACAAAAATATGCAAAAATTATTTAACTGTTATGCAGAATAATTTTTATCTAGGTTATATGTTAATATTATTAAAATTTTACAATACCTCCTGATACATTCATATTTATTCTTTAAATTCTTTCCAAATACCCGTAAATTTATGTTTGGTCAAACTTGTATTTCGAGTTGTCACATAAGAAATTATTCAAAAAAAAAAAAAAAAAAAAAATCTTTATAATTTTTCTCAGATAGAATATTGAAAGAGAAAATAAAATAGTTTACTATGCAAGTTTTGGATTAGATGCAAATGTAAAAAAAGAAAAAAAAATACAAAGTAGTTATTAATTTCACTGCTCGGCAGGAATATTTTGCCATTTTGGCAAATTCTTATGTAAAATGACCTCCTGATTTGGAAAAGGACGCCCATTTTTCCCCTTTCGTCCACCGTTTTTTTACAGACGGCCCCCTATTTTTATCACTTTTAGGTGATTTTTTAGCTATAAATTTGATTTTTAGGGGGCGGACGGGATTATTTTAACTATTAAATATTTTCTGAGGGGCTACAGAGTTGAACAATTTTAAAACATGAACATTTGCGACAAGGGGGAAAATTAAGGGGATGCTTTACCATTGAAATTATGTATTACATTTCTCATATATATATATATATATATATATTTAAATCTATTATTAATGTTGTTAAATAAACATCATAATTTTTTTTTGTTTTTAAGTGTTAAATTAATTCTTTTTCATTCTCTAAATCAAATTCGTCGTTCTAAAATTACCGAACAGTGATAAAAATTGAGGGAGGGGATGTTTCTAGAAAACGGGGGGTGACTGATCAAAATGGAAGTTATATTCGGATTCAGGAGGTCATTTTACATAGGCCGTGAACATTGAAGTTTAAACTATATGAAATGTATCATAACAGGTGACTTGGCGTTGGAATATTAAAACTCGAATAAACTACTACGTCAGAAACTCAAAAGAAACATATTTGAGATGCATACAGCTGTTTCGGTAGCCTTAAGCTTACCGTCTTCCGTGCAAAAAGAATTCTGAATCTGGAGAAGTGCTCGTATCTATAGGAGAGGGACCGAATTTAATTCAACCAATAGGATTACGGGAAAGGTGGGGAGTGTGGCCAATAGGAATTTAGGAATGTTAGCTGTGTAAACAGTAGAAAAATTAAGAAAATGTGGACTATACACATTTTCTTAATTTTTCTAATAATACTAATTTCTAATAATGCGTTAATAATACTGCGCTGAAAAAAGAAAAAAAAAAAAAAAAAAAAAAAAAAGCTCTAATGCTTTTCTTCCTGATTATGTAAAATGACCTCCTGAAACCGAATATGACTTCTATTTCGCTCAGTCACCCACCGTTTCCTAGAAACACCAACCTTCCCTCAATTTTTATTATTGTTCGGTAGTTTTATAACCATGAATTTGATTTGGAAAATGAAAAAGAATTAATTTAACACCTAAAAACAAAAAAAAAATATATATATATATATAATGTTTATTTAATAACATTAACAATAGATTAAAAAAATATATGAAATGTAATACATAATTTCAGTGGCAAATCCCCCCCTAAATTTCCCCCTTGCCGCAAATGTTCATGTTTTAAAATTTTACAACTCTGTAGCCCTCAGAAGATATTTAACAGTTAAAATAATCATCCCCCCAATAAATATATAAATAGATAAATAAAAATAAAAATATAGTCATAAAATTACCGAAAAGTGTTAAAAATATGGGGTCGTCTCTAAAATACTGTGGGTGATAGGGCAAAATGTGTGTCCTATTCGGAATCAGGAGGTCATTTTACATAAGAATTCGCCAAAATGGTGTTGGAGGCAATTTTAGTGCCGAGCAGTGTAATAAATGTGCAGATTTCTTTATTAATTGTCTACCAATGAAATAGTGATTAAAGTTAAAAATAATATGTAATTGTACTATTTTTTTTACATATCCTCATATACAAGAATTTCAAATAATAAAAGTATATACATTACAGAAAATAAAATGGCTTAATTTTACTAGTTTTCACAATAGTTATTTTTTGAATTCGAATCGCATTATTTTTCGTTCTTTTTTAAGTAAAAATCTGCCTTTCAAAACAAAAATTGATAAATTTGCAACTTTTTCTTTCATATCCTCATCTTTAGAATAGCACCACTGTCATTTTCGAATATCAAGAAACATTTTTATATCCAGTTATTACAAGAATCAAAATTTTTGAAAACGCATCGTTTCTATTTTGAATTCAAATCCATAGTCATCGCAATGTTTGGAAAAAGATACGATGTTGAAACTAGAATAAAAAAAAGGAAAATAGCTTTAATAATTTTTTTATGCGTAAAAAATATAGAAGTTTATATGTTATTCTGAGTATATACAGGAAATATAGTCTGTGTATTTTAATATTTAATGTAGCATTTTCCAATACAATTTTAAAGTTAATACTGCATCTAGTATCAATTTTAATATTATTATTTTTAAATAGACCTTAATATATATATTACATTATTTATAGGATAGCTATATATATAATCATATCATCTGCTCACTGTGTTATATTAATGCACTGAAACACTGATTATCACTGCTAATAAATAAAAGGGAATTAAGCAAATACTATTTATTGAAAAAACACATAGCAATTGTTTTGGGTCGAAATAATTAGGCACAAAAATTTTTCAGCCATAAAGTTCCTACTCAACTGCATTAGAGAAGAGAAGTCATACATATAAATAATTTTCATAAACATTTTTTACATTATATGATACCTGAATAGTTTAAAAGTATAATTTATTTAGATATTTTATCCAATAATGCATACATTATCCTACAATAGTTTTATTGCAGCTTGAATTCACTCGATAATCCTTCAGATCTTCAAAAATAATGTTAGTAAAATTTCATTTCGTAATTTTTGCTGATGCATATTGTTTTAGTCATATGAAACCAAAAATGAAGCCCTTTTTCTCCATCACGAATATATTTTAGCCAATACAGGATGTAAAGCATAACTTCTTAATTTTCAATAGTTTTTAGTACGTTTTCATGATTCATTATAATAAATCATAGAAACATACTATAAAAATTATCATGTAATTATATAGGTGGAAGAGTTATAGAAGGCATTTTATTGATAGTCACCATACATTGGCAATAATTTATAATGGATACAGAAAAACTGGCTTCTGTTTCAGTACACCATCCTAAACTATTAAATAATAGTTTAAATAATGAATAATAGTTTAAATAATTAGTCTATTAAATAATCAATGAAGCATGCGCACTGGCTCCTCAATATTCTGTACTTCTATAAATTCCTTGTGTATTCATGTAATGTTTGCAAATTATGTTGTAGGGATACTGATGAGGAAACCTTGACGGGTTTCAAAACGTCTAAATTTTAAATGTTTTCAAATGTATATTATGTTTTTAAATGTATTTTAACTAAAGTTTTGTCTCGTAAATAAAATAGTTTTTGTTTTTAATATTAAATAACAGTTTTTGATGCAGACCTGTGGTGTTATTCTACAGATTTACTTTCATTTAAAACTTATTTCAAATATATAATACGTCCACTCATCTGGAAAAATGTTAAAATATTTAATTACCGTATTTACGCGTGCATAACACGCAGTTTTTATTTATTTATTTCAAGAAAATACTCCCGGTGAGCACTATACACGGATTATATATATATAGTATATATACTGCTGCGTGTAATCACATGGCATATGTATGAATCAAGACTTGTAATCAAAGAAGCAAATAAAACCGAAAAAAAAAAAAAAAAAAAAAAAAACATTACATCTTTATTTAATTCCTTGTAATTATTTTATACAAAAAAGTTAGTAACATTATTTGTTGATATTTATTAGCAATTATCATTGCCGCTGCTAGTGTTATCGTCCCACAATCTTTGTTTTCACTGTCCTCAAAAATCATATTTTCCTCATTTCCAACCATCATCCTGTGCTCTTACAATTAACCCGACTAGAAAAAAATTCTTTTGGGATAGATTTCTGTTTAAAAACCACATATGATATAAACTTGCGGTCATCAGCTGCAACGGCTAGCATTACGGCGCATCGTTCCTTGTTGCAGTTGAACACTTCAATCTACAACTGGAGGAATGATTCGGACTTCCGCCATACCAAACCACAATGGAGTTTGATATGCGTTGCCGATATGTGACATCCTTATTTTCATAGTCATATAATGTTCTGGAAAAATTGCTCAAAGTGTCTTTAGTTTCTAAGATTAAGTATTTATAGAATAGAACTTAAAGGTATAAATTGAAGAAATACATTAAAATATTAAGCATTTTCAGGATTGATTCATTTGGTCCTCATTTCAGTTGGCTCAAAAACTGGAAAGCCATTTGGATGACAAATTTATGGTGCACGTTATGTACGAATAAAAAAAAATCTTCATGTGCTTCTCGTAAATTACAGGGTAAGCATTATACAAGCCTCAATACGGTATGTCTACCTTATATTAACAATGAGTTGTATAAAGAAAACACGAAAGTGAATTATAAAGAATGTATCCAGTTATTTGAATTTAAGGCATTGTTTAAAAAAAAGAGAGAGAGAGGAGCAGAGACAAAATAAAATGTACTTATGTACACAATTATTAACGTTGTTGACTACATTTAAAATACTTTTATATACATATATATATATATATATATATATATAATTAAAGACAATATAACAATCAATGGAATTTTGCATATATCAACGTTTTTATCATTAAAAATATAATCATGTTTTTTAACTATTCGAGGATTTGCACATGAGTCAATATGTGCGGAAAAAGGCTTTTCATCTTGCTTAAAATATGTAATTTACATACCAAAATATTTTAGAACGTATTTAAAAATATTTGAAATAAATATTAGAAGCGAAAATAAATATTTCTGTCAAAAATGGAAATATTTAAACTATCTCTTGAAATTGTAAATTAATAAATACTTATAATGCACAATTTACGAATTTAAGGTACAATTTACGCATATTAAACATCTGATATTGCGATAGAGTTTTTCTATATATTTACAAACATTTTTTCAACAGAAATGCACATTCGTCTAGATATACAAAAAATCGTTTTCGTATAAATACATGGAATATTTCCCCCGTCTTTTTCAGATTCGAGTTGCATATATCCACATTTGCACACCCCAAAACTTTCATATATTTTCAAATATGTTGCCAACCTATTTTGAATTTAAATCCTAGTCATTACGATGTTTTTCACCTGGATACTCTGTTGAACTAAGAATAAAAAGGAAAAAAAAAATGTTGTATCATATTTTTTGTATGTTGCTGTAAATTGCTTTATATATTTCGCATTTATTTCTTTATTATTATTGTAGTGTTTTTATACATTAATAATATTTATATCTGGATTTTTTCTTTCCATTAATTTATTATCTATATATATATATTAACAATACTTACTTAGAATTACTACAGTAAAAGATATGAGTAATTTGAAATATATAACTTTAAGCATGACTATTTTTCCTATATAAAATATAATAATTTACAAAATTTATCAAGAATATTTACATTTATATTTAAATTGTGATATATATTGATATCGATAATAGTAGAAATAATAACTACATATGATGGCATAAAATTATATACAAAATAAGTAAATAAATATTTCTATCTTTGCGCTTTTTGTCTTCAAATAAAGTTCTTGAAAAAGAATATTTATAAAATTCTGCAGGCAATAGCAGAAAAAAAATATATATATTAACTTTTCTCCTCTGGGTGTGGAGTGAAGAGGTGGAGGAGGTATGGCTTCTCTCTTGGATTTATTTGGCGCTCACCGGCCATTCTCGAGCTTTCTCTGCCTCAAGCGCGCGCTACAACAATCATTTTTTTAAAGTCAGTCATTAATTTTTATTCTTAAGTTTGTCGTACTTTCATAATTTACCCCATTTTTTTCGTAAATTCAACTGTTCACCACAAAATTTACATTTAAATGGGTGCAGCAAAGATTTTTTTTTTTTTTTTTTTTTTTTGCAGCGTACTTTCAATGTTGTAAAATGGAGGCAGATAAATTAGAAATTTTAAATTGGAGCTAAATGCCTTGCAAAATCACAATTCCTGAGATTAAGGAGAAAGGAATTGATTGCGTATACAGTCATTTGCAAAAGTTTAAGACCAGTAGCCGCTTTTCAGTATTTTAACACATTGCATCATTCGTGAAACTTATTGCGTCATCTCATGTACTTATTGCATCAGACGCATTCTACTGCTATAAATAAAGCTGCCCGACACGTTTATCACCAGTTGTTAATTGTATTTTGTCGCAGAGAGTGCTGTTGTGTAATTATTGTAGTGGGTAAAAAACCTTCACTTTATAAAAATGTCAGAAATATTGACCCAGCATAAAATTGGATTTTCTTAACTTCAAATAAGTTCGAGGGTAAATGCGAATGTAAATTCCTTTATCATACTTGGAGTAAGTGGAAAGTTCTTTGCAAGTTTATAGGATGATAAACCAAAATCTTTGGACAAACTTCTTTAATAGTACTCAAACTGACATTGATGCCTTTTACACACTAGCGTCTCGCCGCAGCTCCGGCTCCTACGGAAAAGTTGAATAAATTGCCTTGGCAGGTTTGGCATGCTGTATTTGGCGATGCAATTCTGAAGGGGTGAGATGTGTATGGTAGTTCATATTGAACTGAATTATTTTCGGAAGCTGTTTAACAATTATTGATAATGAATAATCTAATTTCTTATTCATCTTGTGATCAGATTACTCATATTTCTTCTCTTAAAGATTTAACCAGAAATGGACTACGTCACTGGAGCCTAAAGCAGTTGCCCCTTACGGCCCTGCCTTAGTCAGACCCTTTATCAGAATAAGAACATATGATTTAAAATCTTGATTAATGTAATACAACATAAATGTGAAAAAAGTTACATATATGTATATTTGTTAGAAATAAAACCAATATCAGATTGTAAAAGTTTTGAAATAATTTATTATAATCTTAATACAATGTTTTTTTTTTTTTTTTTCACATTTCTGTTCAGTTTTTTTTTTTTTTTTTTTTTTTTTTTTAAACCTATGTGACTTGTTTGATCCACCTTCTTTTTTTATTTGTGAAACTTTTAATACCTCTACCCCTGATTTTCCTACATAATGTTTATGGGGGAGGGGGAGGGAATAATAAATAAAATACTACAGTATTTTTTATATCTTTAACTTATCTCAAATAAATTGAAAACTGCTTTTAAATTTAGAATTCACTACATTTATATGTTCTAAATTATATGTATAATAAAGCTACAAAATAAAATCTGCTATATCAAAGTGCATGCCAGAAATAGAAATTTTGTTGTCCAATAATATAAAATGGTAGATAAAGATTAATATATATATATATATACACACAACGGTGGCGGCTCGTGCACCGAAAATTGGTAAAGAGGCACACTGTATTTTACACTGTATTCATTTATAGAATATAAATTCACATTTAAATAAGTATTTTTAGTTAAGACCAAGCTTAGTAAAAATTATGATTAAAAATATTTAAATATTATTTTTGAGCTCTTCACCTATTTTCGGTTCATGAGCCGCCATTGACACACAAGAGAGCACTTTTTATACTTACTTTTACTGAATATATCAATTCTCTTAATGAAAAACAGCGTAAACACTTTGAGTTTACATAAATGCAAATTGTCTAATTATCTATACATTTCTTTTTTATTTAATACTAATTCCTGTGAAGATAAAAAAAAATTTAAAAAAAAAACATTTTTATGCGAGTTATTTAAGTTAATTTATTAATATGAAGAAAATAAGAAAACCCCTCAAATTGTAAAAGCATTCAACAATAATTTCAACTTTAATAAAGCATGACTCACCATCAGACCAAAAAAAAAAAAAAAAAAAAACAGGCAAATGTGCAGCATGAATGCATCAGCACATTGCAGCAACTTTTCTACAGACTCTTTAAAATTCTGTTTCTGAATGTGGGATTATGCCTGAGTGAGATGTTCTCTGAGCAGTCTTTTTAAGGTGCCCTAGCACATCTAATGCGAGTTTCTAAGAAGACCATGGACAAACCTAGCGCCTACCATCTATCAGCTTGGACGACAGAATCTCTTTGCCAGTGCAATAAATTTAGAATAAGAAACTTGTTTGAAATACAGATTTCAAATGCTAAAAGGACTTTTTTAAATTGATATTTTGGTAGTATTTTTTTTTCCATATAAATAAAAATTTAAAAAAGATTTTGGCAACAAATTTTCGTCTGTAGTCAAAGTCTGACTATAGCACGGAAACATGGGGTCCCTGCTCTGAGCACCAAAATAAAGTACTAAACTTCCTTAAAAATTCATTCATAAATGTTTGTTGAGACTAATTAAAAAAAATAAAAATAAATAAAATAAAATATTTAATAAATTTAAACAAGTTTAAATAGTAATTAAAATTTAAATAAAATAATTTTTGCTTACTATATAAACATAAAAATAAATATTTTACACGCTTAAAAATTCTATTTTAAATTTGTATTGTAATCCAAGTTTTTTTTAAGTAAGTAAAATAAAACAAACTGTATAATGCATTAAAAAAAAAAAAAAAAAAAAAAAAAAAAAAGGCAATAACTTTAAATCTGTATTGAAGATATTTCAAGGAAAATACAGTTTCGTTTCTAAGGAATTTTTTTAGCCCCCCCCCCTTTTTTTTAATTATCTATTAATTTTCCTAACCAAAAAAAAAAAAAAATGCTGTTTTTTAATAAAACTTTTTTACCTGGCCTATTTCTTAAATTCTCTACGTAGTGTATTATTTCATAAATTGCAGTTATTTTAATAAAATATGGAACAAATATTTATGGGGGGGGTTGTCATTTGAAACATCTATGCGTTAAAGGAATTTTAAAAAGAAATATATTTAACAAATTTAAACAAGTTGAAATAATAATTAAAATTTAAATTAAATATTTTTTGTTTACTATTTAAACATAAAAATAAATGTTTTGCAGTTTTAAAAATTCTATTATAATTCTTTATTGTAATCCCTTTTTTTTTTTTTTTTTTTTTTTTTTTTTAAGCTAAGTAAAATAAAATAAACTGTTTAATAGATTAAAAAAAAAAAAATGCAATAAATTTAAATTTGTATTGAAGATATTTTAAGAAAATGGCAGTTTCGTTTTTAAAGATATTTTTTTTTCTTTAATTATCTATTAATTTTCCTAAAAAAAAAAAAAAAAAAAAAAAAAAAAAAAAAAAAGTTATTTTTTAATGAAACATTTTACCTAGTCTATTTTTTAAATTCTCTTTGTAGTCCATTAATTCATAAATTCCAGTTATTGTAATAAAATATGGACAGAACTATTTAGAGGGGGGGGGGGAATCTTTGCATTAAAGGAATTCTAAAAAGAAGTAATTTAAATAACATATTTAATAAGTTTAAATAATAATTAAAATTTAAATAAAATAATTTTCGTTTACTATTTAAACATAAAAATTTTACAAATAATTTTACAAATTTTAAATTTGTATTGGAATCCAAGTTCTTTTTTTTTTTCTTTTTTTTTCTAAACAAAATAAAAATTAAAAATTCAACTGTATAAGAGATTTAAAAAAAAAAAAAAAAAAAAAAAAAGCAATAAATTTAAATCTTTTTTAAAGTTATTTAAAAGAAAATGGCAGTTTCTTTCTTTCATTTTTTTTTTTTTTTATTTTTTTAAATTATCTATTAACTTTCCTAAAAATACTGTAAAAAAATAAATAAATAAAAAAATAAATAGGGGTGGGGATGTTTTTGTCATTTGAAACATCTTTGTGTTACAGGAATATACATATATTAGGAAAATGTGCCAAAAGGGTGATGTCTCGCCAAAGTCTGTTTAACTTGCAAAAATCCAAGGCTGTACGCATGCTCAGTTAGCATATTTGTAGGGAGCCGGCGCTGCGGCGAGACGCTAGTCTTTTACACACAGAGAAAGTCTAATCGTAGTGCAGTAGGTTCTTCGATCTCGTACGACCATCCTTATCACATGATCATCACGTGTACTCGGTTTTCTAGGGCAACCGTTTCTCTTAAGGTCCAAAAACTTTTCTAAAATTTTAAATTTACAAATAGCTTGTTGCAAAGCTGTCCTGCTCATATTTACCTTCGATCTTATTTGACGTTTAGAAAATCCAATTTTATGCAGGGTCAATATTTCTGATCTTTTTGTAACAGTAAATGAACGTTTTTTACCCATTACAACAATTTCAAACCAATGTTGTCTACGACAAAATTCAATAAACAAGTGGCAATAAACGTGCCAGGCACCTTTATGTATAGCAGTAGAATACGTGTGATGCAATCAGCACATGAGATGACGCAATAATCTGCGCAAATGATGCAATGTGTTAAAATACTGAAAATCGGCTGCTGGTCTTAAACATTTGCAAATGACTGCACTTTTGATGTTGCAACCTTTTTATGGAAATATGGGGAACATGTATTTAACAATTTTTAAATATAACAAGGGACTTAAACTCTTTCGTGTAACTAGGCTTTGTAATATGAGGAATCGATTGTGCATCTTTTGGAAGCTGGAAATCTTATTGGGGGGGGGGGGGGATGCAATTAATTAAAAATTTAAAGTATATCTATTAGCCATAAAAACCTGGTTTCTAAGTTTTAGGTATTGAGACTCTATTGAACTTACTTTTCAAGCTGTAAATTTAAAGGGAAAGAGAGACGGCATCTGCTGTAGGCAAAGGGAACTCCGGATCAATCGGAAAAGGCACTGTCGAAGACAGCGTGTATTCAAATTAAAATTTTCACTGTTCATAAAGGATTTTTTTTTTTTTTTTTTTTTTTTTTTTTTTGAGATTTTATATTAATAAGTGATATTAAATTTGATTACTAAGTGATATTATATTACTAAGTGATATGAAATTATATTAGCAAGTGGTATGAAAATAAAACATTAAAAAAAAAATTCAAATAATTTTCAGATTTTTCTGTGGACCACCAAAATTTTCCCGCGGACAACTAGTAGTCCACGAATTACCGGTTGGCGACCACTGTTCGAATGTAATGTTATATTGTAAGTCTGATTTCTAAAAAATTTTTCAGAAGACTCGTTTTAAATTTGAATGTTTTAATGGGGTCAATTATTTCATTTACAATCTTATAAAATGAAAATGAACATTTAAACATTTATATTAAACTAGTATGTTGTTACTACCACAAGGCATTATTTTATATTATATTTACAAATTAACACAGTGCAAATTATGTATTAAATTATTATAAATTTTATTATTATAGATTAAAATTATTTTTCATAATGAACATAGATTTTTTTTTTTTTTTTTTGAGAAGTATAACACTATATACCGGAACGAAGTCAATTTTGCGCAGACATCAGATCTTTATTTTATTTTATTTATTTATTTATTTTCTTAAAAAGGAATATATATATATATAACTTTGTTTTAAATTATCACAGATATATGATTCAATCATTTATTTTAAAGGTATGGGCAAGTTCTTTGGAAATGTTGAAAATCTACACACTTCAATAGAGAAAGGGGAGATTATTTTCCGGTGAATGTAAGAAATAATTTTGATGATTTTGAAGAAAAGAATTTGGAAATAGCAATTTCAAAAATTTCTTCTTCAACACCCTATATATAATTATACCTATAGAATGATTATTTTTTCACCCATGAAACAAATTTTTCATCTCGTAACATTAAAAGTGAAATAAAGTGAAATAAAATTTTCTTACCAATTTAAAATCAAATAAAGAAATTTATAATTTACATTTTCGTCAAATTTTTTTTATTTAATGTCGCAGAATTAATTGTAGAAAACATATATTTTTTTTTAATTTTCCGAAACAATTCAACCAAATCTAGTATGATTTGGACACCACAAGGCATTGTTTTATATTATCTTATACAAATTAACTCAGACAGTGTTTATTACGTAATAAATTAATACTTATTAAATTATTTATCATGATGAACATAGACGATTGTTTCCTCAGAGAAGTATAACTTTTTATTCTGAAAGAAAATAAAAAATATGTTTTAAATTATCACAGATCTATGATTCAGTCATATGTTTTAAAGGTATCAGAAATTCAGAATCTCTCGGGAGGAGGGGGGGGGGGGGAGATTATTCTCCGGAGAGTGTAAGAGATTTTTAACACTATACATGTAATTGCAGTGTTTTACCTATCATATGAAAAGGGTTCTTTTTTTTTTTTTTTTATTCGTGAAATTATTTTTTCCTTCTCATAAATTAAAAAGGTGAAATAAAATAAAGTTAAATTATCTTACAATTTTAAGCCTAATACAGGAATTTCTAACATAAGAATTTTTAAAACAGTTTATTTAGTATCGTAGAAATAATTACACAGACTTTTTTTTTTTATTTATGTTTTATTTTTTCGTTAGCGAAACAATTTTTATGCTATTAAAATTAACTATTCCATAAGATACAAATATGTCGTAGTACACGTTTGTTACTCTTAAACCGAGCACATTTCGTCACTAAAAGGTAATTTTATTCACCTGTGAAACTAGTTTATATTCTTAAAGCATGTGTGAAGGCGTTCCTTCACATATATGAGTTTTAATTATAACTTAATATAAAGACAATGGGTAATTATTATATTTTCAATAAATTAAATGGCTAATAAAAATAGATAACGAAATTCTAAATTACTTTTATTTATTCGCTTTTGTCTATAATAAATATCTTAATTCTAATAATACTTTATCCCTTATGCTATTAATAAATCGTCTGAGAAAAAAAACATATTCCTTTTAAATGACATTTATAAGCTCTTCTAAATCATTTAATAAATAAAATATAAAAATAACATTATTTCCAGTCATAAGCCGTTGGATACATAATTACATTTTCATTCTTTTAAATTGCGTATGTTTATTTATTCGAAGCTAAATTAAGCAATACATTTCCGTTCTAATATCATTAAAGAGTAATTTATTTTTTTTTATCACGGGATGTGCAATAAATCCTAGTCTGAGTGTCTCCCTTAAATAACGGCCTTCTGGCGATAAAGTTTGGCATTGAGGATTGGCGTTAGTTCTTTAACGGTCGTACTAAGTTCAAAATATTTACATTAAATTATTCTACAAACAAAGGAATATCTTTGGCTATAAATTTGGCACTTTTTCAAAATTCTTGGCGTAATTCAACAGTCTGATCTGAATTGCAATAGAGTCAACTTCAGAATTCGCTCTACAACTGTTGATTGAATAACATGTAACCTCGTAGCTCTCTCTCTCACCCCCTATCTTTTGCATTCTCGTAACTTATGGTCATGCTGAAATTACACTATTAATGTACTGTTCATTTTATTATGAAACCTCTACAAAAGAAAATAAATATGTTTTGCTGCGAACTATTAGTTCTTTTTGTTTCGACGGCCTTCTTTTTCAGCTATACGGACCTGGACATTAAATTGGAACTTTAACAGTAGAATCCCAGGATTTCTACTGGACACACTTTGGTGCTAGACCAGCGACCAACCAGTTCGAGATGCATTGGTGAGAGAGAGGGGCATTTTTGTTTAAAATGACTTTATGAGTTAATATAAAATCATAGCAATTTTTTTAAGAAGATGGAAACTTATTTACCGCGATGGTTTTTAATCTCAATTGAAGGATTTTGATCTACATGACTTGTCGTCGCTGTATTATTTTTAAATTGTGAGAAAAATCATTGTGGATGTCACTGATTGGAGCACACTATGGATTGGACGCATCGTATCGGCAGTTTGTCCTCTTCTGATCCTCTCTTCGTGAAATACTTTTTGCTGCGTTTGGGACAATACGCCGAGAATAGCAGCTTGTGTTTATAGGTTACGCTCGACTCATCAGCTCTCCGATATTTCTCTCTGGAACGCAATAAGTTTGCGAGAGCCATACAGTGTTTAGTCTATCTCCTTTAATGGATTACCGGCGCTGGTCCTTTTCGACTCTAGTCAGAGAACTTTTGATCTCATATTCCGCGACTCTGTGCTGGCCGGCCGCTGTTTCTGCTATTCGCAAAAAAATGCTTTGTGATGCAGTCCCCGCCGCTTTTTCTACTGTGGCCTTTGTGGTTTCATAGCTTGTTGTTTCATCCTGTGTTGCTTCATATGTTCTCTGCTACAGTGTCTTCAAATTTAGTACTCGTCTTTTCGACAGTTTTTGTTTTTTCAAGTCCTGCTGAGACATAATATTCATACGGGAAATAACGATGTCCGCTTATGATGTTTTTTAATAAAGAACATATACATGAGATAACATTTCCGTGGACACTAATGGAATGTTATTTTTGTGCATGGCGAATCGAACATTAATTTTCGTGAAGAGAAATATCACTTAGAACTAAGGCCTGAAAGATTTGTAAAATTTTGCGTCAAGTGAAATAAATCATTAAATATGCACCTATTCATCAGGACACAAGGTCTTGCTAAAATGAAGGGGTAATTGGAGAACCGAACGCGGAGAAAATCATTTCCTATCTTATTAAAATTAATAAAAATAAAGTTTTATTTTCAGGTCAAGATTATGAAAGGTTGGTGAGTGTTTTGTATATTTTTTTTTCACTCTTAAGTATCCTTGTTGATACATAATTTTTTTCTTGGTGCATCATTAATTAAAAACTTTTTAGATAATACAAACAACAAGGATACTTAAATATTGTCAGATTTCTGTATATATATTTTTGTTTCTGTTTCCATATAATATATTTTAGTTTCCCAATTTTAAAAGTAATAATAATAATGATAAAAAAAAAAAAAAAAAAAAAAAAACTTGCTTTTTTTAAATTTTATGTGTAATATATATATATATAAATTTACATATTATAGTATTTTATATTTCTCATATTCATATTTTCCTTTTTATGCTAATACCGATATACAACGCGTGATGATAAATTTTTAGAAATTTCTTGATTTTTTATTCATAATGCAAAAAGGAGAAATAATAATAATAATTTTTTTTGGTGCAATTTTTATACAAATTTGCATTTCCTTTCAGTATATTTTTTATTTTCATATTCAGATTTTCCTTTTGAAAAATGTTTATTATTCTGTTTATTGTCAATAATTGAATTTAATTAATATTTTTAATTTAAGAACTAAACTTGAAGTTATTTCTTATGTTGGTGCTTTTCAGGCAGGTTGAAAATACACATACCTTTTTTTTTAGATAACTTTTCGAGATGTGTCGGCGAAAATTCGTTTTTGATATCAGTCGATATCTAGACACTTATTTCTCATCTTTTTACACACATATATTTTTTTTGTTCACTGATTTTAGCCTGCTTGGAACTGCCATTGTATAACAAATTAATGAATAAATAAAATAACTAGAGTGATAATTTCAGTTATTCTCATACTTTTGTTCCATAAATTTATATGTTTTTTATTACTTTTTAAGGTCATAATTTAAAGCAAAATTTAGCAATATATTTTAGAGAACTTAGTTGATATTTTTTTTACTTAATATGTTACATAACTTTCACACCTTTACATAAATTATTGAGATTCATTTTTTAATTTTAAAGATAATGGGTTTATTTTTCTTATCATGGTTATATTAAATCAAGTTTTTTTTTACAATTGGTTTCTTAAAGATAAGGGCTGTATAATCTTATACATCACTGTGTTTCAAAACCTAACTGTCAAAACACTACACTTTTCTCTAAATACCATTATTTATCCTTTCATTTAAAAATAGTTAAACAGGTAAATAATTTAGGTTTATACATTTAATTTAAGTCCTTGAATTAAAAGAGGCACAATTAATATGTTAGGATTTAAGTTTATGTAATTTTGTGCCACAATGTGCATTAGTAGCGCTGCTAATTGCACTTGTGTTGTTGGCATTCAGTGCTCTTTTTCTTATCTTGAATTACTGGCCAAATTTTTCTTGGTGAGGTGATCTGCATTGATTGTCTTTGTTTGCATAATTTTACATTAAGCTTCATTTAATTTGAGTATTCCTATAATTAACTTACATTTTTACTATTTAAATTTTACACAAAATTTAACATATTTTACAGAAATCGAATGATATTATTTTTCTTTAGGGTACATTTTTTTCATTGTTTACTAATATTGTTTATATAAAAACATCTTTCTCACAACGCATAGGTACATACTCACTTACACAGTGACAGAATATAAATAAAATAAAATATTGAGGATAAATATTTATTAATTGATTGTATCTCCAACAATTTTCATTTTTTAACACTATATGTATTCAGGACAATACGTAAATCCAGTACATAATATATTTTATGAATCTATACTGGCCGTATCTTGTTGCATGCAAGTGTCCTGAATAAATTTAACACACAATTTTTCAAATTTACATATTTCTTTTCTAATTTTTTCGGATATTATGTACATTGACTTTCATGTAAACCTAACAAATTTGTTAGTCTTGAACATAAGGTTCAATGTTTTATTTATTATACTTACCAGGCATTCTTAAATAATCATGTACAATCACTTATACAGAAAGAGAATTGGTTGTATATCTTGGATACCTAAACACATAAACATAATTTTATTCTAATATTATTTTTGGTTGTCGAATTTTTTTTTCAAGTTTTAATTTTTATAATAACATAACACAGTATTTGCTTTGCCCATTTTAACTAAAATGTTACATTTTAACACAAATGTTTTAATTATTATTTTTTTCTAATTTCATAAACGTTGAGAAATTTTATAACACATTATATATTGTTGTCAGTTAGATGTTATCGCTTAAATCCAGGTATTCTTATACTGGTCGTCAAATTTGACATCTAATGTAATTTTTCATTTCACGCATTTTTTTTTCTTCTCCACATTCATTCAATTCTGTTAGATGAAACCTATCATTATTTTCTAAAATTTTAACCCTTAATTACCTTTCATACGAAATTTATTTTATGTGCATAATAGTTTTATTTCGTTCATTTACGTAAAAAAAAAAAAAAAAAAAAAGGGAAGACTGCTTATTTTTTTTTCTCTCAAACGGAGATAAACATCTCGCCGTTTTCGCCTGAGTTTGTTTATGTTCAAATAATAATAGTGATTTTTTGTTCCTCATTTAGTTCAAATACGTTGATTGCAGAGAATTTTTTTTATTTTTACTGTACATATGATATATTTTATCGCATTTATTCGATATTTCATGTTTGTTTATTGGTGTTTATATTTAATATGTCTATCTTATATATATGGGAATATTTTATTACTATTGCTAGCAAATAATTATCACACCAAAATATATAGTAAGCTTACTTTAACATCAAATTGGGCCCACTGCTGAATAATTGCAGTATTTTTTTAAGATAAAAAAAAAAAACATCTTTTGCACGTGTGTGAACAGATTTATTTTACTGTTCCTTTTATCAGCTGATTTGGTGAAACTCTTTTTATTCACCTTTTTGAAGTGAGATTACACTTCTTGTACTCGAGTCTTTTTATTATTTTACTGAGCAATTTATAGCCTTTGAAGCTATTTATATATCTACTTTATGCGCATTTTTAATTTTTGAGGCCTCATCTGAGCTCACCTCAGCTCAGCTCTGCTCAGTTCAGTAGATAATACTGTTATTTTAGTCATGACTTTTTACTTTTACTTTGTGTTTATAATTTTCTGTGCACGTTAAATTTGCAATTTTTGCGCTTTCATCTGCGGCTATGGAAATTTATTTTGTGGCATTTAAAAAAAAAAAAATTTTTAATTTAATATTTGTTGGAACACTTACAGACATATACTAATTTTTTAATAATATAAATTACTTCACTTGATATTCATTTTTTACAATATTACTTAAATATTTTGACATATCACCCATTTAGTTATATTTTTAATTTTCACATATACACATTTACCCTCTAAGCACAATTGTGTTGCTCTGGTTGTCAATATATTAATGACTTCTATAATCTACGGATTTTGACCATTATATTGGTTTCAACACTTGTAATTGTGTAGGGGATTTCACACTTTCACAACAATTTTTGAAGGTTATGTTTTATTGGCTTTCAAGTACACTTATAATTCATGAACACATGTTCTATAAATATTTCGGGTGACAAAATAAATAATGAAAATAATAATAAATAAAAAGATATTGATATAAAATTACTTAATAGATTTTAAATAAATAACATGAGGATGTATGTGACTTTTGGAAATATTTGGATTGTATATTTTTCCTAATTATATTTTCATTGGTTGTCAAAGTTTCAAGGATTCTTTGCGTGAACACATCACCTCTTTCATATGATTCATTTTTAACAAATTCACACTATTTTTTTTATCTCATTTGTATGACATGATCAGTTTATTTTAACTTTTACAAACACTTTATAATTAATAATTCTCACACACACACACACCAAAAAAAATATATTTTTTTTCCCTATGTTTCTACATGTGTTCCTGTATATGTTTTCTTTTGGGTCAGAAATTTATTGTATTATTGGCTGGTTTCTCAGTTTGTCAGTCATAATGCAAATTTATCCAATAGTATTCCATTGTCTTTCACATGTATGGTTTCCCATGCTTTTCTACATTATTCTCAAACTTGGCCTCACAAACCAATGTTTGACACACACACACTCACAAAATTTTATCTGACCTATTTAGTTGCTATTTCATTGGTTCACATGTGGAGATAATTACATTTTCTTTTATTAAATTTTACATAGACTTTATACAAATAACACTAGTTACAATATATAATAATACACACATACACAAAAGTAAATAAATTTTTGTCAACTTGCAATAAACTCTGTCATTTTTTTTTTTTTTTTTTTAGCCTATTTGTTTTTCAAAGAAATACATAAAAAGTGAAATTTCCGTACATAGTCTGTACGTTTTCAAATTTTGTTTTTATAAAATTTTTTTCTTGTCTAAAGAGTAAAACCCTTGCAGAAAGTTTTCTTTCAGCTTAAATTAAATATTTAATTATTTAAAATTTCTTAATTAAAATAATTCCTTTTTGGAAGGTTTGCACCACAGATGTATTTTATATGGCCGTGAAATCATCTGTGCGTTGTAAGAAGTAGTCTGTGCAGAAGTATGTGGCTGGTTCACTCTTCTCTTTTTTTTTGTTAAAGACTATTTCTTACTGAGCAGTATTATGGAATAATCTGTATAACATACAGTATACCTTTTAAAAAAGATATTGAATATTAATTGGGCTCGATAAAATAATAGTTCAACTGTAATTATAAAAACAATAGTGTATTTAGATTTTTTTTGCTGTTTTCGACAATTTTTATGAGTTATATTCTTATCACCTATTTCAGGTCTACTCAGAGTTTATGCATTAAAAATTATATTATTATTGAGATCATATTTTTGTGAGAAATTCAAATGCTAATTCATTTATTAAAAATTTTGTTCAGGAAAAGGAAATTATTTCATACAAGTAAATTTTAATATTTTTTTTACCAACACAAGCTATTGAAATAAAGTTGGTTCATAAATTTATGCAAAACAAAATAAATTAGAAGGCATAAAAATAGACAAAAGTTAAAATAAAATAGAATAAATAATTTTTCTTGAACTCTTACATGTGCGCTTTTATTCTGACATAGGGCTAGATTTTTTTTTATTACACATATTTTTACACATACAAGGGACATTTCATTATGTCCCTTTGCAGAATGCTGGTTGTCATTTTTGCACAACATGAAGCCTCTTCTGCTTTTCACATATTGTTCACTACGCTATGTTCAGTTAGGCATCACAAAACCATCATATCTGTCATAGCTATTGTTCTATTACACACTCTCTGGCTCACTTTGTTAGAATTTAATTTTTCACGTGTACGATAATGGTCTTCTTAATCAAAAATATTTGATTTTTTTTTTTCATATTAATGCAATATTAATTTTTTTGAAAATTAACAAAATACAAAAATTATTTGTTTTTCATATTTCTGGTTAATGATTTCCTTTTCCTTATTATCAAACATACATACACTGTAATAAATGATTGTTTTTAATATTTTACACATTTTATATGTCACATTTATATAAATTATTGATTATGTAATTTGTTTCAGATATGTCAATTTGGCATGACAATGAGTGAATATGTCTCATGATTCCATAACTGTCATTATTATTATTGATTTTTCAAATTTATTGTTATATGCCACAATTTTTTTTTATTGTTTAACAAAAGGTTACTTTACATTTCTCACAATTGGATGCAGATTTTTTTTGGAATTGTATTATGCTGTTGTGAAGGTGAGAGAGAGCGTTCCATATTTTTATAATTTTCGTCCATTTTGACGATTCATTTTTTTTTTTTCCTCGTCGCTGGGGAGAAATATGTGAAGGCGTTCCTTCACATATATGAGTTTTAATTATAACTTAATATAAAGACAATGGGTAATTATTATATTTTCAATAAATTAAATGGCTAATAAAAATAGATAACGAAATTCTAAATTACTTTTATTTATTCGCTTTTGTCTATAATAAATATCTTAATTCTAATAATACTTTATCCCTTATGCTATTAATAAATCGTCTGAGAAAAAAAACATATTCCTTTTAAATGACATTTATAAGCTCTTCTAAATCATTTAATAAATAAAATATAAAAATAACATTATTTCCAGTCATAAGCCGTTGGATACATAATTACATTTTCATTCTTTTAAATTGCGTATGTTTATTTATTCGAAGCTAAATTAAGCAATACATTTCCGTTCTAATATCATTAAAGAGTAATTTATTTTTTTTTATCACGGGATGTGCAATAAATCCTAGTCTGAGTGTCTCCCTTAAATAACGGCCTTCTGGCGATAAAGTTTGGCATTGAGGATTGGCGTTAGTTCTTTAACGGTCGTACTAAGTTCAAAATATTTACATTAAATTATTCTACAAACAAAGGAATATCTTTGGCTATAAATTTGGCACTTTTTCAAAATTCTTGGCGTAATTCAACAGTCTGATCTGAATTGCAATAGAGTCAACTTCAGAATTCGCTCTACAACTGTTGATTGAATAACATGTAACCTCGTAGCTCTCTCTCTCACCCCCTATCTTTTGCATTCTCGTAACTTATGGTCATGCTGAAATTACACTATTAATGTACTGTTCATTTTATTATGAAACCTCTACAAAAGAAAATAAATATGTTTTGCTGCGAACTATTAGTTCTTTTTGTTTCGACGGCCTTCTTTTTCAGCTATACGGACCTGGACATTAAATTGGAACTTTAACAGTAGAATCCCAGGATTTCTACTGGACAGCATGGAATTTAAAAAGAATAAAACAAATGTCAGAAACACCGTGAAAATGCGAAAAAAATCCTTTCCTACTTTATCCATTGGCATTCAAATCCTAAGGATTGTCATTTCCGTTGCAGGATTTCCGGACAAAATGAGGCAATAAAAGCAAAAAAAAAAAACATTTAATCATTTTATACGTGTCTCAAATGCTTCAATGACCTTCATTATTTACATTTTATGTTTTTTAATATGCATATGAAGTTTGTAATATTGAAAATAAATAAACTTGGAATCCTAATTTAAAATCTTTTTGAATATAGCATATTGTAACTTAACAATATGAATATACGAGCAGTTATCCGTGACTCCGTTCACTTAAAAATCTATAAAAAAAATAACTTAGTAAATAGAATTATCCTCTATGATAATTAAAAGTAAAAATTACCTGTTAGCTGATTAAAAGTAAGCACAAAATTAACCTATTAACAACCAAATATTATTTTTTTTCTGTTGGTTTATATCTAAGTAATACGAAAAATATATCTTTTCATTAATGCTTCAATTTTTTTTTTTAGAAATTTTAATTTTAAAACCTATCCCTGAACGGGGGAGAGGGACCATGGCTGATATTATCTAGTCTCGATACCAGCGTTCAAAACAGTCTGTGTACAAATGAGCATTGCATGAGACACATTCTTTACTTTCATTTCTTTTGCACACTTTTGCACAGAAATTATGGTTCTTAATTAATATTTTTTGCTCTGAAAATAATTGTATTATTTCCCTGTTAAAAAATAATGAGGATAAATAAAATAAACTCGCACTCAACCCGACACTCAACATGTGCTCAACATACTGAATTTACCATTAGTTGCAATTTTTAGGAAAGCATGACAACCTGTAAGGAACCGCCCAGTTTCTGCATGATATAACAATGTGCAGAAACGAAAGCGATCCCCGAATGGAGAAGCTGGCAAGAAATTGATGAAATTAAAAAAATATTTTCAGTATACGATCCTTTTTTCATACCTTCATACCTTACATTAGAAATCGAATGCCATGAAATAATAGCATATGTAAAAACCTTACAATATTGATTATGTTCATATAATTATAATTAATTTTTAGTATCATTAAATATGTTTGACATTAAATATCATTAAATATAATTAAATGCGTATCCACTTAAATATGTATGTATTTTTACTTTCTTCTATCTTCAATAGAAGGAAGTATTGGATTTGTAAAAATTTTCGATTTCGGGTTTTTGATAGATTTACACGTTTTGAGAGCTGTAGAACACGATTTTAAAATTTTTAGAAAATGTCTGTCTGTCTGTCTGTGTGTGTGTGTGTGACAAAATTTTGTGGCAACTGTATCTCTGGAACTACTGCACAGAATTTCATACAAATTGGTATGTAGTTGTACCTTGACATAAATTAGTGCCTATCAACTTTTGGTAAAAATCGTCTTACAGGTTGCGTTGCCATCCCGCTTTTTCTAAATTTTTAACAGGGTGATATAGGGCAAAAATTTTCAAGATGGGTATCTTTCGAAAGGTCTCGTCAGTACCTTTAAAACGAATGATTGAACTATAAATCTGTGATAATTTAAAACAAAGTTATCGTTTTTTTTTTTTTTTTTACTTTTTACGAAAAAAAACTTAGAAAAAAAATCTTTTTCTTTTTTTTTTTTTTCTCCCCTTAATTTTATTAAACTCCCACGGTTTCCGTGTTCTGACAAACTTAAACTAATTTTTGCTTTTTTCCCCTAATTTTGTCAAAGTCCTACGGTTTCCGCGTCTTGACAAACTTTAACAAATTTTCACATTTTACCCAAAATTTTGTCAAAGTTCCACTTTTTTTTTTTTAATCTCTCCCCTTAATTATATCAAACTCCCACGGTTTCCGTGTTCTGACAAACTTAAACAAATTTTTGCATTTTTCCCCCAATTTTGTCAGTCTCACGGTTTCCGTGTTTTGACAAACTTAGAATAATTTTCACATTTTACCCAAAATTTTGTCAAAGTCCCACTTTTTTTTTTTTTCTTTTTTTTTAATTATTGTTACTGAGTGATTTTATATAGGAAAATATAGAAGAAAGTCTCGTGGTGGCCACAACATACTAGTTTTTTTCTGTAACTGTTAATCTTGTGTTTATTAACGTATTCAGTTCCATTACAAAAAATTCCGTTTATACTGATGTTTCCATTTTATATATTATTTGAAAATAAATAGATAATATATATGCATAGCTAGAAAGTGCTAATAATCTGTGCAAACAACATGTTTTTCTTTCTTGTTTACTATAATCAATGTTTTTAATAGTTTTCTGAAATCAAAAAGTTTACTTACATTAATATATATATATATATATATATATATATATATATATATATCCTGTAATATGCAGTAAATATCAATCAATAAAATTTTAAAGGCATTCAAAAATATATTAGAATTTCATATCAACAAATGAAAAAAAAATATATATAATAAGGATATGGTAAGATTGAGTTGGTTGTTGTACTTAATTCCAGAAAGTTCCACAATGTATTCATTTATTGACTATTTTATTCGCAAGATTTTAATACCATTTTTTTTAAACAAACAGAGTGTGTAAGCAAATAAACCAAAAACACTTGCTTTTTCTATTCCAGTTTTTTTTAGCTATAAATAAGACATTCATCACGTGGTAAAAAATTAGGGATCTCACCTAGAATGTGTGATACCGTAATTTCTAAGTGATGCGTACAATGCTCTTTTGAACTATCAAATTATCTATAATAACTTGGAAATATTAAATGTATCTTTTTGGATAGTGTTCTTTTTTAAACCCTGTAGTTTAGTTCAATTCACTGAGAAAAAAAAAAATATATATATATATATATATACCGCTTTCATCTAGAACGAATATGTGGTCCTTTTCTAAATCCCTAAACTAGAAATACGGATTTCCGAGCTATGAGTATAAGGCACGCCAATACACTGAGAAAAAGTTCTATAACTGACATCTAGAATCTAAATTAGGGCTCTAGAAAAAAAATAGTTCCATGTTATCCGTATAAATTTCTTATAAAAAAATTTCTAGTCTCCTTCGAAAGCGAATTCTAGACACCTCTATTAGAATTCTTGAGCGTTTGCCTATATTATCGCGGACAAACCTATTTGAAAATATCTCCAAATAAATGTGAATATAAGAGGAGGGGTTTCAGCAGCTTTAATCTTGGTTTATGACCTAATTCTAGAACATTAAGCTAGAATTTCTCGTAATACAAAAGATTCAGAATATTCAGAATATTGTTTCACCACCTAGAAATGTGTAGAATAGAAATTCTCGACCATTTCGTCTATTCTGTTTACTGGCGTGCCTTATGCGCATAGCTCGGAAATCTATATTTCTAGTTTAATGGTTTAAAAAATGACCATTTATTCATTCTAGATGAAGGCGGTATATTTTTTTTTTCTCAGTGTATTGTGGTGCACTAGCTGTGATGAAAGAATTTTATTTTACTTATTTGTTGATATTTTACTTATTCATTGTTATTTATTTTAAAGTGTTTTAAACCATATTTTCTGAGAAAACAAAAATAATATTTTTTTCATTCTGAAAAATATGATTAAATAAAAAAATAAATGTTTATGCTTTTCAAAAGCATACACTCGGTAACAAAAGTCTCCGAACGCTAGCAAAAATTCCTGTATAAAAAAAGTACACATACTACAGTTTTGTTAAATAAATTCTTGTCGAATCTTGTTCTTAGTCAGTCTAAAAACAGGATTCGACAAGGATTTATTAAACAAAACTATATTAAGTGTACTTTTTTTACATAGGAAATTTTGCTAGTGTTTGGAGACTTTTGTTGCCGACTGTAGATACATTTTCACTGTATTCGTAACTATAAGTACTCGACAGTTTTATTCACCTTATTGTCGAGTGAACATTTTAATATAATTAATTCCATGCGTATGTGCCGTTTTTTGATAACGTTATGTCATACTCCGAAAAAGAATTTTAAAACCACCTTCTATTTTGACTCTAATTTTTAACTAATATTCATAATGGAATAAATGTTCCTTCACACTAAAAGATTAAAACTTATAGTACTAAACCTATTTTTGAGCAATACAAAGCCATTTTTTTATTATTATTATGGAATCGAAAAATATTATAGAAAAACAAACATTACATCATATGAATATATTTGCTTCTTTATGGTAAATAACTCATTTCAATAATTTCTATATATACAGTGTATTTCATTTCCTGCTCTGTCTTGTGTAAAATAATATCATAACTAGAAACATGCATATTCGAATACGGCTGTTTCGACGTCCTGAAAATTACAGATTATGCTAGAAATGTACTTGAGGCACGTTTCAAACATTTCTAAGCCTACCTCCGAAACATTTAAGAGCTTCTCAAATCTCACATTTATTGCTTCTTTCTTCAGTTTTATCGCCTTATTTATTCCGGAACTTTAACAAAGGAAATGACAATCCTGAGGATTTGAATGCGGATCGAAACATGGAGAAAAAGCCTTTCAGGAAATTTTCTGAAATTCTTTATTTGTTTATATGTGTATTTTAGTTAAAATTTTTGTTTTGAAAACAAAATATATCTATGTATTATTCAGAATTTAATAAAAGTTCAAGAGCTTTTATATGATATATATAAATATATAAAATAAAGTACAATTACCCTTTTAACAATAAACTTTTTATTATTATAAGAATAATTGTGTTTAAAAAATGCTATATTTTTTAAATAAATATAAATTTTTTAACGAAATAATCTTTCTACTAATAATCTTTTTCGTCCTTTTTTATCACAGGATAAATTTCCAAGTACATATATATATATATATATATATATATAAATAATAGATATCGTAATAAGATTTAATCATACATTTTAGCTATTAATAGAACTAAGACAATAACAGCACACTAAAATATAGAACTGAATTTAACATAGAGGAAAGAATTACACAAAAAGTTGCAATGTAGATTCATTTAAACACATACAAACTACTAAAGGAATATCCCAATTTGAACTTAGATAAAACAGTTCCGCATCAAAGAGCCATTAAATGCATAGATCCACAAACAGCACATCAAGGTATGATTAACAATTGTAATAATACAACTCAGAAAAAGCGCCATTGCAGCTATAATCAAAGTGCATGTAAACTTTTTAAATTATTGATGGTAAGCCAGATTGGCAAACATATGTATATATATAATAATATATACATTAAAACATAAACAAGATTTTAAAATAAGTGAAAAAACTGTTTATATTAAACAAAATACATTTAAATTAAATGCGCATAAGCAGCAGATGGAATTTAAATGCAAAATAAATAATAGATATCGTAATAAGATTTAATCATACATTTTAGCTATTAATAGAACTAAGACAATAACAGCACACTAAAATATAGAACTGAATTTAACATAGAGGAAAGAATTACACAAAAAGTTGCAATGTAGATTCATTATATTAATATATATATAAGGTTCCTGTGATGTATCGTTTGTACGTAATCTACCGCTCAAGACTTTTATTGACAAAAAAAAAAAAAAAAAAAATAGTTCTAACAATTTTATTAAAAAAAAAAAAAAACCTTAATAAAAAAATATAGAAATATTTTAATTGTTGTAATAATGAAATAAATCTTTCTTAACATCTGGTAAAATTTACAAGTTTTAATAGCAAATATTTTTGAGTTTTTGTCAATAAAGTTATGGTCATTTTTTGCTGATATTTTAATCGTTCAAACGTACTTGATATCTTAAAAGGCAAAATTTATTGAGCAAAAAAAACTTTTATAACATGATTCTTCGTCGAAGTTAGTTGTATGTCTTTGGAATGTAAATAGGCAAATGTGTTTTTATGTTTCATATATTATTGAGTTTATTTGTATTTTAATAAAGTTTCAAAAAATAGGCATTTTTCTGTAAATTTTATAATTTTACAGACGACTTTTACAAAATTGTATAGTTCTACAGAAAATTTTATGAAATAGAAAAAAAAAATGTACACTATAATTTTACAGAAGAAATGTCTATGTATGTATTTAATTTCTATGTATGTATGTATTGTAATGTTAATATTCCCGTGCTAAAAAATCATTTTTATTTTTCAGTGGCGTGGCACTTGTGACTGCATTGACCAGAAAGTCGCAAATTGATGACCATTTTAGAAAGGGCCATCCCATGGGCAGTCATTGCTACTTTAAACAGGTCCATGAAGTGTCCGGGATTTGAACCCAGTCCCAACTGTGCAGGAGTGAGGGACACTAACCACTACACCATCTGACCAGTAAAAAAAGAAATTCAAAGATAAATGCTGAATGTCACCTTTAGAGCTGTGGATTTTAAATATACTTTTCGATACCAAATTTATTTGAATCGATTTCATTTTTTTAGCTAAAATATCATTTATATATATATATATATTTTTTATTTCATGAAATTATTATTATTATTTAATTTTATGTTTATTTATTTATTTTGTCACACCTAACTTTTCCATTTACAGTCATTTGCAAAAGTTTAAGACTAATAGCCGATTTTCAGTATTTAAACACATTGCATCATTTGTGCATATTATTGCATCATCTCATATGCTGAATATATCAGATGTATTCTACGGCTATAAATAAAAGTGCCCGACACGTTTATCGTCAGTTGTTTGTTGGATTTTGTCGTAGACAGTACTGCTGTCTAATTATTGTAATTGGTAAAAAACTTCACTTACTGTTACAAAAGGATCAGAAATATTGACCCTGCACAAAATTGGATTTTCTGAACATGAAATAAGGTCGAGGGCAAATGTGAGCAAGACAGCATTGCATCAAGCTATTAGTAAATTTAGAATTTCGGAAAAAATTGTGGACCTTAAGAGAAGCGGTGAATTTGTCAATTGCTATTAATCTATGTTGAGTCATACAAGTTTACATTTGTAAACTAATACTGAATCTGGTGTAAAATAAAACTTTAAACACAATTTAATCAAAACTATTTTCTACGTAGTTACACCAAATTTAAAGTATTTCATGCGTCATTTTTTTTTTTTTTTTTATATTCATGAAGATTTTTTTTTCTTTTTTTTTATACACCTTAGGACAAAACATAGTTAAAACATAGTTAAAAAATTAGTTAAAATTTATTACCGCAAAACTTTTAAAAACTTCAAAATTTTCTAATAAAAATATAAGAAACTTTTATGAAAAAAAAAAAAAAAAAAAGAACTTTTTTTTTAATTATTATTATTATGATTGTACGTAAAAAATGTCGACTAACGTTTATTTAAATCATCTATTAATATATATATATATATATATATATATTTGGAAATATAGATTAAAAAGTCATGGAGAATTAGTATTTTGTAACTTAACAATTAATTAATAATTTTAATATCTTAATAATGCGAATATCAACTGCGTATATGGTATTTTTTTTTAAGCAGTAGGTTGTTTGAGGAGAATGAAATTGATCACCTAAAATACCTTTTTTGAAACAACTGATTAAAAAAGTGAAAGTGATTAAAATTTCTGCTGAATGTACGAAAACAGTGTTGAAAGTGCTGAATATACTAAAACATTCTGTGATTTATATACATATATGTATATATATATATGCAAATTTTAATTCATAAATATTGTATATAACTATTTAGGAATATTGAAAATTTTCCTGTCCGCTTATACTTTATTGAGTTATGCTATGTAATATCATATGTTTAATTTTTTGCATCCCGTAACATCTTTTCTAATTCATATGGTCCTTAATTGAAACACCAACTTTTTTTTTTCTGCAAGAATTATAAATATTTGAAACTATCAATATAATACAGAAGAAAGTATTCGTTTTTAATCATCTATTAAATACCTTGATATGAAACGAAAATTGTTTAAAATTTTCTAGAAACTTAACAGATTATCTGAACTGTAAAGTATGTAATTAAACTTTTGTGCTTACCTTGTGATCATTACATTAATATTAAGATATTAGGAAGTTTTGATAATTTCTTAAAAAGTTATTTAGATAAGAGTTTTGTAAAACAATCCAATATACAAATTTAATGAAGTTGTTAAAGTTAAATTTTACTTTCCATTGAACTAATCATTTTCTTTTGCAAACAATTTTTAGTTAAAGAGAAATTAATTGACAAACTTTCTCTCTAAAATAGCAATATATTTTCGGTTTACTCTAAGGATAATCAACGCACTTATTTGTAAAAACATGTATTATTTGTAAAAATCTAGAAAAACAAACATGGCTTTCAAATTTTTAAAATACGTTTATTTATTTACTTAGTACAACGAAACACAGTTATTAAACATTTCAGCAATAAAATATTTTTATATAACTTTTGAATTTTTAAATTTAATATTAAGCATTTTTATTTATTTATTTATTTATTTATTTATTTATTTATTTATTTTACAGATTACAATGACAGATGCAGAACATAGATTTGTCTATATTTTAACATAAAATAAATATTGTTATTTTATATTTGTTTAATTTAAAGTATTTATACTATTAAACATCCTTTATAAACATCCCCCATATGTACAGTCGGTAACAAAAGTGTCCGAACACTAGCGAAAATTCCTATGTAAAAAAAGTACAATTCATACGGTTTTGTTAAATAAATCCTTATCGAATCGCGTTCTTACACTGAGTAAGACAGGATTCGACAAGGATTTATTTAACGAAACCGTATGAAGTGTACTTTTTTTCATAGGAATTTTTGCTAGTGTTCGGACACTTTTGTTACCGACTGTATATTAATATATTTTGTATTATTCAGATGAGTGCTACCATACAGTTGGATTCTCAAGTGCCTAATTTTTCATTTATATTTAAAAATTTATTTTTTTTATGAGTGAAATAGAAATCTATCCTTATTTTTAAAAAGCATGAGTATGAATTCTTGGTCTTTATTTACCCAACTCTTTTAAGTACATTTATGCGTCTTATTCTGTATGATTATCATTTTTAAATAAGGATAACGTTTTAAACTTATTTCAAGCATTTTTGATTCACCAGAAATTGCTTTATTATTGAAAACTGTTGTGTATTATGTTTTATCAATAAACAAAATATATTAAATGCAAAATAATTCATTTTTATGTAAATAATTTTTAATTTTCTAATGTGACAATTCATTTAAATAAATAAATATATATGTATAATTACATATTTGAATTTAGTGTAATTATTTATAAATATTACATTCATTTTAAATTTTCTTATCTTTAAATATATTTATCTAGATGTTCAAATTTATTAAAAATCTCAAAGAATAGACGAGACTTTTTAAATAATGTTTCTATTAATTTAATTTATTATTTTAATTTATTTTATTATTTTATTTTATTTATTTATTTATTTATTTATTTATTTTGTATTGTTATAAGCTAAAATAAGGGCATAAAATTTATACAGAAAGATTATCATTGTAAATATTTTCAGAAAATCAAAGATTGAAGTTTGTAAACTGTACCATAAGATATTCAAAAAGACACTAACTATGTATTTCATGCACGAAATGTTAACAAAAATTCACTCTCTCTATGATTTTGTACGCATATAAAATTTATTACGTTCTATAAAAATTAGGATGCTAAAAAAAAAAAAAAATGTCTGATGTATAATAATTATCGGATAAAAAATAAATAAATAAAACGATATAAAAATAAATTTCTTTTACAGACAATAAGTTATCAGATAAAAAATATGACTAGTTCTTTTTTGGTTTCATTTTTAACGTAGATACTAAAACAATCTGTAAGTTAAACTTGCAGATTTAACGATATTTTGATAAATTCATCATTACAAGAAGATATTTAAATTTTAAATGCTGAAACTTTTTAATAAGACAAAACATGTGTATATGTAGCACTCTACGATACGTCTTGAAGATTCAATAACAGTACCAAAATAAATGTGTTTAATTATGAATACAATTTTTGACATAGTAAAACTAGACATTTATAATCCACCTTTAATCGAACTGATTACTACATGTTAAATAAACTTATCTACTTTTTAAATGAACTGTATATGTTTATGAAATTATATTTGTCGAATATATATTTTTATCTTATACTTTTGACTAAAATGTTTTTAAACTCTGATGAAGACTCTACGAATTTGAGTCGAAAGCTCAGTATATATCAACAAATTGACAACTTTTAATAAAGATGTTTTGAAATTAGTTGTGAAAAACTTGTATACATAGTTTTAGTATCTACGTTATAACGTCCTAAAGTATTATTATTATTATTATTATTATTATTATTATTAAGTATTATATATATTTGTATCTTATTGAATCAGAAAATTGCTTTTCTGTCAATTATATACACGCATAGTCAACACACGCATAACAGATTACAAATTACCTTTTAAAGTTATTCCATTTTTTTTTATTACTTATATTTGTTTTAATTAATTATGAGTATTATTGTCAAAATCCATGTTGTTTAAACTTTATGTTCTACTACAATTTTAATACTTTTTATTTTCTTTGACTGTGATGTAGTACTATAAATAATATTATTAAAATTCAAAGCAATTTTGAACTGTAAAAAGCTACAAAGCGCGATAAATCTCTGATTGGTTATTTTCTGCTAAAAAATCTGAATGTAACAATAACGCTAGATGGCGTAAGGAACACATCAAATTTTGCTGAAAAGTTGCACCCTGACTTCATGCGTTTATCAAGTTTTCGTGCTCAACCGATTGTTAAAGTTTATTGTGAATACAGCCGTTAATCAACTAATAAGTTAGCAGAATCGAAATAAATAAATTACAAAAAACAAAAACTTAACAAAAAAAAAAACTTAATGCTTTTTATTTGTAGTTAAGATATTACCTAACAATAACTTATTATTTTACTAAAAACATCTTCTAGAAATGTATAATTTAATTAGATATAAGTGACATATCAAAAGTGGAGAGTCGTAACTTTTATAAATTATCTAAAAAAAAAAGAAAAGTTAAATCGAACATGTGTCACTTGTTAATTACATTGTTAATTACATTTCCGAAGCTATTAATATAATTAGCCCTTTGTTGCATATTAATCACCTGGGAATCTTTTATTGTGTTTTTCCTATATAAAATTACCCAGAAATCAGGGAAAAAATTTGTTTCATCGAAATTTTGTTTATTTAAAAGTTACAGTTTGTCCACTGTAGTGGACAGTATGCATATAGAAACTGGATATCTAAAGTAGAAGTGGTGATGAAAATAATAAAAACAGTCACTTTTTTCATCGATACACAAATGAACTTTGCATTTTAAACATGAATATGTAGATTTTCTTGAGCATAACTCCATCTTACATCTTTGAGCACTATTTGATATTTGTCTAGCAAAATGATCCACTCCGTCGTAGAGGGCAGAGCTTGCTTTGACTGACATTTTTTTTTTTTTTTTTTGTAGTCTTTTACACTGACATTGGCCTTTGTTTACGCAAGTCTTTCTGTATCTTGTTCATCAATTACTCTTGATACTTACTCTTGATTACTTGTCTTAGTCTTCCGGCAATAGGCATCTTGAAAAATCCTAGTTGCATAGAACATTGTGATATGACAGCTTTGTAAAGAAGCCAAGAAATTATCGCGGTAACATCTATAAAATGAAATAATACCCTTTTGTACCATTATAATGGACAAACGAAAACAGTCCTACATTAGCCTATGTTTATAACGTCCACTGTAGTTGACAAAAATAAAAATATATCAATTTTCATGAAAAATAGCATCTGAAAATAAGTGTTCTATTCAAACATATTCTAAAATGCCTAAAATTACTATTTCAAAATGCAAAATGTCAAAATAAAAAAGGTTTAGCACTCATATACAATGTTTACAATGAGAGATCATACTGACTTGGAAGTAGAGGTTGACGCTATTTTCATACTAGCAATGCAATCTGTAATTTTATATTATGCTGCTATCTATGAGCAACAGTTGAAAGCTTAAATAATACAGAAAGAATAAACATTGAAACCAAATCTGTAAAACCATTTGTGTGAAAGGAAAAAAAAATTAAACTTTTCTCCACTACAGTGGACACGATGCAATAAAGGATTAAATGCAGAACTACAATATATTCCAAAGATGCTGCAATTTTGACAATAATTTGGCACAATATTATAAAATAGCTAATAGTTTATTTCTGCTTATTCATGATGGTTTTTCTCCTACAGAAGCCTCGTGTGATATTTCAATACTTCCAGCTTCTCTTACTTTTCTTAGCTCCTTGATATAACCTTTACCGGACTTCAAATTGACTTTGCTGCTATTCACGCTATTAAAAGACTTAACTGTTGACTGTGAAAGGAAAAAAATATTTAAAAACTGCTCATTGGAAACGAATAATAAAAATCCCTGATGATGCTTTACTATTAAAGCGAAAAGCTTCGGACATTTTTTTTTTTTTTAACATCTTTTAAATAAAATTTAATTTTACGTGTGTTTAAAGTGCCTTTAATATAATTAACGTAACTTTTATATTTGTAAATCGAATTCAGACATTTTATATTAATATTCAGTCCCTTAAAAAGGGTGCGTATATGCCATAATCCATGTCTCTATGTGTTATCAAACGACAATTTAAGTGCCTGACACATCTTCAATCCATTAAAGCTATTTCTAAAATTTCTCTAAAACACATAAACGTTTCTTAAGCGTGTTTTTTATTTTATTTTCTTTGCTTTTTATCACCCTATTTATTCCGGATACTGCCACATCGGAAATAACAATCTTTAGGATTTGAATGTCATTGAAAAAAGACTATTTATTTTCCATAATGTTCTTTTAGGCGTTTTTTTTATTCATTTCCATTCTTTTTTGTTTCGAAACAGTCATATATGTGACTGTAAAAACAAAATATAAAAGTGTAAAAGAAAAAACAGTTGAATTGCGTAGTTATTTGTCATGGGATTTTTATTTGATTTTTCGATCGTGAATAAAAATGAAGTTTTTACGCGATTCATAATCATAATCTTCATTAAAAAACATAAATAATATTTGTTATATATAATTTTATTAAATAAATTTATGTAAAAGATTTATCTATTCTTATTAAACGCAATATAATTTTAAATTAATATTTTTATTTAAAATTCAATGTTATATTCTATTACTTAATTAATTTGGAGAGAAAACTGAAAACTGTATATTTTAAGTCAGATGCAAGTAAAAAGATATTGCTTCAATACAATGTGTTTCAAAAAATAAAAGTATACTGATTATTATCATGTACAACCGCCACACGTTAAAGATGGTTTGAAAATAATTATAAGGTAAAAAAAAAAACTTTTTATATACCATGTTTTAAATTTTCTGATGAATCATAGAGCTCTTATCAATGTGTATAAAATTTTTAAAATGATAATGACGTCAATTTTTGTGAGATCCATAATTTAACTTTTTATAATTTTTTAATGTTCACGTTTAATTTAATTTATTTATTTTTATGTCGAAAGAAAATGAACTCGTATTTTTTTTTTGGCAACAATTAAATTATAGCTAATATTTTAATGGCTATTTTAACGCTATTAGGATGTTATTATTTTCATATTTTAATTAACTATAATCAAAAACTCGAAAATTGGGAAATCGGTCTTCGAATTATTCGGGTTCTGAGCTACTGTGAAAGTTTCAAATGTCTAGCTAGTAGGGAAGTTAGTTAAAAATAGATTGCAAGATTTGTACCGGACAAACAAACAAACAAACAAACAAGAATAGAAGTTAATAAAAACATGGTAAAATAGGGCAATACAACAAATTAATTATTTTGTTTATTTTAAAGTTTCTCCTTTGCATATTAATTAAGTGTATTTCCCATTTATTTAAGATTATATAAAATATTTTTAAAGTTACACACCAAATTTTCTATGTATGTCCTTTTGTTTATTTATTTTATTTTATTTATTTATCTGAAAATATTTCCTAATTTATATAGATATTCCATTGTAATACAGTTATTACATTCAATAAAGTATAAATCATCTTTGTTTATGTTTAATATTATTCATTTTTGTCACATTTTATACAAACCACAATTAAAAACTATTTTTAATTATTTCTTATTTTATTTTATTTTCAATAAATTAGTTCTTTTTTTTTTTTTTATTAAGCGAGAGTGTTAGTGTTAAAACCAAGAAAATCTTAAACGCCTTGAATGTCCCCCCCCCCACCCCCCGCAAAAAAAAAAAAAAAAAAAAAGTAGACAACTGTTTCGGGTGCATTTAGCGTATCGTCTTCGATTTTATGTTTTTTAAATTGTTTTGAATTATGATATCTGTTGTGTCGAAATTTTATTTTTGTGGCAGTTTACGTTAACCCGATATAATAGAATACCATTCGTATAAATTCGGTATAAAAAAGGGTGTAAGAGGGAAACTTTATAATTATGCAATTGCAAACATGAAAATTCTAAAAACTTGGATGGATGATTGGGTTTTACGTCGCACTAGTGCTGCGCAGACGGGCAATTGGCGACGGTCTGGGACACATCCCTAGAGGTGTTCCGGAGACATGCCATCACAATTTTGATCCTCCACGAAAGGGATGGCTCTCCCGCTTCGGTGACCCCCCAGAGGTATAATTTTTGATGGGAACATGGAGGACATTGCGGCCACGACAGATTTTACCTGCACCAGCCACCATTAGTGTACACGATGGTCTGTAGCCGGCTCGAGTACAGAACCCGCAATCTTCCAATTACGAGGCCGGTGCTCTACCGACTGGGCTACCGCGGACCTCTAAAAACTTGGAAGGTATCCTTATTGACAGCATTTTGTTTCCCATTACCCGACACCATGAATCATGGATATATTGCAATCTGTAAAAAATACTGATTTGAAAAAACTAAACCCACGTGATTCAAAATACTTTTGTCTATACATTATATGTAAAACGAACCAGGTCATTACATTTTACAATTAATAATAAAAATTAATAACTTTATATATATATATATAAATATGAGTGTTAAAACATAACTTAACTTTTCTAAAAAATGTAATTTCACATAGATATAGTGCGTATCATGAAGAAAAAGACACAAATGCATATGCAGATAGAGTGGAGCAAAATAAAAGTAAATTTAGAAGGATATTATTGAACCGAAAATGTTGCTTGTAAGTATTAGCGCATATAAAGTTAATGATAACAAAAATATAGATAATATGAAAGAAAACAGACACTAATAATAAATTAACTCTTTTATAGTACATGCCTGTCACGAGGATGGATGGTTGGGTTTTACGTCGCACTAGTGCTGCGCAAAGGGGCAATTGGCGACGGTCTGGGACACACCCCTAGAGGTGATCCGGAGAAATGCCATCACAATTTTGATCCTCCACGGAAGGGTTGACTCTCCCGTTTGTGTGACCCCCAGAGGTATAATTTTTGATTGGAACATGGAAGACATTGCGGCCACGACATATTTTACGTGCAGCAGCCACCATTAGTGTACACGACGGTCTTTGGCCGACTCGAGTACCGAACCGGCAGTCTTCCAATTACGAGGCCGGTGCTCTACCGACTGGGCTACCGCGGACCTCTAAAAACTTGGAAGCTATCCTTATTGACAGCATTTTGTTTTCCATTACCCGACACCATGAATCATGGATATATTGCAATCTGTAAAAAATACTGATTCGAAAAAACTAAACCCACGTGATTCAAAATACTTTTGTCTATACATTATATGTAAAACGAACCAGGTCATTACATTTTACAATTAATAATAAAAAATAATAACTTTTTTTATATATATATAAATATGAGTGTTAAAACATAACTTAACTTTTCTAAAAAATGTAATTTCACATAGATATAGTGCGTATCATGAAGAAAAAGACACAAATGCATATGCAGATAGACTGGAGCAAGATAAAAGTAAATTTAGAAGGATATTATTGAACCGAAAATGTTGCTTGTAAGTATTAGCGCATACCCTAACAGCACAAAATGTTCCAGAAACGTAACAATCATATAACATTGAAACATTATAAACATTTCAGAATTGATTAAAAACGTTCAGATTGCTTTCCGATTAGTTTCAAAAACGTAGAAATGTCCGCGATCGTAACAAAAAATCAGATACGTAACAGAAACGTTACAATCACTTAACAGATAGAAAATCAAAAAGGACGAATGTTTCAGAAAGATATCAGAGAGAATACTTAAATGTGTTACGTTTTTGGAAGATTGTAAGCTTTTTGCAACATAACTGAAACATTTTGTGCTGTATGGGTATATAAAGTTAATGATAACAAAAATATAGATAATATGAAAGAAAACAGACACTAATAATAAATTAACTCTTTTATGGTACATGCCTGTCACGAGGATGGATGGTTGGGATTTACGTCGCACTAGTGCTGCGCAGAGGGGCAATTGGCGACTGTCTGGGACACACCCCTAGAGGTGATCCGGAGAGATGCCATCACAATTTTGATCCTCCACGGAAGGGATGGCTCTCCCGTTTCTGTGATCCCCAGAGGTATAATTTTTGATTGGAACATGGAAGACATTGCGACCACGACATATTTTACGTGCAGCAGCCACCATTAGTGTACACGACGGTCTTTGGCCGGCTCGAGTACCGAACCGGCAGTCTTCTAATTACGATGCCGGTGCTCTACCGACTGGGCTACCGCGGCCCTGCCTGTCACGAGGACGAAATATTTCTAAGATTCCTAGCAGCGGTGCATGGATTTGCGTACGATATTGAAAGTATCTGGCGTAAAGCATATCGTGCACATTTCTAGCAAGAACGCACTCTCTAGACGTTAAACATTTTAGACTTGATGTGACTTTTCTAGACATGTCCTTATTCTGAATCTTATGAAAGAATCGAGACATTTTAAATCTAGGAAGCTCAGTGAATAAGCATAAGATGCACTCCCATTGTATCCAGTGCTGTTCGTAAGCAGTAACAAGCTTCTCTTTTGTGTTTTACTGAAGTAAGTTCAGGATCACTCACGCTAAAAATGTATTATTGAGGGAATAGTATACTGACCAAACGTCCCCATTTTCTGGGGATAAATGGAAACGCCCCTTTTTTTTAAAGGTATTTTTCTAAGTTTTAAAAATTGTAGAAACTAGATTATTAATCAATAACACTTTATTTTTAGTCCTTGTTTATTAGGAATGAAAAAAATACATCCATAATTTTATAATTGTAGCGATTTTTAATGCTTCTCTATTATAAATGTACTTTGATCTGGTCAGCCTGGGGAATAGTTGATAATTAATCGCAATAAAATTCTGTGAAGTACAGTCGGTAAAAAAAACTCCAAAAACTAGCAAAAATTCCTGTATATAAAAAAGCACACTAATACAGTTTAGTTAAATAAATCCTTTCTAATTCTGTTTTAATACTGACTAAGAACAGGAATCAACAAGGATGTATGTAACAAAACTGTATAAAGTGTACTTTTTTATATAGGAATTTTTGGTAGTGTTCGGAGACTTTTGTTACTGTCTGTACATTATGTATACACTCCTTTAGCAGCTGATCGATTTCCATTTGCAGCAATATGTATGTCATCGAGCTAAGAAGTCGTATAACGATGTAATCCACTTAAAATTCATGTGCGTTTTTTTTTGGGGGGGGGGGGCGGGGAGTCAATGAATAATTACAGCTAGAAAAGCTATGTAACTTACGAAACTCACTACAAACCTCTAACATTTGTATTCGGCATTTCTGCATTCACATTAATATAATAAATAATTTTATATTAATTTTATTTCTCCTCTATTTGCTTTATGTTTGTTTGTCTGTGTGTGTGTTTGTCAGATATTTTTGAGACACCTATGGTACTAAGCAGTAATACATGAAATGGTATAGTATCAGATTTCAAGGAGAAAAAAAAAACTTAAAAAAAAAAAAAAAATGTACATTCTTTTTACGATGTAACATCACTTACTTTATTAATAAATTACTTTCTTCTTTTTTTATGTATTTGAAACTTGTATTGCAACATTTTTTAATGTACAAACGGTAACAAAATTGTGCGAACACTAGCAAAATTTCCTATGTAAGAAAAGTATACTTCATACGGTTTTGTTAAATAAATCCTTGTCGAATCCTGTTCTTAGTCAATCTAAGAACATGATTCGATAAGAATTTATTTAACAGAACCGTATGAAGTGCACTTTTTTTACATAGGAATTTTTACTAGTGTTCGGACACATTTGTTACCGATTGTATTTTAAATTTATTTATTTTAATAACATTGTGTTTTACGGAAATCAAAATAATAATAATAATAAATGAAATCTTGCATTCCTTTATATCCATATAAATAATCATAAAAATAATCTCACTTCAGTTTCTGTACTCATGTAGTCGTAAGGGCATCAGCCGTAACGGGAATCATTTTGGAAAACGAGCTTTCACGTAGTAATTGTGATAGGAATTTTGAAGAGAAACTTTAATTGAATGTGAGTCGTTATAAAGGGTTGAACAGTTTTAGCTTTGTAACAAATTAATGCAAATGAGTTGGGAAGATATGTTACTGAGATAGAGGATGTTTTAAATGTAATCATGAGTATATTTCATAACAATTTTCTGTAAAGTTATAGCATGTAGTATAATCTCTGATCTTAAAAATTCGCAGCTTAAAGATTAGAGCAAAATATTTATTATTTTAACAAAGCATTTCTTTTTAAATAAATGTGCTTTATTCAATTTTTAATATGTAAAAATATATACAGACTGCCCCAAATGTATCCGAGCACTAGGAAAAATTTATATATATATATATATATATATAGACACTCTTAATACACTTTTGTTAAATAAATCCTTGTGGAATCCTGTTCTTAGACTGACTAAGAACATGATTCGATAACGATTTATTTAGCAAAACAGGATTAAGAGTACTTTTTTTACATAGGAATTTTTGCTAGTACTCGGATACTTTTGCTGCCGACTGTAGATTTATTAATATTTTTAAAGATATTTTTAAAGCAGAGCCATTTGGTTAACCTTAGATACGATTTTTAAAAATAATTTAGTCACTGAATGAAAAAAAAATGATATATTTAATTATATTTTGATTTTGTAGTCACTTACAATTACCATCATAAGTCTATATCTAAATTTCACTAATATCACGGTGCTCAAAAGCTGCTTGGCAGAAGCTGTCAGATTTTAAAGCAGGTTACCCAAGTCGGGATAGCCAGTAGAAGTTTTAAACTCACGTGAATATGGATTTAAGTCTAGGATACTAAAGTTGTTAATCGGTCTTAATTCTAAAACACAAACCTAGCTAAAGAAAAAAGGAAGTATCCTTTTTATCACTATAGAAAGATGACTTTTGAAAAATGCAGGATAAAAGGGAGTTTAAAAAATGAGTAAAATTTATTTAGATATGTCAACAAAAGAGAGAGATTACTTTTTTGGATAATGTCATGTCTGTTTTCAATTTCCCTCTACACATTACTAAAAATTTACAGAGTCACATCACAATAGCTGTTTCTGTTGTGACTTTATTTTTTTTATTATTGGATGTGGCTATATCTCTGCAGCGTAAACTTATTTTTGAGGTACTATCGGTAACAAAAGTATCCGAACACCAGCAAAAATTCCTATGTAAAAAAGGTAGAGTTAATACTGTTTTTTTTTAAATAAATTCTTGTCGAATCCTGTTCTTAGACTAACTAAGAACATAATTCAACAAGAATTTATTCAACAAAACAGTATTATCTCTACTTTTTTTATATAGGAAATTTTGCTAGTGCTCGGACACTTTTGTTACTGACTGTATTCCCAGAGAAAAAGAATTCAAGTGATGTGACAATCGGTGAACGCTCTCCTAGTTATGGCCATGGAATTGCTTCGCTCTTCTTTCCACAAAACCGCAGGATCCTCATTGCTTCTTTATTAGTTAATGCCATAATTGCCTCTAAACAAACAAATTTTCTGTTGACATTCACAAAAATTATTACATGAAATGAAATTCTTTAAACTAAATAAAATTAATTTTGTATAAATTATTTCTCTTACTTCGTATAATTCTATGTTAATTTAGGTTAGTTAACCCTTTGTAAGTTTAAGTTTTTTTTTTGTTATGGACATAATGGGATATGACATTAAACATTCTGCACAGGTTATAAGCATTTTCATTTGAGAAACGTTCTTTTATGAACTATAAATATTTCATACATAATCAAAAATTTTACTTTTGTTTTTAATTGTTTGTAGCGTATGCTTTGTAATTCTATTGTTTGTTTATTATATTTTATCTTCAAAATTATTTGTTTAAACCTATTTTTACTACTTTTTTTTTTAATATCATTTTTTGTTTCTTATAATACTATGAATTAAATCCCTTGATACTTATAAATTGATATTGATTGTTTAATTTAAAAAAAAATACTTGTTGTTATAATAAGTTTATTTTAAAACGGTTTGTTATAGGGCAAAATGAACGTCATATTCAGATTCAGGAGGCCATTTTACATAATAATTTGCAAAGTGGGTGTTAGAGGCAATGTTCATGCAGAGAAGTGTAATCTAACTGAAAAACGTTTGTCTGAAAAACGTAGTTTTTTAATGATATCAGTGCCACCTATCGTCCAGTTAGCACCTTAATGGGAATAGCCAGTTAAAGCGTAAATGCAAGCAGTGGGGTTCCAGAATCAAAATAGCGAAGGCAGGAAGGGCGCTGCCAAAGGAAACGGGTAATTCAAGCCAATGTTTTTGAGATTTCAATTGAATTTTATTTTACTTTTCATTTATAAATTGATTTAAAATATATATTGATTAATGTTTTGAAAATTCCTTTAAATAAAGAATTAGTAAATCCGGCAATGCCTGCTAGTTAAGATAGTAATAAAAATATGTTGACGTATATTTTTTGTTCCAGTTTCGAATAAACGACCGGTAATCTTACTTGTTATTTATTTATTTATTTATTTATTTATTTAGTTAATTATTTGAGTTTACTCTTTATTTAATACTTTATACATTTACGAAAATGTTATAACGAACTTTAGTTTTAGTTATTAAATTCAAGTTCAAAAATATACAAAGCTAAAAAGTATTAAATCAAATTGTACACAACACTTTTAAATAATATTGTAAATTAAATCTTCCTACAAATTTTAAACAAAAAAGAACATATTCGTGTTAATATAATTGTGGGCAAATTTGACATATTCAGTCCTTCTTTCATTTTCTTCTTTTTTTTTATACATACAATTTTTATGGAGAGACCTTTCCTATTCTTTATGTCGCTAAGTGCTTTTCCAGATGTACTGTCAGCATATTTCTATGCATATTTCAGGAGACAATCACAGGTTATTTTTGTCGTGTGTCAATCAAAATTCAAAGGAAATAATTGTATATCTATTATTAGATATCGAAAATAGGAAAAGAAAAATGGATTGTTATAATATCTTACAATATTATTATTTTTTATATTAAATGGGAAAGTGAACTTCTACTAGGTAGAATGTAAAATCTTCTATTATATATAAAATACAGAAATAAGTGAGTAATTCCAAGTTAATTTTCATTCTACTATACATTATCAACCAATACGTATTTGGACACTTTCGAATTTAGACGTCTTGTCAAATATCTCGAAAAGTTCTTTAGAATCATCTTGAAACTTTGGTAGTGTAAAGAACATGTTATATCTCGTATATATTTCAGCAAAAGTTGGTCCTGAAAAGGAAAAGGAGACCAGTAAAAAATTAAACAAAAGTAAAAATGTTTTAGATCACTCTGCTTTAAATGCATTTTGGCTGCAGCATGTGGTTATGAGGATTTTTCTCATTATCTGCACAAATTTCTATGAGGCTTTAATATATATGTATAGAGGTATAATGGATTTAATAAAATGAAAAATAAATCAAATTTTTAAATAATAAAATGTAAGGTATTAGACCCAGTGCAAAGCTATTTTTAGAAAAATTCGAAATATCTTGCAAAATATGAGCATTTTTATTAAATAATTTTTAACAACGTATGCGCTAGCTTTCAAAAATTTTTATTTGCGTAAGTTAATAGCCAAATGTATTGTGCAACCTATATGAAAACCCCAAGCAAATATCGTGTAAATTCAATAAGTTGTAAGAGGCAAAATCAGCAGAATTTCATTTGTTCTAAAAAATAATAAGAATAAGAATAAGAATAATAAAAAAGAAAATAATAAGATGATAGGGGTTTTTATCAATATCTGTTTACAATCGGCGATCACTGTATTGCCATTGGGCATTAATTGAATCAAAATAAAAATGTAAGTAAAACCCCTTGTAGTTTAGCTTTTATTTCGTTAGAATATTTTTTCATTCTGCGGTATTTGGATGAGCTAGTGTAGAACAAAACATAAATTAGTATAAATAATAGATGTACCTACTATAATATAATAAAATGTAAATAATCACTATATTAAAATAATAATAATAGAAATAAAATTTTATATTATAATCCATAAAATAGTGCGAAAAATATTTAAAATTGCTGATTTTTTAAAAGAACTTTAGAAATTAAAAAAAAAAAAAAGTGTATTTTATTATTGCGATAAATATCGGTTTTGCAATATCAGATTCATTTCACATTTATATCTCAAACGAAAAAAATATTTATTTTATTTTTTATTGCATTTTTAGTCTCAATTTGAAAATTCATATATAAATTATTTATATTTGTTTTTAAGTATAAATCTTTACATTTTGACAGTAAAATTCATGCTCTACTTCAGACTTTTCCCCAAATGACTGAAGTTGACATATTTTAACAAATTTATTCGTACAAAAAAAAAAAAAAAAAAAAAATCTTTACTATATATATATATTTGGTGTTTCAGTGATCTTATATCTGTTGCTTGGCTTCTACTATGCTTAATAGATCATCTTTATTATATATATATATATATATATATATATATATAAAATATAAATATTTAATAGTATTTTTAAATTTATTTTTGTTAGATTTATCTTGAGTATTTACATAAATAAAAATGTACGCTTTATAAATGTTTAGATAAAATTTAAACATTTAAACTCGACACTAGCGTACAAAATTAACATTTTCTGATATCAAATGGAAAACAGCATTTGGATAAGATGCAACGAGGATTTCCTTCAGAAAGGTTTCGGTGTTTAAATCACGATATGTCTGTTTGAAGATGTTTCCATTCTTAAAATAAATAAATAAATAAATAATAAAGTTTCATTATAAAAAAAAATATTTTTTTTTTCTACAAAATAAAATAATATCTAATAAAAAACATATTTTCTTTATGTTTCTAAACAATACTTACTTATCAATAAATGAAAAAAAAATCGTAAAATTATTAATAATTATTTATTTTTAAGAGAAAAAAAAATAGATGAAGGAATAACGTAAAAAATAACGAATTTCACATGTAAAAAAAAAAAAATCCAGTAAAAGAATATATGTGATTTGTAATTAAAAATTAAAAGTTAGAAATTTGCTATTAAAAATTTTTTATTATGTTATATTTCACAAATTTTCTAACATTAGATTTCCCAAAATTTTTAAATTTGCAATTAAAAAAATCACAAACTGTCTTTACAATATTTGTTTAAATGATTGAAATGCACTTTTCTCATCAATGTAGAGAATATTACTGAAATTACAATCATAATCAATATTACTGCAATTACAGATTGTAAGTAATTTAATGAGATGGATTGTAAAAAAAAATTGTCTTGTAATACAGATAAAAAATTTCAAGAGTACAACAAAAACAAAAAACAACTTAAACAAAATTGTTGTGCATTATAAGTTTAAATTTCTACATTTCATTATTTTAAACACATATGAATACGAAAAATAAATCAAATACAAATATTTTATAAAATAAAATATTATTACTTTCTCTTACTCATAGGGTCGAGAAAGTATTGTTTTGGGGTCAAATTTTCGAACGTATGTTTTTGTTATATTTACATGTTCTGAGCTCCCCTGAATACGAAAATCATGTTTTTAAAGAATGGTCTGTGTGTCTGTATGTGTGCGTGTCTGTGTGGATGGATGCATGTCTGTGTCTGTTATCAGCATATCTCAAGAACAAGATGTAGCAGAAATTCCAAACTCGGTATTCGAAATGTGTATCATATAGGGACGCTACAGTAAGCTTTTCGTTGAAATGAAGCAAATGGTTCGTGTACAGGGACACTCAACATATTCAAATCCATTACGTCTATGGGGGAAATTGCATGTAAGTAGAGTTCAATATTTATAGAGTGCACTAAACCAAATGAAACGAATATATATTTTTTGTAATAGAGATAGTCATCTGGGAAAAACTTTTGTGTATGTAGGATCCACGCCCCCCTCCTGGGGGGGGAAGTCCCTCCTCGAGGGAAGTAAATTTTCTTGATGGGTATTCATCAAAAGAGCTCGCCACTACCTTTAAAACGAATGGTTGAGCCATCGATCTGCGATAATTTAAAATAAATTTATCATTTTTTTTTTTCATTTTTAACAAAATAATAATAATAATAATAATAATTAGTGTAATATTGAGAATAAATTCAACTTTTTTTTTTATTTAGTGTTATACTACTTCTCTAACAGGGCGATCGTCTGCATTATCATAAAAGATATATATATATATATATTTAATAATAGATTTAATAAATTATTTTTAAAAAACTGAATTATTTTTTAATAACCCTTGATATTTAATATCTTGTTTTTTGTACATTAATGAAACGGGGTTTGAGGGGAGCGCAACCCGCTCACACAGAACTATTTATCATATAAAACTCTTCCGAAGCCTAATTTGAATTGTTTAACACAGGTTTACATAACAGTACTCGTTATCTTACCTCTTAATCTGCAACCTGTATTTATTTATAGTATTAAATTTCAGGGTAAGAGAAAGTCGTGTGAGTGACACACCAGATTATTTTTATAATATTTACGGCATTTTAAATTTAAACTTAAGCCTGCATATATATTCAATAGAAACTTTTTTTTTTTTTTTTTAATGGCACGGGCATTAGCAAGTTTACGGCATTGGTCGGGGGGGGGGGTCGCCGAATTGATGACCATTTGTGAAAGGGCACCCCATGGGCGGTCATCGCTACCCCTAACAGGGACAACACATCCATGCCTTCCCCGGGATTCGAACCCAGGCCCAACCGTGTAGGAGTCAGGGACGCTAACCACTCCATTGTCTGGGTGGCAAATAAAAACTATTGCATATAAATAAATGTCTTTTTATTTTTGAAACGGTGTTAATTCATTATCATTTATTTATTTATTTATTTATTTATTTTCATGAAAAGTATCAATCATTTTATGACACAACAAAACAGGATAATGCTCTTAAAAACCTTGAAAACTTTGAAGGGAATTAAGTTTTAAAACTTAAACAAATTGTTCGTACATTATTACTATAATGTCTAAGTTAACTGTATTCTCTATTTTATTGTTAAGCACCATTTTAATAACCATAGTTCCTTTAATAATTATGATTAATCAAACAGCATAATTCAACCCTTTTTATCAATTATAATTATTCTAATGAGATTTTAAAATCATGCATTTTTATTATAAAAACTCTTAATTTTACATTTAATATTATATTTTTTGTAAATAAAAAGAAAATTGTGTGTTTAATTTACCTCTTTTAGAAATGTGGAACTGTTATGTACATTCTCTTGTTTTTTTAAGTGCATAGTTCCACTGAAAGAAAAAAAAAAAAAGATTTTTTTTTTTCCACAAAATCTATAATTCTCGTTATAACTAAAACCAGCGTCAATAAATTCAATCTGAGCATTGGTAATATGGAAATAATACTTGTTTTAAAAATAGGCATTAAAATGATTCTGTTTTCAGAAACAAGAAATACATATCGATTTCCCGATATTTAGTTTCATTGTTTTTATATTTAAAATAAAGTACAAGAGAATAAATATATATACATACGTTTATTTATATATTATATATGTTTATTTATACTTTAAATTTTATTTATATTGATCTTTATTGTTGTTCTTTTTCTACTCCTAGTTAAGTTATATTAAAAGCAGTTTTACTTTTTTATTTTATTTTATTTTATTTATTATTTATATATATATATATATATTTTTTTTTTGGGGGGGGGGGGGGGGGCATTGAATTTGACAACTTTTTTAAAGAATTTCGTTAAACTTAGCCAATTATTTAATGTTTTTCAATTGAAAAAAAAATCATTTTACACTCACCGTAAAAGGGAATTATTGACTATTTTTATCATTTTAACATAGATACATTATATAAAAATATATTTTTTTCTAAATTTCAAGAATTCCCCTTGAAAGATATAGCTACTTCATTTTAACTGACGCAGCTTTTAAAATATAACAAAAGTTGATACATGAGGAAAAAATGTTTTTCTTGGAATTTTATTTATTTCTTTTCATTTTGAAGAAATATTTGTTATTAAATAAAGGCATATTACAACTAATGTCAATTGATAACTGTTCATCCTTATGTTTCTACAGTTTCAAATAATAAAAGATCTTACTTTTCTAAAGGAATTAAACCAACCTTTTTTTAAAAATACCTTGATTTGAAGTACAGAATATTAAAAAAAAAAAAAAAAATGTATATATCAATTAACTTTCAGAAGCATTTACTTCATAAGAATTTGTTTTGTTTTGCTTTTTAATGAAATCTGTGTATTAAAATGAGAATAATTAGTGAATCCAGTAGTGTTTTTATATGTTTAATTGTTACGTTTAAATATTTATGCACTGATGTATTCTTACATTTTGAAATCTTACATATGTTTTGATATGAATTCATACACACACCACAAAACTTTTCAAGTTTCTTACAAAAAGTTACACTCTTCATTTTAATAACATACATCAGCAATTTGTATGATCACTAACATACACATATTCATGTGCATGTTCGTACAATACACAAGATGCAATACACACCATAATAATAACCAAGATACATACGTTTCTTGGCTATTTTTCACTACGTTTTTGAATCTAAACTGAAAGTAAAAGAACATTTGGAAATGCCTTTGTAAATATTACAATGTTTCGGAGATATTTAATTGTAATGTTTTTAAAAAACTTGGTGCAGATAGGGCAACTAGTATTTGCAAAAGTTAATGTTTTTTAAATTGCTTTTATTATAGGGTCATAAATTTAGAAATTAAATCACATAAAATAATACCTTAATCAAATTATATGAAAGACAAATGATTATAGAGTGATAAAGAGAATTACATAAAAGGAAAGAACATTCAGCAACGCAAATGAGCAAAACATAAAGACAGAAAAGTGTTTCAAATATTTTTCTTTATATTCTGCATTAAGGCACTAGTGACTAGAAAAACTGTATGATTATCTGACGTAAAACCTTACGTCAATTTACAAGAAGTACGTGTTATATTGATTTAGCCATTTATAAAATAGGATCGTGATTAGAGAATAATTACGTTGAAAAATAATATTGGAAAAATTTGATTTGGCTGATACATATGTTTCTCTGTGTGAAGAAAATGAAAATAAAGCCAGTTTTTCTCTATCATGTATAGACTTTGGTCAGTACTGGGTGCCTACCGACACAATTTCTTCATTTTCGGTAGTTTCTAGTATGTTTCTATGATTAATTATAATCAACCATGGAAACATTCTTTAAAAATTACCATATAATTATACAGAATCAAGAATCGCGACAGAAAGTATGTCAATAGACATCTGTATTCAAAAAATCTATACGTGATACAAAAAAAAGAAAAAAAAAAAAAAAAAACGGGCACCAGTTTCGGTTTCAGTACATTATAAAACGTAAAGATCAGCCAAAACTGTCAAATTAAAATTTTAGTTGCAGACTTGTCTTATTGCGTAGGTATCCTGAAAAGGAGCCATAGTTGTAAGAAATATTTTCACCTTAATTATCTTTATTTTTATAGACGTCCATTAAAGAACCTTAATATTAAATAATGATCTAAAGGCATATACTGCGTGTATTAAGAACAGATTTACGTTAAAACGCATTTTTAACAGCGTTGACAGATTTAGGGTCTGTTTTATTCAATATTTAACGCAGAATTTTAATTGTGTAACGGCTACCTAAACATTTAAGAGATCATTCTCTTATTATGTATATAAAATATCACTCGTCAAATTTATTAGTGGTAGTTCAATAAGAGATTCCCTAAATTCGGCAACATTGATCTTTAATTGATCAATTAAATAGTTATTAATTTCCATGGAGCAGTAAATGGGGCTTTCACAATAAGCTCCACTGTCACAATTCCATCTGTATTCTGGAAATGATCAGATTATATTTGGATATAGCATTCGCATTAATTTAAAAGAGTTTTAGAGAGTAATTCTCTTCAAATGCATTTACGATAAATTAAGAAAAAAAAATCTCTAAAAAGGTATTGGTGTAGAAAAAGGGGCGGTACTAACAATTTGCCGGATTAGGTTGGCAGCTCTGCGAGAGGTTCGCCGAGGTTGTGACCAATACAAATTTAAATGACTTATGAAGGATACTGTTGTATAAGGGGGTAATATGAGATGCCATAAAAGACCAAGAAAAATTAACCCAAGAAAAATTTGTAAAAAAAGTATCAATATACATTGGGTCTTGAGAAATATGAAATGCTATATAATAACCGAAATCCTCGACGGGGGAAAAATCGAGTGAGAATTGATAGAAAAAATGTTTAAAAAAAATAATAACTTAAAAAATAAATGAATAAATAAATAAAAATTCACATACACTGTCAAACTTTTTGTTCAAAACATATTTTCAATAATAATAATAATAATAAAAAATAATAATATGTAAAAAGGTTATCGGACCACGCAGGGAAAAGGTAATATTATATTTAGAAACAAATTATATTGTGATTTAATCTGACTATTATAAGTACTTTTTTTTCCATTTTACAATGCTTAGTTTAAAAGATTATAGCTATGTATATTTATATGAAACTTTGTCTTACGACAAAACAGTTCCACCTGTCGAACGATTTGCACCAAAGTTGTTAGAAAAAAAAAATTGTGTTAAGATGCAACTAAATCTAATTCTTTCTGAATTTATTTTAGTTACGACGTTACGAGCAAGATCTAGAGTTGAAACAAAATTTTGTCACAAAAATACAAAAGAACATTAAATATATATATCAAATGATGTTCAGAAACTTTTAAAACGATAAATCCTTAAAAACTGAAAGACTTATTATTATAATTTTTTAATTCCGATTTTTTTTTTTTTTTTTATAAATAAAGTGATAATAAATATACAAACAAAGAGAAAAGCTTAAATATTAAATAGCACTTTTTTTTTTTTTTTTTTTTTTAATAATTAATGCAAGATATTTTAAAGTTATCTTTCCCCAAATTCTTATGCACTTACTGTCATTCCCTACGGTATGTTTGTGAATCTCAAGCTAATAAAAAATGCGCCTCCATTTTAAGGTAAATATAAGTATTTTCATTTGTCTCTCCGTGGCTCAGGTGGTTAGAGCGCCATGTTAATAACGCGGAGGTCGAGCGTTCGATACCCCGAAGTTCCGGAGTGTTGATTTTTGTAGATAATTAGTAGAAAAGATGTTAATTGATAAAAGAAAATTTTTCCGTTGACTACACAGTAACCTAAGAATTTTTAAAGAGTTTTTTTTTTTCTTTTTTTTTAAAGAAGTCTTTTTTATGTTCGAATGCTGAAATTTAAGGCGAAAATTTGGTATTCAAACATAAAAATGTTTTATAAAAATTGACTCATCGATAAATTCACAAAGTAGTACACAAACATATTTAAAATATTTTTTAAAACTCAAAATTAGAAAATTGCTTGTAGGGGGAGCAACATTGTATTCATATTTTTATAATTCTAAAACAATTATGCAGTTATTTATAAAAAAAAAAAAAGTTTGTATGCATATTTACATTTGTAATGACCGATAGATGGCACAACCAGATCAATAACTAATAGCCAATCATAGCAATGCATCGGTCAATGGTCTCTTTTTATAAAAGAGCACAATTTTTTTTTCCGCTGAAATTCATCATTTCACCTTAATACAAAAAAAAAAAAAAAAAAAAATCATAACCTCGAAAAGATTTATGTGATATGATACATTAAGAATTTGGGTTTTAAAAGTTTCTTTTAAATAAATTATTAAGGAAAAATTCGTTATAAGAAAATCAGCAGCAGAAAGAATTCTTAAATATTATAAATACGCGTACAAAAAAAAAGTAGTCTTTAAAAGGCTTCTTTCAGTATAAGATTATTTTACTTTGATTAAACAAATGTTTATTTTCTATTACATGTTCTTATGAAAAATTCAGGTGATCCCTTAGGAAGCTTATGTGATATAAGCCTTGATTACCTTTAACAGAAAAGGGATCAACCTGAAAAGCTTCAAAGCTTTTCACAATTAATTTTTAAGACACGGTTTTGCTGGGAATTCCAAAAAAAGCTCCTTTAATATTAAATATAGTTTTGCATTCTTTTTTAGAATATTTTCTCAGCTTTATTGTAAGTTTATTTTCGATGAAGATTAGCGATTAGTGAAAAGCATGAATTTTTTTACAATCATATTTATAATTTTAATCTTTTTTTTTTTTTTTTTTTTTTTTTTTTTAAGAAATGTTTGTGAGGAATTGGTGGTCATCATTCCTCAAATATTAACTTAAGTATCTTAAGTAGTAAATGAGAATTGCACAAGACTCAAAGTTAAATACAAATAACAAAGTTTATTTGAGCTAAAGTTCAAGGAGGATGTTTGGGCTAAACTCTTAAATAACTTTAGAAGGATAACTTCAATAAATAATTTAAATATATTCAGAAAGAAATCTTACCCACAGTAGATAACGTAGTAAGATGTACTATGCTCGCGTGGATCCACAACATTTTACTAATGTAGGCTAAAGGCGAAAGGATTCCCTGAATCCGCCTAACTCTACACTATAAATTAGCACCTTCAAAAACAACACACATTCACCGAGTTAAGAACTTAATCACAAAAGAACACTTAAGAAATCTCTATTCTTCTTCGCCTCTACACCACACTTTTCTTAACCACACTCATTCCTATTTATATTAAATTTTCATCGACTCGACTCACTTCATTTAACAAACTATAAAACCTCTCCGTATTCACTCGTGCTTCGCAACTTGCTTACTTCGCTGCAACAGAATCCGGTGGCTTCCCAGCCGAATAACTTTTCTAATCACTATATCTAGCACCACCGCACCTCAACACTCATTAAACTAATTACCTCCAGCAGCACTAGATCTGAACTATCAAAATATAACTTAATATGGGCAGTAAGCCCTAAACTTTAACGTAGACAGACGTCCGAAAGAACTCCAATACTCACCGACCTTACATGTTTAAATAAAATATTTTAATTTATCAAAAAATACGACCTAATATGTCATATAAAAAAATATAAATTTCTTGCTCAGAAATATATATAACATTGAATTTAAGGATATTTTGTATTTAAAATATTTATGAAGTAGACATTACGTTTTTATATAACCCCTTACCTGTCTACGAAAATTTAAGAAATTCGCTTCCGTTCTCTCTAAACTCTGAAATGAGTAAATCTTTCGAAAGCACAGTAAAGGTCACTTCCAAGGTTATTTTATCGCATTGTCAAATCGTATCAATAGTTTCACAGGTAACAGTATAATACAAAGAATCATACTTTAGGAAGACGAATATAAACGTCCAAGGCAGTTAAGTGGTTAATTAATTTACAACAAATAAATATATATGTATATTAAGTAATTCCATATTGTGGAAAGAAATACATTTATGGCATACTGAAAACATTTGATTAATGTGTTGTCCGCCGCAAATTAATATATATATATATATATATATATATCAGAAAGAATTTGCAAATATATATATATATATATATAGGGTAGTGCTCCAGTGATTGGCATGCTACAGTAATTGATATCTATCCCGAAATAATTAAGAAATAAGAAAAATCATTAAAACATATATTTTACATATAAGAATTTTAACATTTTGTGTCAAACACTGGAGCATAGGGTGCTAATAACTGGTGAAATGAATAACTAGCAGTGTCAAACACTGGAACATAGGGTGCCAATTACTGAAAAATTGAAAAACTGGCAGTGTCAATTACTGGAACATTGAGTGGGTGTGAAATAAAAATTCATAAAAAAAATTATATTATTAATAATTGTTATCAAATGTATGTATTTTGACATATATGTGGTTCTGAATGTCTTTCATGTCAGATGTACTAACTTAAGATTTCTGAAAATATTTTCTGATGACTAGAACATTCAAAACATCAGAGATTGCACTAAAAGTGTCAATCACTGGTGCACTTACCCTAGATTCATTTCTTTCTGACTTTATATTTCATTAAAATATCAGAAATATAAAAAATATAAATATTGTCATGTTTCTTTTTATTCAAATGCATCTAAGAGACATGAAAATGTATTAATTCTGTGCTTGGTAATAGTTTCGTTGATAATTCCACGTGGCGATACAATGTAAAAGGAAAAAAAATAATGTAAAACGAAATATATATATCCATTTTAAAAGAATTGTATTTAAAATAAAAACAATAACTCAACAGTTTAAAGAATTATAATAAAATATACTTTTTTTTTTTTTTTTTTTTTTTTTTTTTAACAATAGTTGAAGTTATTTGTATTATTATTTTAAAGAACAATATTCTACTAAAATAGTGAGGAGATAGTGTTATTTATTTTATTTTATTTTTATCAAAATAAATTACGAGAGGGATAATTATAAGACGTGTCGCATGCATGACCAAATGCTATCTTTTATAAAGATAATTATGGCGCACACGACTGCATTCCCGCAAATTACGCCTCAGATGCTAAGAGACGCATTAAATTAAATATTCTAAAAAAAAGCAGTATCATAAAGTGAGAGTATTTTTTAAAAAATGATGCTAATAAAAATAAGACCTTTTTAAATAGGACACCAAAAAATTTCATGATAAGATTCCGGCGTTTAGAAATAAAATATCTGTTTAGAAAACTATCTGCACTGAGCATAGAAAAGAAAAAAAAAACTATAATTATTTTTAAGCAATGAAAATTATAGTTCATAATTATAGCTCGATGGCGTTCAATTTTATGAGAATATTTCGACATAATGGTTGGAAAAAAAAATGATTTGCGAAATGTTTTGTTTTGTGCATTACTTTGTTCCTCCTTTTCTCATTATTACAATATTTGATGATAAATGATTGCAGAGAGAAATAATTTTATTATAATACTGAATGAGAAAAATCATTAAAAAAAATTTACATAGCTTTTATCATTTTTATAAAGTTAAAAGATGATGCAGACTTTCTATACTTACACACTCACGCACGTATTTTAAACCAAATATCAATCTTTCTACCTTATAGTTATATAAATATTATGTTGATTTATGCAATCTTTCATGATTTTATCAATAAGTTTTAATTTTTTTCTTGTTTAATTTTTTCTGTTTTCGAATTAATTCTTATCTTCATTTTATTTTTTCTTTTACTTTTTTACCATATGACCACCTTTACACATACCATATCACCACCTTTTGCAGAAATTGAGGGGGGATGAATTGGAAAACCTTTTCAAGCCGCATCACCCATCTTAATCATTACTGGCCTCTGCTCCTTCTTCTAGTTTTAGTTTATGAGTTTCTTTCTTCATTGATTCTGATCTTTTTTTCTAATGATTGGCAATTTTAATGGAATATATATATATATATACGTTATGGAAGTTTAAAAAAAGCATATCTTTAAAAACCTGTATAACTAAAACTGAAATTGTTTTTTGTTTATTATTATAATATATAATTTTTATTAAAAATATATTTAATAAAAAAAAGAAGAAAATTTCAGCACATTACCATTTCAACCGTTCATTCTTGGGAAAACCTTTGAAAGGTATCTAAATTTCTCATTTTTGCAAACATTTGTTTGTATTTCAAAATTACGTAAAAAAAAAAAAAAAAAAAAAAAAAAAAACGTAAGGAGTAAATTCCACTAAAATCTAATTTTACAATACTTATTTAATTGCTATCTGTATATTACATACAAACATATACCCCTTTCCCCACATTATCTCTATCGTTTCTAATTGTGAATTATATAATTTTGCATGTTTTATGTGAAATATTTCAAAACAAAATATTAGCAGTATGTGCCGAATTATTAATTTTTTTTTTTTTTTTTTTTTTTTTTTTTTTTTACTCGCTAATTCAAGAGAAATACGTACTAACGCTGAAACAAAATTTACATAAATACATTATATTTCAATTTCATCCATTTTTAAAACCATTACCATGATTTTAAAACTAATGAATGAAAGATAGAAAAATGCATTTGTCTTTTGTTATCATAGAATATTTCTTAAAATATGAAATATTGAAATAATATTTTTTATTACTTGAAAAAAATATGAATTACAAAAATTATTCCGAAATAAATAAATATATATATTAAAAAAAAAAAAAAAAAAAAGATTTTTTCCAAAGAAATCTGCAATCCGTCTTTTTTTTATGTGATTTAAATACGCAAAAGATTGCGTTTGTCATATTTAATGCATTTTTTCTTGCAAATGTCTGTAATCTCATAGATTTGTTTAAAAAAAAAATTAAGAAAAAATCATGAGGTTTATTTAAAAAATGGTATGCAAGAAAATGCATAAAAAAACTATTTTTTTAAATTCATTTTCCTTAAATATTTTAAAAAAATTTTCACAGTATATGGATGGGTAATTAATTTTCAATGACTGCCAAATATATCAACTTGAATAATCAAGGTTATTTTACAGTATTTTTAACATACAAGACCCTTAAATGCTTGCCATTAAATTTTTTTTTTCTCAATTTAAATGTGTCAATGACAACAACTTAAAATAGTTTATTGATCGCATTTATAATTTTAATTAATATTGCTGCTTTTATTCGCATACAGTTATCATTTATTTTTTTATGATTAAAAATAAGTTTTCTTTTTCATGATTATTTTTTGCATGATTTTTTTTTTTTTTTTTTTTTTTTTAAATTGTGTATCAAAGCGTATTATTTATTTTCAATAACGTCACTATTTGTAAAAGAATCTCACATTTATATTTTGAATTTATTGCATTTTGAAGTTAGAGTAAATAAATACACTTTTTTTTTTAAATTTAATTTCTTATGTTAAACTTGATTTTTGGACTCAGGAGGCCTCAAAACGTGTAAATCAGGTGAAAACTCGATATCAAATTTTTGGACCAAATACAATACATGTATTACCTACGGTAGCAGGGTAATGGAAGTGGAAAACATAAAAATTCGTTTACTTTTATATAATATATTTCAAAACTGAATAAAATATATATGCTAGATATTTAAAAAAAAAAAAAAAAAAGGTCTTCTAATTTGAAGAATATTCTCTTCATTTTTGTGGAAAAGTTAATTTATTTTTCATATTAAAAAAGCTTTATCAAAGGCAAAATACATTCGAACTTATTTTGTCGCTTCAGTGATTCTGAGTAAGACAGCTTTTACTTTTACCCGCTGGTTTGTTTGATTATCACTCTACACTGCAGACTTAAGGTTTGTATATGCATTACATAAGGTTCTAAAGTAAAGAGAGATTTATTTATTTTTGAATAGGGATTTAGCTTTTTTTTTTTTTTTTTAGATAAGCTGATATTTTTACTTTCTTCTATATGTAATATAGAGAAAGTATTGGATTCGTGAAAATTTTCGACCTACGTTTTTTGATGGATTTACACGTTTTGGGAACTCCTGAACACGAATTGATAGTTGTTAGAAAATGTTTGTCTGTCTGTCTGTGTGTATCACGTTTTTTGTGGACGCTGTATCTCACGAACCAATGAATGAAATTTAACCAAACTTGGTACTTATTTGCACCCTGACATGAACTGGTGCTGATTAGATTTGGGGATCAATCGCTCAAAAGGTGGCGCTGTGATCGCATTTTTTCTAAATTTTTAATATTGCAATATAGGACAAAATTTCGTATAAATGTACATAATGAGTTATTTTTAACTTGTGATTGCACAATTAATATGAATTATTGATAATAGTATAAGTTAGCTAGTAAAAAATTCTGTGCATGTGGCGGCATCGCTCCCCCCCCCCATCCTGGGGGATAAATTTTCAAGATGGGTATCTTTCGAAAGGTCTCGTCAGTACTTTTAAAACGAATGGTTGAACTGTGATTTTGTGATAATTTAAAACAAAGTTATCGATTTTTTTTTTTTTTTTACTTTTAGCGAAAAAAAAAATATATTTTTTTTTTCAATATTGTTACTGAGTGAATTTCTATAGGAAAATATAGAAGAAAGTCTTGTGGTGGCCACAACATACTAGTTTAATATACAATTATATCTTTACCGATAATCATTACATAAATATCACATAAAGAAAAAGTTATCACATGTGTACATAAAAACAAAGGCAACCTTATATTTTACGTTTTAATTAAAATAAAATATATATGTATTTGTCATTTCTTTTTTGATAAGACGCTTTAAGGTGAAACTTAAATGAATAGTGAACTAAATTCATTATAAAAAACAAAAGTAATAAAGAGAAAAAATCAGATTAAATGCAAAATATCTGGTTTCAAATTATATTAATTTCACCATAATAACAGTATTGTACCTTATATTGACGGGAGACTTGACGTAGGATTATGAACAAAGTAAATGACAACGTCTATAACGCCAAAAATAAATAACAGGAAAGCAGACAGCTGTTTCGGTAGCCTTTAGCCCGCGTAACGTCTTCAGCGCATAAAGATTTGTGAGAGAAGTTTTCTTATATACTGCTGTTTGTAAAAAATGTAACACAAAGAAGGAATGAAATTATCATAATGATATTTATTGAGCTCATACATTACAGTAAGAGCAATTGATTAAAAGTTCAGAAAATTTGGAGTAACATGTACTGAGAAAACAGTACATAAAGCAGTGACCTCTGTGAGCAATAACAGCACTTATCTGTCTAGGCTTTGAATCAAACAGCGATTGGATGACATGTACGGGTGAAGCACTTCATGAAGCTTCAACATGATGCCACAATTTATCGATCGTAGTTACTGGTGAGTGGTGAGTGGCCAGTCGCTTTTCAACGATTAAACAGTCATTTTCATTGGTGCGAGATCAGGAGAATGCGCTGACCAGAGCAACGGTTGAACACATTATGTATTAAGGAAGGTCCGTACTATACTGACAACTTGCGGTCGTGTATTATCCTGCTTAAATGTGGCGTTGTGGAGGCCTTGAATATAGAGAGGAGGTGCGGGCGTTAACTAACCAGAAATTTAATGACCGCATTTCAGAGTGCGTGGAATGCGAACAAGAAGTAATCGACACGTGTATCCAGTGGGACCCCATACTATCACTGCATGTGGTGGACAGTGTGACGATGTCGAATCCCAGCTGGCATTGTGAATTATTGGCAATGCCGTTAAATACGGATAAGGCAATCTTGATGCTGTAAACAGGATTGTGATTTGTCTGAAAGACGGCTTCACGTCATCCCTGCGTCCAGGTTCGTCATTAATCACACATTAACCCCTTCCACTCCAGGGACGTACGTGCGTACGTCCTAGTGTTAATGGCCATTAATACCATGGACGTACGTGCATACGTCCAAAGAAAGTATACGATGCAATAAGTCCAACGTTGTCGTGGTATCAGAGAGAGTTATTTTATTTGCCATGTGGTATTTTGAAATTGTATTTTCATTACTGACAACTAGGTGGCGTTAGTAGTCTCGGTGACCTATTAGTTTTGGCTATGCCAGTTGTTTCGTGATTTCTCGCGGCTGCTGTTGTGTGTAATTTTCTCACCTCGATTTTGTGTGTTTTGCCGGTGTTTGAAACTGTGAATAATTTCTGATTCTAGTGATTCGGATAGTAATTATATCCCCGATTATGACGAACTTGAAGATTCCAATGATGACTTTACAACAAGTGAAGACGGCGAAAGCGATGACAGTGATGATGAACCACTTACAGCAGTCATTGCTATAAATAATTGAAATACTTTGATATGTATTCATATTTACTGCCTTCATTAATTAATTATATTTACTTCACAGCAAAATGCACATTGTTACTTCGTTATGTATTGCATTATTTCAAAATTATAATCTGGTATTTCACATATTTACACTACAGCTAGCCTGGAGCGGAAGGGGTTAAAGGCGCCCGTATCAGTGATGTAGTTTTGAGGGTAATAAAAATTTTGGTAGCTGCATACTGGAAAGAGTGGTGGTACACCTAGAGAGATGGTATGTGGTACCATTGGAAACACGTCTCGATCACCTCTTGTTTTGATTCCCGCCACTCTGAATACCAGCCATTACATTTCTGACGAGTTAAGGCCCTTCGCTGTGCCCTAAATTCAAGGCCTACGAAACGCAATACTTAAGCAGTACAATGCACGAACGCAAGTTATAAGTATTGTCCGGATCCTCCTTGATGCAGGATATGTTCGACTGTTGCTCTGGCCAGTGCGTTCTCCTGATCTTGCACCTATGAAAATGACTGTTTAATCGTTGAAAAGCGACTGGCCCCCAGCGTTCACCAGTAACTACGATCGATGAATTATGACATCGTGTTGAAACTTCATGCAGTGCTTTACCCGTACATGTCATCCAATCGCTGTTTGATTCAATGCCTAGGCAGATAAGTGGAGTTATTGCACAGAGAGGTCGTTGATTTATGTACTGTTTTCTCAGTACATATTACTCCAAATTTCCTGAAATTTTAATCAATTGTTCTTCTTATTATAATGTATGAGCCCAATAAATATCATTATGATATTCGCATTCCTTCATGGTGTTGCATTTGCAATCAGCAGTTTATATAGGAAAGCAGGGAATTCAGCTTAGGATGATCAGCCAATAGAATTACGCGGAATTTTGGGGATTGACTAATCGGAAAATACGAAACCCAAGTTGTAAAAAATATGGAAGAAACTAAGAAGATGTCGCCTAAATCTACTGACGAACTCGATTTCATTGCAACTTTTAATATTTATAAAAAATCTTAAAAATCTTCTTAATTGTAATTTCGCTGTGCCCCATTTGTATGATTGTTGAAAGTTTTACATTCGTTCTACATCTTATTAATTTCTTCTATATTTTTTATAACTTGGGTTTCGTATTTTCCTAATGGTCAGTCCCCAAAGTTCTGCGTTATTCTATTGGCTGATCATGAAATTTCTGAGAAACACTGTAAAATACTATGTCATTGCTCATGAAAGCAGTAATTCAATATAAAGGTGGAATCATCCAATGTAGAATTCATATTTTTATTAAGTAATTGTTTAGATCTAACAAATAAGTAGTTTTAATTGAAAAAATAAAATATAAAGTGTTTTATTCATACAATAAATCATAATAGAATACAAAATATATGTTTATTGTATTAGGTTTAAAAAGAACGTTTTATGTAGATTTTTATTAAATACTTCGTAGAGTACAATAAAGCAAAATATTTAATCAAACATACACATAGGTATCATGTTATGACTTCTGTATTATACAAACATAAGTTTTATTTATGTCAATCATTAGTTTTTAAGTTATTACAAACTCAAAAGGTATACGTTCATTTTTCTGCATTGCGACTTTTTTTCTTTCTTTTTTTTTTTTTTTCCTTAGTGTATATATAGATAAGTTATTAGGAAAAATCTTTCTATTTTTCAGATATATATATATATATATATATATATATATATAAGAAGAAAAGAAAAGAAAGAAAAAAAAAAAAAAAACAGAAACTTTTCGCCACATAATGCATAGGGAATCATGCGAAATAAAACAAGAACTAAAAGATGATTTTTAAACGTTACAAATCCAGGTAACAACAAAATTCAAAAATAAAGTGCATCTAAAACTAGCAAATGGAATTTTAGTATTTAGTTGTGACTATTTATAAGTACTTTATTTTATTATTAAAATTATTATTAATATTAATAGTATTATTATTATTAAATGCCACATTACGAAATTTAACCATAATTTAATCTGATAACATAATTAAGTAAGGCAAAATTTAACTTTCTTGACTTTCACTTTTTTAAGCTCAACTTCATTTTTTTGAGCTTACTTTTTACAAAAGCGTTTTTTTTTTTTTTTTTAACCATTTCTTTAAAATTGGTTTAAAAATACCAATGTCATGAAAAAAATATTATCCTGGTATTTCTTTTTTCAATAAAAATATAAAATCAGATATCTCCTAGACATATATTTATTGAAAGATATTATAAAGTGTAGATATTAAATGAAAATTAAATTCAATAAAGCTCTGTAATTCCAAGAAAATTGCTTTTAAATCCTTGAATAAATCCCATTTCTTATATTGTCTTATATTTTAAACTTCTGTAAACCATAAAATGTGGATTTGATGGTATTTCCACTTAAATACAAACTAATATATTTTTTTTTTCAATTTATTTAAAACGTTTCATATTGAATTTTCTTAAATTAAATCTTATAATTCTATTCCAAAAAAAAAAAAAAATGTACATTAATTTTCCAGAATTTATTTTGCAGTGCATAAACTCATGTATATACATGTGTGAGAAATTGTTACTATGATGTGTGTATGTTTATATGTGCGGTTTAGCACTTATTAGAAACAGACACAAATATAACAGTTATATATCATCCTATAAATATTAGTCGAATTTAACGCTACAATAATGAGCAAAATCTTCGAGTCTTACAGTAAGAAAATTATATGAAATATGCTTTACCCAAGAATTATTGTAAAAATCAAAATAAAAAACTTTTATTTCTAAGTTTTAAACAAAAATTAAATGACAAAACTACACTGGTTCTCAAAATTATAAGGACACCCATTTTTCTATATTAACTAAACACTGAACACTAATATTTAAACAAATATATTTTTTATTAATATGAATTTCATTAATAGACTATATTTAAAATGTTTTATTGTTTTTCTATCCTAAAAAACTTTAAATACGGTCAAAAAGATTATTTTTAAGGTGTTCAGAATTATAAGGACAGCACGAATCTTAGTATTTTTTTTTTCAGTTATTCTTTAAATTAATATTTTATGGGGTCTCTTTTTAGGGTGAAACAGTCAGACATTCTCTCTGGTATATATATATACACATTTTTTTTTTTTAATATTCAGTTTCAATACCATTTCATACAGCATAGATGATATTCTGAATACATTTAAACTATTTAAAATTGCTTTTCACTTGCATGCACTTTTTTAATATGATAAGTTAAGGTTTTTCAACTTTTAGGCCACGGGAAAGGCAATAATACAGAAGTTTCTTTCTTCAAACTATTTCCTTTTGCTCTAGAAGTAGAGCAAAAATGTAAGTCTTGTTGAAAAAATTATTATTACCCCCCAAAATCTAACAAAAATCTGAGAATCCCACGTTTAAAATTTGCGGATATTCTCTTGATGTTCATAATAATAGAAAAAATTAATAAATTCATTTTGCCTTCAGTAGAAACAGCTCCCCAGAACACCATAGATCCACCTTTAAAATGCCCGACTCATATCTGCCTTTAAAAAATCTGCTCTGTCTTTCGCTATCTTCAGATCGTGCCAGTTAAAACCATTTGGTTAATCAAGAATAAAATGTTTTTCATCCGAAAATGCGACATTTTACCATTTAATATTGTCTTTATTCAACTTTAACACAGACGTTCTTTACACCATTAAATGCTTATTGATTATTACAGGTTTTTTATTCATTTTAACATATAATTAATTATTTTAAACATGCATAAATGTAGACCCCAACCTTGCGTTAAAAATTACGAGCAAATTCAGCAGCAGTCATTATGAGTAGAACAGTAAGAGGAATTTTGAATCTTCGATCTCTGTAAAACAACTCTGATTTTGTGTCAGATCTCTCTCCTATCGAACCAGCAGTTCAACGTTTGATCATATTTCCTTCAGCAATTTTAGATCTTCGAATTTCATTAGAAATTTGGCGGATTGAAATTATCCTTCCACATAAAAAACACATTTATCATACTTCACTACATGAACGTTCTTTTTTTCGAGGAATTATCAGTAATGTCCGTCCAAAAAAAAAAAAAAATGCAGGCTTATATATGAATTAATCAAGACCAGTAGTTAACAAATTCGCATGTCAACTGTAATTTATCCGCTAGTAAGTTAAATACAACGAAAAAATTTTGATTGTCCCTATAATTATGAACATCTAAAAACGTAGAGAAAAAAATATTTTCATTAATTTTTTATTAATTTTCTTTCATATTAAAAAAAATTATAGCAGTTTTGGTTTTTAGAATACTAGATATATTAAATGCACTTAGTATAATCTTGTTCACAATTATTTATACATTAGTTATTTCAAAACATAAAGTGTCCTTATAAATATGAGAAGGAGTGTATATATAGGTTGAGATATCATACAGTATACCCTACTATATTTTGATAGATGAAATTATATTTTCTTAAAAAATTTTTTTTGCCAAATTTCTATTTTCGTTTCCTTTAAACAGATGTGCAAGCAAGAACTATTAATATATACATAAATATATATATATATATATTCTGCAGAACATATACTTCTTATACAATATTTATTATAATATTACATAAAGTACTCCAGTTTTTAACATTTTTTCGATGGTCATTCACGGCATCTGTGTATGAGCCAATATATCATCTTATTGGCAGAATTACGAATAATTTTGTTCCTTGTTGGCATTTCACATATTTTATAAATAAATGTATTCTCATTACATTATTTTAAAGCTTTTCATACTTCAAAATAAAGCTTTTCAAATCCATATTTACATTAATGACTGTCCTAACAATTAGGATTTGAAAAGAAATATTTAACAATTTACATAAGACTGTATTATTGAATTTTTATATAGTTTTTTTTTATATAAAATTATTATAATAGTAGAAAACCTATACAATATTTATTATGATATTACATAACGTATTCCAGCTTTTTTTAAATATTCTTGCAATGATCATTCACGGCATCTGTGTATGAGCCAACAGATCATCTTATTCAGCAGAATTACGAATAATATTGTTCTTTATTGACATTTCAAATATTTTATAAATAAATGTATTCTCATTAAATTATTTTAAATCTTTTCATTATTAAAAAAAAAAAGCTTTTCAAATTCATATTCACATTAATGACTGTCTTAACAACTAAGATTTGAAAATAAATATTTAACAATTCACATAAGACTGTATTATTGAATTTTTATGTAGACTATTTTTTTTATAAAATTATTATAATAATACATAACCTATACAATGTTTATTATAATATTACATAAAGTTCTCAAGCTTTTTAAATATTTTTGCGATGATCATTCACGGCATCTGTGTATGAGCCAATAGATCATCTTATTCAGCAGAATTACGAATAATTTTGTTCCTTGTTGGCATTTCACATATTTTATAAATAAATGTATTCTCATTGCATTATTTTAAAGTTTTACATTATTCAAAATAAAGCTTTTCAAATTCATATTCACATTAATGACTGTCTTTGCAACTAACATTTGAAAAGAAATATTTAACAATTCGCATAAGACTGTATTATTGAATTTTTATATTTTAATTACATTTTTGAAAATTATTTATGTTTCATTAACATGTAAAGCTATATAATTTAGAATTTACCCGAAGAGACAAAAAGCGAAACACTTGGATTGGGAAGCAAACCAAAGTTACTGATGTGATTTCTAGAATCAAGAAGTTAAAATGGAGTTGGGCTGGGCGGCACCTTGAGAGAAGAAATGATGACAGATGCACCCCCAAAGTCCTATTTTGGATACCAAGAGATAAGAAAAGACCGAGGAAGAGACCACTGTGTCATTGGAGAGATGGAATTGTGAAGACTGGAAGAGCAGAATAGAGGAGAATTGTAGAAAACCGGGAAGTTTGGAATCACCTGGGATAGGCTTTCATCCTGCAGTGGATTTTTAAAGGCTGAAATTGATGATGATGATGATGATGATGATGATGATTTAAATTTAAGATATTAAATGCGAAAGCTAAAAATAAAAGTAAACCTTTCTAATTTTAAAATTTACTTATTTATTAAGTGCAATCTTTACTTTTTTTTTAATGATTAAATAAATTTTAAACTCTAAAGCAAGAAATTTAGATTATTAAAATGAGTTATAGTCATATAAATATTATATCATGAAAGAATTCGACATATTTTTTTTTCAAATTAAATTATTAAGAATATTATATTCATAATGATTATAATCTTATATGATTTATAATCATTTTTATAAATACAGTGTAAAACGCGCTTTTAAAAAATGTTCGTACAGTGTAAAATAGTTTTTAAATTATTATTTTTTTGGTAAACGACTGTATAATAATGTATATTTTAAATAGATTTTATTTTCTCAAACTTTTATTCGTTATTTGAAATCGAATAACTGTTAATTTGAACTATGAGAAATTAATTTAATATGAACAGTATGACCGCTTATAACTTGTTGAGTCGTAATATGCTATGTGAAAACAAACATTTTATCTCATATACTTTTTTTTTAGTAAATAACATATTATATCGATAAATTCTTTATATAGAGAGTTAGTTATTCATTTCCTGTTCAGTCTTGTATAAAATAACATCAAAACGAATAGCACGCGTATTGGAATACGTTTCTTTCAACGCTATGAAAATGGTACATTATTGTAGAAAAATACTTGTGACACGTTTCAAATGCTACTTACCCTCCCCCCCCCCTACATTTAATGCTTCCCAAATCTCATATTTATTGCTCTTTTCTTAAGTTTTATCGCCTTATTTGCTCCGGAACTTCAACAAAGGAAATGACAATCCTTACGATTTGAATGTGAATCGAAGCAGGGAGAAAGAGCCTTTTAGTGAGTTTTCTGAATTTGTTTATTTGTTTATTTTGGTTCAAATTTTTGTTTCAAAACTGAAACAAATGCATGGATATGAATAAATAATATTGCAAAGGAAATAAACAGCGGAATGTTTTTTTTTTTTTTTTTTTTTTTTTCTTTTTTTTTTAACACTAATTTTAAAAGTTTCTTTGGTGTTATCGAACTTATTCAACAAAATGAGATTTCTAAATTACAATTTTAAAAAGTTTAATAAGCATTTAATTCATTTATAAAATAATACCTTGTCCAAGTTAATTGTTTTGAAGCTAAATAAATAAAAGCGTAATTATTTATGGTTTACAAATTATTGCTAATAGGGTTTGTAAAGCAAATAGGAATTTAATTAATTGTGTTCTTTAAATAAAATTCTTTCCTTTTTTTTTATCCATATTTCTTTTTTACAAAATAAAATTAAAAAATCTTGGAGCGAAAACTCACCTTTATAATAAAGTAGCACAAATGTGCGTTGATTGGTCAGAGATCACATTTTTCTCTTTAACTATTAAAAGAGAGTTTCTAACTCTTACATTGAAATAACTAAGAAACAAGATGTCTAATTGAAAAGATTTAAACTTGAAGAAAAAGGCCTGAAATTTTGTAAAATTATGATGATTTTCCTCAAATGTAACCATAGAGAAGCGGAATCAAAAATTCGATAATTAAATTTTTTTTATCAAGTTTTCTTAAAAATAAAGATAAATATTACTGCACAATTTATAACAAATGAAAGATAAAGCGCAAGCAGAATCAAGTAGAAAAAGCAGACCTTCAAGGCAGCACTTAAATTCATTCAGCAATATTTCGTATTTAAAAGATGCGCATCTAATACTGTTTTGTAAAGAAATAATCTAGTGTGTTACTCACACGACTTTCTCTTTCCCTGAAATTTAATACTATAAATACAGGTTTGAGATTAAGAGGTAAGATAATGAGTACTGTTATGTAAACCTACGTTAAAATAATTCAAATTAGGCTTCGGAAGAGTTTTATATGGTAATTAGTTTTGTATAAGGGGGGCTACCACCCCCTTGAACCCCCGTTTCATTACTGATTCTAGATTTATATAGAATGTAAATCTGTTATTAAAATTAAAAGTTCTCTTAAAATTGTTCAGACAACTTTCACACGCAACATTTCTTAAAAATTATTAATCATCATCAAACTTTTCAAGCAACAAACTTATGTTAATTTGAGAATACAACTTTTGGATCTCCTAAAATTATTCGTTTTTAAGTTACTGTAAGGCACACAGACAAAGATCAAACGTTAAAAAAACTTGACTTCGATAATCAGGAGGCCTCAAAACGTGTAAATATACAAAAAAAAAAAAAAAAAAAAAAAAAAAAAAAAAAAAAAAAACAACGATGAATATTTAGCTCAAAAGCATACATTATTTATCATATGTCTATGAGGAATTCATTTCAATTCCTCAGCTTTCCTAGACATGGTAAAATATTATAGTAAAGCACTTCCATTGACAATACAAAATAATATTATCGCTTAAATATTTGCAGCCCTGCATACATTTTGAAGATTATGTGCAAACCACATGGTGCATTTAAACATAATCCTATAATAATAATAAGTGGAACAACATGAAATACACTTCCACCAATTTTCAACTATTGTCGCACTATAATCTAGTATTTTGTGTAGCCCTGTAAACGAACAGTGAATGATATCCCTACCATAATCTCCAGGAGATATGTTTTTACGCATATAAATAATATATAATAATTTCATTTCGTTTATGCAGTCTATAGACGTTAAACTCTACTTACATGCAATTTTCCCCATAGAATTAATGTACATGAATTCTCTTGGGTGTCCCTGTATGCGAACCATTTGCTTTATCTCAACGAAAAGGTTACTGTAACATCCTTATATGATAGATATTTAGTATACTAAGTTTGGACTTTCTGCTATTATTTGTTCTTGAGATATATTGAGAACAGACAGACGCACAGACACAAACACAGACCAACCGCTAAAAACATGATTTTCGGATTCGGGGACCTCAAATCGTGTAAATGTAACAAACACTCACTTTCGAAAATTTGACCTAAAAACAATACTTTCTCTACCTTATGGGTAAGAGAAAGTAAAAGATTGTCGAATCATGATTTTAGTCTTTATGCTATTTACAGAAAAGAAATTTGATGATAAAAATTAGCGATCAAACTACATATATATAAATTTATTTATTTGTAAAAAAGAAAAAATAAATAAAACGAAGACTAGTCCGTCAAATAAAACACCACAGAAACATACATAGGCCAAACAGAATAACTAGTAATCTTAAATTGATTTAATTTTTTATGATTAATAATATTACTTACTTTAATTTATTAGACTACAATACCTGTTGAAAGAAATAATACAGGACTGTGCATTTTGAGGCTGTAGAGAAGAAGGAATATTATAAGGCGGAAACATAGAACTTCCATTAATGAAAAGAACCTTTTAATTTGAGATGAGCAAAAGAATTTTGGACCAAAGCAAAATAAGATTGAATTTTAAATAAGATTGAATGTGTCCAGTGATTTTTTTTTATTATTATTATTCATGAGCGTGAAGCGTGCATATGTGCGTTATAGTGATTGCTGCGAAAACGACTTACGTGCGTTCTCAGATTTGACCATTCTTCGAATAGTGACTTTTAGTGTACGAGTAACAGCTTCAACTGTTTCTAGAATATTCGATAAATTAAAATTTCTATTTCACTGTTATCGAGAATATTCGTTTAAATGATAATTTTGTTGCACAGATTCGAGTTCAAAAAATGTTTGATATTGTCAAGGAAATCCCATACTAAAACTGTGAGGAAAATAGTCGCGAATCGAAATATATTTATTTAGAGGTTTCAATTATTCAATTAAAAAGAAAACATTTAAATATTGTGCGCAGCAAAGCGGGCAAAACCTGCTAGTATCTATTATTTGTTATAATATATTCATCTATTAAGGCTTTTTTTCTTGTAGTTAATATACTACATAACCCTAACTTTGCAGTTTACTAAAGAAAAAAAATCTTCTGAGAATTGTATTTTAATCAAATATGTGTGACATATCAAAAATAGAGAGTCATAATTTTTATATATTATATATTTATATAAAATTCAGACATTTTATATAAATATACAGCCCCTTAAAAAGGCTACGCATATACCATAATCCATGTCTCTGTGTGTTATCAAACGACAGTTTAATTGTCTGACATATCTCCAATCCATTAAAGGTATTTCTGAATTTTCTTTAAAACGCCTAGGCGTTTCTGAAGCTTGGTTTTTATTCTTCTTTTCTTAGCTTTTTATCACCCCATTTATTTCGGATACTGCCACATCGGAAATGACAATCTTTAGGATTTGAATGTAATTGAAAACTATTTATTTTCATAATGTACCTTTTAACGTTCTTTTATTCATTTTCATTCTATTATTTTGGAAAGAGACATGTATGTGACTGTGAAAGATGAATATAAAAATGTAAATATAACACTTCGTAGTGGTTATTTGTTTAAATAAAAGTTGTTTAGTTTTATTTTGCTGTCTTGCTCAATATTTAAGTAAACTTTTTTTTTTTTTTTTTTTTTTTTTTTTTTGTGATTTATAAATAAGACGATTGTGAAAAATTATTTATTACTATGTTTTTTCTTTTCTTATTTTTTTTTTTTTTTTACCTAAATAATTTTATATTAAATATTTATACTTTTAATGTTATATTTATTTATCATCATATAATTTAAATTCCCATTTGCATTAAATATTTAACGTTATGTTAAACGACCTAATTAATTTGTAGCAAGTTGAAATTACTACAGAAATCCAAGGAAATGTAATGTTAAACCTGAAGTTTAAAATATTTTTTAAATACCTAGCTGCAATGTTTATTATTATTATTATAATTATTATTATTATTATTATTATTATTATTTATAAATGATAGTTTAAACCAAATGAATAAAACTCTCATACTAGTGTTTGCCATAAGCAGCTTCATGTGAAACATTTAAAATATATGTAAAAAACTTACTTCCTACTAAAACTTTCTAAATGTGAAGTAAATCATTGTATTGATATGAAATTAGGCTAATAATTGTTATTTTATTTAACTGGCTTTCCTGTAAAAGTATTATCCTGCGAGATTTTGCAGAAAACAAAAGTTTACTAAAGAAATTTTACAAGTAAAAAAAATAAAATGCTAACTTTAATCGATTAATTAAGGATAAAATTTAATTTCGTAGTTTTTTTTTATGGTGTATTAAAAAAATATATATATATATATTTGATTTTGCTACCTTGCCCAGTTGGAAAATGAAACTATTTTAAGATTCATTATAAAAAAAAAAAAAAAAAAAAAAAAAAAAATCTTCATATATATGTATAAAATAAAATAAATTATTATTATTGTTTTTTTTTTTTTTTTTTTTTATGATTTTATATTAAAGATTTGAACTGTAGATATTTTTTTCATGGATCTTAATACAATTTTAAATTTCAATTTGCATTAGAATTTGAATGCTATACTATATGCCCTAATTAATTTATCCTAAACTGAAATCTCTCCAGAAGTTATCCCAATCTTATTCCAGGTGTTTATAAAATTATTTATGAGTATTCAAATACAATGCGTTTAACGCATAAATAATAATATATAGCCAAATATAAAAAAACCCCTTCATATTAAATTTAGCCATGAGCGGATGCTTGTCTAAAGCATACGGGAAAATATTAGATCATAATGGTAAGTAAAGTGGCTCCAAATCATTTTGTAAAAGTGAAGTGATGAAAATTAGAAGCAGAATTAATATGAAATTAAGTTAATAATTTTTATTTTATTTACTCGGCTTTCCCTTAGGAAATAGACTAGTAGTAATAGACTGATATATTTTGTTGAAAAACGTAAGTTTAATAATAATATCTCACAAGTAAACAAAATAAATCGCTAAGTTTAAGCAATTAATTAAGGACAAAACTTTAAGTATTAAGAATAAAATTGGCATTGTTAAAATTTTAAATATTTAATTAATAAATCAGTTTATTTATTCCTTTATCTGCTTTTACATTTAATCAGATATTTATCACGCATCCGCTAGATTAAAAAAAAAAAAAAAAAAACTAATATGCATTTGAAAAAATGAAAGATTATTTTTTTAACTAAATTTGCATACTTTTTATAATGTAACGAAATTTCCTTTACTAATAAAGTATCTTTATAAGAGTATATTTGTAAAATGTAATGCAATTTATTTAAGTATTCAAAATATATACACTGGTGTGCAAAATTAAAATCAAAACCTGTTTTCCAGTTTTTTTTTTTTTTTTTTTGTGCATAACTTTTAAACGAATAAACATATGAGTATAAAATTTGGATGGCATGTTTATCCTCATATCATTAATCCAATTTTATATAAATTTAGCACAAATAATAATTTTTAAACTAATATTAATAATAATAAAAATTGTTATAATTATTATTTTTTTTAAGTGACCTTTGGAAAAAATGAAAAATTTCAAGAATTTTAGAAAAGAAATCTTGATGAAAAATTATTTTAAGGATGCATTACAGATAGGTGAAGACAGACATGCCTTTAAGTGGTAAATTAAATCCCGATTTTTTTTTTTTTTTTTTTTATAACGGATTTTTTGAAAAAATATAATTACTAATATATAAACTATTACCAACACCAAAATACTAATAATGTTTATAAATAATTGTATAATGAAAGTCTTATTCAGTGTTCATGTTTGTATATATATTTTTAAAAAATTATTTACATGCGAGAAAAAGAAGATAAAAGAAGAAACAGAAATGTTATTATAGAAAAAAAAAATCTGGTTTTACTCTAACACATGGATGCATGTACATCTTCACTTATGTGTAATGCTTCCTTATGACCATTTTTCATTAAGTTTTCTTTTTTGAAATTGTTAAAATTTTTCATTTTTTTTTTCCAAAGCTTACATTTGAGAAGTATTGAATAATTATTAGTTTGAACACTATTACTTTTACTAATGTTATATAAAATTCGATTGATGATATGATAACAAACATGCCATCTAAATTTTATGTTCATATGTTTAATCGTTTAAAAGTTATGAGCAAAAGAACAAAACGGGAAAATAGGTTCTTGCTTTAATTTTGAACATCAGTGAAAAAAAAAAAAAAAAAAAATCTCGAATCATGATAATAATAATAAGATAAAATAGTACATTCTTTTCTAGTCATATAAATATCAATAAAAATAATCTCTTTCATGAGCTTCTTTCCTTAGGTAGTGGAAAGGACACTAACTGAAACAGGGATCATTTTGGAAAACGAGCTTATGCGTAGTAACTGTGATAGGAATTTTGAAAGGAACTTTAATTGAATGGGAGTCATTATTATGGGTTAAAGAATTTTAGCTTTGTAACACATCAATGTAAAAGAGTTGGGAACATGTAACTGAGATAGAGGAGGATTCAAATATAATGGTGAAACATGCATAAGCAGATTTCATAAACCTCTTCAGAAAAGATGTAAAAATAACTTTAAATCTCAAATCTTTAATATGAAGCTTTAAAGAAATATACTGTTTTTCATTAGTGCAAAATTTTCTTACACATGTCTAATTTATTTTTTTTTTATGTGTACGAATATTTATAATATTTATTTGTTGTTTGAATTTACTTTTATTTTATTTTTTAAGCAGGCTGTTCAATAATATATTTTTTAAACCAGAATTTTTTCGTAAAACTTTATTCAATATTTGTACTTGAATAACTGTTACTTTGAACTATAAGAAATTAATTTAATATGTACAATATGGCCTTTTTATAATTTGTTCAGTCGTAACATATACTATGTAAAAACAAATATTTTAATGCATAAATGTATTTATGGCAAAGAACATATATCAATAAATTCTTTATATAGAGAAATGTCTTCATTTCTTGCACAGTCTTGTGTAAAATAATATAAAAACGAATAGCACGCATATTGGAATATGTTTCTTTCAACGCTACGAAAATGGTGGATTATAATAGAAAAAAAAAAATACTTGCAGCAAGTTTCAAATGCTTCTAAGTCTACTCCTCCCCCCACCCCCCACCCCTTACCATTTAAGAGCTACTCAAATCAAACATTTATTGCTCCTTTTTTTAGTTTTATCGCCTTTTTTTTCTCCGGAACTTCAACAAAGGAAATTACAATCCTTAGGATTTGAATGTGAATCGAAGCAGGGAGAAAGAACCTTTTAGGGTGTTTTTTGAATTTGTTTATTTGTTTATTTTCGTTCAAATTTTTTTTTACAAAACTGAAACAAATGAATAAATAATATTGCAAAGAGAAATAAACAGCGTATATATATATATATATATATATATATATATATTAATATATAAAATAATGTAAAATAAATCCTTTCATAAATATGCCCATTATTCAATGAAGTTAATTTTTAGATATTATATCCTTAACATTTAGAGTAATATAAAACTCCTGTACTAAGAAAACTTTTCTAAATAGGAAATTCCCCTTTTCAGAATAAAAAAAAATCTATATACTATTGGTGTTTTGAAACGATACTCCTCTAACCAAATATTTCAATGGCTTTTTCTTTTAAAAATAACAATAATAATAATAGTAATAATAGTAATAATAAATAAATAAATAAATAAACACATAAAATACTTTTTTTTTGACATTGCCTATATAATAAATGCTTGAAACTAGTTTTTTTTTTTTTTTTTTTTTCCCGAGCAATTTCTATATTTGAAATGGGAATGCCAATCGAAAGAATGTGTAATTATTATAATATATTTAAAACCTTTTACTCTATATTTTATTTCAGACACAGATACATATATATATATATATATATATATGTATATATATATATATATATACATATACAGTCGGTAACAAAAGTGTCGGATTACTAGAAAAAATTCCTATTTAAAAAAAGTACACTTCATACGGTTTTGTTAAATAAATCCTTATCGAATCACGTTCTTACACTGATTGAGAAAAGGATTCGACAAGGATTTATTTTACAAAACTGCATGAAGTGTACTTTTTTTACATAGGAATTTTTGCTAGTGTTCGGACATTTTTGTTACTGAAGTATAGTGCTTTGGCTAACTCATATTTTGTAGGCCTGCGTAAAACAGCAACACATTTACTTTTTGTTTCCCTTAGAACATACTTGAATAGAAAACAATAACGGTGATGAACAGGACATCAATAATTTACCCTAAACTTCTTACACATGTAAACATTTAATAATATGATATGTATAAAGTTACGTAATATTTAAATACTGATCACATTTTAAAAGATAACATAAACGGCGCATACAAAACGGACCTTCTTTTGTTAAGTTTTTAGACCATTGCATAAAGATACACGCAGGCGGAGGTATGTAAACATCATCTATAGAAAACTAATTGCTACTAGATCATAAAGTTTCTTATTCAAGTTTCATTGGTGTGAGGGTCACGTGGTTTATGACGACGTGAGGTTCTATTTAAGTGTTTCTTCACTGCCTTGCGGGAAAATTAACCAGTACGCTGCTTTGAGCCAGGAGATGTGGTACTGGTCATTACACACACATTTATACATATATATACATGTGGCTACTCTGCTTTTTTCTAGTTTTCTCTCTGGATTCCTTGATGATTTGATTTAATAAATTAATTAATTTCTCATTTAAAATTATTTTTCTGCCTCGATCGCGGCTGAAACAATATAAATTGCTGTGATTAGCTATATTGTTTTACGAAATCGTTGCAGCTTTCACAGCTTTATGAAGTACATGCCCCGTGAAGAGTTTGTACTACTTCAAATTTTAAGCATTTTTATGGAATTATTATTTATGTGGTCCTTTATTTACTTTCCCTGTCATTAAGTTTAATGGTACTCTTTTTATTATTGTTGTTCATGTTGGCGTAAGCAATTTAAATTGTTTTTGTGTTTTATTGGTTCTTAATCTGTATCGCAATATTTTTGTGTCTGTCTTACCTATATGTTACAAAATGTTCTATTTTTGATGCGTTGGTATTGTTTTGTACCTATTAATTACTAAATTTTAAGGTTAAATTTTATTACGATAACTGTCATTTATATAAATAAATTAAATTCAAAATAAATGACAAATCCAATTCCAAAAAATATTCCCATACAGCAGCACTGAATTTACATCCAAAAAGGTAAATCTTTAATATGATAAATTCCTAAGTGGAATGTATAAATAACCAAAACAATTCTTTTAACAGTGTTAATAAAGAAGTAAAGGGTTAATATATATACATATATATATAAGCTTAAAAACACACATTTACTGTTGATCAAGAAAGGAAAGTACGTCTACGAAATGTGACGTGTAAAGGCAGAAGCATCTGTATGATGGAGAACAGATAAGATTGCCTTAAATTCACCCACGTAATAAGGAAATTTTTTTGTAAATTCTCAAATTTCCATCCAATCCTCCAAAATTTTATTTGAACATGAATCATTGTATTTCTCACAAAACTAGGCATTCATTTTGAAATAAAAATATTATTATGTTTATTACGAACTTACAATTCAATCGTATGACAAAAATTTATAAAGATTTCATGTTTAAATTTCTTCTGTTTATAACTGATGCTGCAGTTGAGATGTAAATAGTTTACTGGATAGATGTATCCAGTTGCCTGCAGGAGACACACTGTTGAAAGTTGGAGCTTTGAAATAACTTAAAAATTATACGGAACAATTTGAAATCGGGCATTATTTTTCTCATACAAGAGAATTTTTGATTTGATAAATTTACTTTTATTGTTTAAAATTCGCTATATACATAAAAAGATATATTTCACGGCGGTACTTCATTTGAGAAGCTATCTATATAAATAAAGAAAAGAGTTTGTTGGCGGAACATATCCGGGCGGACCACTCCTATTTTTGATTGGTCTAGATTTAACTACTTTCATGATAAAAGTCGGCCATTTTTTTTTTTTTTATTATTATTATTATTATTATTTAGCAAACACTGATTTTTTTTTTTTTTTTTTTTTTTTTTTTTTAAGATACTGCATAGATGTTGCACTTTTTTTAAAAGAGCTTGAAAAACTGTACATTTATTGTGCGGGCACTATATTCATCAAGATATTAGATTTAAAGCTATTACGTTGCAAAATTTCCAACGCGATATCACTCGATTGCTTTTATCTTAAAATAAGAGTCTAATATTAAACAAACAACAACAACAACAACAAAAAAGTCTAATATTAAAACATAATGAATATATTTTTTCAAAAATTATTAGTTTGAAGTTTTAAGAGCCACAAATTTTAAATTACAGCGTACTTATTTCCCATACGTAATTCATTAAATTTGTAAACAATTGTTGATTCATTCTTGAGAATCATTCACATAAGACCATAGGGCATTGTTGCAAAACGAGTATAAAACGGAAGAAATATTTAATTTAATTTAATTAATAATATGTTACTTTGACTTTTTGACCTTTATCATTTAAAATTTTTAATTATGTTACAAAGCCCAAAACGTGACATAAAAAATAAATAGTGATTCAATTCATTTAAATCTAGTGACCAACGAAGCGGGCGTAGCCTGCTAGTAAAATATAAAACAAAAATAGACACATCTCTTGCACCCTTAATAAGTTAAATGTTAGATTCAATACATATTTTTAACCCAAATAAAGTAAATAGAAGTAGTGAATATCAAGTGTATTATATCTGAGGTATTCCACCAATATCTACTTAAACTTTAGCAGAATAGCTAATTTTAAATCCTAATTAAGATTTTGAAAAAATTTATTCCAAAAGAAATTCGCAGTACTCCTCCGTTTCGCAGTGGTGAGTAGTATTAGTAGAATGAATTTTATCAAATTAAATCCTTAAAAGGTAATTTTAGAAAAAATATGTTAAAGTAATTCAGACTCCAAAGGTGGTGCTGAATATCATGAAACTTTTTGTCGTTTCTTAACACTATATCAGATTGAAAGTTTAAAATTCGTTAAATCAGTTTCTTTTAAATGTTTTAAATTTCATTCATAAATTTAGTATATAAATTTAGGAATAGAGAAATATTCCCTTGTCTACTAATACTGTATACAGTTATATTATATAATTAAAATTGTGTAATGTTTTACATCTTTTAATATAAAAATATATTTTCTGTGTAATATTGTTTGATTTTCAAAAACATAATGTTTTTAAATGACTGAATTCTAAATTTTCCTCATTACATATTTAGAAAAACTATTAACATAATACTAAAAAAAAATGTCGTGCTTTAGCGTCTATTAAATACATCGATGTGGAAGGAAAATTGTTTTAAATTTTCTACAAACTTAGGAGATTATCTGGAGTTTAAACAATGTAATTAAACTTTTGTGTTTACCTTGCGGTCATTACATTAAATCTTAAGACATCAAGAAGTTTTGATAATTTCTTAAAAACATATTTAGAGAGCAGTTTTATAAAACAATCCATTATTAAAATTTAATGAAGTTGCATAAAGTTAAATTTTACTTTCCACTAAACAAATAGCTTTCTTTTGTAAACAAAATTCTGGTTAAAGAGAAATTAATTGACAAAGTTTCTCTCTAAACTGGCAATCTATTTTAGGTTTATTCTTCAGATAATTAATGAACTGAAGTGCACAAAAATTGTTTGTAAAAATCTAGAAAATTAAACATGACATTTAAATTTACATAATAGTTTTATTATTATTATTATTATAAGTAAAAACATTTATCAAACGGTTTAACCTTAAATAAAAATTCGTACAAAACTTTGAATTTAATACTTCTAAAAATTTTTCGAATTACAGTTACTTATGCAGAAGGGTAATACATCGGGTAATTTTCAATTTCGCCGGTGCAGACGATAAAGGCGTCTTATAAATTAAACTTTTATAAATCTCTTTTGTTTATATTTATAAAGTAAACTAAAAATCTCTTAAAACTGAAAGACTAATATGTTTTATTAGTCTTTATAGCGTACTTTATCCCTACGTCTATACATACTGTATCGCCTTAGATGTTTTATACATTTACATTAATAGATTTACATTATTTATTTTTTTTTTTTTTATTAAAATCACACAATCAACTGATTGGCAGAAAATCATATTTTTTGAAATATTATTTTTCCGACTGAGTGAAAATAATGCCTGGACCGGGAGTCGAATCCCGGATCTTTGACTTACAAGGTCAAGGCTCTACGAATTGAGCTATCCAGGTCGACAACCGGTCGGCATTACTCACTCAGACAACCTTTAGGCAGAAACATCTGGTCTATCATGTAGATAACTCGACAGAAATAAGCCGCAGGTAATGGAAAACACCATTAAACAATGGGAGAAAGAAATACAATTTTTTTTTTATTAAAATCACACAATAAACTGATTGGGAGAAAATCATATTTATTGAAATCTTATTTTTACGACTGAGTGAAAATAATGCCTGGACCGGGAGTCGAACCCCGGATCTTTGACTTGCGACTTATTTCTGTCGAGCTATCTACATGACAGACCAGCTGTTTCTGCCTAAAGGTTGTCTGAGTGAGTAATGCCGACCGGTTGTCGGCCTGGATAGCTCAATTGGTAGAGCCTTGACCTTGTGAGTCAAAGATCCGGGGTTCGACTCCCGGTCCAGGCATTATTTTCACTCAGTCGAAAAAATAAAATTTCAATTATCTTATTTAGGTTAGCTTTGACATGCAGCTTGTTTAACTTGTATTTGTATTAACAATTTTATTTGCTGATACTTTAAATGAAAAACTATCCTTATTTTTACTTTTCAAACATACGGGAAAGTATTTTAATTATGACAAAAATTACACTCTAAATTCACCGTAAAACGAACCTTATTGATTTTGGTGAATCTGGCGCTTACGGTGGTTTTACAGGGCATAAAGAAAAATTCTGTAGTATAATGGCTTATGGGCTCAATTTATTTAAAGTGTGACAGCATCTAAAAGCCTAATTCTATTGAGCTGAAAATTTACATGCAGGGGGATTATGTAATAAAAGTTACGATTTCAAAACGCTATAATTTTAAAACTAACGGTCAAAATGACTTGATATTTTACCAGAATAATCGTGAGGTAACAGAATTTTGTTTGGTGAAGGAAAAAAGTATTTATGAGATGTGCCTTTAGATGGCGCTGTCAAGGTAATCTCAAAAGAAATGCCTAAATAGATTCATTATACACAGGAATGATTTTAGCAGTAGAATAGAATAGCAGGAAACAATAGACTTTAAGGGTTTACGACAACTTTTTTTTTAGCAAAAAGAAGAGAATATGTGTTTACAGCAGAAACAGTGATAGTGATAAGAGAAAAAGAAGAGCTTCATGAAACAAACATCTTACGAATGATTAAAGATGCATTTTGAAACTTCTTTTTTTTTTTCCCTTTGAAGGCAAAATTTCGTTGCCTAACAATTGTTCTGGTAAAATACCAAGCTGTTTTCAACAGTACTTTTAAAATTAAATCGTTTTTAAATCATAACTTTAATTATAATCACCCTGTGCATGTTGTAGTTTACTGTTGTAAAAAGAGTATAGATTTTGATGAATCTAGCTTTCATAGATTTTTATAGGCACAAAATGAAAAATTCTTTATCATTATGACCTAAGACCTAAAATTATTTAGAGTGCAGTTGAGTTAAATTAACTGGCATGTTATTATGTAAAATACTGAAATACCCAATTATAATTTTCTTTTTTGTTCATTTAACGACTTCGCTTACTTTAAGTTATTTTAACAACTGTTAATTATTAATTCTTAGGAATGAAGCTACTCAAGGTTTGTATTTTATTTTTGAAAACTATGAGTATTAATTGTTGGTGTGTATTGACCTTGTTCGTCTATAATAATAAAAGAAGATGTCTGTCTGTCTGTCTGTCTGAGCATCTATACGTTCAGCCCCCTACTGAACGCAGAACTACAAAATTTGGCATACGGGTGCTCAGAAGCCTGCCCGAGTGCATAGTGAAAAAATAATTTTAAAATTTTAATTAGTTCCGGAGATATTAATTAAAACGTCGACCAATGCCTAATTAAAAAGCGAGCGGATCGTAATTTTCGCCCTTCAGCGTGTTCCTTAAAAGAGAAAGCAGAGAGAGAAAAATTTCGCGGGTTTTTCTAAAGCGATCGCTGCCGATCTGTTGGAAATATCAAAAATACACCTGTACCACGAGAAAGAGCATTTATTACCTCTTACGGTAATTCTATTTTTTTTAAAAATACGGATTTTTTATATTTTTAAAAAAAGTTTTAAAAAGGGTCGAAAATTTCTCTTTTTCTCGATTGTCTTTTTTGAAACGCCCTGTACGACCGAGTAACTGTTCCATTTCTTAACAACTAGTATATTTGGAAAGGACATTTATTCCTCTTTCGAACCATATAAACATTTTTACAAAATACGGATTAGCGATCCATATTTTTAGATTTTACGAAACATTGATTTTTTCGCAAAATATTTTATAATTCCAAAGCGTTTAGAGATAAATCATTTCTTTTTTTTTTTTGTATATAGATCTCGCTTCAACAATTCAATACCCAAAAGATTGAGAGAAAATTTCAAAAACTGAATGAGTCATAATTTTTTTAATTTTCAGTATCGCGGCAGTTTTCGATGAAATTCTGAATCGATGTTTCTGAACTCTTGCAACTGACCTTGACAGAGAAGAGAGAATAAGATTTTTCAGTGTCAGGTGCTAGAGGTCGGGAAAAAGTTGCTTTTCGTTTTTCGGCCACGTGACAAAGTATACTGGAAATAAAAAAAGCAGTTTTTGAATTTTTTCAATTTAAAATCGATCAAAAGCAGAACTTCGAAATTGCCCGTCATTATGGCTCGCCTGTATGCAGTTAAAAAATCTAAAGTATAGCTTTAAAAATAAAATAAATAGACATATTATATTTATTTAAATTCATTTTTATTTCATCTGTTAATGACACCATTCACCAATTTCATCTGTTAATGAGTTACTTTTAACAGAACAATATTGATTCCCCCCCCCCTTTTTTTTTTTTTTTTTTTTTTTTATGAATTCGGTTGTAAAAAAGCAGTTTTGGAATTCTTAAATTTTAGATGGATTTCAATAGAAATCGTTAATCGCCCTTGATAGATTAGCCATTTTGAGTCTAAAATATATCATAGATATTCATTATTGTTATACATAATACATCATTCAAAAGATATTTTAAAGTATTTTTATTGCAGGCAATTAAAATGATATAAGTCGTTCAAATTCTGTACGAAACTTTCGGAGAAAACTACGGAAAAACCAGAAAATTTTTATTCTTTTATATTTTACAGAGTTTCAAATTCAGATTTTCGCTCACATTTCGTACTAATAATTTTTAACGGTATATAGCCCGGAATTAAGCAAGTTTTGGAGAAAACCACAGATAAGTCAGACACAAATCTTTTTAAAAAAAATGTTATACGGCGCCGCAAGCGCCACCGAGCGGGACTTAGCTAAAGTCAGAAATTTGAAAGATCGTAATATGGTGAGCGAACAGGCTGTTTCAGATATTGAAAAGGGAAGAGGGCGCCGAAGGCGCTACCGCACGGGAATTTACTGCGCTTTCAATAAGCTATTTTCACGATATATCGATAAGCTGTTATTAGACCTGAAACGGGAAAAAAAGGCGCCGCAGGCGCCACTGAGCGGGAGTTTCGTAAAGTCGGATTTTTCAGCGATCGCGAACCAGCTGGTCGCCGAAGGCGGCTAGTTTGCAATAATTTAAGCATTTTAATCTCTGTAATTATCATTCAAAATGAAAAAAAGACAAAATTCTAAAATTGATGTACTTTTTAAATCTTAATTAAACTGTTTTATTAATATAGGGGTAAGTGCACCAGTGATTGACACTTTTAGAGCAATCTCTGATGTTTTTAATGTTCTAGTCATCATAAATTATTTTTAGAAATTTTAAGTTAGTATATATGGCATGAAAGGCATTCAGAACCACATATATGTTAAAATATACACATTTGCTGACAATTTTTTTTTTTTTTTTTATGAATTTTTTTTTTGACACCCACTTAGTGTTCCAGTAATTGACACTGCCAGTTTTTCGTTTTATCAGTAATTGTCAACCTATGTTCCAGTGTTTGACACTGCTCGTTATTCATTTTACCTGTTATTAGCACCCAGCGTTTGACATAAAATGTTAAAAATCTTATATGTAAAATATATTATTTTATTATTTTTCTCATTTATTAATTATTTTGGGATAGATGTCAATTACTGGAGCATTCCAATCACTGGAGCACCTACCTATATTAAATAAATAAATAAATATACATTTATAATAACTTATTTTTTCTATGAGTAGTTTTTCTTTTCTTAATGTGATAAATTCATGCAAAATTATGTATTGAGTTAGTTTCTTAACATCAATGAATTTTACTTTTAAATTTGCCTGATTATACAGGGTGGTCCGAAAAACATGATAGAAAGTAAGCGATTGTTGTGGAATAAGTAAAATATGCAAGAACATGAAACCTATGTTATTGAATAAAGATATGAATAACATTTAATATACAAGGTGCTCGAAATGTCTACCGTCCCCGACTATAGTGTTATAAAGCCAGTTCCGAAACTCTGTCATAAAGTGTGTCGGAATCAAGTGCATCAATCTCGATTCTGATGGTCGATTTCAGGTCCTCAAGTGAATCAGGGGGATTCCTATAGATTCTGTCCTTGGTGTAAACCCATAAGAAGAAGTTGCACGGATTTAGGTCCGGACTGTATGGGGACCCCTCTATCCCGTGCCCTGTGAATTTTTAAATAAGCTATAATGAGAGTATGAAATAGTTGCATTGTGTAAGAAAATGTAAATGCTTTCAGGAAATGAATGATTAATGTAAATAAACTACAATATTGAAATACAGTAAGATAGTAACACAGTTTATAGATCAAATGTTACAAGTATCTGTTTTAGTAATGCTTTTTATCTTACATTAATTTAAATATTGTGTTCTATAAAAATTAGAGTCCTTTAAAAAAATTTATCTTGTTTTAAAAAATTCTTTTTTTTTTTTTTTTTTTCCCAAAAATGATATGATTGAAGGAATATTAACTATGAACATCTTCCTGCGATTTTTTTTTTTTTTTTTTTTTATAAAAATTTTTCGAATATCTTATCATAAAAAAAAATCCCATTTTTGCCAATTTTGTATATAAAAAACATATAATTGACTAAAAATTCAGCTTTTAAAAAACATTGCGAGTTTGTGTTTTTACTACATGTTTCATTAATTACATCCATTATTGCCAAAATTTCTGCATTTTTCAAATTATAATTTTATTACATTTATTTAATACCATTTATATAATATTACTATTTAATGTTCATTGCCATTTTGATTTATAAAAACCAAAAAATCAGTCGACATAGGTTTGAAAGTAATGTAGTTAAGTAAATGGATACATTTAATAAGCGAAACATATTTACGTGAAACAAATTTCTTCAATATTTTCATATATAGATTAGACACTAACTGAGATTAATCCTGAACAAAACTACCTAACAATAATTTTGCATTTTACTAAAAAATTCTTCTAAGGAATATATTTAATCAAATATATGTGACTTATCAGTAATAGAGAGTCGTGACATTTGTATTTGAAAAGAGAATTCAGGCATTTCATCTAAATATAAATTATCTTAAAAAGGGTTCACATGTCTCATAATCCATGTCTGTACGTGTAAGCAAACAATAGAAAATATCTGCACGAAATATGAACAAAGATACGTTTTCTTAATGATTTTGTAATATCTATTAAATTAATTACTCCCTTCTAGGAAAATTGGAATCTTTAAAAAAATTATGTCATTAAGTAATGTAAAAAAATATATGATAATCATTAAACGAATTAAATTTATCTCATAGACAATAAATTGTCAGATATTAATTACAAACGTCTTTGAATAAAGTAAATTATAATGAATATAACTAGTACTTTTTTTTCATCCAAAACATGTAATTATTAATTTATTTATTTTCTACTATAAAATCATGCTCGAATTCAGAAAATATGTTTTCTATCGATTCCGTACATCAAACACACATTATAGACTAAAACAAATTAGCTTTTAAAAATTATTACAAGATTTATTTTATTAGTATTATTATTATTATTAATTGCTTTCATTAATAATATCTGTTCTTGTAAATACAGCCATCAAACAAGTGATAAGTTGGCAGAATCAAAGTAAATAAATTATAATAAACAAAAGCTTAATTTAACAAATAAACTTAATACTTTTTACTTGTATTTAAGATATTACCTAACAATACTTTCAATTTGCTAAAAAATCTTCTAATAAAGTACAATTTAATCAAATATAAGTAACATATTAAAAAAAAAAAAAGTTAGTCACAACTTTTATATTCGAAAATCGAATTCAGACATTATATATTGATATACAGTCCCTTAAAAAGGCTGCGCATATCCCATAATCCATGTCTCTGTGTATAAGCAAACGATAGTTTAAGTGCCTGAAATATTTTCATTGCATTAAACCATTTTCTAAATTTTCTCTAAAACACCTAAGCGTTTCTTAAGCTAGGTTTTTATTCTTCTTTTCTTTGCTTTTTATCTCTCTATTTATTCCGGATACTGCCACATCGGAAATGACAATCTTTAGGATTTGAATGTCATTGAAAAATACTATTTATTTTCGTAATGTTCTTTTGATCGCGCTTTTATTCAGTTTGATTCTATTCTTTTAGAAACAGACATACATGTTACGGTAAAAACTGAATATAAAAATATAAAAAATTACATTTCAATTTCGTAGCTGTTTATTGTATAAATAAAAGTTGTTCACTTTCGTTTTGCTATCATTGGGTAATATTTAAGTACCAAAACTTTTTTTTTTTTTTTTTTTTTTTGTTATTCATAAAAAAGATCTTCATGAAAAAAGGATTTAATAACTTTTTTTCCCCTTATAAATAACTTTATCTATATATATAAATGGGTAAGAGACTTCCTACGACTCTGTTTGGTTATGTGTGGACGCAAGTTGCCACCTAATTTTCATACTTTAGTTAAGTTTAGAAAATCTAATTGTCCAATTAATAAGCTGTTTAATCGGACGGATTAAGAAAAATCACCCCTTTTATTTGGTACTTTATTTTTAAAGAAATTTTGATAAGAATTTTTTTAAAAATTAATTAAAATATGAAAATAATAACCTTGTAATAGCTTTAAAATTGGACAGTTGTCAGCTTTAAAATTGGACAAATTTTAATAGTTGTCAAAAAAAAAAAAAAAAAAAAAAAAAGAGCTTTTTTTTTTTTTTTTTTTTTTCGTAAAATGAAATATGCTTTCACGTGAAAATAAAAAATATATAAAATATTAAATTTGCTCATGCATATGAAAAAATGAAAATGGAGTTTAAAAAAAAAATAATAACCTTTTTTAATATACCTCAATTTTAGATTTTTTTCTTTTTTCTCTTTTTTTTAAGTAGTATATTTTTGACACTGATGAATCGCGGGCTTTCTGAAAATTTCATGATTTATCTATATATATATATATAAAGCGATATATAAATTTGTAATTTATAGCCATGAGCGGCTATGGGTGTAAAATATAAAGGATATGTAAAAACGTTAGGTCATAGTGGTAAGTAAGATGTTGGCATATAATATTCTAAAAGTGAAGTGAATAACAACTAGAAGCAGAATTAATATAAAATTAAGTTAATAATTTTTATTCTATTTACTCAGCTTTTTCTTAAATGTATCAGTCAGACAGCTTTTGTTGAAAGCGACAAATTTTGTTTACTAATAACATTTCACAACTGATAAACAAATAAAAGGTAACATTAATTACTTAATTAAAGATAAAATTGCAAATATTGATTTCGAATATTAAGGATAAAATTCTCTTTATTTAACCTATAAAATATTAATTAATAAATCCGTTTTCTTAGTTCTCCTATACATACTTTTATATTTATGCAGATATATTTCACACTCCCAGTATAATAAAGAACAGTATACGAATTGAAAAAAAGAGTCAAAATATTTTTGAGAGAATGCGCATACATTTTATGATTTAACAAAATTTGATATATTAATAAATTATCTTTATAAAATTATATTTGGAAAATATATTGCAACATAATCTATTATACACGAAGTTTGTATATCTTATACCATTAAGTGAGTAATATTGGAATATATATATATATGTATATTTCACTTTTTTCGAAAACGGTAGCTCAGAAAGTCACGTGATTTAACACAAAGGTGCCCTCCGAAGGGTTATTGTGCACATCGAAGTCAGATTTTCGAATTTTTGATTAGTTTTCTTTTAATTAATAAAAATATGAAAATAAAACTTCCCATTTCTATAATGACGCACAATGGAGAATCTTAGGAGAGATTATTATGGTTTATTTGATTTTCATTGATTTGAGTGTATTTTACGTTGAACTAGAGCTACGTTATAAGGAATTACGAGAGATTTGATTGCTTTATTTGATTTTCATTGATTTGAGTGTATTTTACGTTGAACTAGAGCTACGTTATGAGGAATTACGAAAGATTTGATTGGTTTATTTGATTTTAATTGATTTGTATGTATTTTAAGTTTAACTAGAGCTACAGTCGGTTACAAAAGTGTCCGAACACTAGCAAAATTTCCTATGTAAAAAAAGTACACATCATACATTTTTTCTAAATAAAACCTCACCGAATCATGTTCTTATACTGATTAATAACAGGATTCGACAAGGATTTATTTAACAACACCGTATGAAGTGTACTTTTTTTACATAGAAATTTTTGCTAGTGTTTGGACACTTTTGTTACCGACTGTACATTATGAGAAATTACGAGAGATTTGATTGGTTTATTTGATTTTCATTGATTTTAGGTAGGGGTGTCCAGTGATGTTTTTTGGTTTTAACGATGAGTGATAGTCATTGCTGTCCAGTGATTTTTTTTTCATGTGCGTGAAGTTAGTGCGTAAGTCGTAAACAAAAGTGTCCGAACACTAGCAAAAATTCCTATGTAAAAAAAGTACACTTCATACGGTTTTATTAAGTACATCCTTTTCGAATCCTCTTCTTAGTCAGTCTAAGAACATGATTCGGTAATGATTTATTTAACAGAACCGTATGAAGTGTACTTTTTTTACATAGGAATTTTTGCTAGTGTTCGGACACGTTTGTTACCGACTGTACCTGCGTTATAGTGATTGCTGCGAAAACGACTTACGTGCGTTGTCTGATTCGACCATTCATCGAATAGTGACTTTTACTGTACGAGTAACAGCTTCAACTGTTTCCAGAATATTGGAGGAATTAACATTTCTATTTGACTAGTTTCGAGAATATTCGTTTTAATAATAGTTTTGTTGCACAGATTCGAGAAGTTGAAATAATGTTTGATATCGTCAAGAAGATCCCATACTAAAACTGTGAAGAAAATTGTCGTCAATCGAAATATATTTATTTAAACGTTTCAATTATTCAATTAAAAGAAAACCTTTAAATGTAAGTGCCCAGCGAAGCGGTCGAAGCCTGCTAGTTTCACTAACACTATCTTTTGCTCAAATCATAACAATATTAATAATACTAATAAGATAAAATCCTACATTCCTTTCTAGTCATATAAATACTCGTTAAAATAATCTCGCAGTTTCTTACCTTAGGTAGTCTAAAGGATACGAACCATAACTGGAATCATTTTGGAAAACGAGCTCGCGCGTTTTAATGGTAATAGAAATTTTCAAGGGAAACTTTAATTGAATGTGAGTCATTACTATGGGTTGAACAATTTTAGCTTTGCAACGCATTAATGTAAATGAGTTGGGAAGATGTAACTGAGATAGAGGATGGTTTAAATGTAATGATGAAACATGCATTAAACAGATTTTATAACGATTTTCAGAAAACATGTAAAAATAAAGGAATATCTCTAAATTTTATAATATCGGTTTAAAGAAAAGTAATGTTTTTCATTAGCAGCAAAATTTTCTCATACATATATAAAGGAATTAAATTATTCAAATTATATATATATATATAAATATATATATATATATATATATATAATAAATATATATATAATTTATTTATTATTTGTTTATAAATACGATTCCTTATATTAGTTAATTGATTTTTAAGTTTACTTAAAAAAAAATTTAAGCTGACATTTAATTAAATGTAGTTAAGTTAGATGTAGTTAAATTTATTTTTGAGTTAAATTTAGTTAAATTTAATAAATAGTTTAGTCGATGAATAAATTAAAGATATTATGTTTATTGCATTATTATTATTATTATTATTATAACTAACAAGTTAAATCTGTTTACTACATGTCTGTAATACTAAGGATCTCTCAAAGCGGCAAAAAAAAAAAAAAAAAAAAAAAAAAATCGCCAGCTTTGAACCAGGTTGCAGATGTCACCTTTGCTGTTTGTAGTATTCGATGGTTTTCTCTGAAAGTTGCATGGACACGGTGTTTAGGATCCCTTAGAAAAGCCGCCACGGATGCTATCCCACAGAAGTCTAAGACCCTCAAGTAGTTAATACGTCTTAATCCTAAAATACAAATAAAAATAACGATAATATAGGCTGTACAAAATTCCACTGGATAAAGATGACTTTTTGATAGTACGAAATACGCGAAAAGATAGCTGAGGGAATTTTAATGAGCACTATTTGATATTAATGCACTTCAACATGAACACATTTAGTTGCTCGGATAATGTGTTTATTCTACTCGATTTTATTTTAGACGTCACTAAGAACTTGAGCATGAAAATGGTCTTATTTTTGCATAACCAGATAACATATATTGTCTTTTAACTACCATTTTAGTTTCTAAAAAAATTTTGTTGCCATTCATAAAAATTAGAACAAATGAAATTACTTAAAATAAAGATTATTAAAGATTCAGACAAATTAGATTTCGAAAAATTACGTTTTCATTTAAGTCTTTTAATCAATTTGCATCATAATCGCATAACTTGAAAATTCAAAAAAGTCTTTGTTTACAGTATACGTATGAAAAATAAATTTTGCTTCCTGAGCAATATTCGACGACATTATAAATTATAGTAAAACACTTCCATCAGTTGCATTCAATAGAAAAGACCGTTTAGCTTAATTTTGGGTAGCCCTATATATTGTCTATAATCAATATGCATAATAAACAATATTGTGTAGTTAAGTTTAGTCTTACTTGAGAAATATCTAACACAAAAGGAATTGCAATTCCAGCAATTTTCATGCATAGCCGCAGTATATCCAAACACTTTGGGTAGCCCTGTACATGAATGATAAATGATTTACATACAACAATCTACACAAAACATGATTTTATGCATATAATAAACTTTGTTGTTTCGTTTTTGTTTAAGTCAGTTTGTAGGTGTTGCACTGTACTTACCAGCAATTTCCTCATAAAGATAATGTATTTGAATGCTTCTGAATGTCCCTGTGTATGAATCTTTGATTGATCTTAACAAAAATTTTAGTGTAGCATCCCTATAGGATACACATTTAGAATACTAAGTTTGGACATTCTGCTATTATTCGTTCTTGAGATATCTAATAACAGGCAGGCACACACACAGAGAAAGAGACCAACCGCTAAAAGCATGATTTTTGGATTCAATGGACCTCAAAACGTGAAAATATTTTAAAAACTCATTTTTGAAAATTTGACCCAAATGCTATATTTTCTCTACCATACATATGGGTAAGAGAAAGTAAATATATATATATATATATATATATATATATATATATATATATATATATTGATTTGACATGTTTTTTTAACAGTTACGGTATCTAAACTATTCAGCTCTCCTCACATTTCATCAATACCTATAATAATACAGAACTAAGCTTTACTTTATGGAATACGATTATATCATGCTAAAAGCATGATTTTTGGATTCAATGGACCTCAAAACGTGAAAATATTTTAAAAACTCTTTTTCGAAAATTTGACCCAAATGCGATATTTTCTCTACCATACAAATGGGTAAGAGAAAGTAAATATATATATATATATATATATATATATATATATATTGATTTGACATGTTTTTTTTTTAACAGTTACGGTATTTTCTAAACTATTCAAGTCTCCTCACATTTCATCAATACCTATTATAATACAGAACTAAGCTTTACTTTATGGAATACGATTATATCCAATCTATTCCAACCTACAGGTATGATAGGAAGTGTTGATTGGACGAAATCGGCGGTCATTTCATGACGTAAAGCTCAGTTCGGAGGCATTATTTATAAGAGGTGTTGATTTCACATCACCAAGCAAAAATTAACAGAAGAAATAATTTAACAAAATAACTTAAAAAAAAAAAAAAAATCAGTAACATGAAAAATTACAAGCCTCTCATTACCATCAAGATTTAATGACCACCATTTTAGAATACTTAAACTTCATTATGTAAAGTTCGTAAACGTTTTGTAATTTTTTTAACACACACAAAAGAAAAAAAAATGAAAAAAAAAAATCATGTTATGTATGAGATAACTGCCATTTGACGATATTGTTGAATATTTCAAGTACTATCGATCTATCAAAACTATTAAATTTATTTTTTTTATTATTATTATTTTCGATGTATTTTATTGAATTTATTGAACTAAATCAAGTCATAAATTCATTCTTTGTGCACATCATTTTATTTTATTTTATTTTATTTTTGTTTTTTATGACTTTCAAATATTTCTATCGTTAAAACCTTTTAGTGATATGGCCCAATTTCCTACTTTCTCTAATGATGCAAATCGGTTAACCATTGGATAAATAATTTACATAAATTGTTATATCATGTAAATTTCGAGATAACATTTTAATATATTGAACAAGTTGTACACATTTCCTTTAAAGAAATCTTCGTTTATTAACTTTATGTATGGTACATAAAGTGGAAAATATTGAAAGTATCCATATCTTTGAAAAATATTCTTCGTATAGTATTTTTTATATATTTTTTTAAAAAGAAATGTTATGTTTAAAAGTTATTGCATATTTTTTATCATTGGTTTTATTATTAGTAAATATTTATACTACCATGAACAATAATAATAATAAAGAAACGTAATTTTAAAGATTATTGTTTTGTTATTTTGGGTTTAATATTGTATCAGTGTATAATACATCATCCTTTAAATAATATGTGTGTGCGCGTGCTTATTTAAAAAATTTTCCTTTGTTAAACCTGGCTGTCTAACAGAATGTTGAAAACTTTTCGAATATTCTTTCAATTATATCCTTTAATCACATTGATTGTTAATTTCATAATTTTTCTTTATATTTTAAGAAAATACTTATTATATTTATTAAACTTGTATAATATTTAAGTATATCATTTATAAGTATATTAATATATTATTGGGTTGTTCGGAAAGTAATTTCGTTTTTTCCTTTGAAAATGAAAGACGATTTTCTTATAGTGTATAAATATTTTATTGAATTATATAGTCTCCACTTTGATCGGTTTCTTAGCGATCTCACGAGTTGTTATTTGTCAGTTTTCATGAACCAATACTTTATTTTGTCTTGAATAGCATAAACTGGTTTTCAAGAACTTAATGCATCTTCAGCGTCAAAATTGCCAGAACAAAATTTTGTAAACCAGTTTAGACACTAGCGTTCTTTAAATAAGTTTTCTGTATACACATCGTATACTTTTTTCCTTGTTTGAACAGTATTTTCACCTTTTTGATTAAAACAATATATGCCGAAAATGTCGCTTCCGATTTTCTTTAATATCAGCTCTCACAATATATTATGGTAATGCTGCTCAATTGTGAAGATGGTATGAAAAAAATACAATTAAGTCCTCTGCTGAGAAAAACGAAGTTACTTTCCGAACAACCCAATAGTATTAAGTATATTATTTAAGTATATATATTAAACTAGTATATTATTTCAAAGAATCAAGGAGTATATTTAATAGACAACATGGCGTTGGTTCTGTAATGGTATGGGAGAAATTTCTATCAAGGATCAGATATCCCTATCATTTATGAATGGTCGTCAAAGCTGTAAAAGCTATCAAGATATACTTGCCAATCATTTGTTTCTAGTTGGAAGAAGGAAAAGATTGGATTTTTCAACAGGACAACGCCTCAACCCATGACTCTGACTGAATGTCCCAGTGGCTTAGGTAAAACATGATATCGGTTTTGGACTGGCCAGCAATTAGTCAAGACATAAGCCCAATAGAAAACATATGGGGTTTTCTCACACGTGTAGTTTATCGAAATGCAAATGACAACCAATGTTCTCCAATTAAAGACTTGAAATCTACCAATGAGGTTGCTTGTTTTGAAACCAAACCAGAAACAATTCAAACTTGACGAATAATAATAATAATAATTATTATTATTATTTTATTATATATACATACATATATATATATATATATATATATATATATATATATATATATAATAGATAACGTAATAAAATTTAATCTTAAAATTTAGCAATTAATAGAACTAAAACAGTAACAGCACACTAAAATATAGAACTGAATTTAACATAGAGGAAAGAATGACACAAAAAGTTGCGATATAGATGAGGAACCAATGAGTTACCATATTAACTTAAAATACTTACGCCGACCTGAAGGATAATAAAAAAGGACCATTAAACTAGTGAAAGAGAAAAAAGATAATAAACCAAGTAATCAATTGGATATAAATGCTTAAAATTAGAAATATACTTATCAAGGGGCGCATACTTCATAAAGCAGAGAAAGCTGCAATGATTTCGTAAAACGATATTGCTAATCATAGCAATTTATATCATCTCACGCCCCGATCAATGCAGCAAAAAGACCATAAAGAATGAGAAAAAAGTGAAAAATTAAATTAAAACAAAGGATAAATAATTATTGATTAAAATCTTAAAGGAAACCAAATTAATAACATGAAATAGGCAGAGTAACCACATGGAAAACAGTTAACACAAACTGGAAAAATGTTTGATGCCAAAACCTGAATTGAAGTTAAAATAATAGCTCGACAGATATCGATTAATCGAAAATACTTCAGAACAATTACATTAAAGATAAAATACTAAAAAGTAAATATTAAATGAGAGTAAATATTAAATGATAATGTTAAAATTAATACTAGTAGAGTTAAATTAAATCGTACCAAAAATATTAATAATTAAATCGTTTAAGATAAGGACTGAAGAATGAAGGTTAAAGACTACTAAGTACAAGCGCCATCTTTCGGTTAGCTATAATAACATTAAGTCAGTTATATAAGATGTATTGACTGAAAGATTAAGATAATGTAGAAGTATTAACAGCAAGATTAAGATAATTTTTAAGATTTTTATTTAAGATGTATTGACTGAAAGATTAAGATAATTTTTAAGATTTTTATAGTCAAATTATTAAGTGTTAAGTTTTAAGAAGACATAATTACAAGCAATAATGCCAAAGAGCACAACATAAGGATAAGCATTATAATGCGGTCATCATAAATTAAAATTAAAAATTTAAATTTAAAAGATTTTTTTTTTTTTTAATTAATATTTATAAGATTTTATTTTTGTTATGCAAATAGATGGATTGTTCATACTTAACAAGGGAAGCCTCAAGTAGCCAGAAGCACATTGTAAAATTTAATGATAAAAGAGTTCAAAATACATAGTATCAACCAGAAAAAATAAAAGAGTTCAAAATACATAGAATCAACCAGAAAAAATAAGAATGTAACTTACAGCAATCCCCCACGTTTTTTTTTTTCTTTTTTTTTTTTTTTTATAAATTTTATTCAGCATCAAACCCTCCCAGCCAACCAGCCAAACAACACCACCCTTCCTCCTTAATCAAACTTCTGCCTACCCATCCACCTAATTTTTTTTTTTTTTTTTTTAATTTTTAATTAAACCTTAGTTTTTTTTTTTTTTTTTGTGTGTGTGTTACACAGAGACCCTTTTTGATAAACAAGTGAATAAATAAATTTTTTAGGATACCCCATTTTTGTAGCAACATTAATTATGTGAGAGATATTTTTGTTTTTAAACCTATCTGAACAAAGATTATGTATACGAAAGAGGTGATTGAGAATAATATTTCTGTAGACAGAGATATGAAGACAAGAGGTAAATTGTGTAAATAAATTTACTTTGAAACTAAAATCTTGTCTTTTGTCATACATATCAGTATAAATTTTACTACCATCAAGTTTAAGTTTTAAATCTAAGAAACTAATACAGTTTTTGTTGAGATGATTATAAGTTAAGGTAAGGTGAGAAGGATATTCAAATTTAAATAAATTAGGCGAAAAATTATTGACATAAAAAATTATAATGTCATCAATGTAACGGTAAAAATAGACATTTTCAATACATAATCCCTGTTCATAATGGTAAAGGTATGAGTCAGCTAACATACTCGAGCTACATCCTCCTTGTGGAATACCGACCTTTTGAATATAAATCTTATTACAGTGTAGAATGTAATTGTTATGAATAATAAAATTTAAAAGTGTCTTAAATGAAGTTGCCGAAAAGCATTTTGGTAAAGATATTTGACTTTTAAATTTTTCAAAAAGGTTAAAGATGATACAATGAAGATCTGTTAAATTAATATTATTAAATAGGTCAGCAAAATCATAAGTCATGATATCAGTCACATTATTCATAGATAAGACATTGGCTTTAAGTTGATAACTATTTTTAAGGCAAAAGAAATTTTTTGATTTACTAATTAAGTCATAGATTTGTTTGAGAATATCAAGGAGAATTTTGTTAGCATTGTTGTTGTAAGTATTACACCCTACAGTGACAGTTCTGAATTTAATAGGATTTTTGTGAAATTTAGGGATAAGTACAATATAAGGATATTTAAAATTATTAAATGGAAGCTTTAGCAATTTATAAAAGCAGTGAATTTTGCGGTTATTGATTTTAAGATCATTATTGGTAGTATGAAAGTTAGTACTATTAGATATAGATGAACTGAGTAAAGAAAGATAATAATGTTTACAGATTATTGCATAATTATTAGGAGATTTATCGACATAAGTAATAACAAAGTTTTGTTGCAATTCTTTGATAGATTTAAAGAGATTTGATTTATTGTAATGTGTGAGATTTGATCTATGTTGAATTAATTCAGCTTTAAGTTTTGAAATTACTAAAAATTTCCATTGATTGAAATATTCAATAGGTTTATTATAAGAGATGGAGAGTTTATAAATAAACAAATCAATATCATAAGAAAACTGTTGTATAATCTTTGAAATATTAGTTTTTGAAGGGAGTCGATATTTAGTACCATATTCCATAAATTTCTTTAAATTTGAGTCATTAATAATATTAAGATCACCAGTGATAATATGTGCATGAGATCTGTCAACATATTTTACATTTGAGGGATGAGCACAACTACAAGTCACATGAGAAGATAAATTAGACTTAGCGACTGAATTATAGTTAAAAAGCAGGCGACCAAGTGTAATAGGATATTTAAAGGTACGAGAAATATGAATGTCTTTAATAGGAAACATGCATGATTTATCATTAAGAATAGATGAAATATTAATGCTATTAAATATTTGATTAGAATAATTTAGAATAAGCTGTGAATTTGATTGGATTTTGTGAGGTTTTTTAGAGATATTTAAATTGAAGAGTTTAAGTCTGTATAATATTAAATCATAGAAAATATCAGAAAAATGTTGATTATAGGATTGGTTTTTAAATACACTTAAGTAAGTGGACAAATACTTTTTTTTGATAGCAAATATAAACTTTCTAATGTAAATCCAATCATAATGGTTAAGATAATTTGATTGTAAAGCAAGAATATTTTTGATAATGAGATTTTTTGATGTTAAACCATTAGTAGATTTATTGGATTTGTTACCTCTTTTTGAACGAGAAGTTTTCTGGTTGACACTATGATTTAGTACAGAGTAAACAGGGGAGTAATCATGAAGGGGATTAATGTTAGTATAAACCTTAACAACCCTATTAAAATATTCATGATTCAAGCCATATGGATAAATTGTATTAAAATATTTCATGTAGTTAGATTCAAAGAAAAGGCGCTCACTTTTATTTTTTTGAATCCTAAGAATTTCAATAGTACATGAGCAGAAATTGTGTAAATTAAAATGTCTTAACTCAATAGTTGATTTACTGTTAAGGACAGATGATGATAACTTTTTTGAGTCTGAGCGATGTTGATTAATTCTAATATGTAAAGGGGTGGAAGTTTCACCAATATACTTCATTTTACAAATACCACAACACTTAATTTGTATATAACATTATAAACCTGACAGAAAGGAACCAATTTTGAATCATTATAAATTTGGGACTGATACGTATATTGTTTATTTTAATTAATTAATTAATCTTTTTCTATCTTAAATCTGATTTTTTTTTTTTTTTTTTTTTTTTTTGTAATAGTTTACAATTATAATCAAATGTCAAATAAGTGTTTTAGCTATATATTTTACCAAAACATATGCGAAAAAATTTTACTGAAATTAAATGCTTAGGCATAATACTCTTTATAATTTTTATCAGGCATTTGATTTTATTTTAGCTGCCAGGTTATTTTAAAATAGAGCACTTGAATAAAAATGATTTAATAAGATAGGGCTTGCAATACGCTAGAAAAAAAAATATAAATTCTTAAAATGCAATATTAAAGAAAAAAAAAAAAAGGAAACATTACATATTATAAGATATCCCAAGAAAGTTATACCAATAAAATATAATAGCAACTAGAAAGGATCATTGTTGTAATTGAGGTAAACATTTTCCCGATTCAGCAAAAGGGGATGCGAAATAATTATGTTTATATGTTTCACAAAAGCGGATTTTAATTTCTTTTTGCTTGAAAAATTTCTTAGAAATGAGGTAAGTTATAATAAAGGACATTTATTCATGAAAAAGAAATTTGGTCAATGATATCAATGTAAGCGGAATTTCCTTATACTGGAAATATTTTTTTTTTTTTTTTTTTTTTTTTTTTTTTCCAACGTAAATTTATATGAAATTGCTTTAATAATTTTACAATATTTATTTTTTAAAAATGTTTTTATAGCGAAATTGCATTGTGTTTCATTGTTATAATAAAAATAAATAAATAAATAAATAAATACACTATTTAATCTTTATTACATAAATATATATATATATGTATATTTGAAATAAAAGTTAGTTTTAAGCACCTAAATTTTCAAAGACATTGAACAATGTTCAGGCAAAGTAGTTTCTGAAAAACTACATATATTCCACTGAACGTCTTCTAAATGCGTAAAATTTTTATATTATTTTCACAGCATGGTTTTTAAATGTCTCAAAACAATAGTTAGTTCAGTTTAAAATTAAAAAACGTGACTACGGATGTGAAGATAAACTTCATAACTTATTACATGTGACTTTCATGCTTTAAAAACAAACTAAGAATACATAAATGTTTTATTATTATTATTATTATTAGTGTATTATGAAAATACTAGCGCTCAGTGTACAGAAAAATATATAGCAGCCCCTCGGAGGGCTAAATAAAATATATTGTTTTAAATAATTAATTAATTGCTATTTATCACAGTGATATACTTCATTTAAATGATTTCATTAAATTAAAATAATAAGAATTTTTAAAAAATATTATTTTTTATCAATTTTAATTTATTAATAAATAAAATATTGAAGTTATATGCAGACGATAACTAATTGGCATATACGGACTATGCTCAGTTCCCCATCATACATACAGTCGGTAACAAAAGTGTCCGAACACTAGCAAAAATTCTTATGTAAAAAAAAAAAAAAAAAAATACACTTCATACGGTTTTGTTGAGTAAATCCTTGTCGAATCCTGTTCTTAGTCAGTGTAAGAACATGATTCGATAAGCATTTATTTAACAAAACCGTATGAAGTGTACTTTTTTTACATAGACATTTTTGCTAGTGTTCGGACACTTTCGTTACCGACTGTACGTACTTTCATATATTTCTAGTACAAGACGTACTACATTCATGTTTGTTTAAAAAAAAATGAATTCGACCGATCTCTTGACACGATGACAGACTGAAATGCCTCACTTAATTGGCTATCTACCGTTCAGTTCGTTACATTTACATTATCTAAATTTGTTAATTTACTTTTTCGCGTCGGTTTCTTAGTTTGCATGCAATTTCCTACTATTTACAATGCAACGATCACATAATGTAAACTTATTTAAAATTTACCCTATTCTCTATATTAAAAAAATCTTAAATGTCGATTAACTTACAAAATTTTCAAATTTGAATATTTGTTCAAGCCAGTATCATAAAAGTTCAAACCAGTGTCATAAATGTCTAAACCAGTTTCATAAATGACATTTCAAAAGTGGTCTGATACCTTTAAGATAAAAATAACTCTCAAAGTGGACGTTTATGCAAAATTTTGCCTTATTCTGCCCTATTAAGAAATTTGTAAGTATCAAGTAACATATAAAATTTACAAAGTTGAATTTTTATACTTAATTATGTTCCTGCCAGGATTATAACTGGCATTTTAAAACTGGTCTGACAGCTTTATAGTAAAAATATTTCATTTAATACACGTTTAAACGAAAATTTGCCTTTTGTCCCATGTTATGAAAATCATAAATTACGAATAACATACGAAGAATTCAAATTAGAATGTTCAGAATCAATGTTGTCCACCGCACTTTAGAATGTTGAAAACGAGGATGAAAAGGCTAAAAATCCATTGAAAAAGTATGGGATAAAAACGAAAAAAATTCACAATGTTAAGTATGGGGAAAAAATGGTTAGCTCACGGAAGGAATAAAACGACAAAATTGACTAGAAAAAAGCATCGAAGAGCGGGAACGGATGGGCTGGGACGTATAAGCTGTTTTAATAAAATTCGCCTAGTACGTGACTGACCGCACCTTAGAATGTAATAAAGAGGGGGGGAAATTTAAAAATTCATAGAAAAAGCGTGGGATGAAAACGAAAAAATCTTACAGTGTTAAGTGTGTAAAAAAAATAAATAAATAAAGGATAACATCGGAAGTAATAAAAGGACAAAATTGACTAGAAAAATACATCGAAAAACGGGAACGGTTGGGCTAGGGCGTTAAAGCTATCGTCTAGGTTTTGCTACGATTCACCTAATATTCTTCAACCACATTTCATGAAACCATGGACGCATCTGCGCAAGTGCTAACTCAACGAGTCCAATAAAAAATAGGGGTGACAGCCATCTTACTCAGAGAAAATGAACAATAACACAGAACGTGGAATTACTGGATATTTTCCAAATTTCAGACTGTCGGTCAAGCTGACATCCCTCCAACATTTTGGACTCGTCCTCACTGCTAGTTTTACGGTATGTGGCTGCACTGTATGTGACTGCCTAGTATGTGACCCTTGCCAGTGTAAAATTTTAAAATAGCCCAATATGTGGACGACCATTTGTTCTTGATATATCGAATACACATACAAACAAACTCACTAATACACTAGCAAACTACCAAACTGACACCATACAGACGGACACACTATCAGTTTTCTTTTTTAATGATTCCTCATTCGTGAAAACGTCCAAAAAATTAAAAACTTAAAAAAAATGTCTATTTTAATTATTTGAAAAAAAAAAAAATCTTAATTAAATGCAGCGGAAGATTTGGTGCTCAATGGGTTAAGTTTCTTATAACTATAGCCTGTTGAGGAACTATAAAATGATGTTTTAATAAACTAAAATTGGATTTAAATATTTCTTTTAAAAAATAATTAACTTTTTGCCAGCATGTGAAGTTTTACGAAAAAAAAAAAAAAAAACATAAGGCATATGTTTACACAAATAAATTCGACTATATAAGATGAAAAAAAGAAATGACTAAAAAAATGAAAAGTAAAATAACGGATAAAAATTCAAAACAATGAATGAAAATTGCAATACAAGAATCATTTTGAGATTACTATCCTTTCAAAATAATTATAAAATGTATTAATTAATATTATCTGTTCTGACTCTGAGAGAACTAAAAATAATATTATTGTTCAGTTTCTTTTCTTTTTATATTATTTAATTTTTTCTGCAAATATAGTAGTTTGGAAGTCTGTATAAATATTTTAAAGTAAATTATTCTTGGATTACTATATTTAACATAAAATGTAAATATAAAGTTATTCTAATTAAAACATTAAAAGTAATAACAAAATTATTTCTAATTAATACAGTAAATAATATCTATACAATTTTTTTCAAGAAGAAGCACGTATTCTTTTCAGTCTTCATTTGGAGAAATTCTGCATAATCAGACCTTTTTTCTACATACATTTCTCGAAAAGATTTCGCTTTATGTTGCTAACTGGTTTTCTGGATACAATGTCAGCATTTTTATATATAAAATTAAGGAGACATACACAGGCTATTTTTGTCGTATGTCAATCAAATTTCAAAGGTGATAATTCAATATCTATTGTTAGATATTGAACTTACAGAAAAAAAAATGCATTGTCATAATATCTTTAAGTCTTATTCATACTAATTGGGGAATGGACTTTTATCACATAAAATATAAGATTTATGTATTTCTGCTCTTTATAAGTAAATGCAGTATTTTGAGATTGTTTCTAGTTCTACTATGTGAATAAGAAGAAATTTATGATTTTTTAAATTTAATATTTTGTCTTCCCTTATAAAGTATTCATTAAAAAAATTATAATTTCAAACGTTTTCATGAGAGTTGTTAAATGAGCTCTCTTCCAAATCTACTCATTTAAGTATGAGTACATTTATTAAGTTATTTAAAATATTAGTTATCATTGAACTATATTTAAAATAAATAAAATATGTAGTACATATGTATAGAATAGATAGATAGACAGATGATATATATAAGAGTACGTGAAACAAAATAAATTCACTGTAAAAATTATCCGTAGATTTTATTGGAAAATCCTGTAAATTTCAACGGCAAAACACTGTAAATTAAAAGTTCAGTTTAACCCTTTAAAGTTCACTGCATATTTCCTTTTGAAAATTGTGAAATTAATTTAAAAAATGACTTTTAGACACATCACTGATCATAAATATACAAATGAAAAAAAAAAAAAAAAAAAAAAAAAAAAAACATAAAATTAGCATTTTTTAATTTCCAAAAATTTATGATTTCACAGTGAAACCAATGAACGGTAAAGGGCTATATTTTCTCCTTAAACAAACTGATATAAAAGTTGCACAGAATAAATCAGATACTTTAGAAATCTAAAACATTTATAATTTGACTTACTTATTAAGAAATTCAAATAATGATTTATTCAGAATAGAAGCAAGTGTGGTGTAAGCATTGTCACAGCAACAGCACCAGGCGTCTAGCCAAATATTGTTGCTACATTTATTGCTACTATTGTTGCTATTATTTATTTATTTTTACTTTATTTACAAATTTACGAATTTATACATAAAATTAACTACACTTACTAACTGTTTATATTCATAACTTTATATTCATAACTGCAAGGTGTTTAGTACATATAAATTATTTAAAAAGAAAATATATATATAAAGATATATATCCACATAAATACTTTTATATATATATATATATATCTCTTCATATAACTCGAGAAAATTATATTTTAAGAAATTGCAGAAAATCCAAGAAATGTTCATTTTCAACTCTTATCTTAAGTCTTGCGAAATTCGACCTTTACTGGAGTTTGGTTTCTCTAAGAAACCAAACACTTTACATAACTTTTCGGACATTTCTGTTTATTTCTATAAAAAATTGAAAGTTGCAACTTACGACTGAGAAGGATTATAGTAAGTTCGTGTGCTATTATTTAAAATAAATAATTTCTTTATTTTTAAAATTTATACAATTTTAGAAAATTAAAGTGACTTCTATATCTGGTTTCATCTGAAATAGCATTTTATGGATTTTGCTAGTGCTGCCATATAGTGCAAAGAGAATGAATAAGAGTTAATATTCTATTAACACTTTATAAAAATACTGAAAAATTGCTGCGAAACAAAATGTGCAATGTTAGGTTTCTGGGGGAAACCAATGAAAATTAAAGGCTTAAAACCGTAAAATTGTATCACAGACATATGAATTACGGGGAAATCCTGTATATCCGACAGTTTTGTCCCATATATTTGACTGACAAATACTGACACCCCAGCTGTCAGGTTTTCCCCGTATTTTTACAGGCTTATTTTTTGCAGTGCTGTTATTAATCTGTTTTAATTTATATATTTTTTAAATACTTATTTTTTTTTCTATCAATAGTATTTAAAATTTAAAAAAATATATTTTCTTGTTTCATTTCCTGTATCATTAATCCATAAAATATATATCTCAATAATCTTTGGAAAGTATTAAATAAATTTCTGAGTTAATATAGCTTATAATGATTATGATATGCGTGGTAGTGGATTAAATATCCACAGAGCCGTAATTATTGATAGCATTTGAAACCTGATTAATATCTTTATGACTAATTAAAATTTCAATATGAAGTATACTGTTAGACGTCCCTGGAGTTTTAAGTAATTTGTTGTATCGCATACACGAATATTACGTCGATTCAATATTTAAATGAGCTTGCGTACTTATATTTACGATAAGATGGAGGCGATAGATTCAAATGTTATTATACGATATAGTAACTTTTTAATATTAACGGTGAATAAAATTTGTGATAAAGTTAAAATAATTTCATATTATATTTATATAGGTTTCTATTGAAATACAATTACATGCAGTTTTTAATTTTTAATAAACAGAGTTTTATATCCTTTACCAATGGAAATTCAGAGATATATACCAGAAAAATATTTTTAAAGAATAGTTAATGAAAATATAAAATTAAAAATATTTGCCATTATACTTGTGCAAAAAGTTAATTTTCTATATCCGATTTTCACGTAAAATAAAAAGATCTCTCATATTAAAAAAAAAAAAAAAAAAAAATGAAAAAGAATATTTTAATATGAAAATTCAGAAGCTTTTCATTGCATTTTTTAAATTAATTCTTTGATGATAAGAAAAATTTATTTACAATGTATTTAAATACAAACAAAATAATTGCTTTATTTTCCTTATATCTTTCGTATAATTATTTTTAATTATAATAATTATAATAATTTATAATTATATTTATTATTATTTTTTCGTAACATTATTTTTATTTATAAAGGACACTTTTCATATGATATTTTCACTTATAGACTTTCTATGATATCATCCATCGAAATATCATAAATGGTAAAAGAATGGGTTATTATAAATTAAACTGTTTTTATTATAATCTCCTATTGTAGAAAACGTGTGCTGATGTTATTTACTATTCATTTGACTGTTGCATCAGTACATTATTTCCTATTGTTGAGGCTATACAGAATTATTACATATAAATAAGTTTCATTTTTTTATGTGCTTAACTATTTAAGATGTCTTAAAATTTATTTTTAGCTTTTTATTTTAATATAAATTTTGATATTTCAAACAATTAATCTTTAAAAACAATTCAAATAATACAACACAATATTTAAAATGTATATGTAATGTAATAACTAGTATATGTAATGTTAATAATGAGTATTAGTATAGCACATCATTTTAAATGTGCAATTAGAGTTTATAAAGCATTTTTAAATAACATATGACAAGTGTTTTGTTTTTAAGTTTGGTAAAAAAAAAAAAAAAAAAAAAAAACTATTATTAAATTTAAATGTAAAATTAAAATCTTGGCGTTTGTTTTTCGTAAAGTAAAATATAATGGAGCTTTTAAAATATAAAAAATAAAACCTTAAAAAATTAAAAAATTAAAATATTAAAATATTAAAATTATATACTCACTCTCTTCATTACCTGAAAGTAAAAATTTTCAGTTTTTTTTTCACCTATTTTTAAATATAATGTACCGTATTTACATATACTGTAGAGAAATTATTGATATACATTATAATATAACAATAGTAAAAACTACATAAGTATACATCAAGTATAAAAATTTTATACATTATACAGTATTAAAACATATTTCATTTCTATAGAAAATTTAATAAGAAAATATATTAAAAATATACCTTTATAACATGTATCATAATAAAACAATACGAAAACTAATAAAATGACTGATATTGGTTCATTTTCTTATTTTATTTATTTATTTATTTTTATCTTTATTTTTATTTATTTTTATTTTTATTTTTTTTGTAAAAAAAAAGTTGTTTTTCTTGTAAGGATAAATGCCATATAGAATTTGCAGACACATATCGACATCATTTCGTATTTATACTTCAGCAAATAAAGAAAAGAAATAAAAAGGAAACGAAATAATATAAATAAAAAATAAAAACTGTTTCGTTTATGTTTTTTGCGTCTATGTTTGAAAATTCTCTTATAAATTATTTATATCTGTCATTCTGTAAAAAATCTTAAATTTTGGATGGTAAAATTCATGCTCTAATTCAGCGTTTTACAAAAAGAATTATGTTGATATATTTTAGTAAAGTGCATGTGCGAAAATAATTTCTTAAATATTTTTTCATAATTTTAAATTATTTATTTATAATTTTAAATTATTTTTTGACAGACTTATCCCTGAGGACTCATGTTGGCGCCCAACAGATGGCGCTATCATATTTCTAATGTAGGATTATGCAAAGCAAGAAACGATATAAAAAGGAACAACTGCAGCAGGTAATGGTAGTCGAAGCTTATATGCATCGAAATATCGAATTCTCAGTCGCTACTTTAATCACACATGGCCTCCAAGATCTCCCGATCTGATACCCTGTGACTTTTGGCTGAGGGGATTCTTGGAAGTCAAAAGTGTACCGCGACCAACCGGCATCACTAGCAGCACTGAAAGATGCCATCCGCCAAAATGTGTCTGCCATAACGCAAGAAATGCTACTAAATGCTGTGAACGATGTGGGGAATCATCTCACAGCTGTACTTCTGAATGATGGACATTGAACAGTTACTGTAGTAGTATTAATTAACTGTAATTAAGCTGACTTGTAAGTTGTCAATTTTTTTTTTCATTTGTAAATCATCTTTTGGTGAAATAAAACACTATAGCGCCATCTGTTGGTCGCCAACAGAACTATTTTTTTTCCTTTGCCACACAAAACCCGGTTTCTTTTTCATCCGTTTGGTGCAAACCGTATCTTTGTATCTTGATTCGTTTTCGAATTATTCATTTTTAAAGTTTGTCCTGATTTTTGGATCACCCGGTATATATATATATATATATATATATAGTAATCTACTTAGTACTATATATAAGTTATATAGTATTAAGTTATAAAAAGCAATAAATTACAATATTATATGTTTAAAAAAATGAAATTAATAAGTTAAAGCGAGAAGAGTTTGCGCATAATTCAACAAAATAATACAAAAAATCAAAATATTAAATTTTTTGTTAAATTATTGCGGAATAATTTCAAATTCATTTGTTTACTATGCATTTACATTACTCTATACATATACTTACTATTACTGTATTTACTTACTATTACTGCATTTACATTAATATTGTTTAACTATATTTTAAGGCAACATTTGTAAGAAAACCAAAAGAGTTATTTTGTGCATTCTTTCTTTACAGGGTGGGTGTGATTGTGAACATCGCTAGGAAAGATTAAGCATAATTATAACTACATTTAAAATTTAACAATAATAACTTGTTGTAAGTTTTTTGTAAATACATATTTTTGTAACACGAGTGGATATATCAATTTAATAATTAAATATCAGAAAAAATAAAAGAAATTTAAAAATAATTTAAAATTTTTATATAAAGAAAATTTTTAAAGGAATAGAAAAAACAAGACTAGATTAGATTATAAAATAACATTAAGTTAGTAATTAACACGTTTAACTTAAAATTAGTACATTTTCTTTTTAATCTGAAGGGTTTCTTGTTTGCTAACTTAATGCATTGTTTTCCACAATTGTTACATTTATTTATGTAAATAGTGGGCAACGAAGTTGCACATAAAGCTGCATAAATGCAGCTTTCGTACAACCACGTGCACTTGTTAACCCATTCTAGACGAATGTGTGCAATGCATTTCCGTGCCGAGAATCTGATTTTCACACTGTGTATCCAATGGTATGTGGTTTGTTCCGCCCACTCTTAAACCCAGAATCCGTCCACATTGTATTTTATTAAATTTATTTTCTCAAAATTTTTCGAACAAAAATATTTAAAAGCAAAACCAAAATTTCATTTGGTTAAAAAAATTTTTTGTTTTAACTTTAAAAGTACAGGAAAAATCTGGCAGCTGGGGTGCCAGTATTTCTCCGTCAAATATACAGTTTAAAACCGCAAAATTGTATCACTGACATATATTTTACGTAGAAATCCTGTAAATCAAACAGGTTTTTTGTTAAAAGCACAGTCAGTTTTATTCTGTATATTTGACGGAGAAATACTGGCACCCCAGCTGCCAGATTTTTCCTGTACTTTTAACAGATATTTTTTACAGTGGCATGCTTTTTTTTTTTTTTTTTTTTTTTTTGGACAGAGACAATTATATTGATATTTTAATGAATAAACATTGTATTTAAAGAATTCCTTTCAGTTGTAGAATTACCTAAGTTATGCGTACTTTTTTATTTTTAGATGAGTATAAATTATTTATGTTAAACACAAGCTGCTAATTATAATATTTTTATACACAGAGAGATAAAGACATGGATATATCTGTAGTGATAAGTAAAAAGGATTTAAGTCAAAAAATGTCGATTTTGAGTTAAGTATATACTCAGACTCAGAAAAAAAATCCTCTATCGATTGGTATAAAGGATTTAAATCCATGTCATTTATTTTTTTGAGAAAATCCATTGGTAAAAAAAGACTCAAGCCAGAAATTTAACATTAATCTTTGGTATAAAATACTTAATTGATTTTATCCCCTTTATTAAATGTAGGTTTACAATCACTGAATGGTATAAAGGGTATAAAATCAACATAATCCCTTTTTACTAATCGATTCTTCTGATTAGTTTTTAGTTAGTTTAACTTTACTTTACGTCTCCTGAAAAATCAAGAATATGGACTTAAATCCTTTATACTTATCAGTAGAGATATATGAAAATGATTTGTGAAGTTATGAGTAATTAAAAGCGGGGAGTTGACTCTCCTGGATCCGCTTATCACTAATTATTTAAACTTCGACAGCTAGATCCACATTACGATGGGATATCTGATTCTGCAAACTTTTAGACTTTATTTGATAACGATGTAATTTATTTTATTTTATTTTTATTTTTATTTTTATTTTATTTTTAACAAAAAGAAAATTAATAAAAAAAACTTTTTTGATACTGATTATTATTTATTTATTTATTTATTTATTTATTTATTGAGAAAAGTAGATTAGTAAACATCAGATACAGAATTCTAGTTTAATAAATTTAACTGTATGTTGTGATTTAAATATAAAAACACAAATTATTTATATAATTTTTTTCTTCATACACAAGATAATTTTTCTCTGACTAAGTGAATATATTTTTTTCCCTTAAATTTTTATTTTAAATATATATCCGCTTGGTACATACAATGTCTTTTTGCAAAATATATAGAAATTTAGAAACAGAAGAAAATGATTGACTGTTAAGTAATTCATTTTCTTATAATTGTGGAAGATAATTTATGCTTTATTTTTAAGGGAGGACTTAATAAAATAAAATCAACAACAAATATTATGAACGGGAAAAAAAAAAAAAAAAAAAAAGAAAAGAAAAGAAAGAAAGAAAAAGGAAAGGATTAATGAAAGAAAAAGACCATATACTTAAAGGGCATTTTTAATCATGGTATTACTTCGTTTTGATTAAGCATGTGCGTCTTCCCTTACCCTTCTGAAAAATTCATATGATCCCTTAGGAAGCTTATGAGATTTAAGCTTTGATAACCTGTAATAGAAAATGTATTGAGTTAAAAATCCTCAAAGCATTTCAAAGTTAATATTTAAGAGATGATTTTGTAGGAAATTTCAAAGAAGTTCTTTGTAATATTTAATGAATTTGCCTACAGTCTTTTCTAAAAGTTTTTTCATTACTGTATATATTTTTTATAGTTTTATTTCTGATGATGATTAAGATTTTGCAAAATGCATTAATATTTGCAGTCGCATAATTTTAAATTTTATTTTGGTTTTTTTTTTTTTTTTTTTTTTTTTAAGCAACGATAAAATAATATATTTCACTGTTTGATTTATCATAAAATATGGCCTAAATAATTTATAAAATAAAATAAAATATCTAGACTAAATACATATTCATGTATATTTTTTTTTATATCGTGATTTCTATTAGTCAAAATATAAAAAAAAAAAAAAAAAAAAAATCATTGCTTATTTATATTGCTTTCACTTACAGTCAACGTATTGTATTACTAAAAGATAGAATTGATTTTTACTAAATATAATAAAATTTTATTACCAAAAATAAATAAATAAAATAAAATAAAAATAACCTATTTGTAACAAAGTTTCTGTTTTTTTTTTTTTTTTTTTTTTTTTTTTTTATTCATAAAATATGAGTAACCTGTTATAGTTTAGCTTATACAAAATATTTTTGTGCTTAAATTCAATTAACATATATAATTTTAATTAAAATTAAAATTTAGTTTTAATTTATTTATTAAAATGAATGTAATGTCGTATATTTCGAAATTTTTATATCCGTAGAAAATTAAGCATAAATAGGCTTGGAATAGAAAGATAAAATTTTAGGTTAAAAATTATTAACATTAAAATTTATTATGTATTTATATCTAATTTGTAAAATAATGCATTCGAACGCTAAAAAAATATTATTTCGAAAAAGGTTATTTCACTTGATTATGCATATTTTTTTTAATCAAAGTAGTACAATTTTCATCTGCGATATATATATATATATATAATTATATTTAGCAAAATATATTACGTATTAAATATGATTTGTAATACTAATGCTAAACAAAAGTTGCTTCTGTAGCCGTAAGTTCAGATTTTGTTAAATAAAATTGTTATCATTAAAAAATATCATGTTGTTTTAATTTTTGCAAGGTTAATACTGTAGCCTTAAAGAAAAAAAATATATATATTATATATTTATTTTCCTGAATTGCATGTATTATAAATATCGCTGTTTCAACACAAAATATAACTGTAATGTAGATTTTCTAATAATGTTTCTTTTTTATTGAAAAGCAAAGAATTTTCATATTATGAACACGAATATTATAAAGAAGTGAAAACGAAAAATCAACGCAGTTCGTATAGATTATTAACATTTTCTAACTGTATGTATTCATTCCATTGTTTAATCTTCAATGCATATTGCATACGTGATCTCATAACAAACTGACAGAAAAACAGAAACACAGACAGTTAGATTAACTGAATTCATATTCACTCTTAAAAACTGTTAAAAATGATTAATTTAAATAAGAATGCAACTTAACCAATTTCAATTTTAACCCTTAATGTATTTAAATATTTTAGAATAGCAAGTAAAAGCTAAGTACAATATGGCATAGAAATATATTTTTTGGCATACTAATAAGAAATAAAATTTTTATTTATTTTTTTTAAGCAAGACAAATTTATTTAAATATCACTATAAAAAATCCCCTCATAGAGCTCAATGCATTATCATTATTTTTAGTGTTCCTGAATGCAAACCAGTTATGCTTTACTCCATAGTGAATATGCACACTATTTTAGATAGTAAATATGCCAGCAACGAACTTAAATAATAGAAATCATTTTGAAGAAAGTCTGAAAATATTTCTGGACGCTAAAGGCGTGCAGATGGATAGATAGACAGACAGAAAGACAAATAGACTAATTTAAATCATGATCACATATAAACTTGTTTAAAAAATACTTAAAATACTTAAAGAAAACGAAAAGGCAATTTCACTAATTTCCCGTTATAGTCTATTTCATATATGACTAGCAGGCTTTGCCCGCTTCGCTGGTCATTATATTGAAATGATTTCCCAAAATACCATATCAAAATAATAATAATAATAATAAAAAAAATCATTGAAATCAGTCAAAATCTAAGTTAAAGTTCTCGATACCTTCGGTAGCGCTTTTCCCACACGCCACGCTTCGAGTCTGGAGAAACAATGCCTTCGGTAGCGACTTGCCTGCATTTTACTTCCCCTTCCTCGCGGGTAAAGTGGGAAGATTTGCAAAATCACAAATATTACTACATTCTACAGAAAATTCTTTGCGTACATATGAATAATGCATGCAAATTAATTATGATTTGTGCAAAATACCAGCACATAATCTACTACAATGTAAAAAAAGACGGGAAAAATAGCATGGCCATAGAAATAGCATGGGACGAAAACCATAAAAACTCAAAATGTCAAGTGTGTTAAAAAAAAAAGGCTCACTCCAGAAGTAATAAAAGGACAAAATTGACTAGAAAAAGACATCGAAGAGCGGGAACGGGCGGGCTGGGGCGTTAAATATATCGTCGAGGATTGATACGTCTTGCCTAGTATGTGTGCACATACATTTGTGCACATACTAGGCGAGACGTATTAACCCTGGACGTTATATTTAACGTCCTAGCCCGCCCGTTCCCGCTCTTCGATGTCTTTTTTTAGTGAATTTTGTCCTTTTATTACTTCCGGTGTGAGCCTGTTTTTTTTTTTTTTTTAACACACTCGACATTGTGAGTTTTTATGGTTTTCGTCCCATGCTACTTCTATGGGTTTTTTAGCTTTTTTCCCCTCTTTCTCTACATTCTAAAGTGCGGTGGTTCCCGCCCACCCACTTCCACCACCGCACATAAAGCAGTTAGGATATTGTTTATAGAAATAGCTTGCATAGAGCGCAGTGCTTTGGAATAATTTCTAGTGTCCCTGTATACCAGTGGTGGTCTTTACCCATTTTCTATAGGGAACCATTGATAGTGAACTTGAATAACATATACCAGTTTCAATATGTTACGTGAATATTTAAAGAAGTCAGACCGTGTCCAGACAGACCTACAGACAGACAAACTGAAACACATTTTAACTTTGGTGTAAAGTGATAAATACGTGTTTAATAAAATCTTCTATTTTATTTTAGAAGAATAGTTTTTAAAATATAAAAACACTCATAATAATAACACTCATAAAGTTTATACAATTAAGTTAATTTAATATTCTTCAACAATACTTAATAATATTTGTATTATTTTCATAAGGCATATGGTGAGTGGATGTTTATTTTTTTTTTCCGTTATAATTCACCGTCATCAAATAAAATGCAAGCGGGGTGATTATGAAAAGTGTCACACGCAAGATCAAATATTATATTTTGAAGATAATGGTTACACACTTGACTGCATCCCGAAAATTTCATATCAGATGCTAAGAGACGCATTAAATTAAATATTCTAAAAATGAGAATATCATAATGTAAGAAAATATTAAAAAAAAAAATAATAATAATAAAAAAAAAACTTAAATAGGAAACCAGAATTTCTGATGAGTTTGTTGCATTTCTAAATAAAATATTTGTTCAGAAAATTATTTGAAAAGAATTTTAGAAAAAGAAAAAAGAAATTTTAACTACTTTTTGTCTAAAGTAATTATATACATATATATATATATATGTATATATATATGTATCTAAGAAGAAGAAGAAAGCACAACAGAACTGGCGTTTTAAAATAACAATTACAAAACATTGAATAAACACCATAAAATGCAATTAAATCGCAACTATAAAACGCGCGACCGCTCGTCAGGCGAACTAAGTACGCACGAGTGCTGCAGTTAAAGCGGCAGCGCACGTTGGATAGTATAGTTAGCTCGTTGGTAATTACAGTTGAATAGTTATAGAGTGATGTCTAACATTAAAATAATAATAATAATAATAATAATAATAATAAATATTGCTTCATGTGCTTTTTTCTTTTTTTAAAAACACTTTCCAACAAAGTTGAAAAGTATTTATGATTCCGGCTTCTTTATTTATCTGTCCATCTGACTGCCCTTCGCTCTAATTCCCGTATACATTCGTGGAATATCTTGAAACTAACATATGCTATTTAAATTAACAATGGGACGTTTTATATCGAAAATTAGGGTAAATATCTATACTGGTTTATGTACAAGGACACAAGGAAGAAATCCAAAGGATTGCGTTCTTTGAGCAGTAATTCTAATAAACCTATTTTAATATCTTTTTTTTTTTTTTTCCTAAGCAGATCACAATAGAACTGAAATGCATGATTCATAAAAAAAAAAAAAAAAAAAAAAAAACTGTTTATTATAGAGTATGGTATGGTATGTTTAGTGTTAAGGTTTACAGGGCTGTACTAAAATCTTCAGATATATTAATAGCAGGAAATTGCTGGAATTGCATTAAGCATTTTTAACTCTTTCCAACAATGTTTAAGAGTGATTGTGAATTCAGTTAACCTATTTGTCTGTCTTTCTGTCTGCCCGTTGTAAATCACGTAGGTAAAGTACATTGAAGGTTAAACGGTACAAAGACAACATACATTTGGAAAGTGTTAATAATCTATCCGAAACATTTGATTTTTCATCATAGTTTGAAATATATCATTTGCACAGTAACAGATCATAAAGGAATGCATGATAAAACACATTTATTATTATAACATAAAACTAATTTTTAAAAATAAATATATATCATTTATTTATTTATTTTTATTTTAATAAATAATAATAATAATAATACATTGTGCATTATTTTTAAAAAAATGTACAGCTAAAATGTTACACTGAGAAAAAAAAATATACCGCCATCAACTAGAATGAATAAATGGTATTTTTTTAAATCCTTAAACTAGAAGTATAGATTTCCGAGCTATGCGCATAAGGCACGCCAATAAACTAAATAGACGAAAATGTCGAGAATTTCTAATCTACACATTTCTAGATGGTGAAACAATATTCTCAATCGTTTGTATTACGAGAAATTATCGCTTAATTTTCTAGAATTGGGTCATAAATTAAGATTATAACTGCTGAAACGCGCCTCTTGTATTCACATTTATTTGGAGATATTTTCAAATAGGTTTGTTCTCGATAGTATAGGCACACGCTCAAGAATTCTAATAGTGGTCTCTAGAATTCGCTTTCGAAAGGGACTAGAAATTTTTTTATAAAACATTTATAAGGATGACATGGAACTATTTTTTCTAGAGCCACAATTTAGATCCTAGATGCCAGTTATACAGCTTTTTCTCAGTGTATTGGCGTGTCTTATACTCATAGCTCGGAAATTTATATTTCTAGTTTAGGAATTTGGAAAAGGGCAACCTATTCGTTCTAGATGAAAGCGGTACATTTTTTTTTTCTCAGTTTACGCTTTCCAAGGTTACCCCCACTTTACCCTTGTGTTAGTTTTAAAGCGTTTCAGGCCAAGTGCAATAAGGAAACTTTATTTGCACATGTAATTATCATTAATCTGTCAGCATTTGATGAGTACCAACTAATTAATTATAACTCTTCATTTAAAAATATATTGAAACTGAATTTCTTATGTGTTATTCACTTTATGATTGTTTGAAATTAAAACTGTAGCTTTTAATTTGAAACAATGTAAAATTAATATACAATAAATTATTATTAGGATTAAATACTGCCAAGAATCATTTTCATGAAAAAATATTCATCTATAAATTTTTATGATTGGGAGATTTTTTTTTCTTTTTTTACCGAAAGTCATTTGGAAGATGAGAGAATAATTTAAAAATTATGTTCATAATATCCTTTAACAATTTCAAAAATAAAAGAATAAAAGGGGATGAGCAATTTGTTTACACTGAGAAATACACACACACACACACATATATATATATATATATATATATACCGCCTTCATCTAGAATGAATCCGTGATTAGTTTCTAAACCCTTTAACTAGAAATATAGATTTCTGAGCTATGCGCATTAGGCATGCCAATAAACCGAACAGACGAAATGATCGAGAATTTCTATTCTATACATTTCTAGATGGTGAAACAATATTCTGAATATTTTGAATCACTTGTATTGTGAGAAATTCTTGCTTGATTTTCTAGAATTGGGTCATAAACCAAGATTATAGTTGCTGAAATCCGTCTCTTGTATTTGCATTTATTTGAAGAATTTTTTAAGTAACTTTGCCCTCGAGAATATAGGCAAACGCTCTAAAATTCTAATAGGGGTTTCTAGAACTCGCTTTCCAAGGGGACTAGGAACTGTTTTTTCTAGGGCCACAATTTAGATTCTAGATTGAGTTGCATAATTTTTTCTCAGTGTAAATGAAAAAAAAAATATTTATGATCATGCTAAAAGCATTTGTTTGTTTGTTTTTTCAAAAATGTGTAAACGAACTGTAAGGAGTTGGTACTACTAAAATTAAAAAAAAAAAAGTTAAATTAATTTCCGCAACGTTTCGACAATTGCTAATATTATAATATTCTGTACTTATAATAAAATATTTTATAATATTTCCAATTTATGTAGAGTTATTTTTATTTTTACTTACTTTCACTATTTCTTAAGCAAAAATAATTCTTACGGAAATAAACAACATCTACATAAAAATTTAACATTTTATTTAAATGCAGTTTTTAAACATTGAAAATGATTTTAAATTTGACATCTTTCAAGAGAATAAAAAACGCATTAGTCTTTTTTTTTTTTTTCAAATAGTATTTCTTTAAATATTTATTTATGTAAAAAATTTTTGCATATTCATTAAATAGAAGAACAAAATAAAAAAATGGAAAATATGTTAACTAGAAAAAAAAAAATATATATATATATATATGTATATACATATATATATATATATATATATATATATATATATATATACATATATATATATACATACTTAGATTTATTTATTTATTTATTAAGGAATCTTCACTCCATCGTTTATTTATGTGACTTTAATGCACAAAGATTTACTACTGTCAGACTTAATGCATTTTTGTTTCTTTAATATATTTATAATCTTCCAGATTTTTCTTTTTTAATAAATGAAGAGAAAAGAAAAAAAAAACTAGGAAGTTTCGTAAGCACAGTGAAAATGTTTCACTGAATAAAAAACTGACTTTTGAACATAACTTTTTGTATATTTTTAATATTTGATTAACTATTTAATGGAATTATGAGTAATTAATTTTCAATAACTATCATGGGTATTTAACCAAGTATCCACCTAATTTTTGACAGCATTTTCTAATTATTTAGATCAATTAAATGTTCATGATTAAATTATCCTTCTCAAATAAATTTATTTATTTATATATTGAAAAATAGTTTTATTTTATAGTTTCCATTCGTTATTTAATTCGTTGTTTTTGTTGTTGTTATTTACAAATATGCATTTTGTTTATTCTGACAATCTCTTATATTCCAGCACTGTTGCATTGAGAAAAAAATTCTGTGATTGACATCGAGAAACTAAATTTAGCTCTAGTGAAATAGTTTCATGTCATCCTTACGAATTCTAGTCCCTTTTGAAATCGAGTTTTAGAAATCCCTATTACAATTCTAGAATGTTTTTCTATCTTATCTAGAGTTCAAACTTATTTAAAAATCTATGGAAATTATTTCGATCACAAGAGCAAATTTTAGCAGCTAGATTTCTAGTTTACATCCCAATTCTAGGAAACAAAATGAGAATTTCTCGTAATACAAAGGATTTATTATTATTCATATTTTCGTTTCACTATCTAGAAATGTACAGACTGTAAAGTCAGACTCAAGTCTGACGAGACTGACTATTCTGGATAATTTCGTCTATTCCGTTCATTGGTTTACTTTACACGCATAGCTCGAAAATCTATATTTCTAGTATAGGGATTTTTTTTTTCTCAGTGTGGTTATAGAAATTATTGGAATCATTTAAAGAATAAAAAGTTTAGTTTCTTTGAAAAATAATAATAATAAGCTATTTTTTATTCAACATCGCTTTCACTATTTTGTGTTTAATCAAATATGTAGTGTAGTTTATTATTTGTTTTTAATAATATATCAATTACTAAAACAAGGATGCATTTATATTTACAGTCGGCAGCAAAATTATTCAAGCGCTAGCGATAATTTCAATGTAAAATGCATACATTTATTACTGTTTAAGATCGCTAGGTTTAACATCGCAGAAGTGCTGCGCTATTGGACCATTGGCGACGGTTTGGGACTTACCCTTAAGAATTATCCGCATACATACCATCAAAATTTTGTTTCCCCCGCCCCAGAGGCGATGACTTCCCAGTCTCAGTGACTCCCCAGGGTTGCAGTCGGCAGCAAAATTATTCGAGCGCTAGGTATAATTACTAGGAATAATAAATTTTTGACAAATCATGTTTTTAGAATAAGAAAATTACTCGACAAGGCTTTATTTAACAAAGCATTATTAAGTGTACTTTTTTATGTAAGAATTATTGCTAATGCTCAAATAATTTCGCAGCTGAATGTAGATGTCTTTTCACAACAGCTCGTCATTAATAAGTGAATTTTAACAAAATTAAGTTCCAGTATTAAATATTTTTACTGTGCAAAACAAATCTCATGCACAATTAGACTGTTGTTTTTAGTTATACGTGTATAAACTCGTTCTTTCATATTCTTTTATGGTACAGTCGATAACAAAAGTATCCGAACACTAGCAAAAATTCCTATGTAAAAATGTAGAATTAATACTGTTTTGTTAAATAAATCCTTGTCGAATCATGTTCTTAGACTGACTAAGAACATGATTCGACAAGGATTTATTTAACAAAACAGTATTAACTCTCCATTTTTATATAGGAATTTTTGCTGTTCGGATACTTTTGTTACCGACTGTACAACAATAAAGTTTACAGAAATTCTTACAGTTAATAGTAAACACATAGTGCTGTTTCTTTTAATTTAAATAAATTTAAGCTGAATTTGTTTTCAAAGTTCTGAAAGTTTTTGACCTCATTTCTTTAGTTTTTGAAGCGTTTTGATATGTTTAAGGGATCCGATTATCACAAACTGGGTATGTCGTTGTTGTGTAGGGTGTCAGAGTGTAGATCTATTAATCTGTTAGTGTGCCGGACTTTTAGTGTATTTGTTTGTTAGAATTTGTATACGATATCTCATGAGATACATATCACAGAGAGGTTGGACCAGTTTAAAAATACCATTTATAATGCTGGCAAGAATTTCATTGGTTTGCAATATTCTAATTTGAAAATTTCATACATAGTTTAAAATTTGTGTTTTACTTAACATGGGAGAATAGGATAAAATTCCATTTAAACGTGCGTTAAAAGTAATATTTTTATACTGTAAAGATGTCAGACCAGCTTTAAAATACCGCTTATGATGCTTGTTTTAATATAAATTATTATGAAAAATTAAGTTTATAATTTCGTAATTTATTTGAAATTTGCGAATTTTTAAACATGGCGGAGTACGGAAAGATTCTTCATAAATGGGGATATTTTCATACTAATGATGTCAGACCAGTTTCAGAATACCATTTACGTTTCTGGTTTAGGGGAAAGTGGAGTACAATGGACCAATTTTGCAAATTTTAGGTGTTTACTCACAAAGTAATAATTTCTCGCTATTTAAAATATGTGTCAATATTACCTATATATTGGGTCTTATGTGGCACTCAATCAAAAGCAATAACTATGTTTACTTTTTTTAACATAAATTTTTTAATAACAACTGACAAAATGAACCATTGTACCCAGACCGCTGGGTACAATGGTTTAATGGTTAAGTTTAAAATGGTAAAATTATAATAATAAAATATTTTAACATTCGAAACCTATGTACAGTCGGTAACAAAAATCTCCGAACACTAGCGAAAATTCCTATATAATAAAAGTACTCTTAATACTGTTTTGTTAAATAAATCCTTGTCGAATCCTGTTTGTAGTCAGTCTAAAAACAGAATTCGACAAGGATTTATTTTAAAAAACTGTATTAAGTTTGCTTCTTTTTTACATAGGAATTTTTGCTAGTGTTCGGAGACTTTTGTTACCGACTGTAACCCCTTAAAATTGTTGAGATTTAACTAGTCCCAATCTGTTAATATTTTTACCATTAGATTTTTATCTTTAATAATAAAGATATTAATACGAACTTTCAATATTTAAAAAATGTTTGAAGAAAAATTTATATTTAAAACAACTGAACATTTTTATAAATAACTAAATAAATAAAATATTTTTGAAAATAATACTTCTACTGTTGAAATAATAATAATAATAAAAACCTTTTTTGAATTTATATTAGATAAAGTCTTATTTCCACATACTACAGGCAAAATCATGCAAAATATAAGAAAAAAGTATTTTATGCTTTATAATTTCCAGTGGAATGCTATTAAAAAAAAAAAAAAAAAAAAAAACTCTGTCATAGAGAAAGATTTTTTGGGATTTTAGTTCTGGTTATTTTAAAGAGCTATAATTATTTTACATTTAAATATCTCTTATTGTTATTATTATTATTTATATTATCTTATTACCTTAAGAAGTTCAAAGGAAATTCAGTTTAAAAACATAATTAAAGAAGTCTAACATATCTTGGCAACTTATTATTAGTATTTTTTTTTAATTAACTTTTGACTTTCCACTTGAATCCATCTTTTATTTTTTTTTTTTCAACTAGTTCTTTAAAACTGATATTAAAATACAATAGTCTTGAAAAATAAAAAAGCAAAATATAATACTTCTCTTATTATTTTTCTATGAAAAAGAAAATTGGAATTCTCTTAGACATATATTTATTGAAAGATTTAATAAAGGCTAGAGATAAAATGAAAATTAAATTCAGTAAAGCTCAGTAATTCCCAGAAAATTGATTTTAAATCCTTCCGTAAATCTCTTTTTCATACCGTCTTGTGTTTTTAGACTTCTTCAAACTAGAAAAAATGTGGATTTTAAGGTATTTTCTCTTTTCATTTCTTAAACACAGGTTAATGAAAAAAGGAATATTATTTTTTAAATTTATTTAAAGTTTTGCATAAATTGTTTTACCAAAATTGCGTTACCAAAATCTAAATGAATAATCCACTATAGTTAAACCCATTCAAGGGCAATGTAATTACGTTCGCATAATATCAAATGCCACCAGAATTTGAGAACAGAATTAGATGATAATAAATAAATAAATCTTTCGGCTAATTCAAAAAGGTAAAAATGTATTAAAAATTTCAGGGGTGAATTTCCGAAATTAAGAATTAAAATTAAGTGGTATAAAATAGATACCACCGCCCCTCCACTATAAATAAACCCTTTCAGGGGCAATGTAATTGCTGTCACATAATATCAAGTGCCACCAGAATTTGAGAACAGAATTAGATGATAATAAATAAATAAATCTTTCGGCTAATTCAAAAATGTAAAAATGTATTAAAAATTTCAGGAGTGAATTCCTGAAATTAGGAATTAAAATTATGTGGTATGAAATATATACTACCACCCTTGAAAGGATTAATGAACACTTACTTTTTTTTTTCGTTAACCCTTTTCTTAAACTAAAAATATGCACAAAAAAGAAAAAATTACAGGATTAGGAATTTTTCTGCAGATTGTACAGTGCTTCAAATACGTTTATTTTAGTATTGTAAAACATATATATATTTTTTTCAATATAAATTCATTCATTATTAACGGTATCTAATTATTTGCCAAGAAGTCACCTTTCTCAGTAGAATAATGATTAGTTTAATTTTCAATAATGATATTACGCATGTGAAATAGACAATAAATGCTGCTAAAGTTTCTTAAAACTGTTTCATTAAATTTATTTTCACATTTTTGGCTTCCTTACCTACTTCAAATTCACTTTTAAATTGTTAAAGAAGCATTTAACAAATCACGTAAAATTTTTTATTGTTTAACATATTTTATTTATTTATTTAACTGTTTATGGCACACTATCCTCGCTGCGAGAACGCATTTATCAAGTTCCAACTGCAAAAACTCATCCCAGAAATTTTTATCAAAATTTTACATTTTTAACACAGCAGAAAAGGGTCTTTTTTTATTTATTTTATTTATTTATTTATTTATTTTTTGTTGTTGTTTGTGAATTCAAATGATCCCAATCACCTTGCGCCGCAAAGGGTTAATTATGACTCATTTATTTAAATCTGATTTATGCTAAGTCGTAAATTTGAACCTCTTATTGTAACGATGTAATACGTTTATCCAATACTGAATATCTCATAATATGATTTATAAGATTGACCATGAGAATATTCTTAGTGCAAAAATTAGGGAGAATTTGGCTTCTATTTGTTCTGCAAAATATGAGATTTTGTTAGTCACGCAAAAATAATTTTGAAGGATCTTGCAAATAAAGAAGGATGCAATAAAGATTGCAATTTATAGGTCAAACGTTTATTTGACATTAGTCATCAAAATTGTAATGTATATATGACTATAATAACTGCATTTAAAACATACTCTTATGCTAGAGCGGCGTGAAACAATGTTTTTATTGATAAGTATATCACCAGAGTTTATATGGTGCTAAAATTTATTATTTATTAAAAATATGTAAATATGCAATGTATATAATGCAATGCATAAATTTTTAAAAATGGCATTTTATTCATATAATGTAGTTTTATTTTTATTGTTCAACAATTATTTGTTTTAACTTATTTTCTTTTAGTAATGTTAATACTTATTAATGTTAATACTTATTTTCTTTTAGTAATCAATAACAAGCCAAAAATATGGGTTTGATTGAAAAGATTAATGCCGCATTGGAGTATCTGATGTACTATCTGATGTACTACTGTGACACAAAAAAGTGAAGATACTTGAATTAGGTAACGTATAACTTAACTGTGAAATTAATTACACTGAGAAAAAAATATATATACCGCCTTCCTCTAGAATGAATAAGTGGCCATTTTCTAAATCCCTTAACTAGAAATATAGATTTCCGAGCTATGCGCATAAGGCACGCCAATAAACTGAATAGACGAAATGATCGAGAATTTCTTGTTTACACATTTCTAGATAGTGAAACAATATTCTGAATATTCCGAATATTCTGAATCTTTCGTACTGCGAGAAATTCTAGCTTGATTTTCTAGAATCGGGTAATAAACCAAGGTTATAGTTGCAGCAACTCGCCTCTTGTAGTCTCATTTATTTGCAGAGATTTTTAAATAACTTTGCCCTCGATAATTTAGGCAAACGCTCTAGAATTCTAATAGGGGCTTCTATCTTTCCAAGGGGACTATAATTTATCAGGATGACATAGATCTATTTTTTTCTAGAGTCACAATTTAGATTCTTGATGTCACTTACAGAATTGTTTCTCGGTGTATAGGATTAATTTACGTTACTCCCATTGACTCTGAGTTGCAGAAATATATTCTATTTTATATATTCATGAATTTCTTTAAAATTTCCAACAAAAATAACGCGTAATGGATAACACGTAATGTATAACACGTAAGGATGCATGGTAAGTCGTTTGAAAAAAACATATAGAAAATTGTCGCAAAATATATGGTTCTTAATATTTATTTTAAATATTAAGAATTTGTAAGCATTTGTAAGCATCTTTCTTAGAATTAACAGAATTCTCAGTAGCTTGTACATGAATACAAATGAATGAAAAGAATAAAAGTATAAATGGAAAATGTTTTCTATCTTTATAAAACCTTCAATTTAAGTAAACAAAAAAATATATTTATGTTGCTATATTTAAATTTGAGACAGTATACTTCATTTTGTCTTATAATCATACAACTATGCCTAAACAATATTAATTATTGAATCTAACTAATTTTCACCGTTTTAAAATCGAGACGGACGGTATTTAATATAATTTTCAGTAAAACATTTAAACTTATAGCAAAGAATTTTTATTGAAAATTAGACATAGTTTATTATTTTACTTTTCTTTTACATTAAATAAATAAATATATATTCATTTAATTTTCTCATTACTCCGTGAGAAATTTCAAAATATTCAGTTTGGAAAGTATATTATGCGATAATATTTTAAACTTTTCTCAGTTTTATTTACAAAAAAGTGATTTTATTTATTATGCTACATTTGTTTTATAGTTGGTCTTTTTTTCAATGTATTATGTATTTACATAAGGTTTTTAAATATTTACCTATTTATTTTATAAAGAAAAATAAATAAAACATCATGCAAAGAAAATGTGTCATAAACATTTTATTTAAAACCATGAAAATTAAATATTCGTATGTAAGTAGAATGGAATTTTCTAAATTAAATTTAATATTACACTGTCTTTATACGAAATTCATAATAGTCTATATGCAATAAACTAAGATGATAGAAATACATTCCGCTAAATAGAATTCCTTTCAAATCACCATTATGCTAATATAATGTCAAAAAAAAATCTAATTTTAAAGACTATTATTTACGGTAAGTATTGTAAAGTCGGCAGCAAAATTATTCGAGCGCTAGCAATAATTCCTATGCAAAAAAAATGTACACACAATGCGGCTTTGTTAAATAATTCCTTGTAGAGTCATGTTCTTAGACAGTCTATCTATAGCACTACAGCTACACAGTGAATAGAATTGTGCAATAAATGAACAATGAATGAAACACGATATATCATAAAATAAATAAATATTCTTTAATAACTATTTGTGATATTTTCACACTGTAACTAAAATTTTCTCAACATTCATATTTTTCTTGACACGTGTTGAATATTCAAAAACCTTTTTACAAAATAGTCCGGAGCTTTTGTACATGTTGTCTTATTGTATCTAATAGCTTATACCCCATATTTAGCTAAATGTTTATTACACAATTATTATATTATATTATATGTTAAAAACAAATAATTTTTCTTCTAATATTTAAAATTGATTTTTTTTCTGAAAATTAATTTTAATTTTAGGTTATTAGATGGAAATGTAAAAATTAAAATATTTGACTTTGTTAGCTATTTCAATGATGCATCGTCTTTCATACAATGTTTCATGATTTTTTTTTTATGTCAACATTTAAAAATATTCTGCATTATGGAATTTTAGCGATATAATTGTGAACGTAATGTATTACTAATTACATGTACTAATTAATGTATTATTAATACATTATTACTAATGTATGGTTATTATGTAATGTACCATTATTACTGTGGTAAAATATTAATAACTATATCAACTATAGAAACAGATATATAAATTTATTTTGTTTAGAGCTTAATTTCATTCAATGTCAGTATGTTTTGAGCAAAATAAATGTATCAAACTCTGATTTATATAAATACCTCTCATACAAAGCATTGCTTTGGGATTCTTTCGGATGTCCTTGTGCACATACCAGTGGTGGTGTTAACTTCATTATTATTTCAGTAGGGAAAATCTCATAGTGAATATGAATGGTATATATAATCGAACCTCGTTAACGTGAATTACTTCTAAGTTTCCACAGTCCCCAAGAAAATAAAGACTAATTTATTAGTTACTGATAGCACGAACTATTGATAACATGAACAATTGTTTTATTCCCCTTGAACTTCACGTTAACGATGGTTTTCAGCTTCAAAGAGCTCAATGATTATTTTGTTAGAGCGCGGACAGATACATTAAGAAGAAATTCTGTAACTGACATCTAGAATCTAAATTGTGGCTCTAGAAAAAATAGTTCCATGTCATCCCTATAAATTGTAGTCTCCTTTGAAAGCGAGTTCTACAAGCGACTATTAGAATTTTAGACCGTTTGTCTATATTATCGAAGGCAAAGTTATTTCAAAATCTCTGCAAATAAATGTGACTACAAGAGGCGGAATTCAGCAACTATAATCTTGGTTTATTACCAAATTCTAGAAAATCAAGGGAGAATTTCTAGCAATACAAAAGATTCACACTATTCGGAATATATCATAATATTGTTTTCCCATCTAGAAATGTGTAAACTAAAAATTCTTGATCATTTCGTCTATTCAGGTTATTGGCGGGCCTTATGCTGCATAGCTCAGAAATCTATATTTCTAGTTAACCCGTTAGTAGTAGCTATAGACAGCGCCACCTATTACAAATTGTGCACTTTTTATTTAACTCTCACCAATATATTTAAGAAGGGATGTGATCGATGTTCCTTCGATTTTATTCGCATTTTATGTATATCAAATGCTACTTCTAAAAATTTTTGGTGGCTATTGAATAAAAAAATCTGGCAACACTGAAGGATGGGCGGCAAATCGACCAACTAGCGACTACTAACGGGTTAAGAGTTTTAGAAAATGGCCACTTATTCAGTCTAGAGGAAGGCGGAATATTTTTTTTCTCAGTTTACACAAAACGAAGTCATGAGCTCTTTTCAATTTTGTTAGAAAGTGTTAAAATATAGAAAGATTAAATTAATGCGTTCTGCATGAAATTTATTAAAAAAAAATTTAAATCAATAGAGAACATTTTTCAATTCAGAAATAATGCTTAGCTAGAACATATAGGAAAATCAGGCGCCTGCGACTGCTGAATGTGTTTCTGTGTATTTATTTATATACACTTTCAGTTTTATGTGTATCAACGAATCAATTTCGAATGAAATGAAATATTTTACTTCAAACCAAAACTTGAAATATTCCGAAGAAAGTTAAGATTAAAATTTAATTTAATACTTTCAAAGATATTTTTAATAAGTTACAAATATCATTTTCTTTGGAAAATCTTAGAAACATCTGTTATAAGTCATTTTTCCGGATCAAACAGTTTGCAGAATACACCACCGTATTTGCCCTTTCATAAATGTGATATTTTCCGTCATTTTTCTATTAAAGGTTATAAAAATGTCAAAAGCAGAAATTCTATTTTAATTTTCAATCGATTGCTTTACATGCAAGTCAGTTTAGAAAATTGAATTTATTTTGGTGAAATTCAATTCTGTTACGTAAATTTATGTTTCAGATAGAAAAAAAACACATTTTATTTATTTTATTTTATTTTATTTTATTTTTTATTTTATTTTTACGAGGATTGAAAAACAAAATTACTCATTTTATATATCCTATTTAAAATTGTATATAAATTTTTGATCGATTAAAAGTGTTTTATTGTAATTTCATAACAATTTTGTATATGCAAGATTAAAATAATACATTTAAAACGTTTTTTAATGTTCTCTCCTATCAGTAATACATCAGAAAATTTCTTTTAAATAAAGAATATTGTAATCGCACTTATTTTTTTTGAAAGCGACTTCGTTGAAACAGTAATTTTCTCTAATTTTAACAGAAGGCTACAACAGAGATCAACATTCTTATATAAATGTCCTTCATGAAAAATTATTCGAACCATCTTCATTTTTTACTATTTTACTTTAAAAAATTTTATTTCTGTCAAACTTCTCAAATTTTGATTTTAGTACGCCAAGAATTTAAGGATTGACAAAGTAAAATTTTATAACTCCACTTCTTCAGTTAAAAAAGATTTAGTAACTATTTACAACATTTACGTTAAATTAACGATTGAACCATTCATCAGTGATAATTTAATTCAGTGATAACTATTCATCAGTGATACAATGAGCAAAATATTTCATTAAAAAAAAAAAAAAAAAAAAAACTAATTGGCACAAAATTACTTTTTTTAAACATTTAAGTGCTATATTTTTCCAAGAACAAAAAACTCTACATTCATCATGGAAAAAATTTTTAATTAACTGTTTATGCTACGTGAAAATATGGAAGAAAATCTTGTAGTAACCACATTTTATGAACTAGTTTAAGTTAAGATGGTTTTGTAATATCAAATTTGAGTAAATGTGTGACATATTCCGAATTAATTTTTTTAAACAAATACATTAAAAAAAAAAAAAAAAAAATGAATAAAAATTTGGGTTTGAAATACTCCTTTTTTATTTTCTAAATGATCCTAATATTTTATAAGTGAGTAAAAAATAAATAAATAAATAAAAATACGTGATTGAAATTTTTTTCTGCTTTGTTCGCAATATTTCGTTTTATATGTTCAAATATTCTATTTACAAAGAATAAATAAAACATTTTCCACCCTCGTTCTTTTTTTGTGGTATTGGATATCTGTCAACAAACAAAAAAAAAGTTCTCTAAAAATGATTAATGTTGTGTTGAAAAAAAAAATGTATTAAATGCATCCAATAAATTTTAAATTTGAAAAATGAGATGGAAAAATGACATACAAGATATAAAAGCTCATAATATGTAATTCAAAATATTTTTGAAATACATATTAAAAAAAAAAAAAAAAAAATACTTTAAAGTAACGTTCATTTGAAATGTTAGATCAGACCAGTTTCAAAAAAGGCAAAGAAAAGAAATATATATATATATATATATATATATTTGTCTTCGTTTATGTCCAAATTTTTTGATACACTGTACATGTACTTGTACGAAGAAAGTTATTGAAGCTTAAGAAGCCATATTTAATATAAATATATTTATCATTTTTTTTAATGACATTTTCTCTTTTTCATCTTATTTCTGTTAAATATTTCAATCTATGAATTTTACATTTTTTGTGTTTTTTCTACTTTCAAGATTTTTATTTTTTATGATTTATAGTAATATTAAAAAAAAAAAAAAAAAAAACTACAAAACTACAAAACATACGATTGAATTTAAAATCAAATTGAAACGTGTGTAATAATAATAATAATAAAAATAATATATATATATGTATATATATATATATATATATATATATATATATATATATATATATATATATATATATATATATATAATTTAATAACGTAAATATTTTCACATAATTATAGAATTAAATGATTTATGTATAAAAAGTAATAAATTTTACAAACTATGTACATTAATATTTTTAAATTACTGTTACAAATATTATACACATATATGGTTGGTTGCTTGGGTTTTACGTCGTACTAGTTCTATGCAGTGGGCAATTGGCAACGGTCTGGGACTCCCCCCTAGAGGTGACACCCTGAATGGCATGTCATCCTGGAAACATGGCATCGCAATTTTGTTTCTCCACGAAAGGGATGGCTCTCTCGCTTCGGTGACCACCTAGGGGTATAATTTTGATGGGAACATGGAGGACATTGCGCCCACGACAGATTTAACTTGCACCAGCCACCATTAGTGTACACGACGGTCTTTGGCCGGCTCGAGTACCGAACCCACAATCTTCCAATTGCGAGACCGACGCTCTGCATGCACGTATATGAAAAAAAATCAATGCAATAAAAATCTTTGTCAAAGTACAATTAATTGAATTCAGTTGATTTTATGAGTTATTACTTTCATTACCCGACTACCGTAGGTAATGCAAGTATTGTATTTCATTCGAAAATTCTATGTCGGGTTTTGACCATATTTACACGTTTTACGGCCCCCTGAGTCCAAAAAATATAGTTTTTGGCAATTGATCAGTGTGTGTGTGTGTCTATGCATGTAGGGAATATTCTGACTATCATATTTCCGAGATTAATAAAGATAGAACTACAAAATTTCAGAGTTGAGACAGGTCTGGTGTACAGATTTTTTTCAAACTTTGGTGAAAATTGGAAAACCGGAAGTGGGACCGTAAATCCGTATCTCAAAAACGGCTGAATCGATTTTCTTCAAAGATGCTACATGAACACTCTATGAGATGTACTTTCTAGTGATGAAGTTAGTTAGTTCAGGAAAATTGATAATCGGCCTGTATAAATAGCTCAATTTCAGGTCTCTCAAGTGCGTTCCTTTAAAAACGACTGCACAGATTTTTACGTGGTTATTACAGGAAAATTTACAGTCATCTTGCTTAGGTAAGTCAGTTTTAGACCTCTCGGAAATTGGTGTTAAAAAAAAAAAAAAAAAAAAAAGAAGAAAAAGAAGAGAGAGAGAGAGAAAGAAAGAAAAGAAAAACTCTGCTATTTTTGAATTTAGCTAAGTTATTAGCCACCACATTGTTGACCCTGAAAGTTTCTACCCTTTCAACTCCTATAGTTATTCCTATAGATACAGTTTCTACGACACCGACTTGTTAACATTGCAAGCTCTAACCCTTATGTTTCCCCGATTTCTTGATTCACAGTTCATTTCTCAAGAAAACTCTACCATAGCTTTATATCTCATGCAGATTGGTTTTTAGTTTGGCGGAAAAACCTTGATGACCTAACAAGATTTCAACCTTGTGTTTCCAATAGTTTTTGCAAATTTATTCATATATTTCCCTGCCAATGGACTGCTCACCTACGATAATATGTCAAGTTTGTATAACTATTTTAACTGCAAAAAAGAAGCGTTTTTTGTCATTCTTGTAGATGCTATAAAAATTTAATCGAAAAACTTTGAATTGATTGTACATATTTTTAAAAACGTTTTTAATTAAATTTAACAATTTTAAATACGTGTTTCTAAAGTCCTTTTTGAATACAACTATTTATTACACGTGTGTCTTTTAACTACTATATCTTTCAAGAGATAATATGTAAGGAATGTTAAACTTAATTTAATATTTATTTTATTTTAATCTGCTTCTACTTAGATTTGAATTAATTTGTATTCTAAAATCAAGGTGTTTAGCGCAAAAATAATTATTAATGGAATTTGAAACCTACTTTTACAACTATAAAACTAAAATAAGTAATTCTGAATAAATTTTATCAAAAAAAAAAAAAAAAAAAAAAAATTAAAATTAAAATTAAAAATTAAAATTAAAAATTAAAATTCTGTCAAAGAGAGAATTTAGTTTAGTACGGAGGACTATTAATTTCAATCTGTAAAATTTTAATTTTTAATTTTTTAATTAATTTTTAATTTTTTATCTCTTTTATTTATTTTTTTAACCGTAAAACTGTGACACGTACTTTTTAAAATGACTGAAATGAACTAAAATGAAGTGGCTGTACCTAAATTTCATACTTTAGTTAATTTTAAAAGATGTAATTGACGTGTCGAGAAACTGTTTGCACCCTTGGATTCAGAAAACTCGCCCCTGTCATTTGATACCAAATATGTTTCGGAAGGATTGATATTTCTAATTAATTTTGGTGTTACAAACAACTGGTCTATGAAAACTATAGATTGAAACTATTAGTCCTCCGTCCTAAAAAAAAAAAAAAAAAAAAAAAAAAAAGTCCAGACCAGAGACTGAAAAAGCTAGCAATTTATAAACTGTGTGTTGATATTTAAACAAATATATATATGTATTTGTCACAAAATTAAAATTTTCGTTCATCTCTCACAATAAAACTTGTCAGTGAATGCAATGTACCACATGTCTTAATAAAACCAAGAGCAAAATTTATGTTAAAAGATTTGGAGATGTTTTTAAAAAGAATCGATGATAGATTAGTCATAAATGAAAATATACTTTTTTTAATTTGCCATTTTCTTCATAATCTACAGATGGCCCATGAAAAGATATCTGTTCATATCACTTTCTGTGTATACTGTTGAGGCACTGAAAAATGGTTTAGGTGAGCTTTATACTTTGTCATGCATCGGATTATTTTAAGGTACAATACTGACATTTTGTACACGGCCTTGTTGCGTTTTTTTTTTTTTTTTTTTTTTTTTTTTGTAACTATATAAAATATGTATTTCGCAATTAAAATTTAGAAAATTTTACATGTTTTTTTTTAATCCTTTAACGCTCATCGGTTTCACACCGAAACCAAACATTTGACATAATTTAACAATTTTTATGCATCAGTTTTTTTAACATTTCTCCTTTGTTTTAATCAGGTTTTCCTTTTCTGTTCGGTAGATAGCAATACTATTCCAAAATATAACATGCTTCAAAGGTAGCTAATTGCATAAGTTACTTGAAGTTTCTTTGCGTGCGCGAGTGCGAATTGCTGGTTTGATGATATACTCATGTCTAGTTTTTTTCATTTAATGAAGAGCTGGACTATTATTTTCCTCTGAAACAACTTTTACGAGTTTTTGTAGTCGATAGTGTTTACTTACAAAGTGTTTTATTTATTAAATTAAATATTATTTGGATTTAATAAGGTTAACTTACAAATGTTTCAAACCAAAAATTTCCCGAAAAGAAACAATGCTATTTTTTTTATTTTTTAAATATTTATGATCAGCTATGTGTCTAAAAGCAATTTTTAAAATTAGTTTGGTAATTTTAAAATAAATTAAGTAGTGTACGTTAAAGGGTTAAAGCTCTGTAACCTTTTTTAGTTATCTGTATTACGTGTCTGCAAATAGGGCTTTTAAGAAAATTTTTATTTGAATAATAAAACACGAGTTCAAATATCTTCACACACTCAATATGTGTAAATGCTAAGCAAAACAACTAATAAAATTGTATTATGACTAGGGCACATAATAAAAAGTGTTTGACTTAAAATTTTTAGTACTTTTATAAGCAATACATAAATTAATTAAAATATTTCTAGAAATTTTCATTTTATATATATTTTTTTTTCTGCATTGCTAAGTTATGCCTTCAACTGCAAATATTTTTACTAGTACACATGCCCAGAATACGTTTAAATCTGCTCATGATAAATACATTAAGAAAATATCTTAAACTAGTTGGCATAGGTGGACTCTGCTCAGTTCCCCGTCATATTTATGTTCTCATAAATTTCTAGTACGAGAAATATTATAATCATGTTAAAAGAAATGAATTTGACCAAAGCTTGATACAGTGACAGAATGAAATCCCCGCCTAATAGGCTATCCACCGTTCACTTCGATATATTTATCTTATTCTAATCTATTAATTTATTTCATCAGGGTCAATTCCGTTGTTTAGTTTTTATGCTACTATTTCCAATGCAATAATCCTCAAAATTCATATTTATATGAAAAATTTACATTTTTCGCTATGTTGGTAAAATCGTAAATTACGAATAATTTACGAAATTTTCCTATTAGAATATTTGTATTCAATCATGTTCAAACAAATATCATAAATGTAAATTTGAAGTTGTCTAATGTATTTATTATCCTCAAAATGGAAGTTTATGCTCAAATTTGCCTTATTCTGACATGTTAAGTAAATCGTAAATTCCAAATAACTTACGAATTTTTAAATTGGAAAAGTCATAGTGTATGATATTCATGCCAGTATCCTAAATAATATTTCAAAAGTGGTTTGACATCTTTACGATGAAAATATCCCTCAAGATTGACGTTAATGTGAAATTCTCTTAAAATTGACGTTTATGTGAAATTTTGCCCTATACTGCCATGTTAAGAAATTCGTAAATTTCCAATAACTTGCGAAATTTTCAAAGTAGCATATTTATAGTTACTGATGTTCATTCCGGCATCAAAACTGATATTTTAAAACTTGTCTGACATTTTTACAGTAAAAAGTTTCCATTTAATGCACGTTTAAGTGAATTTTTGTCCTATTCTGCCATGTTAAGAAAATCGTAAATTTCTAATAACTTACGAAGTTTTTACATTCGAATGTTGCAAATGAATAGGGTTCTTGCCAGTGTCGAAAGTAATATTTTAAAACTTATCTGACATCTCTGCGATAATTTGCTCTTGAGATATCGTGTACACAGACTAACAAACTGACGGACTAACGGACTAACACACTAACAGACACCCTCCAGACAGACACCGTACAAATTTTTTCATTTTCGGATTCCTCACACCTGAAAACGTGTAAAAAAGTCAAAAAACTGAGGTCGAAAATTTTCATGATTACCTAAGTTCCCCATACCTATAGTATGATGGGGAACTAAAAAAATAATAAATTAATATTAGTAATTATATGTAAATATAATAAATTTAATTTAAAAATTAAAAGATTAATTATTCACTTTTAATAGATTACTATTGTTTTAAAATCGGGTAAAAAATATATATTAACTGGTTTACTTTGCTTTTAAATATTTTAGTAAACTAGATATAAAAATGTAATTTTTTTTTCGAATAAATTTACGATATTATAACTAAATCATCATCCATTTCGACATTATTATATATTTATTTTATTTTATTTTTATTTAATGCTTCAATATGTGTAACATTTTTTTTCTTTCCTTTTCCTTTTCCTTTTTTTTTTTTTTTTTTTTTTTTTTTAAGGTAAAAAATATAACTATATCTAAAAATTTTTTAACAAAGATTTATTATAAAATATAATTTTTAACTACCAGTTAAACATGAATTAAAATGCAAACATAATTATATTTCTTGGTAAATTAAACACAGATTAAATGAAACAAAATGGAAAATATTATAACCATGACATAATCTTCTCAACTAAATTCATATTTCTAAAACAGTTTTAAGAAAACAAAAATTAATATGTTTGGTTAATTTATTGAATAACTTTGTTTTCGTACCATTAATTAAGAAAAAAAAAAGTATTTAAGTAAATTTCTAAAATAAAAAATAAAATAAAAAATCATTTAAGAACACACATTAAACTTTTAAACTTTACTTTCAAACAAACTCTCTTGTGGTGATAGTTTGTGCTCATTAGAATGTAATTAAATATATTTTAAGCGTGTAAATAATTTTTCAACTAAAAGTTTATAAAGAAGTTTCATAGCAAAAAATCAATATATATTTCACGAATATAACTGTATGTGTTTTTAATATATATTAAGTATGCATATATTTTTGAGTTTCTTCTCATACCTCTAATATACTTATTTCTATCCGTAACGGACCTTCATATAAGCGTAAAATATTCATCAATCATGTTTAAAATGGACTAATCAACATTTATGAGTAACGATAAAATGCGAGGTACGCTAGCTATGGTAACCTGGGTTGTATATATGATGCCTGTAATTTCGGATAAATTCACAAAAGGGGAGAATCAAGCTGAAATTATAGATTGATTTTATTTAGAATTAAAAAGGAATATTTGTTTACTACTATTTACTATTTACTGTTTACTACTGAGCATGTAAACTGGATAAATTGGATTAATTTTATTTACCGATAATATAATGCTGCGAAAAAAAAAGAAAAAAGAAATATTCTCTTTCCTATGACTTAGTTTTAAAAGAGATAACCATCACACTCTAACAGCTGCTGTCTCCAGAGGACCAGGATTTGAAACTTGTTTTTGCTTAAATACTATGATAAGAGAATTAATATACATATCCTTACAGCTTAATCTTTACAATAAATGATATGATTTAACAATTTCACATGTATTCGCTGACTACGGTACACTCAGTAAAAATTAGTAGAATGCATTTACGAACGAGATTATTCTCCAGTAATCTATGTCTTTATTTCATATTTTTGTGCAAATTTCCACGATCATTCCGATTAATCAAATACCACCATAAAATCGAACTTATTCACAATAAGCCTTTCTTAAATTCCAAGATTTTCTGTAGGAAAATGATGTAAGGCGCGTCTCAAAATAAAAATTAAAGATAACCCGTAAGTATATAGATTCTTGACATAACAAATCAAATATTTATTTATTAGGAATTTTCGCGAATTTATTTCTCCTCTAATGTATTAAAAACATCATTTGTGTACTCAGTAGGAAAACAAATAAGACAATTAGACAATTTCAAAAAGCAATTTTATCTTTTAAGGGTTGTTTATGTTTTTTACTTGCAACGGCGACCTGTAATGTGTGCGTAAAATTTGAACTTAATCGGATGAGGCGTTTAGACGCATTTAAATGATTTGAGCCCATGAGGCACAATGATAAAGAATTTTTCTTTGTGTTCCTCTAAAATAACTATAAGTGCTACATGGTCTTAAATAGATATAGTTAGTGTTATGGTGATCTATAACATGTATATAAATTTTCAGCTCAATCCGATATGGCGTTTAGACGTTATCGCACTTTTAAAAATTTGAGCCCATAGCGCATAATGATAAAGAACTTTTCGTTGTCTCCCTGTAAAAATCCGTAAGGGCTAGATTCTCCAACATTTATTCACTTCGTGCAATAGTGACTTATTGCATGTATATAAAGTTTCAGCTCAATTGAAAATGGTGTTTAGACGCTATCGTAGTTTAAAGAATTTCGACTCATATATAACATAACCATAAAGAAGTCTTGTTTTTGTCCCTGTATAAAAAAAAAAAAAAATCTGTAAACGCTAGATTTACCAAAATTTACAGTTTGTGCGACAGTGACTTATAACATCTGTATAATTTTCAGTTCAGATGACAAAGGCATTTAGACGCTATCGCACTTTTAAAATTTTGGCCCATAGGCCATAGTGATAAAGAATTTTTCTTTGTGACCCTGTAAAAATACTATAAGCGCTAGATTCACAAAAATCGTTAGTTTTCATGCTATAGTGACCTATAACATATGTATCAACTTTCAGCTCATTCGACAAAGTACTTATGCGCTGTCATGTTCAGTCACATACATACACACATATATCATCGTAAAACTAGTAAATATGAACTCAGGGGACCTGAAAATGTGTAAAAAAACCAATATTTCAAATTCGGATTTTTGACATGATTATAATACTTTCCTCACTATAGTGTTCATAAAGGCAATATCAATGCATAGTTAATAATCATGATGTCAGTATAACTTTCACTACCAGTTTATAAGTTTAGATTTGTTTTATTCTTACTACAGTACCACATTGAAGATTTTAATATAATTAACATAATTTCGGTTTGTTTTTCTTGATTGACACTTTGATCAATTTAAAATTATAAAAATATTATACATAGTATATTTAATGCTTGATTTTTGTAATATTTTAATTATTTAAAGCGTTTACAAAAGTATGTCATTTTTGAAAAAAAAAAAAAAAAAAAAAAAAAAAAAAGTCATTAAGGATAATATATTAGTCATAGTATTTATATTCCTTTAAAAAATAAATAATTATTGAAAAAGTTATTAATAAACACCCGTTTAAAGAATGACAAGCAGCTTTAGTCAACATTTGTTTTTCTTTTTAAGAAAAGAATTATGATAAATGTTACTTTAGAATGTAACGCACTTTAGAACGTGAAAACACGGGGGAGGAGGAGGCTAAAAATCCATATTTATGTGTATGGGATCAAAAAGAAAAAAACTCACAATCACAAGTGTGTTGGAAAAAAAAATAATGATAAAAGTTTGAGATTTACAAGACAGGACAACTTTTAATATTTTTTTCTTACACCTTTTGAACTTCGAATATTTTTTAAAAGGTCGATTGACCAAAAAGCTCAGTCGATAATTCAAATCATGAAACAATTATATACTTATGTACAGCTTTCCCTTTAATATATATATGTATATGTTGTAATCCTTAAAATCTTTAAAATCTCTCTTCTTGTAAGGACTGTGTGAGTAAAAAATGTAAGGTACATATAATAGTACGTATATTTGAAATTATCAGTATGTACGTTATTTTGGATAATAAAAAACAGGCGAAAAGATATTCTAAGTCACTTTTTTTTGTGGAAAAAAATTATATGTTTTAGTATAGCAATTAATAAAAAAAAATATTTTACATCATTTTGTGAATCACACGAATAGAATGTTTAAATAGGTTTTCGGTTACTACAAGCTTGCAAATTGCTTTTATTATTCACAATCAGCTTCATTGAAGAATTTAATTATTTGACAGATATTTCAAGACATTTTAATAAAATAAAGTGATTATAATACAAATCCTATATGATTAAATTCCTGTTAGGTGTACACTACGTTTCTTATATTGTATTTATAGCCTTTAACATTGAATTATTTTCCTTATTTTATATAAAAATAAATATTCCGATATACCTACAAGGTAAATTTTTTTTTTTTTTTAAAGTATGATTTATTAACATTTTATTTTACTCTCACTTTACTATTTATTATATAAAATAATAGAAACATCATTAATTTGCAAATATTTCTTTAGATCATGCGTAAAAAAAAAAAAAAAAAAAAAAGATTCACTGCAGTAAGGTTAATTTATTGTAATTTTACTTCTCTACTTTGACTGTTTGGCAACACCGATATTTTAAATTTCTTCCATGGCGGATTTTATTTAGCATAATTACGAAGCAAAAAGTAAATTTAGTATAGTCCTTTTATCCTAAATTAAATGATACAAGGACTGTAATTTGTAAGGTAAGCAGTAAGTTTCTAATATTTCTAATATTTTGTGTTGTATTTAGTGTATAATTTTGATTTATTTGATTTATTTTACGGTTTCTTAACCATAAAATTAAAATATGGTTAAATAACAGTTATCCAAATATACGGTCAAACGTATGGGCAGAAAACTTCTGTTCAAAACAGCGTTTTCTAACGTCGATAATGTTTACAGTACACACGTATATTTTATTATTTTTTCTTAAAATCTAAATTTAATTAGGTAAATAAAAACAAATTGTTTAAAATTTGCGTAAATTCTTTTATTAAAATAATAATAATAATAGTAAATAAAGTAAAATGAAATTTATCAAAGAAAAATAAATAAAACGCTTCAAAAAATAAATCGAGTCAATATTATTGACTTTTTAGTTTAAAGAATAAATTACGCATGATGCAAGAAAAGCTATTAGTGATAATCAATAAACAGTTCAGAAAAAGACAGGCTATTTAACACCCTTTGAGCGATTTTTCTATGTGAGTGTTTCCTCGCTTTTCGTTAAGAAAAACTATTTTCAGACACACTAAAAAAAAATTCACGTTATTTAATTTAGAGCACTACAATTTCACTTTTTTATGCAATTTTAACAAAGATATTTCGTCAGAAAAAAAATTATCTTATGTTCTGTATTTCAATGAGTGTTAATTAAGATTAGTATTTTATTCTGTAGAATTTTCTAACTTTATAGTTTATTAACCTGTTACACATTATTTTGAGGTCAAACTATTAAAATGTATGCTTTGATAATTAGGTAAATATAAATATGAAAAAATATTGGTAAGATGTATTTTTAAGAAAATATTTCTTATTTATTATAAAGAAAAATATGTATAGTAATTTTAATACATTTAAATCTGTAGTTTTTTGCTTATTTCAATGTAATTTAGAAGTTGATTTCTTTTGTCACACTATATAAAAGTATATATACCATTTGATCCAAAAGAACAGAAAAACTTATGTATATATATATATATATATATCATATTATGTTAAATATCATATCATAAGTTTTTAAAATATCATTTATGGTGCTAGCATGATTATCATTAACTACACACATTCTACTTAAATTCCGTTTGTTATTAGAAATTTACGATTTTTTAAATTGTTGAATAGGTTCAAAATTCCACACAATCATGTAATTATCACAACTAAATTTATAATATAAATGTCGGATCAGTTTTAACATATAATTTTTGGTGTTAGTAAGAACATTATCGCCATTCCATTAGAAGTGTCTTCAATACGAAAACAGAACTATAATAATTTAAATTTTGTATAAGATTATTAAATTAAATATTAGTAATTTTTATTCTATTAATATAAATGTTACATGTAATTTAGGTTTGCGTACCTTTACTTAAAAACAATGACAATTCTGTTTCATTTGACACTTTTCGAACCATATTATTTTCAAATATCCTTATTAATACCGTATATTTTCAGAGATTTTCCTAATATCCTCGATAAAGGTATTTCATATATTTAGTTTTAGCTTAAAAGATTTCCCAAGTTGTAAAATAAATAATGTAGATTCATTTTCTGGCTTGAAACTTTAAAGCGAGAATTCATTTTATTCTGTAAAAGCAATGAGAGGTTTATATATATTTCATATTTCATACTGAATTAGATATAATATAGATTTATATGAGCACAGTGTGCTATTATAATACTTCATTGTTTTAAAACTATTTGGAATTATTTTGTATTTATTCACATTTATATGCAGCGTATATACATAGAATGAGGCAGATATATTTTTTCTTTTTTGAACATATACGTTTTGGCTCTGCAAGTATATTTATTAACCATTTTTATTAGAGAAACTAAAACTAAATTGATATTGAATATATAGTTTTTTTATTTGATTATTATAAATTATTTTAATATAACAATTTTATATTATAATTTGATTAGAAAATTTCTTTCCTATATGTAAGAATTAAAAAGAATATTTGAAATAATGAAGAGTTTCTTTTGGTGCATGAAGTAAATTTTAAATATATTTTTTGAAATTGGCAGCTTCAACCAAGTGTAAAAAAAAAAAAAAAAAAAGTATTTTTAAATGTAGTTTTTATTTTTCAGAGATATACATCAAATTATTGCATTTTTCCTAATTTTGTGAATAGCAGCAAAAAACTGTATTTACAATTTAAATAGTATTTTTCAGTGAAAAAGCAATGTGGATTTCAGATTTTGATTCTCTGAATAACTACTGGTGCCCATATCGAGGTGCATTAATATAAAAGCCTCTATGTAAAACCCTGCAGTTCATTTTTGAATTTTTTATCCTATATTATTTAAATATATAAATTTATCCTAAATATAAATTTTTAACACTCTGTTTATTTGTATCTCAAAGTTAATTTTCAGAGAATTATTAAAAATGTAATAATGTACATGAATATTTACACCATAATACTCACGTGATCACAAATTGATTTGAAATGTATTTTTTCTGTTCAGCTACTTTTACCTTTTTCTATATTCATAGTTTTGGGTTAATAATATTCTTTTAATTTCGTTCTTTAATGGATTTACACCTTTTCAGATTACCAGTTTGTTTTCATTTAAAAAATGTCTGTCTGTGTGTGTGATAAAATTTTGTGGCAGATGTAACTCGAGAACTCATTCAGAGAGTTTCATAAGGATTTTCTTCAGAATATAAAACATGCTATACCTCATATATCACACCAAATTTTTGTCCTGAAGAGGAAAAGTAGAGCAGTAAAAATTAAACAAAAATCAAAATATTTTGGATCAATCGTAAAAAGTAATGATTGAAACGCATTTACGCTGTACAGTCGGCAGAAAAATTATTCGAGCGCTAGCAATAAGTCCTATATAAAAAAGTACATTTAATACTGTTTTGTTAAATAAATCCTTGTCGAATCATATTCTTATAGCGGTTGAATAATTTTTCTGCCGACTGTGCACTCTCAATGCGTTTTAATCATTACTTTTGTAAGGAATTAGTGGTCTCCATTCCTCAAATATTAACTTAATTACTTACGTATTAAATATGAAATTTGCACAGAGACTCTAAGTTAAATACAAATAAAGTTTTATTAGAACTTAAGTGCAGGTAGGAAACTTAAGCCAAACTCAATATCAAATATTAAATACTTCAAGAAAGATAACTTCAATAAACAACTTCAATAAATTCAGATGAAATCTCATCCACAGTAGATAACGTAGTAAGTTGATTCTCTCACTGATCCACGCCACTTTACTAATGTAGGCTAGAGGCGAAAAAGGATTCCCTGAATCCGCCTAACTCTATACTATAAATTAACACCTTCAAATTCACCACAAAGTTTATCGAACTAACAACTTAATCACTCAAGAACGATTCTGTTCTATTTCACATTTTACATCACCACCACTATCACAAAAGATCACTTAAGAAAATTCTATTCTTTTTCGCTTCTACATCACACATTTCTTCACCATACTGATTAATATTTAAAATTAGACTTCAACTCCACTCACTTCATTTAACAACTCTAAAACCTCTCTGTATTCACTCGCGCTTCGCAACTTGTTTTCTTCGCTGCAGCGCTATGCTGACGTGAATCCAACCTTACAATTTTTACGAGTGATCCAAAATATTTTGATTTTTGTTTAATTTTTACTGATCTACTTTTCCTCTTCAAGACAAAACTTTTCGAGTGATATATGAGGTATAACATGTTCTTTATATTAACAATGTTTCAAGATAATTTCTGAAGAGTTTTCCTAGATGTTTGTCAAAACTTCTAAATTCGAAAGTGTCTAAATGTTTATTGGTAGATGGTGTATATTTTATTTAAACAACAAAAATAAAAAATTATATTGGAAACGTGAAATAAATATTAATAAATGTAATACGTCAGGAATGAATGCGTTAGGAATGAAAGTATATTCATTTACTGGATTATGCAAAACATTTTATATTAAAAAAATATACACTTGATACTCTTTTGTTAATTAAATCCTTGTTAAATCATGCTCTTAGACTGACTATTAATTGTATTTATACGTATATATATATATATATGAATTAATGTTGGCGTTCGAATAATTTTTCTGCCGACTGAAAACAATAATTAATACGACGGCTAATATTAAAATTATTAGCATCTGTCACAGCAAAACAGCCAATTCCAGTGCAGATAATTTTTATAAAAATTTGAACAGATCTGTGATCACTTGCGTTTATAGAACATCAAAATTTGTGAATTTACTTCTGTGATTTTTCAAAAATCACAAGTGACAAGTAATTACGTAGTTAATTCGAAGACATTTAAAAGATATGATTTTTTATGACTTTCGACAAGGTTAGACACTCAGAAACTCTATAGCGATACAGTTGGCAGTAAAATAATTCGAGAGCTAGAAATAATTCTTCTCTATATAAAAAAAAGTACACTTAATACCATTTTGTTAAATAAATCTTTATCGACTCTTGGTCTTAGATTTACAAAGAAAATGACTCGACAAGTATTTATTTAACAAAGCAGTTTTAAGTGCACTTTTTTATATAGGAGTTATTGCTAGTGCTTGAATAATTTTGCTGCCGACTGTAGGTTAAAATCGACGACTGGTAATAAAGGGACATCTACGGCAACGCTTTTCAACTCGTTTCAATAAAAATTTTACAAATAATGTTTGGGAGTTTGACCTAGCAGTATTTTTATTTCCAGACATTTTATTGCTGTTAGAAAACTAATAGCTTCTAATCGCCATGTGACATATAAGTAAATAGAAGTATTTTTAAATATTTGAAGGATCCGCGAGCATTCACTTTTAAATGATCGTATGATATGGATACCATACAATGAATACCATACAATTTATCAAAAGCTAAAAAGAATGCTCATTTAAAATTTTGCCCCCCCCCCAAAAAAAAAAAAAAAAAAAAAAAAAAAAAACTCTAAAACATTTACTCCATTGCTTCTCAACAAATGTATGACATTGTAACGTATGACGAAACCTGGATTTATTCTTATGAATCCGAAACAAGACAGTTTGGGTGCTTACAGATGTTCCAAGACAAATAAATGTTGTTCGTTGAAGGAGAGCTCCCAAAAAATGATTGGTGCTTTTTCAGTAAATTTCTTTTATTACGACTGTTCTTTTGAATAATCATAGAACAATCAATGCTCTCGGGTATTCCACAATAATTTATTTCACGGAAGTACTTGCAAAGTTAGTTAAAGAAAAGAAAAATGTCGCATCATTTTGCACCAGAACAACGCCAGTTATTGCTTTGTTAATTATGGATTATTTGAAGGATGAAAAAATCAAATTGATGATTCATTTCCCATACTCATCGGACTTTGGATCTAATGATTACTTTTTATTTCCATACAAAAAAAAAAAAAAAAAAAAAAAGTCGCGGTGAACATTTTAACAACTTGGAAGTAGCCATTGAGGCCAACAAATATCATCTTTCTCCTACATAAATGTTTGAAAATTTGTTTATTCGAATAAAAATCTATGGAGGTGCTGCAGGTGATATTTTGAGAAACAGTGAAAGACATATTCTTGGTAAATAATAAATTCATATGTTACTTTTTTAAAACTTAGGTGCCACCTCTCGTATATATGTTTTATAGTAATAATTGTGAGAGAAAAAAATATTATTTTGTTTTTATTTAAAAGAAATTCAAAATAATTTTAAATATTGTTATTAAAACTTTTTAGTTAACATTTCATTTCCCAATTAATATTCTCCCTATGACTTGATACTTAAAATTTTGTAAAACTAAATTATTTTATTAAACTTTGTGTAATATATATATATATATATATATGCATAAAATCGAGTATCAATTGCCTTTCTTTTTTTAGAAAGTAGGGGAGAAAATCTGTGAAAAATGAAATTTACACCGGGTTTATGGCATTTATATTGACATTCCAGTTTATGAGATTAATTACTTATAATGGAACAAAAGCTATTAGCGAAAATCAATAAACGTCTTCAAAGCGTGATAATTTCTTTTTTCTTTATCTTTCTTTTCACCTAATTAAAAAGTTTTATCCTGACTCACTTAAGAAACTTGCTTTATTTAATTTACAGAAATCGAAGACCCCCCTTTTTTAAACCTTTTATAAATTACGCCATTAAATATATTTTTTGCACTAAGTACTGTTTTGTTGTTGTTATAGTTGCAAAAAGTATTAAATTAACCATAATCCATAATTAATATTTACTAAAAGTAAATGAACTTTTTTTTTTAGTTTTTTTCGGGAATTTAATAAGATATTATTAGAAACAGTGTCATTTTTAAATATTTTAATCTGCATTTTCAAATATACATTCGAATTTAACAACCCCTTATAAAAAAAAAAAAAAAAAAAAAAAAAAAAAAAGAAATAAAAAAAAGAAAAAGAAAAAAACATATTCTACTTGTTCATTGCATTTTATTAATTTTAAAGATTATACTATTTATTTGTGTTTATAATCACTGAAATTACTTTCGGTTTCTTTAAAGTTAAATTTTTAAAATTTAAAAATATTTTTAAAGTTATATGCTTTCGTCATAAAATAAATCATTCTCCTGTATCATTTTACACAGTAATAAAGTGTACTGGTTAATATGCACACACATTTAATCGTATTTTCTCACAAAAAAGAATTTAATAGAATTTTAAACAATATATGTTGAGATTTAGGCATATGGTAAATCGAAGAACGCGAGTAATAATTACGCACCTGTCGTTAAATATACACCCAAACTAAGTCAACATTATTTTCCATAAAAGCTCAGATATTAAGTTTCATCCATTTATACACTATAAAGGCGGTGATAGAGCATCCATGTTCATGGAAAAAAAAAAAAGCAACTCAGCAGCGCTACCTATTTTATGATAGGCACCAAAGATGAATTCGTGATTTTTTTTTTTTTTTATCATGCATTGCTTTAATATGAATTAAGATGACATATATGCTACCTATAAACAGAACAATTTGTAGCACATCGGCATCACCTGCAATATGCATCACTAATTATAAATGGTTACTTTTGTTCCTCACGTACACAAAAACATGCATATTTTCTAAAAAAAAAATTTCAGTAATTCTACAAACGGGTAATTACACCGTTCCTGAAAACCTAAAAGTTTGGATGTTTTCGAATATAAAACTTTCTTGTGTGCATATAAAAAAATAAATAAATAAAATAAAATAAAACACTGTTTACTTATCTAAACGTATAAGGAATCTAAAAATATATAACAGGAAAGTATAATTAATATTATCATTAAACTGAAAAAGTTATTTTATCTAAAAGATATATTACTTTGTTGATTCGCATACAAAATTTCCTAAAATTTCCTTATTTATATTACTTTGACGAATGCATATTTCGGATAATCCAAAATTTAAAAAAAAAAAAAAAAAAAAAAAAAAAACTGTATCATTCAAAAATTATTGATCGTAGAATGCGTAGAAAGACATGGAATATTTTTTAAGTTACGAAGAATTTCTTACTAAATTAAGGTAATTTTCCTTCGTCAGGTGACGCACATCTGTTTCTGTATCACTTTGCGTACCGTCTTCAGTGCACTGAAGACCTTACGCTAAATGCTATCGAAACAACTGTTCTGCTTTAATATTATTTCTATTTTGGCGTTCTAGAGGTTGTTATTTCTCTTGTTTTCATGGTAGCTATTTACTCCAATTTCTATAGGGAACATCCGATAGGGATTATAGAATAACATATATCAGGTTCAAGAAATTCCATGAATATTTACAAGAGATAGAGCGCGGACAGACAGACAGACAGATCGAAATCATTAACACTTCTCAACCTTGTTGGAAAGTGTAGAAACACGAAACCGCTTTCTTCATTTACTTCAGTAAGTCAATTTGCTTCAGTTCTCTTCATAATAAAGAGGCTTGGTGAATGCTTAGGAAAATGTCTTAGTTTCTTTACAATACGATTTCTCATCCCAAGTTTAAATTCACATACAACATGAAATACATTGTATTCAATCCCATAATTTGTTAATTAAATTAAATCATATTGTACTTTAATTTTTTACCTCCTTTTTGTGAAAGTCATGTTGAATTTAATCTCGTGAAAATTACATCTCAATTAAGTCTCGTGAAAATCACATACATAAATGAATTTTAATGATGTTAAAGAAATTTATCATGAAATATTAATTAACGTGAATAAAATTTTATATTATTCCTAAGCATTTTGAATATATATACACTCTATAACAAAAAAAAAAAAAAAAAAAAAAAAAAAAAAAAACGATGCGCCAAGAAGAGGGGACAGAAATTGGTAGATGGGGTGGAAAATAACTGATTACAGTTTCAGAAAATTTAAATGATTTAATCAAGAGAAAGGGCTTCACAAAGTAAACAAGTCAATAACGCGTTGGTCCACTTCTGGCCCTTATGTAAGCAGTTATTCGGCTTGGTATTAATTTATAGAGTTGGCAGATGTGCTCTTGTGAAGTCTGTGAAGTATCGTGTCAAATTCTGTCCAATTGTTGTGTTAGATTGGTAAAGTCCCGAGCTGGTTGTGGGACCCTTTTTATGATGCTCCAAACGTCTTCAGTGGAAGAGAGATCCGGGGACTGAGCTCAACCCCACTGAGCCGCCTACTAAGGGTATTTTAAATCACTGAAATACCAGTTGCACGTAGGATCGACAATAATGATGAATTGGTGCTTGATTCCATCAAAATCTGTATGTATGTCAATTTGTATCCAGTTTGCATTACTCCTTCTTACTGCATCACTTTTTTTGTTATAGAGAATACATATATATATATGTATATATTATTGAATGAAAGCAATATTCCTATATCATCATTTACAAAAATACAAAGTTATCACTTTTGTCTGTTAGCACTTCTGTGAAACCCTCCTTTTTCTCTCAATCAGATGTTTCCACTTTTCGATGTCCGCTGATGGTTCGTTCTGGTTGCAGCTGCGCGCGTTTTGTATTGTTTCATTTGCTTCGCGATTCACGACGTAACGGTAATTATCGTAATTTGCTAATTTTTTGATACCATCAAATTCTATTTTTTTTTTTTTTTTTTTTTTTTTTTTGCTACTGTTTTCAAAAATTCTAGTAAGAGCAGTGGTGGTTTTATTAAATTATATAATATTCCCAAGCATTTTTAATATATATAGCAATATATATTATTGAATGAAACCAATATCCCTGTATCATCATTTACAAAAATACGAAGTTATCTAAGTAGTGAAAAGTTTTGTATTAAAACCAAAATTTGGATTCTTTAAAATGGAAAATAGGCACTAAATGTACGGAACTGTTGAACTATTAATCTCGTTATGTAACGAATTAAAATAATATTTGTTAAAACAAAATTTGCAGTTACCATATTTGACTTTTCGAACAATAAAAGGGTATAAATAAATTAAACAAAGAGAAAATTATACTAGGGTATTTGAGTATTTTTCCCTGTAGTATATTGTTTAATTTAACGCTTTTGCACTTCAAATAATTTGAACCCATAGATTATAATGATAATATTTTTTCGCTGTGACCCTGTAAAAATATATTAGTGCTAGATTCATCAAAATCTATATAGTCCGTGCGAATGTGACTGATATTGGGTAACATGTGTATAAATTTTCAGCTTAATCAGATAAGGCATTTAAACGTTATTGTGTATAAATCATTATTATGCATAAATTTTCAGCTCAATCAGATAAGGCATTTAAACGTTATTGTGTACAAATCATTATTATGCATAAAAAATCAGCTCAATCAGATAAGGCATTTAAAAGTTATTCTGTATAAGTCATCATTGTGCATAAATTTTCAGCTCAATCAGATAAGACATTTAAACGTTATAGTGTATAAATTATTATTGTGCATACATTTTCAGCTCAATCAGATAAGACATTTAAACGCTATCGCATTTTAAATAATTTGACCCCATAAGCCATAAAGTTAAAGAATATTTAATTGTGTTTTTTTTTTTTTTTTTTTTTTTTTTTAACTAAAAAAGCAACATTAAACCAGAATTCATACAGTTCGTGTGACAGTGATTTATAATATGCAGAAAATTTTTCCGTTTATTTAAATAAGGAGTTTTGCGCTACCCCACATTAAATAATTTGATCCTCTAGTCCATAATGGAAATTTTTACATTGTGGCCCTGTAAAGTAACACTATAAGTGCTAGATTCACCAAAATCAATAGGGTTCGTGCTACGGTGACCTATAACAGACGTACAAACTTTCTCCTCGATCTAACAAAGTTTTTAGACGATATCCTTTTCAATCGCATACATACATTAATACGTACACATATACATATACACATACTTCAACGCGAAAATAGCTAAAGTTGAACAAACAAACGGTATAAATACACCAAAATCAAAAAGTCAAATATTTTCATCTTCAGAAAGTAAAAGTATGCAAAAAATCCAAAGACCCACAGCCCACTATTGGCCTAGCGGTTCTGTGCTCAAACCTGTTAGACGTGAAGTGCCGGGTTCGATCCTATGTCAAACTCGTCAGCCTAGCCTTTCGAAGTTTTCCGCGATTTTATGCTAAACTTGCGTAAATACGAGCTAGAAACCCTTATAATGACCCTCAAAGAGGACACTTCCCCTCAGGCCTACGAACATATAGTACAGTCAATCGGTCTTATTCTCCAAACTCAAATCCAAAGACCCATAAAAATTTAATCTGTTCTTTTAATATTTTATTCCATATTTTTTTTTTCATTCTTTAGAATTATAATGTCAGAATAAATGTTAATCAAACTGAATTTTGATGAACAGTATTTTGTGTCTTATTATTTTTCTTTTTTTTACTTTTGAAAATACGAAATTATTCGCTTTTATGGATTTAAAATTGTCATTAATATAAATAGTTTTGAAATATTAAAGATGCTTTTTACTTCTGAAAAAAAAAGAGTAAAAATTCGGAAAGCGAAATGATAAATTACTCGTATAATAAAAATGCCTTAATATTTATTTTAAGTTTTATAAAATATATAAACAAGAAAGGGACTGAAGATATTTTATTTACTCAGATATATAACATTTTCTGACTGCAGTAACTGATTTTATGCATCAGAAAAATTTTCAGCATGACTGAATGAACAAAAAAAAAAAAAAAAATGTAAACTAAACTAAATTAATATATTTTTTAAAGGATGGTACATAAAAAATTCAAACGGGAAAGTAATGTGTTTTAAATCCATTTTAAAATCCACGGAGAAATATCAATACACTTTTTTTATATATTTATTCAAAATGAGAAATTATTGGCAATATACAGGGTGATTATAATTAAAAGTACGATTTCAAACGCCATAATTTTAAAACTACCCATCAGAGCGATTTGATATTTTACCAGGGCAATCATAAGGAATTTTGTCAATAGAATTTTGTTTGGCAAAAGAAAAAAAAAAAAATAGTTCCAAATTTATCCGTAAAATATTTGTTTCATGGATCTCCTCTTTTTCTCTTTTCACTATGACTGTTTCAGCTGTAAAAAAGTGTTTTTGTCTTTTTGCTAAAAAACATTATTGTAAACCCGTGAAGTCTGTCGTTTCCTGCTATTCCATTGTGTTGCTAACAACATTCCTGTGTTTAATGAGTCCATTTAGGCGTTTCCCCTGACATTCCTCTGACAGCGCCATCTATAGGAACATGTTGGAAGTGCATTTTTCTTCCCCCAAATAAAATTTCACTTCCTCACGATTGCTGTGGTAAAATATCAAATCGCTATGATGTTTTAATCGCGTTTTAAAATTATAGAATTTTGAAATCGTAACTTTAATTATAATCACATTGTATGTGTATTTTTATAAAAACTTTCGTTCCGAAATTTAAAAAAACAACATTTATTTATGTTTATGCTTTGCACAAGTAAATTAATGAATTCTCAAGTTTATGGTATTTTTGAAATATTTGAATTTAAGGTACTGTTAGAATACCTATACATATTTAAGTATAAATAGATTAACGTAATTCCTCTTTTGTCCCCGATTACTTGAAAATTGCATAAATTTTTACATTTTTTATCGCTTATGTTTCTTTTCTCTTCCTATTTTAGCTGAACGTTTTCTACTTTTGCTGATTATGCTTCACATTGTTTTGAATGATAAAAAAAATAAATTAAAAATTAAAATTAAATAAAATAAAACATGATAATTTCCTACTACAATAAAAAATTTATTAAACTAATTTTGATAAATGTGCTAAAATAAATTAAACATTAAATCATCAAATTAAACATCAAAACATCATCATTAAATTAAATTAATGTGCTAAATTAAATTAAATTAAACAAATGGTTGGTTACAAAAATATACAAATTAGTTTTCTGTTCACGATGTGCTAGAAATAATAAATAATCTAGAGATGTTTTAATTACTAATGAATTTGTGTACTAAAATTTAAATTGAGTAGTATAAGTTCTCAATATTAATCTGATAGTGGACCAAACAATAGTTCTTGAAATAAAAATATTTTCCCAAGGAAATTTCTTAACTACTTTTTTTAAAAGAATACGAATTTTTTCGTAACTATATTTTTATATATTCAGCACTGTGTTACAAAGCTTAAATGACAAGCTTCACATAAAAAATGTGCATTAATTTTACTGCATAATTTGCTACTAATATAATCATAATCATTTTTTTTCTGTTTTATTGGTACCTGCAGGGCAAAAACTTTAGTACCCTCCCTTAATCTTGCATTAGTCTTGATTTAAGCCTTAGAATTAAATGGCCCGAAAATTGCAGAAAAGGAATCTGGATATCTGATTAAACTTAAATCTTTTTAGGGTATTTTGTTTTAAAATGCTTATAAATCGAATCTAAAAACTGCATATATAATGCAATTTGTAATTATTATTTAATATATTGATGAATCACCTCCACCTAAACATTTATAGCATCCGATTTCATTACCCTTTGTATTCTCGTTGTTGATTTTTTTTTTTTTTTTTTTTTTTTTTTTTTTTTTAATGAACTGTTTCGTAAATTTTAATATCTGGTTATGCGATTTTGTATCACTAATTCCATTAAGAATTTTTTTATGGTAAGGAATAACGGTAGTTTTATTAAATGAAATAACATTCTTTTTTTTTCAGCTATGCACACATTATTCTTCTCTAATTTCTGCAATTTAAGATTGTTTCTTGAGCTCACTTACTTTTTTGCGTGTCAAACAAAGATAATAGCATGTAAAACAATACATAAGTGCATGTTTTGTCCTACAACTTCGAAACAATGTATATTTTATATTTTTCATTAAAGGAATTTTTGAAAAGTTAGTGTTTTGCATTGAAAATGTTTAAGAATATTTATGTATATACTAATATTTAAGAATTGTTTGTGACTCCAGTATAAAAAGAAAGTCAAAAAAAATTTCAACTTTAGTACCTTATTAAAGTATTATTATTATTATTTAAAAAAATAGTTTTTTTTTTTTTTTTTTTTTTTTTTTTTCAGTTTATTTGTTTCAGTATTTAATATAAATGTGTGAGTGTCAAAATTAAAGAAATGTAACATAAGCATTTTCTTGAAAACTTAAAAAAAAAAAAAAAAAAAAAAAAAAAAAAAAAAGAAATTTTAATGAAATATAACTAAAAAATGATTAAATCCCAAAAAAGAAATTTAATATGCTTAGTTATTTTATTTATAAAAGTTTTAAATTAAGGTCGGATTAAACTTTAGAATAATGGTCTTTCAAACTTTCTTTTAATTCGTTCATCTGAAATTAATTCCATTATTCAACTAATAAACTTAAAATAGGTAACACAAAGAATTTTTTTTGTTTTGTTTTTAAAATCCCTTTTTATAAGAGCTGAATGAAAATTTAGTGAGCCGTATCAAATTATGAATGTCAACACAGAAGTTGTTACTTTAAAAATTATCTTAAATTAACTTTGTTAAAAACTAAAAATGAAATATATATATATATAGTAAATTCATTAATTAAAAATTTTCTATTGATTTATGTTACAAGGTATAGCTTGGAAAGAACGCACGGTAGAAGAAATTGTGCGCATAGTGGATGGGTGGAAAAGTGCAGAGTAGGCGAGTTGCGATTTTAGGTAGTTGTGCAACATCAATACTGAAATGCCGGCTGGAATGTGCATGTTAATTGCTTCAAATATGTAATATAAAACGTGGTTATTTTATATCGATTTCAAAAATAAAGGGTTGCATTTTCCTAACCCTTCTTAGGAATTTCAATACAATGATAATATTACAATATATTTTTAATTTAAACAATTTATCATAAGCTATTAACCTAGTTTAACAGTACGAGCACCATGATTTGCTCTGAAAGCAAATAATTATTTAATAAAAAACTGTATAATTTTTCCTACCAAAATGGGAGAGTTTGTACTTTTCCTATTTAGGAGAGATTACGCATCTAATAGAAATTTTATAATTTTACAGCTTAATGATAAAGACAGAACAACGAGGATGAGTTTGTTTAGTGTCTGAAACTGTACCAGGAAATACATTTGACAAGGAACTGGACTAGTTCAATCCTCTCGACACGGCGCAGCTTCTTGGAGATTGTCCCCAGGTGGGGTACAGAAGTGTATCGAACGTATCCACTTGTGACAGATGGTTGCACAATAACGTCACCATGTACACCAGTAAGTGCAACGATGGTGGATAACATGAGATTAGGTCAACCAAAGAGAAATCCTTCAAGCTTTAAAACAAATACGTTAATTTTAAGTTAATCGTGTTATTTAGTAACTTAATCTTATTTTACAATCTTTGTCTGGTGTTCTCTTTTTACTGTTTCATTAAATACATTTTGTAATTATTTTTAATTTTCTTTCATTGCTCTCATTTTTTAATTATTGAATTGAAATATCCACTCCGAATATAGAAATATTGGTTTACAAATACTTTACAACAAAGTCATTTAATTGCAAGTATCATTATTAACAATGTAATTGTACTAGTTTTAATTAAGCGTAATCTCTACTACCCATGTGCGCAATCGATGCTACCCTATAAGGAGAGATTGCGCATTGGTTTTATTGAAGCTGCTGTTTTAAAATATAACAGAACAATAAAATAGTAATAAAACTACTTCATTTTAACTTAAATAATATTGTGTTTTTATTTTTTAAAGAAATAAACAGAAATGTTAAACATTTGCAAGATTTCTAGATACAAGTAAAATCTCAAAAAAGACAGAACATTTTTTCTTTTTTTAAATAATCTGTCTATATATTTTTAGATAATATTAATATTTTAACTTCCTTTTTTCTTATTTTTAATCAAATTTATCAAGCAATTCTTTCTAAAATGCTATAGAATGTGTGATATTGCAAGAAAAATTAAAATGTAAGAAATGTTGTTATTCAATTTTGTGCTTTTTTAATACATAATTTTAAATGTTAATAATTATTTTATTTATTGCTTCTTAGTTTTAATCAAATTTTATCTATTTACACTCGGTAAATTAATAAAATGTAATTTCTACAGATCTACTAAAAATTGCCTAGATCGAGTTGTATTATTTTAACTGTACTTTAATTTTAATATAGGTTTAACTGTGCTGTATTTAGTATGATATTCTAATTTTTAATTTACTTTAATTCTGTCTTCTTGTAGTTTAATTTCCAAAATATTCTCTTGAAAAATATACTTAAATCATGACAAGTATCTGTATTTGGAAATTACATAAATTGTTCCCCCAAAAATAAATTAAGGATTTTCTAGTCTGACCAATTTTGCCCTTTGCTGATCACCAATTTTCGTACCAAAAAGTTTAAGTGTTTAAAATGTTATTTATTTTAAAGAATAAATAATTATTTTATAAACAAAGCACATTTAAAATTTATGTGTTTAAACTGTAAAATTTGTTCAAATTAATTATGCTGAAAGAGTAAAATTATAATTCAATACTTCCTCTTTTTTTTTTTTTTTTTTTTTTTTTTTTTTTACATAATGAAGAAAAAATAACTGCTCGTCATTACAAATTTTTCATTCACAAAATAAATAAATAAATAAATAAATAAAAGAAAGAAGAAAGAACGAAAGATACAAAAGAAAGAAAATAAAAAGGCATCAACTAAATTGATGTCAAAAGTTAAAGCAACAGTTTATTTAAGCGTTTGAAAATGTTTTATTTAACAAAGCAAAATTAAAGCTGACGAACTTTAAATTTTACGAAACGGTGGATACTGAACAGTTATTAAAGTACTCTGTGTTATTTTTAATCCAAGTTAAATATATATACATATAGATATATTATTATTATTTCTATATTATGTTGATATTGACAAAAGAATTATTTAAATCATTTCTTAAATATTTAATTGACTTAATTTGGTATTTGTAATATATCTTATAAAATAGTTCAACGAAGTTTATAAGGTAAGTAAAATGTACTCACCTTGTTTATGAGTATCCTCTGCTATTTCTGATTTCAGGAACCGATGTATTCCGTAAATTAATAAGGACTTTCGGTTTCAGAATATTTTTCTTTTCAGCTAAACTATTCAAAAGATAATTTAAATATATAAATAACAGTGCTTTAAATAAATTAGTCTCCTTTGGCTTGGTTTGTGAATAATAATCATATATTATATTATATTATATTGTGGGAATAAACGGATGAACCCACATGTTTTCTTGAACTACATTTTTTATTAAACTGAAACATCGAAGAGAGAGGGAAAAAAAAAAAAAAAAAAAAACGAACAGACTTCACTACTACATAGAATACAGACAGCCAATCACATCAAATGCGTCACAGCCACGCTCTAATGTAGATGTATATATGCAAGAAGAAAAAAAAGAGTCAAATGAAATGTTTTTCGAATAATATGAAAAAGAAAGTTTTTGTAATTATTTAAAGAATGTCATTTGAGTTTATTTCTCACTAACATTTTAAACCTTTGCAAACACTGCAGCAGATGTAACTAAATATCATATGAAGAAGCAGAAAATAATATGAATAAATATGACAAAAAAAAATGAGCAAACTGATATTCAAACATACAATATCATTGCGTTACCAAAGTCATAGAATGACGTTGCATGTAAATAGGATGATATTTCTGTACTGCTGTACGCAAATTGCTAAACATTTACAGCACTCTATGCCCATTACTAACACATAAGACATGAAAGTAGTTGAAACTCAGAAAGAAAGAAGAAAAATCCAAGTGAGAAACACGTTTTTATCAACAATCGCTGATAACTGAATAAACAAATTTGTTCCAAGGATAAATTAATAAAACCAAAACCAGTACTTACTAAAAACTGCAAATCGAGCTGAAAACAGCTCAAACACACCCCATGAGGCACCATGAGGAGGCTGAATACAGTTAAATTTACAGTTAATTAGAGGTGTATTTACCTACTGAACTAAAAAGAAAATAAAATAATTTAAATTGTTTCTTCTAGTTTTAATAACTAATAAATCTTAAATTTAAAATTTATTTGATTAAACTTTAATTTATAACTTAAATTAATTAGAGATGCGTAATGTGCAATTGAAAAGAAAGACATAAGGATAGGGGTTTTGTTTCTCTATATATGCTAAAGAGCAAGAAAGGGAGGAATGATAGCGCCCTCTATTAGAATGAAAAAAAAAAGTAATGACCCACAATTTTTTCCTTATATATATATATGTACAATATTGCTTAATGAAACCTAACCTAAACAAATGGTAGCTTTTTAAGTATCCTATTAAAGAATCGGACACTTAATAAAAATCACTATGTAGTTTTAAAGTTATTAAATAAATCTCAGAATCTGAAAAAATTTCTTTAGATAGCTAGACGAATTAATTATTATTATTATTATTATTATTTTAAAATATTTTATTTTCAAGGAATTATCTATCTTGAAGAGTTTCCATTTCAAAATTTTTGATATTTTAAAATGTTAAAGAAGAAAATGTGTTAAGTTTTAATTATTAATGATAATGTACTGAGATATCCAAATACAATTTAATTTGAATATTAACTAATGACCTAAAGCTTGTGAAAATTACTTTTAATTACCTCATTTAATACTGAATTTATTAGTTTCAGGAAGACAGAGATTGAATTAACCTGCAAAATTCATTTAATCTTTCTTTTGATTGGATGTAGTAATATCTCATTTATTACTAAGAAATAAATATGTTATTGTGACACTTTTTTTTTTTTTGCATGCTAATATAGTATTGTATGAAGAGTGTTGTAAATTACAACGACTAATGTCAATTTGTTTTCTTTCAGAGAGCCGGAACCTGAAGCAACTGTGTTTACAGCGCATTTATCTAGATGTTGTGATGAATTTAGAATGAATACTAGCAGACCCGGCCACGCGTTGCTGTGACTAAGTTATACGTTGAATTATACGGCTGTAAACTATTTAGTACAGTTAAATTATTATTTACGAACAAAGACGAAAACGTTGTAGCCGATGTAAAAACCCACAGGGTTGAGATTTGAAACTTAGGTCAAAATTTGGAAGCGATTGATAAAAATTTTCGTAGTGTTGATATTAAGCACAAATTAATTTTATTGTAGGGTCCTATAAATTTTAATGGAGAAGTGATATATATTATTTCTAATGCTACTTTGGATAAAATTGCTAAAATGACTAATATATAAATTAAATTCTATTAAAATTCTATTAAAATAAAAGTATAAAAGAAACAGACGATTTTAAAATCAATTTTTATGGAGGAGTGAAATATAATATATGCTATAATGGATAATTTTACTATTAAATGACCTCATCATTTTAAATATTTTAAAGAGGGCAACAGCTGTAGTTATAAAAGGGAAAACAATAAGGCTAAACCAGAAAAATAAGTAAATTTGATAAATATTTTAAAACTTTAAAATTGGAAATCTTATGAAATATTGGACATTTAAAGTAAATACATGTATCATTTTAAATACAAAAAGATTTTGGAAAAATTTAGTGTATTTTAACGAAGTGATGAGAAGTTTTTGAGTATGTTAAAATTTTAATAGTAAATTCAAGTCAATAAAGATGGGAAACATTGAGGATTAAGATAAGAATAATTATAAGATTTAAAAAAAAAAAAAAAAAAAAAAACTTTTTATATACCATGCTTTTAAATTTTAATATACTAATAATATACAAATTAAAAGGAAAATGATAAATATTCTATCATAGTTTGAAGTCAAATTTGTTTTCAAATGTCTAAATAAAATATCTGATGTAAGATACTAATATTTTGCAGCGGAATAGATTTCATTTCTGTCATCCTTGGCGAAAAAAAAAGAATATCGCCAAATTATCTGGCGAAAATATTTAATTCCTTTCAAAAATCATGGTTATTTTAACAACTTATATTAAAAGAGTAATGAATAATATGAAACAATATTTCGTACAATACATATTGCATGTCATACATACGTACAATGAATAATACATATTACATTTCGTACAATGCATACATCTGGCATGTATATTTTCGTGTTACGCTTTTGATCGCCAAATAATAATAATAATAATAAAAAAAGCCAAGGGCGACAGAGTTTAAAAATTTAAAATTAAAATTTTGTCAATTTGACAGCAAAATAATTCAATCTAACACCCGCGATAACTAATACATATCTATACCCAAATATAAGGATTAAAATCGGGAAATAAATTTCCTCGATTTTTAATAATTTCTTACAAAAAATCCAGTGGGCAATTAACATAGGAAATCTTTTTCTTGGCTGCACAGACGGTCAGTGAGTCACACTTCGCTTGCGTATAGAACTCATAGATATAGTATAGCATATATAGAATAGAGTGATCATTGGGGAGAAAAAAGTTATTCCTTTTCATTTGGGAAAAGACGACGTTTTTACCAAAATATGGCCGTCTTTCCCCGAGTGAATACACACGGGAATACATACTAATATTTTAGCAAATAAAATTTATGAATAATTTATTTGCTAAAGGGGAATGGAAGACTCCAGATACAGTTTCAAATTCATATTTCTTTCTTTCTTTTTTTTTTTTTTTTTTTTTTTTTCAATACCACTTAATGGCTGTTTCCAAAGCTTTTATTTTTTATCTTTTTTCGGCATCAAAAATCTTTCTACGATAACATGGGGATGAGAGATCTATATATATTACTATATCTATGATAGAACTACATTAGCACTTTATCAATGTGTATAAAATCTTTAAATTGATTATGACGTCAATTTTCGTGAGATGCATAATTTAACTTTTTATAATTTTTTAACGTTCACGTTTGATTAAATGTATTTATTTTTATGTCGAAAGAAAATGAACTCGTATTTTTTTTTTTTTTTTGGCAACAATTAAATTAATGGAACTCACAGATATTTTGGAGCAACTTTAATAAAGGTCTATAATTAACAAATAATTGCAATAAAACAATATTGTGACAATAAATTGAGATAAAAACTATCCTATCTCTCAAGTTGGATCAAACTGCACACAGTGTGCAAAATTTCATCAAAATCAGTTCCTTAGTTTAGGAGTTTACCCCGGACAAACATCGTGACACGTAATTTATATATATATACAGATTAAATTATAAAGTTTTGATCAATGAAGCACAAATAAGTAAAAAACAGGATTAATTTCACTGTATTATTTTCATTATAATATGAATTCAATTTACACTTCAGTCTAAGTAACACGTGGCCGGCTATGCTAACACCAAAAATTTAAAAAGTGGAAATAATTGAATTATACGAAATTTATTAATAGGTTAAAAAGTTGAAGATTCTTTGTGTAGATGGCAGCACCAAATATATTTCAGCTTTCATTTCAACCCAGTCGAAAGGTATCGACATCTGTTAGAATCATTTGGAGTTAACAGATAATTGTGACTGTCAAATAATAACAGACAAATAATTAGCAATAAATTAAAATTGCGACTATAATTTGAGATTTAAACTATCCTATCTCTCAAGTTGGATCGAACTGCACATGGTGTGCGAATTTTATTATAATCGGTTAAGTGGTTTAGGAGTCCATTGAGGACAAACATTGTGACACGAGATTTATATATATTAAGATGATCTAAATGTCATATAACGCTGGAGACCAGGATGTTAATTGTGTAAAAGTATATTAAAAATAACAAACAAAAATATGGAATGATTTTAATCGACTTTCTGAACAATTAGTAGTTAAGGCAAGCTTAAATGTATTTAAATAAGAAGCGTAAAAATAAACAAAAAAGTTCGCAATAATTTTTTTGAGAATTTTTCCCCAAGCTCTGCGTCGTTTAATGAATCATAATGTACTCAGATTTGTTGTTCCATGTAAAAGATGAAAAAAAGAGATAAGCTAGCAATATCAAATGCATATCTATTCTTTCAAATTTTAAATAATTTGACGTTACTAAAGCTAAATTTAAGTAATTTGAACCCATATACCACAATATATAAAAATTCTACTTTCTATACCACTAAAAATAAATAAATAAATAAATAAATAAAATAAATCTATAACTTTTACACTCATTTTAAGCTATACAATTTTTACGATGATAACCAATATAATATTTATATCGCAAAAGATTGTACAACTTGGATGCTAGCGCACTTCAAATAATTCGCGTCTATATTATGTCATGCTAGAGAATTTTATTTCTTAATCCTGTGTACGAATTACGAGCCCTACACTCATCTATATAAAATACGGAATGGCGATCTACAACATAACTACTAATTTTTAATTCAATCGGATAAAGCATTTGGACGACATCACACTTCAAATAAGTTGAATGAATTGGACAAAATGTTAAAGAAATTTTCTTTATGTCCCCGTAAACGAAATATTTATGTTAGAATCATCAAAATCTAAAGAATTCGTTCAACAGTGACCTACAACATACCTACCGACTTTCAGCGCATTCAAACATAGCGTTTTAACGTTATCGTGATGTTATCGTACACATATACGTACATTAACAAACATAAAATCAGACGAGTTTTTTTTTTTTTTTTTTTTTTTTTTTTTTTTTTCATGATTACAATACTTTTTTTATATGGAATATGATGGAAAATTAAAAATTTAGTTTTCATTGTCATATCTTTGTAGAAAATACCTGTATCTATATTATACTCATGTATTGGAATACATTCAAAATTTTATTTGCATGAATATAAATATTTTCTTACAGCTATTTCTTTTGAAAAAGAAAAGGATGTGTTATAAATTTTTATATAGAAACATGATTAATATTTTAATTAGATAAGATTGCTGTTTTCTTGGATATTTTGAGTTGTGATATTTAATATTGTGAAATATCGAAAAAAGTCTTTTAATAAAGAAATACTGAGAAGTGCCCAAAATAAATTTCGCCCACAGTAATATAGATACTTCAAATCATTTTCGGATGTAGATCTAATCGTTATGTCAGTAGTGAAGAAATTACCCCACAAAGAAGTGGTAAGAAGATTCAACTGTTTTACTGGTTACACACACACACACACAAAAAAAAAAAAAAAAAAAAAAAAAAAGGAAAGAATAATTGTAAATGGCTGTAATTCCAAGTGGAATGTTGATCTATAATGTGTTTACGAATTTTTAACTCAATCGGATAAAGCATTTGGATGATATCAAACTTCAAATAAGTTGAATCTATTGGATGTAATGATAAATAAATTTTTTTTTGTGCTCCTGAAAAAGAAATATTAATGCTAGGCTCATTAAACTCTGTACATTTCGTGCAGTATTACCTATAACATACCTAACGACTTTCAGCGCATTCGAACAAAGCGTTTGAACGTTATCACGGTCAGACATATACATATATTACTGCAAAATAGCAAAAATGAATTCAGGCAACATCAAAACGTACAAATACACGTAAATCTTACAATCTAGTTTTTTCATGATTACAATACTTTCCTTACATAAAGTAAGTTTTCATGATAATATCTTTGTAAAAATATCTGTATCCATACGGCACTCATGCATTGGAATACCTTAAAAACTTTATTTACATTGATATAAATATTTTTCTTACAGCTATTTATTTAGAAAAAAGGGATGGGTTATAATCTTTATTTTGAAACATGATTAATATTTTAATAAGACAAGGTTGTAAATAATCTGTTTTTTCTTACATATTTTGAGTTATAATATTTAATATTCTAAAATATCCAAAAACAAATATATCTTAAGAGGAAAAAAAAAAAAAAAAAAAAAAAAAACTTAAGAAAAATGTTTTTGAATAAAGAAATACTGAAATGTGCTCAAATCAAATTTCGCTCACGGTAGTGAGAATACTTCAAACCACTTTCGGATGTAGATCTAATCTTTATGTCAACAGTGAAGTGATTACCAAACAAAGAAGTAGAAAGAAGGTTCAACTGTTTTTTTGGTTCCACAAAAAAGGAAAAAATAATTTCAAAGTGATCTAATTCCAAGTGGGAAAACATTAATTTAACAGACTACTTCTACGTAAGTTCAAATTAATTTTTATGATTAGTAATAAGTATATTGATAATTAAAATAAGAAAAAATAAATTTCATATAATATTTTCTAAGTTATTCTGTACGGTAGGAGTGGCTTTGAGTTGAGAAGGTAAAGGTCACCAATGGAATTCAGTATTGGAGGAGGTTGCAAATGTTGGTGGTGAGTTAGAATATTGGGTTGAGAATGTAAAGGTTGCCAGCTGAATTTGGTATTGAAAGTAGTCTAAAGTGATAATGTCAAGTTGGGGTAAAATGTTCGGTTGAAAATGTAAAGATCTCTAGCTGGATCTATGATATTTTGGAAATATTGTGCGGTAGGTATTTGGCTGTAAGTGTCGAGTGCAGGTGCATTTGGGTTGACATTGCATTTGGGTTGGGAAGTGTCTCAGGTTATTGGTTGGGTAGTTTGACAGTTTAGGAAAAGGGTCTACTTAGGTTGCAAAAGGTGGGTAGGAATTCAATGTGAGCAGTTTTAGGAGACGTATTTTGGTATAACATGATGTGAATTTTTTTTTTTTTTTTTTTTTTTTTTTTTTTTTTTTTTATGTAAGGACTTTAAATAGAGTGCTTAACGGAGTCTTTAGTGTGTATTTTTTAAAGGAGAATTTTTTTGATAGAAAGTGATCTAGAAAAGTGTTTCGGCCGGCGATAGTTCTTCCTTATGAAAGGTTAAAGTTCCTGAATGATAGCTTCTGATACGTAATCTGCTACAGTGGTAAGGCAAGTTTTTGATATAATCTAAATTATATTATTGTATAATTAATTTCTATTTACGAGTTATTTCGAGTACCGAGCCCTTCCTTTCCTCTATAAGTTAAAATAAAAGTTGTTAAATGTGTTAAAGTATAAATATAGAGTATAGTAATAAATGTGTCAAAGTATCTGGTTCTCTCTTTTACTATTTACATTATTGACAATCAAGAATAAAATAGAAGTTCAAATTGACGCAACAAACCAAACATTACAACTCAATAGAAAATTTACATTCCTAAAAGTCACACAATAATAACCTTTCAACTATATTTATATTATTATTTTCTGTATGTTGTATGTAAGTTATTTTGTAATATTACAGAAAATATGATATCAGAAAGAATTGTATTATTTCAATAATTATAACGCATGCATTTTGCGCTTTATATGGATTAAGTAAATGCATTTTCTTTTGAAATTATATAAATTTAACAGCATATATGAAATTTTGCTTTATTTATCGCAAGAAGTTACATAGTAAAAAAAAAAAAAAAAAAAAAAAAAAAAAAAAAAATTGTTGCAACATTTTTATTACTCGTGTGGAGTTTAAATATTAAACGTCAAAACTGTTGTTTCTCTTAGTGGCAAATATAAGACGAATTAGTCATTTTGGAAGTTATGCAAGTTACATTAAATATATTTTAATTTTTTTAAGGTAAATATTTGCTATTTTATCAGTTTGCTTATTAATTTAACATAACTTAAACTTTTTTTTTTTTATGACTATTTCAAATTAGAAATTTTTCTAATTAAGTTAAAAGGAAATATTAGAATAATACTTATTCTAAAATATTTTTCCTCTTGAAAATATTAACGAATATATATTTTAAAAATGCATATATCATATTAACAATGCCTACCGTATAAATCCCTCTCAGAATATACCAATTTAGCTCTGAAGGACATGTACTTTGAATATCTAAAAAAAGTAAAGCGATACAAGTCACGAATATTCAATATGAACAATATCCCTGATTTCTCTAGAAGCAGGGCTGGGGCGGATTTCCATTTGTCTGTAGGATTGGTTGGTTTTTTTACGTCGCACTAGTATTGCGCACTAGGCAATTGGTGACGGTCTCGGATTCAGGCCTAGAGGTGGTCCGGAGACATGCTATCACAAGTTTGATCCTCCACGGGAGGAATGGCTCTCCCCCCCCCCCAGACGCATATTTTTTTATGGGAACATTCATTTGACTGTAATATGCATAATTACCTTCACGCCCATATATCTAATAATAGTAAAACCATTTCTGACAGTGGAGAAAGCCCTGGGTGCCCGCACTCCTGCAGTGATGCGATCAAGAATGATGAACACCCCTTTGCCTATCAGCTCTTACAAAGTACTGTATCTTCTCCAGATATTAAAACGAGGAATCTTCTGGGCAGCTTCACGCTTATCGTCCCAGTGTTTTAGGGAGGCATACTATTCTAACAATAGCAGCTATAGTAGATCACAAGTCGGATCGTACATTTCGCAGCAAAAGTATCCTAGCACTAGCAATAATCTCTGTCTGAAAAAAGTACACTTAATACTGCTTTGTTAAATAAATCCTTGTCGAATCATGTTCTTAGACTGACAAAGAACATGAATCAACAAGGATTTATTTAACAAAGCAGTATTAAGTGTAATTTTTTCAGACAGGGATTATTGCTAGTGCTCGAATAGTTTTGCTGCGGATTGTACGATCCGACTTGTGATCTACGATAGCAGCGATTGTTACAATAATATGTCTTCCTTAGTTCTGCTGTGAATCCTAACATGACGTTGGGATAATGTGATACATTGGGATAATGTTTAAATTACATGTTGTATTGAAAATTAAAATTAAAAAAATAAAAATTTAAAATTGTTTTTTATATGGCATTCAATGTGTGTTACATATTTTTAGCAGATTTTTTTTAAATTTCCTTCTTCGAAAATCTGTCAAATTGTAAATCAAACTCTTCTTCACAAATTAAGAATTGTTCTGACCCTTAGTACACATGCATATATACATTTACGAGGGTAAGTCATTAAGTAAGTCACAAATGCATATGGCATGATTTAAAGTAGTAACAGATATCTGTAAAGAATGGTGATATATGGCAGCACGATACATCTTTATGATATTCAATTTATATTGAGTAGGTTGCATTCACACGCATGCGTAATACTGTTTCAAAAATGGCGATGGTGCTGAATGATTTTACGATAGAAGAGCAGCGTGCTGGGGTCCGATTTTTGTGGGCAAAAGGTCTTAAATAAAAAAATATTCATATTTTTTTTTAGCTGTTTATATAAGCTACAGCATGCACCTTACAGCCCAGACTTAACCCCAAGTGACTTTCATCTGTTTGGTCCACTGAAACAACATCTTGGAGGCAAACAATTTGCAAATGACGACGACGTTCAATATGAAGTCCTACTGTGGATGAGACAGCAACCAAAAGAAATTCATGCAGCTGGAATTGGGGCTCTGATAAAATGATGGGATAAGTGCATCAACGTTGCTAGAGATTATGTGGAAAAATAAAAATTGTTTGCAAGTGATTATCATGGTAAATTATTTTTTATTAGCATTTGTGACTTATTTAATGACTTTCCCTCGTACTTTAAAAACTTTATATGCATAAATCACACGTACATAGTTGCAAAAGTTATAGTCGTCATTGTATTTGAAGGTTCCTACCATCAAATATTAAAGTTTCAAAAACTATGTTGGAATAAATCCATTTTAAAGTTATTATAAAACAAAAATAATAACTATTTATATACATTTAGAAACATAAATAAATATTTTATATAGTAATTATAAATAATGTTTTGCAAATAATTCAGGAACACCTGTCAGAATATCTTAATTAAGTATTGAAAATGGATATCTAAAGAGATTTAGAATATAATTTAAGTCAATGATATATCGTGAATAATAGTCATAATTATTATTATTTGTTAAAGAAATAATATATATCTGAAGCATCTTACATCACACGTATTAGACGCGAGATTCATTTTACCATTATATATTTACAAATATATATGCATAAATAGAGTGAATGAACTGTACTTTATCTGAAACAAGTATCAATACGTGACTAATTTAAGAAAATCAGCAACACAGATGCAGAAACCTTAATAGTGAAAGGTGAAACCCTATTTCAATGTAAATTAACCAGAAAATAACACACATAAATTCACATGAATTAATCTACTCTAATATAGAAAGTCGCCGGTTAAAATGTAGTCTTGATTTAATGATTATTTTGTATTGAAAATTTAGCATATATATTGAAACAAATGTTAGTTATTGAAACAAAATACCTATTGCTTTGCCACTAGTGCGGATTTGGATATTTTAAGAATATTAATATTTAAAAAAAAAAATTCTAGAAAAAGTTATTTGCAAAAAGGGAGAAAAAAAAAAGTTGTTTGCGCTTTACAAAAGTTTTCATGTCCGTAATGTATTTTTATGTAAGATATATATATAATTTTTTTTTTTTTACTTCATGTCATTATTCATTACCAGAAATATTTTAACAATAATATTCAATAAATAAATAAATAAATAAATAAACAACATCACAACCATTTTCTATGTATTTGTTTTATTTAGTAATAATATCAGTTTAGTTTCATTGAAAGAAAAATAAAATTACCAATGAAAATAATTAATTGTAACATATTATGCATTGTTATGTGTATAATTCTTGTCACATTCTGGAAATGCAACTAGGGATAAGAAAACTTCTAAAAGTGTCGCTTATTCTCGAAGGAATGTACTGCAGATTCTATTAAACCTAAATGAGAAAATATTCGGTTACAGGAAATAATGGAAATAAATATACAAGTAACTAACTATGAGATCTCAGGAGAATCCATTCTTGTTGATTCTAAATAAAGTTACAAAAATAATTCTCTGTGGAGGGATTCATTAGAGGCTCACGCAAAGAAAATTTTCTGTGTATAGTTGCAGTTTAAATATAAAATTTCTTTGGTAATAATCTAGAAAAAAATATATTTACAAATTTCATTTATGATAAAATATACATTTTACTCAATGCTTTTAGAAACTTTATAGCAGTTAAATGAACTATTAATGGTATAATGTGGTTAATATCTATACGTTAATTATTAATATACTTAAAAGTATTGATATTAACATTATTAATTAATAATTAAACAATAACATATTATAATATAATAATTAGTATACTATATTAATTAATTAATTAATTAATTAATTAACATATTAAATATTGATAAGTGTAATTTAAAAAAATGTTACAAATATATTGTCAAATATACACATTTTTAACCTGTTGGCGTCAGTAGTTTTTCAACATATCAATTTAATTAGTAGGTTTATAAATTTAATATAATGCATAGTATAAGTATGGTAATTTGTTCTACACACATTTTAATCTTAATTTCTAGAAAGAGGCAACATATATTTCACAACATACCACACCGTCCTCTTTTTTTTATTATTCATAACTGAAAAAGTCGCATGAATGCTAAACGTGTAAAAATATCTTCTTGCGAACATCTGTCTCGAATTTTTTTCTTAAGTTATACAATATTAATGTATGAAAGTATATAAAAAAATAACTGAATTTAGAAAGTGTTATCTTCTTTACCTTCTTTCCATATTATTACAGTACATTCTTTATTTTATAAATGTATCATTACAATTTTTAACTTATGAATGTATTATTATATTCTTTAAATTATTCATGCAAAAAATGTGCAATACACGTTTTATCTTATGCATAAAATTCTTTATATTCCTTACAATCCCTAACTTAACCCGTTAGTAGTCGCTAGTTGGTCGATTTGCCGCCCATCCCTTCAGTTTTTATTCAACAGCCACCAAAAATTTTTAGAAGTGGCATTTAATATACATAAAAGGCGAATCGACTCAAATAATCGTCGATTATGTATATCAAATGCCACTTCTAAAAATTTTGGTGGCTGTTGAATAAACACTGAAGGGATGGGAGGCAAATCGACCAACTAGCGACTACTAACGGGTTAAAAGTATTAACCACCAAGTTTTTGTGTTAGACTAAATTACCCAATATTCATTTTGAAAATCAATCGACCAAACAACAGTTGGTGATAGAGCAAAATATGCGGTCTATTCGGATTCAGGAGGTCATTTTTACATAAGAATTTGCAAAAATGATGTTGGGGCTGATATTAATGCAGAGCAGTGTATGTTAATGTCCATTAATATTATTTTAAAAATATATATGTTGTGTATAAGTGGAACTTTCAAATATACAATATTTTTTCTGTAACAGTCAAAATACTATAGATGCGATGTGTATAAACCACACAGATCTATGATAAGACTAGTACACTCCCCATTTCGTTTCTCCTTTGCTGAGTTTGCTACATAAGGTAATCGTAGATATCCTTCCAAATGCACGTGTGCTTCTCAGAATGCTTTATTTGATCCTAGCGCTCATTTTCCTCATTACTTCAGAGTTTGCGGATGTTCCACGCTGGGATAAACACTTAAGTTTAGATTTTCTTAGTAAATTTCTTTTCCAGTATGATGGCCCTTTTTTTCCCAATTATGCGATGAAACAGATTTGAATCGATTTATGACGTTGATTCTATGAATTACAGGGAAAAGGAAGGTGAAAACCTTATGATGTGCCCTCACTTTTCTTGCAAAAATCAAAGACAAACTGGTGTGTAACAACATACATCCTCGAAGTTTTCTTTCTTTGACATTCCTGTTTTTGGATATATTACTCGTGGTTCTATAAACTTATCCTATAATGAGAATTCTTTACGAATCAATAAATATCCATTAAGACAATTAAAAAAATAAAGAAAATAACATCAAAATTATTGTCTAACATCATGTAGGTTGAAGACGTGGTATGCGAGACTTGCGAAACTCTCTCCTACGGAACTTTAATGAAGGAAATTTTAATAATTTCTAGTCATATTGTAAGTCCAACACTAATATTTTTGATAATGTGAAGATGCAAAATTTAAAGAGCCCATATTTAATTAGAAAAATATATCACAGATAATACAAAAATCTACACATTTTGCATCGATTTGTTTCCATTAATTATTCGAGATTCAATGCTACTTACTATTCGTGTATCTCAGAGCATTATCAATTTGATCTGGATGTAAATAAAACTGTGAAAACTTACAAAAAAAAAAAAAAGTTAGCTTTGACTTCTAGAATTGATCTTTTACATCACTTTATTAGTGTTTGCATAATATTCAAGCACGTAAAACATTCATGATTACCAAAATATTTATCTTTTTTAACATTACGTAGTGCTAAATTATAATATATAAACAAATTTAATATAATTAGAGTATAAATATACATAAACACACACACACACACACACACACATACATATATGAATTTTGCAGTACACTAAAAATTTGAAGTGCAGATTACTTATTTCAATACTACCATGAGTGATTGGTGATATTGCGTAACCATGTTTCCTACACCTAGCAGTAGGGGTGATTCCAAAGTTTTGGAGGGGTGGCAAATTAACCAACACATTGGGATTTGGTGAATATCCAGGTATATTTGTGTGTTGTGTGCGTGTTTTTGTGTGTGGGATATGCTCTTCTCGCTTATTGTCTCTCAACGACAAGCGATATCACCCCTATTTTAACACTGAATCGTTGAGTCCGAATTTGGGCAAAAGGTCTCATGGTCCCAAGAAATGTGGTTAAAAAATATTTATGCATTACAGAATCAACAGGAAGACTGACATGAAAAGAAATTGTAAGGGTGAGAATTAGACGAGCATCCGTGTGAACAGTAAATAGAGCAATAACAAGATAAGGAATTCTTAGATATTTGAAACCACTTCGGTATCCATGATATGCGTGATTATGATAAAACCTTCACTGAATTTGCAGAAAATCAACTGGCACAGCAAAGAAATTTGTCTAAAATTATTTCCCATGAATAAAAAAAAAAAAATTATTTTGATAGTCTACATGATAAACATTCTTATCTGCGTGACCTTTTAAAGGAAAAGGAAGTGCTTTTCAAAGTTCTACAACTACAGAGTTGCTTGCGCTTTTTATTCTCAAACTATACTTAAAATTTCTTTTCTAAAAGGGCAACAAAAAAAACATTACATTAAGGTTTAACAAACTGTATTTTGAAAGCGAGTACACTAAGAAAAAATTCTGTAACTGACATCTAGATGCTAAATTGTCATTCTAGAAAAAATAGTTTCATGTTATTCATATTCTAGTCCCCTTTGAAAGCGAGTTCTAGAAACCCCTATTAGAATTCTAGGGCATTTGTCTATATTATTGAGGTCAAACCTATTTGAAAATATCACCAAATACATGCAAGCACAAGAGACGGATTTCAGCAACTATAATCTTGGTTTATGACCCAATTCTAGAAAATCAAGCCAGAAATTCGCGCCATACAAAGGATTCAGAATATTGTTTCACCATCTAGAAATGTGTTCTCTAGAAATTCTCGATCATTTCGTCTATTCAGTTTATTTACGTGCCTTATGCGCATATCTCGGAAATCTATATTTCTAGTTAAGGGATTTAGAAAATCGCTACTTATTCATTCTAGATGAAAGGGGTACATTTTGTTTTCCTCAGTGTAAACCCATATGTTTTATTTTAAACCATAATTATTTTTTTCAATGAGACAATGTATCAATTTACCCTCAACGGGCCACAAAAATGTAATTGAAAGATAAGATCCCAGTGCTATATTGGAATGCGAATGCGTAGAACATAATCCCACGAAGACGATTTGGGGCATTAGTATAATGCGAAATACCTACAGGAAATTTGGTAGAAATATACTTGAAAGTAAAAATAAAATTTGCCGTTTCTGAGGTTGGAGAGTTTTATCATTTTGAAAAGATAATATACTTGTGAAATTTGTGCCATAGCGATGTATTGAAAATATTAAGAATGAGTGATGTATAATTCAATTTTAATAATTATTTACTTGAATAAAACTCGTGGTTTCCTTATAATTAAAGAAGTTACTGAAAGGAAAAGAAACTATAAGTTAGAAAAATACGCCTACTGGATGTGGCCAGACTGAAAATTTACACTGAGAAATATATATATATGTATATATATATATACCTCCTTCATCTAGAATGAATAAATGGTCATTTTCTAAATCTCTTAACTAGAAATATAGATTCCCTAGATATGCGCATAAGGCACGCCATCAAACTGAATAGACGAAATTATCAAGAATTTCTAGTCTACACATTTCTAGATGGTGAGACAATATTCTGAATATACTGAATTTTCTGAATCGTTTGTATTTCGAGAAATTCTCGCTTGATTTTCTAGAATTGAGTAAGAAACCAAGATTATACTTGCTGAAACCCGCCTCTTGTATTCGCATTTATTTTCAGAGATTTTTAAATAGCTTTGCCCTCAAGAATATAGGCAAACGATCTAGAATTTTAATAGAGGTTTCTAGAACTCGTTTTTAAAAGGGCTCAGAATTTATAAGGATGACATGGAACTATTTTTTCTAGAGCCAAAATTTAGCTTCTAGATGTCAGTTAATGAGTTTTTTCTCAGTGAGAGAGATTGATATATATGTATATAATAATTTTTTGAATATATCTAGGCAGTTGCAAATTAACGTACGTCTAAACATTATCGAAATTATTTTGAAAACTATTTTTTACGTAAAAAGGATAATTTTATACTTATTAACTGTAATTTCAAGCATTCCATTTGTCAAATTATTTTGTAATATTGTTATATTAATTTCATCCTTTTAGCTATATTCTTTTGCTTTCCTAAATGTGTTATGTTTCTTGCAATATATTTATCTAAGATTTGTTTTGGCGAAACGAATAAAAAGTTCATAAGCAAATCGTTATATAAACTTATAGATGTTTTATTAAAATAGATTAATTTTATTCGTGTTTCTATTTATAAACTGTCTTTAATAGGCCGCTAGTGATATAAACGTGTAAATGGAGAATTTAACTTTTTAAGGTCACCTTTTTTGAGATATCTATGTGACATATCTATGTAATTTATTTTTTAGTAAATAATAATATTTATATATTATTAACATTTTTTACAATAATAGAAAATTAATATTTTTATTAAATATTTTTTTTTCTGTTTCTTATTACAATTTTTCTTTACATACCGATACAATATTTATTTCTTTATTTAAAACAAGAAAATATAGATAAAATCACTGTATATTTATTACATCATAATTTTAAAATTAGCATTTAATTATGTTGGACAAGTAAGTTTTTAAATTCCTTTCTTTTTTTACAGAATTTGAATTTATAGTATTTAAAGAAAAACTGTAAGTATTTATACGTAAGCAGAACTACTAAAACTCTCCTTATTTTTGAATATTTAAAAATCTCGTGTGTAAGAACTGCACGACATCTACAACACACTATTGTTGTTGTTGTTGTCGTATGCCACTAGGAAATTCCGAGCCCGGGTAGTGTAACTATCCGGATTTATTTTAAGGCAAGAGGGGTGCGTCTTCCGTTATTAGGAGCGCCTCATAGGGAGGAAGTACGACTTCTAGCTCAAGAAGCTGGTGAAAGATGGCAGCACCAGACAGACAACAGGAACTCGAATTTTGATCCGGAACAGAGCGAATAACACACTATTGCGTGCATTATATGTACTTTTTAGGTATAATGGAGTCAGAAGACGTAAACCTGACCTGCCAGTTTTCCTGAGAGAAAAAATAGATATATGTGTAATGGCATATAAATACAGTTTACATAGCGAGTTAAAAAAAAAATATATATATATATATATATAATTGTTAGAGCGGTTTTTGAGATACTTATTTCTAAGACCTAAGATTGACCTATTTAATCAAGAAGTCTGTCAAACTTCCTGTAACAACCTTCCCAGCAAAACTTATACTGGCGGGCTCGTTATGGCCTACTGCTGGCATCCTGCACTTGCCATCAGTTGCCGGTTGCCCATATAACTCCAGCAGCGGGCCTTTTATGGCTGCCAGCAGTGATGGAAGCCTAAAGCAAAATGGTCGGTGGCCCAGAGGTGGCACAAGCACCGATGGCCTTATGCAGGCTATCACCACACGGCCAACCTCATGTTTTTCATGTTGTGGCCACAAATTATTATGCCATAACCAATTTGTATGCATAGAGGGCGCTGTGATTCTTTTTCAGTTCATTTGAAATTCCCTCGCTTTCCGCCATTTCATACGAAGTTGTTGTTCGTTAATGTAGTCTGCGGGTGCGTCTTCGAGGTTGAAAATCTTGTAAAAAGAATATATGAGTAAGTAATTCCATTATTAATTTGTTTTGTATTATTTTTTAAATACTATTTTTTTAAAATGTATCACTCTAAAGCCATTGTTATAACAAAAGGATTTCTAGAAATATATAACAATTATCCAGTTGATCCGTTTTAGTAAATTATGATAGTCGTTAACCTTCTAGTATTTTATCATTGTTATTATTATTTTAATTGATTTAATAAAATAAAAATTATGGATTTTATTTTATATATTTATATTATATGGACGGGAGAAAGTTATTAGAACAATTATAACTATTTATAGTTTATGTTTTATTTATTTTTTCTTCCTTCAGTGTAGTTAAGAAGAAAGCATTAGATTCGGGAAAATTTTCGACATCCGGTTTTCGATAGATTTTGCACGTTTTGGGTTGTTCTCATGAACATAATTTGAAAAATTGTCTGTCTGTCTCTTTGTGTGCGCTCAAAAATTTATGAAAGTGATAGTAGCCTAAAAAGTTTACTTCTTCCGCTTTTTTTTCCCTTTAATGTACAAACATTGCTTCCTCCAAACCTGAGGGAGAAGTATATCAGATAGAGTAAATTTCCAATATGAGGGCTTGGGGACAAAATATCGTAGACGTAAATGAATACAAAGTAAAAAGAGTTGGTAATTATTAGTAATGATGTATAAAATTTCATGACAACACATACCTTAGTCAGAGCACTGACATTCTGACAAACCTACAATAAATTTTTTTATAAATTTTACTTAAAGAAGTTTAAAAACTATATTTATTTATTTTTTGTCAGAATTAGTCATAATGAATTCAATCGTGCTTATTAATTTTAAAACTTTTAATTCAAGTTTGTGAACAGTGTTCAGCTTTAATATCAGCAATGATGTACACGATTTTTAAAATGTATTTTGAATAGTGAAAAGCAAAAGATAGAATAACTTAAAAATAAACATAGAAAAAATAATGAAATTCAACTCTATGATTTATTTAATTATTTATTTATTTATTTTAATTAATTAATTAATTAATATTTATAAGGCCCTGTGGTCCCCTCCAGAGATCACGCGTGACACAAAATTAAATTTTCAAATAGATCCTACTATTTTTTTGACGCGAGATTTCGTCCGGCGAGATTTTGTCCCGCGATATTATGTCCGGATCCCAATATGAGTATTTTTGAAAAAAAATTCGTTAATATCTTTAAACGAACGTTATATTATACATCTGTGATATTTTAAAGCAAATTTATTGATTTTATTATTTTTAACAAAAACTAGTATGTTGTGGCACCACAAAACATGCTTTTATATTTTTTATTATGTAAATTTGCGTAGTACAAATAATTTGTTAAAATCATTTTCCTGAATGCATGGAAACGATTTTCATTTTAGAACAGTGTTTGTCAATAATAATAATAATAATAATAATAATAATAAATGAATTTTGTGCCAACTTCTGAAAAAATGACTTTTTCTTCTTCTTCTTCTTTTTTTTTTTTTTTTTTAAATAATTTATAACTTTGTTTTAATTTACCACAAATTTAATTCAGTCATTTACTTGAAAGTTATTGATGAGTTTCTTTTGAAAAATATCACCACTGAAAATTTGAAGGGCGAGCGATTCCTCAACTTATACAAAAAAAGTTTCCTGGTTAGTTGTTAACAAGTGAAATTGTTTTTCTTGAATTTTTGCATGCGTGAGAAATCCTACACACTAAATCAGAACAGAAAGCCATCTGCACTTCTTTCATAAAACAACAACAAAATGTAACTGATAATTGCTGCGTCAGCGTTGGTTGGGCTACTGGGCAGAGAGGAGATTTATTTATTCAGATAACGAGGAACTGTGTTCAGAAAATAAAATAAAAAAAGAAGAAAAATTAGTTAATTCATCAATTATTTTTAAATGAAAATTATTATAAGTATACAACTAAAAGTTTGTAGGTGTAATATATGTCACTATCGCATGAAATGTATAAAGATTCATGGAGTCCTTCTATTTTTTACGGGCCTATAAATAAGTATATTTATTTATTAACAGCTTATAGATTCAAACTATTTGAAGTACGCTATTAAACAAATTCTTCAATAACATATTGATTTCTATCTGAAATTATGCTAGGATTTGTGTCAACTGGAGTTCTTCTATTTTGTTCTTCTATTCATGGAGTCCTTCTATTTTTTACGGGCCTATAAATAAGTATATTTATTTATTAACAGCTTATAGATTCAAACTATTTGAAGTACGCTATTAAACAAATTCTTCAATAACATATTGATTTCTATCTGAAATTATGCTAGGATTTGTGTCAACTAATTATTAATATTATTATTCATTTCCATAATACGAATACCGTAGATAATGAAAGCATTGTATTCGGTCAAAAATTTTGATATCGAGTTTTCACCTGATTTACATATTTTAAGGTCTCGTGAGTCAGAAAAGTGTTTTTTGGCAATTGGTCTGTGTGTTTGTGTATCTGTATTGTATATATGTGTATATGTTTCTGGAAATTTTCTGATTATCATATCTACAAAATTAATAAAGAACGACGAACTTCTGATTAAGACAGGTATAGTGTACAGATGATTTTTCCAACTTTTGTTGAAAACTGGAAATCTCAAAAACTGGCGATTTTCTTCAAATTTATATAAACTTTGTTTTGGATGTCCTTTTGTACATGTTAGTTCAGGGAAATTGATAAACGACCTATAAAAATACACAAATTTTTTAAGTCTCACAAGTGCTTTCTCTTAAAAACAGCTTTATGGATTTTCTTCAAAATCGCTATATTAATTCCTTTTTAGATATCATTTCGTATGCAATTGTTAGTTTATGGTGAACAGATCAGTTTACTAAGTTTTGGTGAAAATTATCAGTGGGACAGTGAGCCGATATCTCAAAAACGACTTTAACTTTCTTCAAATTTGCTACATAACCCCTTTTTACTCGCTCTTTAGGATGTAATACTTGCTTAATACAGGAAAATTGACAAAAGTCCTTATTAGGTGGAAGCAATTGCAAATCTAGGAAATGAGTGTTTAAAAAAAAACTGATCTAACGATTTTTTTTTTTTTTTTTGTTTATTCGCTAACTCTTTTTGTTATATCTTCATGACGCATGTACCAGTTTGCTTTGACAGGAAAATTATTAGATGTGTAAATTCATAAATCATTTTTATGTTTTCTGACCACTTTATTTAACAACAGCAACAACAATAATAATAATAAAATATAACAGGGGTAAAATATGTGTAGTAATAACTGATAAAATTCATGCAGATTACTATTATTATTATTATTATTTTAATGTGGGTCGGGTTGTCTGAACTTATTTTACTGTTGTCGGAACTATTCAAATTTTATTATCTAATAATTTTCTTGATAATCGCGAAACCCCACTATTGGAAAGAAATTTTGTAGCCTAAAATATTCTTATACATCCATTTATTCAACTTTTTATGTATTAAAAAATATATGAACATAGGAGTTTTGATATTAACAAAATGACACAAAAAACGACACTTTTAAAAACTTGAATTTTTTGCATTTCAAACACACGTCTATCTCTAATCTTCGCTTTATGGTAAACGTAGTTTTTAACTCGGTTATCGACCTCAAGGTTTTGAAGACAAACTGTTTTTAAGCTACTACATTTCCTTGATGACATTATGCTGAACTTGTAGTCAATTTATCTTTTCCTGATGATGGGTCAAGCTTAATTATTTTGAGTGGAAACGACTGGTATGTTGTTTCATAATCTATAAAATTAACTTACTTTTTTCCTTCTTTAGCACTAATTTTCCTGTCATTTTACTAAATATTCTCTAAATTCTCATAATTTATTTTAATAAATTGAAAAAAAAAATAATAATAACTTATCTAAAACAAACAAGAGAGAGACAGATTTTAAAACATATACTTATTGCAGCAAAAAATGTAATGAAGAGCTGGTGTTGAAAAAAGTAAATAAAGAACTTTGTAAATTTAATTTACAAAGTTGTAAAATACATTAATAATAATAATTAATTAAAAAAAAAAAAGTTTCAGGTCGAAATGATTCCACGACCATTCATTATGTGAATAAAATAGGCACGAGTGAAGTAGTTATAAATGGCGAAGTATTGCTCTTTCATACATTTTGAAATATGACTAACTATTATTAAAATAAAAAAACCAAAATGAAATATTAAAAACTGGAAGTGATATTTAAACTTTTCAAAAACATAATTGCCCCATGGGATTAAAATAGTGCTAATGGCATATCTTAATACTATCTTCGGCGTGAAACTGCTGACAGAATTTTTGAGAAATGATTACATAAATATAGAATAATTATATTAATATTATTATATATTTTAATTATATTAATCATATTATAAATTTATAATATAATAAATTTATTCTAAATATAAATGTAATATAATAGAGCGAGGGATAGGAAAACTATTTTATGTAACTAAATTCTCTGATACATGGTACCAAAACTAAGATGTTTAATAGATGCTGAGCTATAGTAAAACTGTAGTTCTTGAATAATAGTAGTATCGCCTGACTACCGATAAACACACAAATTTAACCTGTCGGATAAGGCTCTATCAAAGGCAGTGGAAAGACGAAGACGCTGCTAAAGCAGCGGAGAATCAAAACTTGGTTTTATGTGATTTCAGTGAACTTTGCTTTAGTTATTAATTTTAAAGTAATATAAAAAATATATATATATTTATCTATTGATTTTCTTTCCTTTCTTTCTTTCTTTTTTTTTTTTTTTTTTTTTTAATTCATTTAAGTGTAGGGACAAGAAAGCGAAGAAATCCTGATAGTAATAAATAGAAACATTTGTAAATAAACATAATCATTGCCCCCTCCCCCCACCCCACCCCAATGAAAAAAAAAAATGTATCAGTTCTTTCAGGTTGAAATAATAAAACATCCCTTCGTGAGTCTAACAAAAAGCGTAAATGCAGCAAATTATTTTGCTGCACTCATGCCCACATTGTTTCGCCTGATGAAGAGCCTTTGGGGTATTTCGACCAGAAACAATTGCTGAATTTTTTTTTTTTTTTTTTGAGTTTATGGTGTTTAGTTTTTTACAATGCTCTTTTTATAACAATTTTGGTTTCAATATTTTATAATTTTCACATGTAAAGTTACATTTATTTATATCAAATAACTTAACAAAATTAAACATATTAAAATTCGAACACTTAAAAAAAAAAAAAAAAAAAAAAAAAAAACATAATCTACTTCATTCCAAAAAATGTAATGGATCAACTGAATATTTCTTATATGCTGTACTAGAAATCCTGAATTTATAGCCATGGTGTATGAATCAAATACTTGTAAATAGTATTTAAAAATGAATATGTACAAAATCAAATTAAATATTGGATGCATAGAAAAAACTGGTTGCTACCTCATCAGAAAAAAGAGAGAAAAAAAAAAGAAAAAAAGAATGAAAAAAAAAAAAGAAAAAAAGCACTAATAAAATTAAAGGTATCACCAATAAAATAATATACTAGGTATAACCAAATCACTGCTGGCCTATTAACGGCCTTCTTCACTTACCGTCTCCGGAAGTCCGAGTCAATGTTATTCTATGGGAAACTTTCTTTACAAATAACTTATTAATCAATACATATTTTAAATTCTGTTTTCACATTCAGAAAATTCCCAACTTTTAAATTGTTGGACCTTTTTTAAAGATGTATTTTTTTAATTATTAATATTTTATTTTGAAATTGCAAAATGAAAAATTTCACATATTAAAAATTCGTATTTTGCAGCTTCAAAATGAAATATAAAAAATTAAAAAAATAATTTTTTTCAAAAAGTCCGTCAGTTTAACAGTTGGGAATTTTCCGAATGTGAAAACAGAATTTAAAAATATGTATTAGTTAATAAGTTATTTGTAAAGAAAATTTCCCATAGAATAACGTTGGCTTCGGCTTCCGGTGACGGTGAGTGAAGCGGGCCCTTAATAAGAAAATATAAAGGACCAATGAAGACTGCCGGCAGTAATATAATTTTTTATGTTTGCCACAGCTGGCCCACTGTAGGCTGCCAGCAACAACATGGAAAAACTATATTTGCCGCCATATGGCCCAACACTGGCCCTCTAACAATTTCCAACCTAATGTTCGTTACCAACAGTGGCCCATTACATATTTTCATCATACTGCTAGCTGCCAGCAACGACCCATTCACCGGCCCACTAACTTATTTTTAACTTACTGCTGGCTGCCAACAATGGATCGGTTGAATACGGCCAACTGATGGCCGGCGTAACATATTCCCTGCGGCAACGTTAACTTTTGCCACCGGCGGGCCAATTGCAGCTACTGCTGGCAACCAGCACTTGGCCTCATGCTGGCCGTCATTTGAGGTTTTGCTGGGTTGTAATACACGTGAAAGGATATCTAAAATGGAATTTATGTAGCAATTTTCAAGAAAATCTTTAAAGCCGTTTATGAGTTACCGACGTTCTCCAAAACTTGACAAACTCAATCATTGATCAAAAAACAGTTACGTACGAAAGGATACGTATAAGAGAGTTAATATGATGAGGCTGAAAAAAAATCTGTACAGCCTTTTTTTTAATGGAACATACTTGTGAGACCTAAAATTGACCTAATTACACTGGACGCTTATCAATTTTCATGAACTAACCAACTATTACCTAAGATTAATCTAAATTATACTTTTTAACTAAGAGGGTTTTATATAGCAACCAGAGGCGAAGCGTGGTTCAGAAAACTATGGAAGCGCTGAAGCGAAACGCTTCCAAAAGCAGAGGAAGAATCAATTCAATCTTTCGACGAGGCGACGTTACTTGATTACTTTTTAGAAATTTTAAATAGGGGAAGCGTTGCTTCCATCGCTTTCATGGACGCTTCGCCACTGATAGTAACTTTGAAGAAAATCGTTAGAGCCATTTTTGATGTTCAGACTTACGGTCCTAGTAACGGTGTCATCTGTCCCATTCAAGTTTTCCAAATTTCACCAAAAGTTTAAAAAAAATCGTCTGCACACAACTCAGTTCTGAAATTTCATCGTCCTACGTACCTTCATTAGTTTCGGAGATATGACAGTCACAAAATTCCCCATATACATATACACATACACACATACTGACCAATTGTCAAAAACGACATTTTTGGACTCAAAAGACCTTAAACCATGTAAATCAGCTGAAAACTCCTCATAGAATTTTTGAACCGAATACAATACTCCCATTACCTATGGAAGTAGGGAAATGAAGGAAAATAAAAAAGCCTCTGAGGTACATGCGTGCCGCATTTATGGGAATGTCTTCAGCGCTTGTAAAATCAATCTTGCCTACATTTACATTCTACTTTCTATAACATTAGAAAAATGATGACTACCGTTTAAAATCAATTTAAGTTCACTTGTTCGAAGAAAGCATTCATAATATATATATATATATATATATATATATATCATATGTTGGTATTTTCATCTATCTTTCATTTGCTGAGTGTTGTAAAGGAATTAAATTATTCCAATTATATATATATATATATATGATTGCTAACAGGAATATCATTATCTGAACGCTTTTCTATATTGTTTTCATCTTATAATAGCAATTTTTATTGTAGATACATATAACTCGAAGAAATTTAAAGATTTAACATTTTCAAACTTAAAGCTTTTACAAAGTTTCTATTAGATGCAATTTGAAGAAATTTATATCATCCATTTGGGACTAAGTAAGTTTTCTTAAAAGTTTCCTAAATCACAGTGTTCTAGATCTCACGAGAATGCCCACTTTTTAAGTTGTAAATTGAATTTCTAGTCGAAAGAAATATTCTTATATATTGGATATGTCAATAACATACGGATTTCAGTTACCACTTATACAATATATCTAAAAAGTAAACAGTTTTTTTTTTTTTTTTTTTTTTTAGTAGAATTACTTCAATTTAACGTAAATAATATTGTGTTTTTACTTTTTCATGTAATGAACAAAAATGTAATACATTTGTTAAATTTTAAAATACAAGTAAAATCTCAAAAGTACAATATATATATATATATATTAAACTCTGTCTGTATATTTTTAGTTAACAATGATTTTTTAATTTACTGTTTCTTTGTTTAAATCAAATTTGTCAAGCAATTCTTTCTAAAATACTGTAGAATGGTTGATGATGTAAGATAATTTAAAGTATTAGGAATGTTTTACTGAATTTTATGTTTTTCTTTTCTTTTCTTTTTATATATATATATATGTGTGTGTATAATTTTAGTTAACAATAATTATTTCACTTATTGCTTCATAGTTTTAATCACATTTTATCAGTTTATAAACGAAAAAATACTAAAATGTAATTTATGCAAATCTGTTTAAATGGCTCAGATTTAGTTGTACTATTATAACTATACTGTACTTTATATTAATAATTGTTTAACTGTACTATATTTAATATTATATTCCATTAATTTTAATGTTCTTTAAATCAGAGGAGTTTTAGGTATTTTCTAAAACATTGGAAATATAACAAAAATATTCTTTTGCAAAGACATGAAACTGCCGTATATAATATAAATTATTCACCCAAAGATACAATAACGATTTTGTGGTCTGAACAATATTGTATTATAGCTGATCACGAGTTTTAATACAAAAAGTTCAATTTTTATCAGTTTACAAACGATATAATACTAAAATGTAATTTATGCAAATCTTTTTAAATGGCTCAGATTTAGTTGTACTATTATAACTATATTGTACTTTATATTAATAAGTGTTTAACTGTACTATACTTAATATTATAACATATTAATTTTTTATGTTCTTTAAATAAGAGGAGTTTTAGGTAATTTCTAAAACATTGGAAATATAACAAAATTATTCTTTTGCAAAGACATGAAACTGTCGCATTCAGCAGCAATATAAGTTTTTCACCTAAAGATACAATAACATTTTTTTTTTGGTCTGAACAATGCTGTATTATAGCTGATCACATGTTTTAATACAAAAAGTTCAATTGCTATCTCTTTTAAAGAATAATTATTTATGTTATAAACAAATCAAACAATATTTAAATTTTATGTGATTAATCGATTAAATTTATTAAAATTACTCGTAATTATGCTTAAATGTTAAAATTATAATTTCGATATTTCTTATTTTTTTCTGCTTAATGAGGAAAACATAATTGCTGCAAAAAAAAAAAAAAAAAAAAAAAAAAAAAAAGAAAGAAAGAAAGAAAGAAAAAAAGAAGAAAGAAAAAAAGAAAGAAAAAAAGAAAAAAAAGAAAAAAAAACGGAAAAAACTAAAGAAACTTTTTAAAAACAGCATAAAAATTGATATAAACGTTTAATTTAACAATTTATTTAAATGTTTAAAATGTTTTATTTAATAAAAAAAAATTAAAGCTGTTGAATTTTGAATTTTACAAAATGGTAAGCACAGGACAGTTGTTAAATATCTCATTGTTAATTTTAATCTAAATTAAAAATATATATGTAATATTTCATTTCCGAAAAGCCTTTTTCTTTTTAGTATTCTTAATATTCTAAAATGTTTTAGAAGATAATGTGGTATCGTACAGTTTTAATTATTTATAATAAAGCAATAAGATATCCAGATAAAATTTATTTAAAAATTATCTAATTATCTAATGTTTGTGAAAATACACACACTGAGCAATTAGAAACCCTTAATTTAAAATATTTTATTGGACCTTCTTTTGTATTCATGTAGGCAGCGATTCTACAAGCTTCTGGGTTGTATTTATGTCCAGAGTTTACCACACATTGGCTACACAGAGTTTAAGGTTCTGTAAAGTGGATGGAAGAGGAGATTGCTGACGGATACGCCTTTTCAACATGTCCCAAACATTTTCTATTGGATTAAGATCTGGGCTTTGCGGCATCTAGGAAAACTGTTAGAAGTCAGATTGATGTTCACTGAACCCATCTCGAACGATTCTGCCGCGATGTATGGTTACATTATCGAACAGAAAGTATCCGTTAACTTCGGAGTAAAAATGTAACATTGAGGGATGCACTTAATCTATCAATATGTTCAGGTGCTACATGGCTTTTTGATATTTTTTTGGTCAGGTTTTACGTCACACTGGTGCTGCGCAATGAGCAATTGGCGACGGTCTGGTACTCACCCCTAAGTATAGTCCGGAGACATGCCATCACAATTTTTATCCTCCACGGAGAGGATGGCTTACCCACTTCGGTAATCCCCAGAGGTATAATTTTGATAGGAACAGGGAGGACATTGTGGCCACGACAGATTTTACGTGCACCAGCCACCATTAGTGTACACGACGGTCTTTGGTCTGCTCGAGTACCAAACAGTGGCGGCTCGTGGCACCAAAAATAGATGAAGAGGCATACTGTATTTTACACTGTATTCTTTTATAGAATATAAATTTACATTTAAATAAATATTTTTAGTTAATTTTAGTTAAGACCATGCTTAGTAAAAATTATACATTAAAAATACTTAAATATTATTTTTGAGCTCGTCACCTATTTTCGGTTCACGAGCCGCCACTAGTTCCGAACCCGCAATCTTCATATTACGAACCCGGCGCTCTACCGACTGGACTACCGCGGCCCCCATGGCTTTTTGAACATCCTCAAGTAACACTACGGGGCCACTTCCTTACAAGCAGAACATTCCCCAAAAGTTTGTAACATCTTTTGCATACCTTCGCCGCCACCGAGCCTTTGTATAAACTCTTACATGCTTCGAAAACATTGGCCAGTGTGTGTATTTCTTCAATTACATAATTTAATGTTGAACGGATTCGTTTCTAAAAGGCGGCGATTGAATTAACCTGTAAAATCCACTTACTTTTTATTGCAATTTTATATGGTAAAATCTCCTTTATTCCTAAGAAATAAATAAGATATTTTGATAATATTTATTTTTTCATGCTAATGTAGAATTGTATGAAGAGTGTTGTAAATTACAACGACTAATGTCAATTTGTCTTCTTTCACAGAACCGGAACTTGAAGCAACTGTCTTTACGGCGCAATTATCTAGATGCTGTGATGAATGTAGAATGAATAAGATCTAAATGTTAAATAGCGCTAGAAACCAGGATGTTAATTGTGCAAAAGTATATTAAGAATGACAAATAAAAAATATGGAATGACTCCAATCGATTTTCTGAACTATTAGTTATTAAGGTACATTTAAATAAATTTAAGTAAGAAGCGTAATTAAATAAACAACAACAACAAAAAAAGTTCTCAATCATTTGTTTGAGAATTTTTCCCCAAGCTCTACTTCGTTTAATGAATCATAATGTATTCAAATTTATTGTTCCATGTAAAAGATCAATGAAGGGTACGCTAGCAATATCAAATATATATCTATTCCTTTAAATTTTAAATAATTTAACGTTACTAACGCAAAATTTAACCACTTCCCTGGCCAATGTAGTGTGTGGAAGGCTACATTTACCACGACTTATCTCGGAATTGGCGGTGTATTGGTTATATAGCTTGAGCCCATGGACTACAATGTATAAAAATTCTACTTTGTATACAAGTAACATTAATCTGTTAGTTCTACAGTCATGTTAAGCGGTACAGCTTTCATGTTGATAACCAATATCATATTTATATCGTAAATGAATGTACAGCTAGCGTACTTCAAACAATTTGCGTCTATATTATGTAATGCTCAAAGAATTTATTTTTGTAATCGTGTGTACAAGTTATGAGCCTTGAACTCATCTAAATAAAAAGTGAAATGGTGACCTACAGCACATCTACTAATTTTTAATTCAATCGGATAAAGCATTTGGACAACACCACACCTCAAATAAGTTGAGTCAATTGGACAAAATGTTAAAGAAATGTTCTTTATGTCCCTGTAAACGAAATATTTATGCTAGAATCATCAAAATCAAAATAATTCGTTCAATAGTGACCTAAAACGTACCTACTGACTTTTAACGCATTCAAACATAGCATTTTAACGTTATCGTGGTGACATACATGCGTACATTAGCAAATATAAACTCAGGAGACATCAAAACGTACAAATACATCAAAATCTTATAGTCGAGTTTTTCTTTTTCTTTTTTTTCCCATGATTATAATACTTTCCTTGTATAAAATAAGATGGAAAAATAAAAATTTGGTTTTCATTGCAATATCTTTGTAGAAATACCTGTATCCATATTACACTCATGTACTGGAATACATTCAAAACTTTATTTCCATTAATATAAATATTTTCTTACCGCTATATATTTTTTGAAAAAAAAAAAAAAAAAAAAAAAGATGCGTTATAAATTAGAAACATGATTAATATTTTAAAAAGATAAGATTTCAAATAATCTGTGTTTTCTTGTATATTTTGAGTTATAATATTTAAGATTGTGAAAGATCCAAAAATCTATATCTATCTGAAGAGAAAAAAATAAGATAAATAAAATAAAAAATCTCATAATAAAGAAATACTGAAAAGTGCCCGAAACAAATTTCGCCTACAGTAATGTAGATACTTCAAACCATTTTCGGATGTAGATCTAATCGTTATATCAACAGTGAAGTGATTACCAAACAAAGAAGTGGGAAGAAGGTTCAACTGTTTTATTGCTTCCACAAAAAAAAAATCAAATGGATGTGATTCCAAGAGGGAAAACATTAATTTAACTGACTATTTCTTCACAAATTCAAAATAATTTTTATGATTAGTAATAATTATATTGATTATTGAAAGAATAAAAAATAATCTGGTGTGTCACTCACATGACTTTCTCTTACCCTGAAATTTAATACTATAAATACAGGTTGCAGATTAATAGCTAAGATAACGAGTACTGTTATGTAAACCTATGTTAAACAATTCATATTAGGCTTCTGAAGAGTTTTATATGATAATTAATTCTGTGTGAGGGGGGCTACCGCCCCCGTCAACCCGCCGTTTCATTAATGCACCTACATTTATATAGAATTTAATTCGGTTATTAAAAAATATATCTCTTTTTAAAAAATAATTTATTAAAATTATTATTTAAAAAAATTATCTTTTATGATAAGGCAGACGATTTCCATATTAGAGAAGTAGTATAACACCAAATATCCAAAAAAATTCCATTTTATTCTCAATATTTAAAAAAAAAAAAAAAAAAAAAAAAGTACGATTTTTTTTCTAAGTTTTTTTTTCGTTAAAAGTAAAAAAAATCAATAACTTTGTTTTAAATTATCGCAGATCGATGGTTCAACCATTCGTTTTAAAGGTATTCGCGAGCTCTTTTGAAAGATACCCATCATGAAAATTTACTCCCCTCGAGGGGGGACTTCCCCCCCCCCAAGGGTGAGGCGAGGCTCCTACATACACAAAAAATTTTTCCCAGTTAACTGTCTCTATTACAAAAAATATATATATGTTTCATTTGGTTTAGTTCAGTCTATAGACGTTAAACTCTATTTTCCTGCAATTTCCCCTATAGACGTAATGTATTAGAATTCTCTTGATTGTCCCTGTACACGAATCATTTGCTTGATCTTAACGAAAAGCTTACTGTAGCATCCCTATATGATACACATTTAGAATACCAAGTTTGAACTTTCTGCCATAATTTGTTCTTGAGATATGCTGAGATATGCTGAGAACAGACAGACACACAGCCACACACACATACACACAGACCATTTGCTAAAAACATGATTTTCGTATTCAGGGGACCTCAAAACGTGTAAATATAATAAAATATCGCGTTCGAGAATTCGACCCAAAAACAATACTTTAAAATGAGAAAAAATAAATTTCATGTAATATTTTAAAAGTGATTCTACAGAAAATATACTTTTCTTAGTCACAAACATTTGAACTATATTAGTATTATTATTTTCTGTGTGTTACATGTAAGAGTATATTATTTTGTAATACAACAGAAAATGTGATATCCGCAAGAGTTTTATGCTTCCAATAATTATAACTGATGTATTTTATGTTTTATATAGAGTATGTAAATGGATTTTATTTCGAAATTATATAAATTTAACAACATATAAGAAATTTTGCTCTTTTTATTGCAACGACGTACATTCAACTAAACACAATAAAATAAATCTAAACACAAAATTTTTTACTTATGTGGTGATCTCAAAAATTGAAAGATGTAAGAATTTTTGCTTTATTTATTGCTACAAGGTACTGTCAGTAACAAAAGTGTCCGAACACTAGCAAAAATTCCTATGTAAAAAATTACACTTCATACGGTTTTGTTAAATAAATCCTTGTCGAATCCTGTTCCTATTCAATGTAAGAACATGATTCGTTAAGGATTTATTTAACAGAACCGTATGAAGTATACTTTTTTTACATAGGAATTTTTGCTAGTGTTCGGTCACTTTTGTTGCCGACTGTACATTAAACTAAACACACTAAAATAAATCTAAACACAACATTTTTCACATCTGTGGAGATTTCAAAAATTGGAAGGTGAGAAAGGTTTTCCAAAATTGAAGAATGTCAAAGCTTTTTTTTTTTCTTTATAATAAATATTAAGATTCTTTATAATAAAGATTATATTTAATTTATAATAAATTAAAAAATAATTAGTCATTTTGAAAAGTATGCAAGTTAATTTAAATAAGTTTTTTTTTTTTTTTTTTAAAGTCAATATTTGCTATTTATTTGGTTTGTTTATTAATTTAACTCGTGACAACCCATTCTACTCAGCCACTTATATCCATTAGATATATTATAAATTACATCGAATATATTCATAAATGTAAAAAAAAAAAAAAAAAAAAAAAAAGATATCTTAAATCTTAAGAATGTCCATTAGAAGTCTTGGATATATGTACTCATTAAAGATATCTATTTGATGTTTAAATGTAGATGAAATTTAGACGTGCATTTTTTTTTTTTTTTTTGTAATCTAATAGATGTAGCACGTTAGAGTAAAACAGGATTTAGATATTTTTAATATCTATCCCATTCATGGTCATGCCATTTTTAATTTTTTCGTTTCGAAGCCATTTTAGTGGGATGTGTTTTATATATTTTTAAGTCATTAAGTACTAATAATATTACAAATTTATCAGGAATACTGAGAAATTGATTGTTTTCTATTTAGCAAATTCGTAGCAATGAATAAATGATTCAGAAGTAAAATACTCTGACCGTGTATACACGTTCATGACCATGAAGTAATAAGTCAAATTATTGTATATTTAGCAGGCATCTCATGGATGTAAAAATGAGTGACATTTGTAGTGCTAATACACCTCTTTAGGATGTTTTTAGATGTCTTATGATGTAAGTAGCTGTGTGAAATATTATTATTATTATTTTTGTTTCTTAATATGAATGTTTAAAATAATAATTTTTTTATTAAATTAAAATGAAATAAATGAATAATACTCCTACATATACAATTTTTTCCCCAGTTGACTATCTCTATTACAAAAAATATAGATTCGTTTCATTTAGTTTAATGCAGTCTATAGATGCTAAACTCTACTTACCTGAAATTTCCCCCATAGACGTAATGTATTTGAATTCTCCTGAGTGTACCTGTACACAAACCATTTACTTCTTCTCAACGGAAAGCTTAGTGTAGCATCCCTATAGATGCAAGATCTATTTCACCGCTATATATTCACAAATAAATGTGCAAAAATAGAGTTGGTACATCTGTACTTTATGTAAAACAAGTATCATTACGGACTAATTTAAGAAAATCAGCACCACAGAGGCAGAAACATTAATGCTGAAATATGAAACCCTGTTTCAATGTAAATTAACACCAGAAAACACAACAGAGAGATTTGAATAAATTAATCTACTTTTACTAAAATATACTAAATTATCGGTTAAACTATAGTCTTGATTCAATAAATGTCAGATATTCAAAATTTAGTATATACATTGAAAAGGATGCCAGTTATTAAAAAAAAAAATACCAGCTGCTCAGCCACTTGTAAGAATTCGGATATTTTGTGAATATTAATATTAATATTAAAGAGTAAAGAAAAGTTAAATATAAATAGGGAAAAAAGACTGTTTGCGATTTACAAACTCTTTCCTGTTTGTAATGTAATTTAATGTAAATTAAAAACCTCCTAGGACAGAGGACTATTAGTTTCAATCTGGATTTTTTGTAGAACAGTTTTGTGTAACACCAAAATAAATCAGAAATATCGGACCTATCGTTACAAATTTGGTACCGAATGAAAGGGCAGATTTTTTTTTAATACAGGGGTGCAAGCAGTCTTTTGACACGACAATTAGATTTTTTATAATTAATTAAAGTATGGAATTTAGGTGGCAACACACCATTTTAATTCATTTCAGTCATTTTAAAAAGTACATAGCCCAGTTTTACGGTCAAACTTGTATCATGTGACCACCACATGACTTTCTTCTATATAACTTTACACAAAATTCATTCAATACAAATTATTTATTCAATTATTGTCCATTATAAATGCAGACGATTTTTATCTGACAGAATTATATCCATCACTGAATGCTGAAAGAATGTCAACCTTTTGCAATAATCAGAAGAAAAAAGATTTTTTTTCTAAGTTTTTTATTTTTTTCGAGAAAAGATAAAATTATCGATAACTTTGTTTTAAATTGTCATAGATCTATAGTTCAACCATTCGTTTTAAAGGTATTGGCGAGATCTTTCGAAAGATACCCATATTGAAAATTTACTCCCCGAGGGGAGGGGCGATGCCCCCATATGCACATTTTTTTCCTAGTTAACTACTACTATTATCAATAATTCATATTATATTTACACTCACACGATTAAAATAACTCTCATTATGTACATGTATACGGAATTTCGTCCTATTCTGCCATGTTAAAAATTTAGAAAAAATGCGCCACCTGTTGAGCCATTGTTCCACAAGCCTAAACAGCACCTGTTTATGTCAGGAATCAACTATATACCAAGTTTGGTTAAATTTCGTTCATTGGTTCGTGAGATACAGCGTCTACAAAATCTGTGATACACACACACAGACACACTGGTACACAGACATTTTCTAAAAAAAAGACAAATCGTGTTCAGGACATACCAAAACGTGTAAATCCATCGAAAACTGGGGTTCGAAAATTTTCACGAATCCAATACTTTCTCTATATATACATATAGAAGAAAGTAAAAATGAGATAAAAAAAAAAATAAAAATAAATAAAAGATTAAAAATAGAAATAAAAATTTTACAGATTGAAATTAGTAGTCATCTGTCTTTCACAGACTTTTTTTTTTTTTTTTTTTAATCTCATATCATTATTCTTTAGCAGAAACTTTTTAACAATTAAATTTAATAAATAAATGAATAAATAAATAACAACCTACAAAAAATGTTCTCTATTTTCTTTACTTACTTATAATATTAGTTCAGTTTCCTTGAAAACAAAAATGAAATTATCACTTAAAATATTTAATTATAACATATTTTGCACTATTATCGAAATTGGTATGTGTATATCCTTGTTACATTCTCCAAAAGTAACTAGGGATAAGAAAACTTCCAAAAGTGTCTCTTATTCTCAAAGGAATGTACTGCAAATTCTATTAAAGCTAAATGAGAAAATATTCGGTAGCTTGCATTAATAGAAATAAATGTACAAGTAACCATAAGATCCCAGGTGAATCCATTCTTGTTGATTCTAAATAAAGTTACAGAAATAATTTTCTGTGGAGGGATTCGTTATCGGCTTATGTAAAGATAAAATTTTGTGTACAGTTACAGTTTTACTAAAAAATTTCTTTCATAATACTCTAGAAAACATTATTTTTACAGATTTGATTTATAATAAAAAATATATATATATATATTTTTTTTTTTTCACTGCGTTTAAAAATCTTTACAGCAGTAATACAAAGCATTAAAAGTTTAATGTGATAGACTTTTTAGGTTTGCATAATGTAGGTAAGATGGGAGATTGCATTTTATTTTTTAGAGAAAATTTGTTATTTCAACGTTGAATTTATTATTACTTTATTATCTTTAAATTAGTTTTGTGATTTTTGTTTTGGAAGAAAATCATAAGAATATAGTTTTTATTGTAAGAAATACCAGGGGTCGTAATTTCTGCCCTTTTTTCAAAACACTCTCAAAGTTAAGATTTTTTTTTTTTTTTTTTAACTACTACTAATTTCATGCAGAAATACTTCTGATATATTTAAATTGACGCGATTCATGATTATACGGAATAGAGATTATTTAAAAAACGAAAAAAAAAAAAAAAAAAAAAAAAGCAGTGGTAGCAATGAATAAAAAAAAAAAAAAAAAAATTCTTATTCATGAGAGTGTCCTGAAAAAAGGGCGGACCCATGAAATACTGTTAGAAAAATTTAAATTGTTTATTTATTCATTTTTTTTTCAAATTGTATTCAATTTTATTAATATATATGACTCATATTTTAATTTTTAACTTTCTTTTTTTTTTTTTTTTTTTTTTTTTTTTTGTTAAACTGATTGTATATAGCAACACACTTTTCATTAAAACGCTTTTTTTAAGATACTGATAAATAAGAAAAAATGCAACTGTCTTGTCAACTATGAATGTTTTCAAGAAGCAAGCGTTAGCTGTTTTTTAACATATCTGTTTAATGGCTCATAAAATTATTTCTATGAATAGGGTAAGTATAGCAATTTGGTAGTATACACTACCGATATCTTTTTATCTTACTTTCTAGAAAAAACAACTTAAACTACAAAATTTATCCATATCATCTTTCTTCTTAACTATTGACAAAAAAGACAGGTATCGTTTCGAATGTGCTAAAAATATTTTCTTGCGAACATTTATCTGAATTTTTTCATAACTTACCAATATTAATATTTCGAAGTAGATTAAATTTACTGAATGGTATCTTCTTCATCGTAATTCTTCACTAGTCAGCTAGAATTCATTTATTATAAGATAGAAAAATATGTTTTTCTTTGGATAATATTAAGGTAATGTTCATTGGGTAATGTTCATTAACGTGAAAAAAAAAATCGCGTGAAATTTCTTTTATGAATATTAAAAAAATACTGCCCATAAAATTCCTTTCAATTATTTTATTTAAAAAGACAAAAGTAGATTTAATGGTAAATTTACTTGAAAATTTATTTAACAGTTAATTCTTCACGAACTCACAGGTTTAAAATTATTGCCATAATTTGTACGTTTTAGCACTAGCATTGTTGTAAATTAATTATTTGCAATGCATTTAAACGATTAAGTAACACTGATATTACTTCTTAAAAACAGTGGTTTACAATAGAAGGTAGAATTGCTGTAGGAATTACGGGTGGGAGCCTCCGCACTTTAGAAAGCAGAAAACGAGAGAAAACACACAAAATCCACAGAAAATAGCATGGGATGAAAACAAAAAACTCACAATCTCAAAAGTGGAAAAAAATAAAGAATAAAGAAGAAAAAAAAAGTAGCTCTGGAAGTAATATAAAGTCAAAATAAACAAGGAAAGGTAATCGATGTAGGGGAAGTGTTTGGACCAGGGGCCCTGAAGCTTTCGTCGAGGGTTAGCAACGTGTTTTATATCGCCTAATATGAGTGAGTATAAGGATTAATTATTATGCTAGGGAGGTGTATCTGAGTAGTGTGCATTTCTTAAGAGTTCTTCTAGAATGTTCTCGCCCGTATTTAAGTTATTTTCTTTAAAAACCCACTAAAACTGCGAACACCTTACAAACATTAACGTCCTGAGTTCGAACCGGACTCTTCTGGTCTACAAACTTTGAGATTAAATCCAAGTGACAACAAGTGGATCCGGCTGCATATTACAGACCAAAATATTTTATAAATAATATATGGAATATTTTAAGATATCAATGGATTTTATTCTTTTCTGTATGTTTAAACTTTTTAACCCCTTAACGCATTTGCCTGTGTCTGACACGGTAGAAAGTTACCGGCAAATTTGCACATGCCCGGGTCTTACAAGGGCAATCTTGTATCATACGTTATTTTATTTCTACTGCCCGTCTGAGATCCGTTCTAGTAAAAATAGATAGGCTAGATTATAATTCGACTTATTTAGTAACTTAAAAATGCTCGTAGAAAAATTAATTGAAAAATATCATTCAAAAGTGTTACTCAAAATAACAGGTCGACCTGGTTACCAACCAAGGCCTTTGAAACTAACCGAAAGGCACTTTCCCGAATTTGTACCACCGACAGAAAAGAAAACCCTTGTAGAAATTGCGCCGTTTGTTGCAGTAATAGAGATGAGAGGGGTAAAAAAAACATGAAAGAAACAAGATACTATTGTAGGAACTGTAATGTAGGACTTTGAGCCGTACCATGCTTCATGGTATATTATACCAAACTGAATTTTTAGTCATTCTTATGCTTGTAAGTATGATAATTTGATTTTAATATTTTAACATTCAAAATAAAAATGAAATTAAATCGCTTACACTTTGGTTGTATAATCTTTATATATATATTTCTTTTGTGCGTGTGTATGTCACTGAACTCCTCCTAAATGGCTGGACTGAGTTTAATGAAATTTTGTGTGTGTCTTCAGGTGGATTCGAGAATGGTTTAGATTTACAAATGAAAGTTGTAACTTAATTAGTTCTTTCTTAATTAATTTTTAACCAACTCTTTCAACAACTTTTCCACCTAGATGGCGTGAGTTGTCGTAAACACGATGTCAGAATTTATTTAATGTTGAAATGAAAAATGAATTTTTAACCGTAAGTGTTTAAAATATTTTTTCAAAATTAATATTTTTAGAATCGTAACCGTATCTTACGAAGTGTTTAAAATATTTTTTCAAAGTTAATATTTTAGAATCGTAAACACGATGTCAGAATTTATTTAATGTTGAAATGAAAAATGAATTTTTAACCGTAAGTGTTTAAAATATTTTTTCAACGTTAATATTGTTAAAATGTTAAAATTAGTTAAAATGGTATATTCTTTTAAAAAATTCGTCAATATCCGACGGAGTTATTTTATGTTAAAAGGAAAAATGAATTTTTAGGCCATTATTATTTGTGCAGATGGAAAATGTACTAAAAGTTTTCCGAAAAATTTCACGATCACAAATGTTGACGGATATCCAATATATCGTCGAAGAAATCCCGATAATGGCGGACAATCTTATCATCTATGGCGGTCATCTATGTCAACAACATAGATATTGACATTGATAACCGTTGGGTGGTCCCATATTTGCCTCTGCTGAGCAAAACATTCAATGCTCATATTAATGTTCAGTTCTGCAGTTCAGTGAAGAGCATCAAATACATTTGCAAGTATGTGAATAAAGGCAGTGATATGGCTGTATTTTGAGTTGAAAATACCAATGTGAATGCTCCTCCGGTGAATAACAACGATGAAATAACACTTTACCAAATTGGCCGGTACGTCAGCTCCAATGAAGCTGTTTGGCGTATCTTTGGTTTCCCAATTCATCAACGGGATCCAGCAGTTCTTCATTTAGCCGTCCATCTTAAAAATGGCCAGCGCGTATATTTCACGAGCGAGACAGCGATTGATCGTGCTATAAATCCACCAAAAACTACACTCACCGAATTTTTTGAATTGTGTAATCGTGCGGATGCTTTTGGTGCTTTTGCACGGACATTACTCTATTCAGAAGTACCACGCTATTTCACATGGGCTCCAACAAAAAAAATGGATGCCCCGCAAGCAAGGCACGCCGATTGATGCATGTCCCGGTTTATTCAAATCAAACACCTTGGGACGAGTATTTACAGTCAATCCACGGCAGACTGAGTGCTTTTATCTTCGACTGTTATTGGTTAATGTCATCGGCCCTTTGTCATTTCAAGATTTACGTAAAGTGAATGGACAACAGTATCCAACGTATAAAGATGCATGCCTTGCACTCGGCTTGCTGGAAGACGACAACCAGTGGGAGTGTGTGCTTGCTGAAGTAGGACTGAACTGTACAGCAAAACAAATTCGTCTACTATTCGCTATAGTGTTGACTACATGTTTCCCGGACCGAGCAGAGACATTATGGGATAATCACAAAGATTCAATGACTGATGATATATTGCATCAACATCGTTCACGGTGCAACGATCTAACGATAGTATTCAGTGATGCTATGTACAATGAAGCATTGATTGCTATTGAAGATCTTTGCATTATCATTGCCAACTTACCACTCAGTCATTTCGGTATGCATTCAACAAATCGAAATGCATCTGATTTAATAAGCACTGAATTGAATCGTGAACTACAATACAATACTGTAGAAATGGCAGCGATTGTTGCTCGCAATGTCCCACTAATGAATGAAGAACAAAGAACCATTTACGACCGCATCATGCTCGCAGTTTTGGCAGGACAAGGTGGATTCTTTTTTTTTTTTTTTTTTTTTTTTTTTTTTTGGGGGGGGGGGGAGGGGTGCACCAGGTGGAACTGGCAAAACATTCCTTATTTCGCTAATTCTCGCCGAAATACGATCAAATAATGGCATCGCATTGGCTGTTGCATCATCTGGCATTGCGGCAACTTTATTGGATGGAGGCAGAACAGCATTCATTATTTAAACTGCCACTAAATATTCAAAATAACCCAGACGCAGTGTGCAACATAAAAAAACAATCGTCCATGGCCACAGTGCTGAAATAGTGTAAAATTCTTATCTGGGATGAATGCACTATGGCACACAAACATTCTATTGAGGCGTCGAACAGGACATTGAAAGATATAAAAAAAACGTCAAACTATTTGGCGGCACTCTGTTACTCTTTTCAGGTGATTTCAGACAAGCACTTCCCGTTATTCCGCGTTCAACATACGCTGATGAGATCAACGCGTGCTTAAAATCATCGTCATTGTGGCGTAATGTTGAAAAAGTACAACTGAAAGTAAATTTGTGCGTTCAAAAGCTTCAAGATCCATCCGCTGAAACATTCTCAAAATAATTGTTAGATATCGGCGATGGAAAAGTTACTACAGATGAAACTGGATGCATAAAATTACCGACCGATTTCTGCACAATCATTGATTCTCAAGATGCTCTTATTGACCAGATATTTCCCGATATACACAGACGATACACAAATCATGAGTGGCTGGCAGAAAGAGCAATTTTAGCAGCAAAAAATGTGGACGTCAACGAATTGAATCTCAAGATACAACATTTGTTACCAGGAGACTTGGTGTCATACAAATCTAATGATACAGTTTGCGATGCCACCGAAGTTGTAAATTATCCAACAAAGTTTTTAAACTCATTGGATTTACCAGGCATGCCACCGTATATTTTACAACTGAAGGTTTGATCTCCGGTTATTTTGCTTCGTAATTTGAACCCACCATGGTTGTGCAACGGCACGCGATTAGTCATAAAAAAAATTAATGAAAAATGTTATCGAAGCCATCATTTTAAATGACAAATTCCGAGGTGAAAATATATTACTACTGCGAATCCCTATTATACCCACAGATGTGCCAATTCAATTTAAACGCCCTCAATTTCCAATTAGATTGGCATTTGCAATGACTATCAATAAGTCTCAGGGCCAAACGATGTCTGTCTGTGGCTTAGATTTGAGCACATCATGTTTTTCACACGGACAATTATACGTGGCTCTCGAGTGGGCAAACCATCCAGTTTGTTTGTATTGGCGAAAGATGGGATAACAAAAAATACTGTACACTCTGTTGCATTAAGGGATTGATATTGTTTTTTGGTAATATTGTTATAAGTAGCGATATTTATAAAATTTTAAAGAATCAATTTTAATAAATTAAAAAAATAAATGATTGGTGTTTTGTTATTTTTATATTCTTTCACCGTTCACAGCGCTCCATACATCTTCCACTTATATACCACATCCTTACACACTAACAATAAGTTAGTTATTTTTTTTCTAGCAAAATATTCTCTAGAAATAATTTATGTGACAAAACAACGTTTGTCGGGTCAGCTAGTATATATATATATATATATATATGTATGTGTGTGTGTGTATACTGTAACTATTACCCCGCCGGCCGATCCCTAGTCGCCTCCCACAACTGAAATTGCAAAAAATAACTTACACTATACCTAAAAATTCATTTTCTGTCAAAAAAAAAAAAAAAAAAAAAAAATTAAATTAAATAGAGGGAAAAAAAAAATCAATTTTACCAGTTTTTTCGAAAAAATAATGCATAGTTTACAGTAACACAATAAATTTTTAGAAATACGACCTTATGCAGGCTAGCTTATATAAGAATGTTTAAATATGATTTTATTTTTTACAAAATATTTTACAAAAATTATATCGTTTTGGGGTAAAAATTATATATATATCCAAATAAATAAAAACAAAAAAATATTTTTGATGAAGACTAAACCTATTTTATTTTTTTCATAAGCTGTATCTTACCTTAGAATTATAATACTGAAATATTAAGTATTCGTTTAAAATTATTGTTGCTGAACGTCAAAATTGTTATTTCCATAATAAAGTTAACCGTATCTGAAATAACTATCGTTCAGGTTGGTGATTTCTAAACACATCTTGACCATTTCGTAAACTTCCTTTAATTAAAAGTAGCCAATATACTTGTACGGATCTAACTTTGTAAATTATTGTTGTCTGAAACATAAGCTTCCAGGATCAAATTCGCTAAAATGTAACATAGTTTTAACAAACTGAAATCTGTAAAATAAATAAGTTTAATAAATTGTCTTAAAACTCGTTTTAATACAGTTTCTTGAATATGTAAATTATAATGAATTAAGAGATACATTTCGAATATGAACTAGTTAGCAGAAGTGATAAAGAAAGAAAGAAAATAAGAATATTTTTAAAAACTTTTTTTTTTTTTTTTAGTTAAAAGAATGTAATGGATATTAGAAATATTTAATGAAAAATTTGTAAACGCATTTACAGTTATGTTCAAAAAAAAAAAAAAAAAAATTATTTTTTTTTATTTTTTTACTAACTTGAATTAGACTAGCTTGAATAAAAACATAAACAGATAGTCATGGTTTAACATAAAGTCATGGTTTAAAAAAAAAGTATTTATGCGTATATCCTCTCCTAATATAATATGGTAAAACACACCTTTAACTTTGAAGAAAAGATGATGAAGCGTAAAAAGGACTAAAGCATACCTAGAGAATTACTGTAAGTCTGACTGTGTTTCCCTAAACGATATAAAACTTACTGTAATTTAGCAATTTAATTTTATCTCCACCACTTTCATTTCAAAAGCATGTTTGTTGTGTTTATGGGGAAATTTGGAGTGTACAAACATTTTTTTTTCCATTATAGTCGAAGTACTACAGATTTTGTATCAACCGCACATACAAGGTGATCAGTTTAAAAGAGTACCCGTTGGTTTATTTATTACCCTTAAATCTGACGGATGTGGCAAGTATTCTAACACTGAAGTACAATTGTATGAACCTTGTTTAAGCGTGGGAGATAAATTTTCACATTGTTGGACTGTTATAACTTTATTTGTGAGGTAAAACAAAAATGGAGACGCACAGTGTTACTTAATTCTGTGATAACTTTACTTTTGAAAACCATACTTTAATTCAAATTTTTTACATTATCATTCCTTACAGAAAATGTTGAAAATGTTCGCCACCATTTTGAATGCAAACATGAGCACGTCGAACCAAGATTTTTGGACACACTTCACAGCATTGTTGGTGTTATTAACGAGATTACTTCAGTTATCTGTTTTAATTTATAGATGTTTGCAGGACTTCTCTGAAAAACCCTATGAAATGATACTGTAAAAATGATAATGATAATGTAAATGTAATGTAGGTATGATAATGTAAAATGTTTGAATTAAATTTTGTTTTTCATAAATAAAATTATCACATGATTAAATAACATTGTGAGTCTCCATTTCTGTTTTGCCTCCCATATAAAATTTCAACAGTAAAACAGTATTGGAAATTGTCTCCCACACTTAAACAAGGTTTAAACAATTATACTTGAGTGTTAGAATAGTTGCCACGTCCGTCATTTTTAAGGATAATAAGAAAAACCAACGGGTACTCTTTTAAATTGGTCACCCTGTATATTAACCTATGACAAGACTTGAATACGCCATTTATCAGAAATCTTTGTTCCCTTTGTAGAGGTTGCTGCCGATATTAACTGTAGATAAGTGTGCGCTGTTAAAAGTACGTATGTTTTACAGAATGCTGAATTTGGTAAATTTTACTGTCCTGATTGTACTGCAGTCATTTTCCTCATACATTCACATATGTTTGTGTCACATATGTTTCAGTGTTTCCTGGTGCTGCACTCGGGGATATAATAGCTAAATTTTAATTTTATCGTCCAGTTTGATTTAGCTGTTTTTAAAAATTACGTTTAATGATAGAGTACAATTTTATTTATTTTTGACATTAATTCTATCAACAACGTGGAACAGGCATATAAAATCATGATGTGTTCTCACTTCTGTTAGAAGTATCAAAAGTCTTAATGTGCAATAACGTACATCCACGACCATTATACTGTTCTATGCATGTGTCATTTGTGTTTTCGAAGACAATGATAGTGAATCTACATACTTATCTGATAACAAGATTTTTTTGCAAAGCAATAAGCACCAATCGATGCATTCAAAAAATGTTGCACCAAAATGCCAAAATGTCCTCTGTGTGATGTGAAGTAGGTGCAAGGTACGTCTGTGGATTATGTGTCATGTCATCACGTTCTGTTATAGAACTTTGCCAAGAAAAATGTACACATCTTCTAGTCTTATTATATGTCCACCATTCTTACTATTGGTAATCTCGATTTGGGAAATATAAAGTGCACCTTTCTTATACTTTGTATAAGAAAGTAAAAAAAAAAAGGATAATTAAAATTAAAATAAAGAGGATGAAAAAATAATTAAATCTTCATGTAGTAACATACCACTTGTTGAGTTAAAGTATGTGCAATTAGTCTAGGCAAATTTGCAATTATTATTGTTTGTATGATTAATTTTTCATTTCAATATATTTTAAGGATAGAAAGAAATATTAAATAAGGTTTATTTATTTGTTAATTTATTACAAAAAATAAAGGTTTAAAAATATTGGGAAAAAATGAAGGAATTTTTATTTATTTATTTATTTATTTATTCATTTTTTTTATTTTAAGAATTGAAAAAAACATTGAAAAAAAAAAAAATTCAAGAAATCAACACTAAAGATAAAAATGTAAGAAAAAACATCAACATAAATCATTTAGGGAAACGGTTGGAAGATTATGACACTTTGATTTCCAAAATTTTTCGAAGGACAGACATAAATAATTCATAACAACAATTTTTAAATTCAAGTCTTTACAGTAAAAATAAATTAAAAGGACATTAATATTTCTACGCGTTTGTATCTTTTTTACAGCAAGTGACATTTATCAAATTATATTATCTTAATCACTGGTTTTGTTTTATATTATTTTAAAAATCTGAGTAAATAATGTATATACATATATTTTCATTAACTTCGGTGTTGTCCAGACGTTAATACGTTACACTAGGGTCCGAGGCCTGGGTCGAGTGCCCTCCATAGGGTGTTTATAACTTTTTGTCTGTATTTACATGAATTTTGAAGAAACCCATATAAAACTCCTAATTATTAGAACGACGAGAATAACCTTGGATTTAACGATTTAAAGCTAGTGAAATTTCACTATTTAACAGTGTTTATGTAATTATAATACATCCTGTTTAGTATTTCTCTAATTTTACAGGATTATTTATTGAAATTACTTACAAATGACTATTTTTTTTTTATTATCTTAAACAAAGAAGTATGTTTAATATTACTTCTTGAAACTATTTGATCTAATTATTTACGAGGAAGGTGGGCGTTATAAATATTATTTTATTACTGTTGTCCTTAGAAAGACCGCTCACGGAGGGCACTCTCCCTCAGGATTAGGACCCTTGTGCACTCAATCGGTCTTAAACCCCAAAATCCACAATCCAACTTATTATTTTTGCTGTTTTAGAATGGCAAAAATTTTGCATACAAATGCATTAAAATATAACAATATAATGAATGTTCAAACTTCTAGGAAATTGTTTCTTTTCATAAAATAAAAAATAAAAAATAAATAAAATAAAATAAAATAAAAACTTGAAACTTTTTTTAAAATATTCCCATCTAACTATTTTGTATTATTATTATAGCTTAACAAAATATTCTAAACATATTTAGGTATACCTTTGCGGTTTCATAGGTAAGTTGCGTAATAAAACCAATCGCTTTACGTTTGAGTGCTAAAATGTAATCCAAAAATTTATGGAATATTTATTAAAATCATTTACTAATAATTATTGATCTTAATTTTTTTTATCCAATTAAATAAATAGATAATTCGTTTCCGGTGATGTTTAACTATGTAATTTAGTTTATCTGTAATTTCAACCACACACTTTTTTTTTCCCTCGTTCTCAACTACAGACGTTCTGAAAATATATATTTCATAAGATTAATTTATAATAAATATCTCGTATTGTTAAATCGCTTTTTTATGTAAATTTATAGCAAAAACAGAAAATAATTGGAAGAAATATTACTTTTCTGATGTTCTATAAAACTTTTTTATTTTCATGCAAGTAAAGTATATACATATTCATAAAAATATTCAAACAACCTAATTCATATTAATTTTTCTATAATGAAAAATTCAATTTTTAAAAACTAAAATAAGTACTCTTTAAATAAAACTCTTAATTAATATTTTATTGATCAAATTACACAGAACTGTTGTAAAATATAGTGAGAAAGAAAAGAAAAGGCACATTATTGCAATTTTATTTTTTATTATTACCGTTTTTTATTTAGATCTATTAATAAATATTGACTTATCTTAATCAATCATTGATTGACATGCAGCTAAACGAACCCCGCTATTTCTAGAAACAAACTAGAAGAAGTTCTGAGATTATATCTAGAAAAGCACTCAACTAACTATAGCGTAAAAAAGAATTCTATGAAAAGTCTTGTATTAAAAGTAATGATGATTAAGGAAAAAAGTATGTAATACACATAAAATAAAAGAAACTTTATATTTCTTCCAAATAATTTATTGTTTAATTGCATATTAAATCAAAAATATTTTGATATACTTTTCTTGAAATAATTTTTTTATTAGTATCTTTTAAGCATAACATAATTACCTAGTAAAAATCTAAATATTAAATTGTAAATATTAAAAGTTTTTTATGATATGGTATTGAAATATATTTTAATGTGTAATATTCTAGTAAACTCATATAACAGTTTTAAGCAATTAAATAACGTTACAAACTGTTAGTCACTGCTGATTTTTGTTTCCTTGAATACAATTCGCCATTCCAATTATCAGTATTAGCTGTCTCTATTTTTTCTTTCAGAAAATGTTTTTCTCAAAGAAATGATTTGCATAAGTTTGTTAAAATTTTAGAACTTTTATCATAAAAAAAAAAAAAAAAAACTTGCATGATAAAAAAAATATATATATATATATATATATATATTTTCGTTGGAAATACCTGAGAAGCAAGTGCATTATCCACCAAAATATATTTCGGCACTTTCGAATTTAAACATCTAGAAAAGTTCTTTAGGAATCATCTTGAAACTTTTAGTTGTGTAAAACACATGTTATACCTCCTATATTTAAACAAAAGTTGTGTCCTGAGGAGGGAAAGGGAACCACTAAAAAACTAAATAAAAGTCAAACTGTTTTCGATCATGCTGTAAAAAGTAATGTTTGAAACATATGCGGTCTATTGGAATTATGCGACAATCAATATTCTCACCTGGTGACCTTGCCAACAACTATTATGTGAGATGTCGACCTGGTTATCAGCCAGGGTAGTTCAATGGTAAAACATCCGCGCATTAAGCGGAAGGCATGGGTTGTGTCCAAAAGTTGTGTCCTGAAGAGGGAAAGGGAACCACTAAAAAATTAAATAAAAGTCAAACTGTTTTCGATCATGCTGTAAAAAGTAATGTTTGAAACATATGCGGTCTATTGGAATTATGCGACAATCAATATTCTCACCTGGTGACCTTGCCAACAACTATTATGTGAGATGTCGACCTGGTTATCAGCCAGGGTAGCTCAATGGTAAAACATCCGCGCATTAAGCGGAAGGCATGGGTTTGTTTCCCGGCTCTGGTATTTTACGCATCGTTGGTATAAAAATAGACCTTCCACTCCAATTGATCTGAAATGTTTGAAATACATTTTTGGTGTAGCATGTGATTATGGGATTTTATCATTATCTGTATAAAATTTTATGAAGTTGCCACATATATTCATGGAGATATAACTTTTTTTTTTTTTTTTTTTTTTTTTTTTAACCGCCAAAAGAAAAGAAAAGAAAAAAAATAAAATCTTTTTGTAAAAAAATAGAACCGACTCCAAAAAGTGACTACTATTCAAACAACTAAAAATGAAAGAAAATTGGCAGAAAATGGAACTGTAAATCGCGCCTAAAAGTATAAAATAATTTCCTTCGCCAAACAACCTATAACACTACAATTAATCATAACTTTTGAAGTCGGCGCAAAATTAAATAAAATTTAATTAGTTTTGAAAGGTTTGTTTTTAGATCGGTAGCAACAAATGCTGTTGTCTCGAATGATCTATTTTCATGTTTCCTTTATTATTTTATCACTGTATACAATTGGTCTATTAGTAACATCTACATAGAACAATGAACATTCTTCGTAATTAGGTATTTATGTTTCTACGAAATTGCTAAAGCCAACTTTTGCTGCTTACGAAATCTTATTTGTTTTCTTGAATCAAAGTAGGTTTCGGCTGCGTTTTGCAGGTAACAATGTGAGATGTGTATTTTGAATAGGATTTGATTTTTGTATTGAATAAAGGTATCAATTTTTATTTAATTTTGCGCCGACTTCAAAAGTTATGATTAATTGTAGTGTTATAGGTTGTTTGGCGAAGGAAATTATTTTATACTTTTAGGCGCGATTTACAGTTCCATTTTCTGCCAATTTTCTTTCATTTTTAGTTGTTTGAATAGTAGTCACTTTTTGGAGTCGGTTCTATTTTTTTACAAAAAGATTTTATTTTTCTCTTTTCAGTGAAAACTTATTTATATAGCAGCGCATCAGAAGACATTCGACGGAAGTTTCACAAATCACAACTTCCAAGAAAAGTGACATTACTCAAAAAATGGTTTATGTCACTGAAAAATACATGAAATGCACCCAATGTGAACAAAAATGTTACATCTCCATCTAGAAAGTTATCCACTCGAGAGACAGTTGTGCCAGTTTTATTCTAGTCAAGTTATTTTTAAGTTGACTTTTCTCAAATGCTGCATTTTTAAGTTGTGTAACTTTTCTTGCCTTTATCGGATATGAGCAAAAAACTATTGAACGAACATACCTTAAATAAAAAAGTCTTTAGAAATGTAAAGAACGGATACGCTGTATTCGTAACCGAAAATTCTGTTTGGCATGCATATTGAACTTTACAGTGAATACATGTCACCCGCTGCGCTGGAAATTGTGCAGCGTAAAGTTCAAACAAAGATCAAAATATGCATTGCAGCTGACGGACAGAAGTTTCAACATCGATACTTACATACTGCTTTTACCAGTGTAGCTGCATGCGTTCAGCAGTTAGAGTGAGAACAGACTTTTGTGAGTATTCTGTGATTTGTTTATATGTTAATGAAATCATAATGAAACCTATTTATGGCCAAGATCATTACGACAACAAAAAAGAAAAATATTAAAATTAAATCATCTCTTACGAAGTTATAAGCTAACAAATTTCAACAACAACAACGAGAAACATGGTTTGTATTGAGAACCTCTTCCTTTGTGAAGTCGGTTTAAAACGTCTATGCGTTAATCGATGTGACCGCTTACAATAACCATACTTTGAATTTTACATAGCATAAATGTCACCCGCTACGCTACAACATATGCAATGTCGTTCAAGTGTGCACAAAATAGAAAATTGTGAACAAACAAATGCACGTTTTAGGCGTTCTGTTTTTAGCATTAATGTCTAAACTATCTTTGCGTACTACATCGATGATGCACTGCAATTTTATAATTCACTTTTTTCCCCTGTCTTCAAACATTTCCGAGATAGTATCGCTAACTCCGCTCTTTTCCAACAGGTGGCGCTTTAGGCGGTTGAATCTCGTAGCACATGTCCAATTTATTATACCTACATACCACTTTTATGACTATAGCTGCAGCTGTTCAGCAGTTAAAAGAGTCGGGTCTGACTTTTTTGGGCACCCTGTATTTTCTATTGATCGAAAAGATCTTACAATGGGACCTATTTCAGACCAAGACATTTACAATAAAACAAAAATTATCAAAATCGAATCATCCGTTCAGAAGTTATGAGCTAACAAACAAAAACAAAAACAAAAAACATACGCTTTGAATTGAGAACCTCCTCCTTTTCGAAGTCGGTTAATTAGAGCATCTCTTACGAATTTATAAGCTTACAAACACCAACAACAACACATAGCTCGAATTAAGAACACCCTCTTTTCTGAAGTTGGTTGAAAACGACTTTGCGCTAATCGATGTGACCGTTTACAGTAACAGTACTTTGAACAACAGAGTATACGTGTCATCCGCTACGATGCTACGTGTACAACGTAGTTCAAGTGTGCACAGTGTAGGAAATTGCGAACAAACAACTGCACGTTTTAAGCGTTCTATTTTTAGCAATAATGTCTAAAAACTGTCTTTTCGTAGTAAATCGGTGATGCTCTACAACTTCGTAATTAACTTTTCTCCCATCTTGAACCGTTTTTGAGATAGGAGCGCTAACTCCGCTGTTTTTCACCAGATGGCGCTTCATTTCTTTAGATTGTAAAGATGTTATAATGGGACCTGCTTCAGATCAAGATCTCTACAACAAAACAAAAAGTATCAAGTAACCGTATTTTGAACTATATAGCGTATGTCTCACCATCTACGCTACAACGTGAGCAATGTAGCTCAAGTGTGTATAGTGTAACAAATTGCGAACAAAAAAATGCACGTTTTTAGCCTTGTATTTTTAGCATCAATGTCAAAACTATCTTTTCGTACAAAATCGATGATGGTCTGCAATTTTATAATTCACTTTTACCCCCTGTCTTGAACCGTTTTCGAGATAGGAACATTAGCATGAATGTCTAAACTATCTTTTTGTTCTAAATCGGTGATACTCTTCAGCTTTGTAATTCACTTTTTCTTTAGAACCGATTTCGAGATAGGAACACTAACTCCGCTATTTTCCTCAAGGTGGCGCTGCAAGCGGTTTAACCTTGTACTGCATGGCCATTTGCTATACTTACATACCATTTTTATCCCTATAGTTGCAGCCGTTTAGCAGTTAAAAGAGTTGGGACTGATTTTTTTGGGCACCCTGTATTTTCTTTAGATCGTAAAGATATTTCAATGGGACCTATTGTAGACCAAGAGCTTTTCAACAAAACAAAAAGTATCAAAATCGGAGCATCCGTTCAGAAGTTATGAGCTAACAAACATAAAAAAAACATACGGTTTGAATTGAGAACCTTCCTTCTTTTTTGAAGTCGGTTAATAAAAAGAAAAGAAAGAAAGAAAGAAAACAAAAATTCCACCTTTTTAATTATAACACTCAGAGTATTAAACCCAGTGCAAAGAAATTTTTAGAAATTTCGGCATACTACATTAAACACTACATACTACAATAAAAATGAAAAATTGTTAAATACCTTACGAAATATGCGTATTTTTATCAAATAATTTTTAACTACGCATGCGCTAGCTTTTAAAAAAATTCATTTGCAGAATTTAACAGCTAAAAGTATTGAGCGACTTATATGAAAAACCCCAAACAAATATCGTGTTAATTAAAACAATTATGACAGGCAGAATGAACAGATTTTCAATTCTAAATTATAAGGGGTTTTACTCAAATATTTATTTTAATTCAATCAATGCAATGACCCACGTTAATACAATGCTATCGGATTGCAAATAGATATTACTCAAAACACTTAACGCCTTCTTTTTTTTTGGGGGGGGGAGGGGGGGGGAGAACTGAAATTCTGTTCATTCTATCTCTCATAACTTTTTGAATTTCCACGATATTTATTTCAGTTTTTTATATAAGTTGCTCAATACTTTCGGCTATTAAATTATGCTAATGATTTTTTTTTTTAAGTTAGCGCATGAACAGCTAAAAATTATTTAGTAAAAATGCTCATATTTCGCAAAATATTTAACATTTGTTCATTCCGATTGCTGTGTGCAGTGTCTAAAATATTATGCTGAACTTTCTGAAAATGTTTTATGTTATAATTTAAAAAGTTTTTTTTTTTTTCTATTTTTTTAACTGTTAAATCTCTATGAATATATGTGGTAGCCTCATAAAAAAAATTACACAGACAATGAGAAAAATCTTCATAATCGTATGTTGCAGCCAGAAAGCATTTAAAGCATTATTTTTACAGCGTGATCCAAATCATCTTGATTTTTGTTTATTTTTTTACAAGTCAATTTTTCTTTTTCAGGATATAACGTTTGCTGAACTATACGAGGTAAAACGTGTTCGTTACACTACGAAACTTTCAAGATGATTCTCAAAAAACTTTTTCGGGTACTTGTCAAAACGTCTAAATTCGAATGTGTCCAATTACTTGTTGGTATGTAATTTTATCTTCGACTGTTGATTTCTAATTCAAAAGAAAAACACATGGTATTAGAAAAGTAACTATAATAGCTATAAAGTTAGGATTTTAGCTAAACTAATTTTCATAAAATTTAAAGAAAAAAATCTCCAATATAAGAAAATAAAGTTATGTTTCATTTTCGGACTATGGATTTTCTAGTTTATTTAAAAAACTCACTCTGTCATCAAAAACTGCTGTTATAATTGCTTTATACTTCATTACTAGTCCTCATACATAAATATACACCCATACACATAAAGATATACACACATATCCATACACATACAGATTTTTCCTCAGTGATAATATTAATAATATTAATAATATTAATAATATGAGACATGTATACTGGATAGAGAATTTTGACATTTTGTTTTTAAAATAAAAAGAAACATACAACAGAAAAGAGCGTATGTTTAGAATGTACATGGTTGTTCTAATTAAGTTTGCCTGTTCAGAAGGTCCTCGAGCCGGTTCTATCGCTCCAAATGAATTGGAATTTCACTATTATGTAATACAAGGGATGCACTCTGCGAAAAAAAAAAAATGAAAACTTTATTAATAGGTGGCGCTGCTCCGATACCTAATGTAATTTTTAAAGATTCGTTCTATCATTTTTTCTCAGCCCAGACAAAACATGCAAAAATTATTTTGTCTTTTACAAAAAATGTGCAAAAATCGTCTTGGAATCTGGTGCCTCGCCATTTATTAAAGAAAATTGTAACTGATTTTACAGAATTCGTAGCCACTTATTGACGAAAACAGTTAAGTGACATAATAAAATAAATGGAATTAAAGAACACCGAACAAATTGTGTAAAAAGGAACAGTACAGATAAGATAAATTTAACATAACAACATTATGAAAAAAAAAAAAATATATATATATATATGTAATAAATAATATTAAATTTGCGTCTATATGATGTAGTGATTCTAAAAAAGGACGTCTATAAAATAATAGTAATAATAGTTTTAAATTTTAAAGGTAACGAAGAGATAAATAAATTGCGAAATTTTCGCACGGGCTTGCTCAGCAAATGAATTATTTGAAGTAAGAAGTAAATAAAATGAAAAGATCATTTTTCAACGTGCGCCTTAGTCGCCCTACTTCATAAAATATATACTTAGGAGTTAAGCACGAAAAATAAGTCAGTTAATAGATTTTTACAATCATTTTAATGTAAACAACGTTTCTCAGAAATTTTGACACCTTCTGTTATTAGGAACTCTATCCTTGAGCAGTATGTCTAAACGCCACTCATTTATATTTCATATAAGAAACCTATTACAATGCATTGGATAATTCTATTTAAATCGGGAACTTGATATGCTTTATCTACTCATAGAATATTAAAAGCTATTGTCAAATTAGACTTGTCTGTGATAGAGGATTGAAAATTAAATTTAAAAAACATATTTTTGAAAAAGAAAAGTTGCCTAATTATATTTGCATACTTGCCAACATTCTAATTAATATTCCGTAGTGTTATTAGTCCCGCCATTTTTCCCACACCCCAGAAAAATTTTAATTTTTGAGCAATATTCTACAAATGCAATTGTAATTAAGTAAGGAAAAAAAATGCTCTAAAAAGATACTGGAGTAAAAAAGAAGGCGGGGCTAACAATACTAAGGAATATTAATTAGTATGTTGGCAAGTATGTATTTGTATATTACAACATTTCTTAATTTATAATATTAGTTTAACATTTATAATGTATTTATAATAAATATAAAAATGGATTAACACTTTCGCGACCGCATGCTTTTGTATTATTGACAGTAAGCTCCGTCTGCGGGCGTTATTTTCCCAAGTCACAATATTTCAGAACAAAAATTTTCTTTATTCACGTTTATATTACAAATGGATATTCATTATAATTTTGTTCTATCTAATCAAAAAATTCGTATCCGTGGTATATTGATTGTACAAAAATGAATATTGGATATATTCTTAAGAAATAAATGACATTCGAGTAGCGAAAGAAACGCCCACTGGCGGAGTTACATATTTTCAAATGACGTGAATCTACATCAGAGGTCACGAAAGTGTTAAGATAATGAAAATTAACAGAATTTTTAAAATATTACATTTAAAAAGAATTTATCTTCAAAAATCTCTATCTGTGGCTGAATTTTATGAGCCTTCCGGGGTAAATAACGCTCTTCAAAATTTTGACATATTCTGCTATCAAGAATTCTAGCTGTATGTCAAGACGTCATTTACGCAAATTTTATGTCGAAAACCCTATCAAAATGTATTGCATGATTCTTTTTAAATCCGAAACGTGATCTGATTTTCGTACTTGCCAAATATTAAAAGATGTTGCAAAATTTGACAGACTCGTATTAGAGATCTGAAAACTTTATTCAAAGTATATTTATTCAAAGACTGTCTTGCTTGAACTTATTTGCAAATTATGCGCTTCCTTGATTTTTTTCTTTTTTTAATATTACAGTTATATTTATTATACATTTGTTTTAATGATTAGAAAAAAAAAGTTAAATATATATACTTATATACGTTTTTCAGTGTCACGTTTCTTTCTATAAGCACCATGTTTAAATAGCTTTACATTGTCTTATCGTTCATACCGTTAAAATTTCACTTTTTTCAATATCTATTAAAAAATCTTGTATTTATAATATACTAGATATTTTATAAGGCAGATTATATCATGTCCTAAAACAGATTGTCCGAGAACATCCTATTTTAAAAATCATTAAAAAAAATTTAGACATATGAATGACTAACATTTTAAAAGTGTCCAATTTATCTATAAGTTATTACATTACTACCTTTTTGGCTTTATTAGAGTATTTTCGATCCATAAAAATGGTTGTCTTCAGTACGGTTAATGGCTTCTTGTTTTCGTCGTTCCCGGTATATATCTTTTTCGTGCTCCTATCTTCGTTTTAGCTCGTCGATAGTCAGTTACCGGTTTTGAGGAATTATGCTACGCTCACGTTCGTTAATTGTAATAGGATAGGTTGGAATTTCCAGAGCTTCCCGTTTAAGCGCATAAGAGAGGAAGTTGTAATTAGCTATTTTTTGAGTAGTTATGGAATTAATATTAATTGAGTTATTAATGTTTGCTTTCGAAAAAATAATAGAAGTTTTATTAAATGTTAGGTCAGCGAGGTGTTACAAAAATCAATTGATAATAATTCTGTGTAATTGAAACACAACTGATATTAATTCTATAACTACACAAATAATAGCTAATTATAACCCCACCCTTATGCCCTCAAACGTGAAACTCTTGAAATTCTAACCTGCCCTATTCCAATTAACGACCGTAAAAATAGTGTAATTCCTCAAACTTTTCAATCGATTCTCGACGAACTGAAATGAAGAAATAAGCAAAAAGAAGATATATACCGGAAACGAGAAAAAACAGAAACCATTAACCGTCTGGGGACGATATGACTATGGATCAAAAGTACTCTAATAAAGCCAAGACGGTAGTAATATAATAATTTATATTTAGACATATATTTATAATATTGAAATGAATTTTGAATCCAGTTTTTGTGTACATTACACAAGCTTTAATCTAAAGAATATAACAGTTTCTCATATAGTTTAATATATTACAATATTAACAATAGCAATAAAATTTTCTATCGAGCAAGGAAACATTCATCATACTACACTGGTTCTCATAATTATAAGGACACCCGTTTTTCTATATTAACTAAACACTGAAAACTATTATTTAAACAAATATATTTTTTATCACTTTGAATTTCATTAAAAGACGATATTTAAAAAGTTTTATCGTTTTTCTGTCTTAAATACGGTCAGAAAGATGATTTTTCAGGCGTTCACTATTATAAGGACAGCTCGAATCTTAGTAATTTTTTTTCAGTTATTCTCTAAATTAATATTTTATGGGATCTCTTTTTAAGGTGAAACAGTCAGACTTTCTCTTTGGTATATATATATACATTTTTTATTTAAATATTCAGTTTCAGTACCATTTCATACAGCATACATCATATTCTGAATACATTTAAACTATTTAAAATTGCTTTCCACTTGCATGCACTTTTCTAATATGGTAAGTAAAGGCTTTTTTAACTTTTAGGCCACGGTAAAGGCAATAATACAGAAGTTTCTTTCTTCAAACTATTTCCTATTGCTCTTGAAGTAGAGCAAAAATGTAAGTTTGTTGAGAAAAAAATTATTATCCACCCCCCCCCCCTCCCCCTCCCAACAATCTAACAAAAATCTGAGAATTCCCCGTTTAAAATTTGCGGATATTCTCTTGATGTTCATTATAATAGAAAAAATTACTAAATTCATTCTGCCTTCAGTAGAAACAGCTCCCCAGAGCACCATAGATCCACCTTTAAAATGCCCGATTCACATCTGCCTTTACAAAATCTACTCTGTCTTTCGCTGTCTTCAGATCGTGCCAGTAACTGTTAAAACCATTTGGTTAATCAATAATAAAATGTTTTTCATCCGAAAATGCAGCATTTTACCATTTAATACTGTCTTTATTCAACTTTAACGAAGATTTTCTTTCCCCCATTAAATAATTATTGATTATTACAGGCTTTTTATTCATTTTACATATTATTAATTATTTTAAACATGCATAAATGTTGACCCTAACTTTTCGTTAAAAATTACGAGCGAATACCGCAGCAGTCATTATGAGTAGAACACTAAGAGGAATCATGAGTCTTCGGTCTCTGTAAAACAACTCTGATTTTGCATCAGATCTCTCTCCTATCGAACCAGCAGTTCAATGTTTGATCACATTTCCTTCAGCAATTTTAGATCTTCAAATTTCATTAGAAATTCGGTGGATTGAAATTATCCTTCCACTTAAAAAACACATTTATCATACTTCACTACACGAACGTTCTTTTTTTTCGAGGAATTATCAGTAATGTCCATCCAAGAAAATTTGAAGTCTTATATATGAATTAAACTAGCCCAGTAGTTTACAAATTCGCATGTCAACTCTAATTTATACGCTAGTAAGTTAAATAAAACGAAAAAATCTTGATTGTCCCTATAATTATGAACATTTAAAAACGTGGAGAAAAAAATATTTTACACTATTTTTATTAATTTTGTTTCATATTAAAAAAATTATAGCAGTTTTGGTTTTTAGAGTACTAGATATATTAAGTGCACTTAGTATAATCTTGTTCACAATTATTTTTACTTTAGTTATTTCAAAAAAGGAAGTGTCCTTATAAATATGAAAAGGAATGTATTGTTTGAAACTTTATTCTCGGTGACAAATTGAGAAAGAATGCGAATTTCTGCATATTTAAAATTCATTTCAAAACAAATGCATTATTTGGGTTTTCATGAATATTTATGAATGTACATGTATTGTGCATTTTTTTTTTTTTTTTAAGTAACACTTGATATATTCTATATCATTTTAATATGTAATTAAGTCACTTCGTAATGGGTCAGTAATTTGTCGTTAGAGATTCTTGAACACAATTGAGAGAAATTTCTCTACATAATATTTTTCACAAAAATATCAGTGATAATCAGGGGTCGTACTACCCTTTTCTCAGGACACTGTAAGATATTAGAAATTTCTGCCTATTTTGCCACCACTAATTTCTTGTAGAAATGTGTATGGTATGTTTTTTAGTAATATTCCACGATTATACAGGGAAAGGCTCCTATATATACGAGCTGGCGCATCAGGAATTTTGTTGCTTTAGGTTTGCCACATGTACCCAGCTTGTTCTGTAGATAAACAAACGGCAGCCATTATTTCTATCGTTTGTATTACTTTAGAGTTACTTTTTTCATAATTGTAGTAAATTAGATTATGATATGAGATTTTGTTTAGTGATAAATGGTTATAATGACTGAAAAGAACAATGTAAAATGTGCACATTTCCATAAGATAATTTAAGAAAAGTAAAATAATATTACTTTTATTTACTTATATTTTTCTTTGTTTTTGACATGTGCAAATGTAAAAAAAAAAAAAAAAATGTTATTTTAATCATATTATTTACATTAATAACCATAAATTAATTAAAGAAGACCTTTTATTACTGTATGTATAAGTCTTGGCGATGTTTTCTGGGGTTGCCAAAGTTGTTTTTTTCCTTATCCAAAATTACATTTATTTTAATTTTCGTTATTTTAAATGAATAGTATATGCTAGAAATAGCAGAAAAAGTAAGTAAATAAATAAAATTTTTCCCCTTTTAGACAGTAAGCTCTTATTTTTTGTCAAAAAAGTTATGATTAGTATTAGAAACAGAAACAGTCCTAACAACACATCTTATCATTCTTATCCCCAGTACAATTCATACACTATCCTGCGGTTGAAAAACCATTACGATAATACACTGTGCAGTGGCGTATCCAGGATTTTTCCAAGGGGAGGGTTCGTCCTTCGGAATTTTCAATTAAGTTTAATTAAGTTTATTTAAGTTTAATTAGGTTTAATTAAGTTTAATTAAGTTTATTTTTAATTAAGTTTAACAATCTTTTAAAATATCATAATTACTTGCCGAAAATAAGAATAAGAAAATGAAAAATAGTAAAACAAACTCACCAATTAGAAGATCAAACTAAAAAATCTTTAATTAGCGACGAATAACGTAGAGCCTGTACAAACTGCTACACAAAACATAAAATTCAATACATAGTTACGCAAAATATTTCATTGAATTTTCTTATTTACAGAGCGAAGTCTAATCGACGAGAAGTTTTCGCTAGTTCATTTAAAATGTCTTCTACTGTTGGGGTATTGTTTACGTCACTCCTTCAATGGTTACCCCTTCCCCATATGGTCGACCCCTCTTGTCCTGGTGTATGAACTCGTAAAGGTGAAATCCTTTCAGAGAATTGTTTTCAGGGGAACGTGTTTCGCGCCGCGCAAATGAAGTGGTTTAGTTATTTTCAGGAGTGTTTATCGCAGAGTAATGAAAAAATAAGTTAGTCATAATTTTAAACCACTTCGTAGAAAAAAATATTCTTCGCTTGCCATACATTTTTTCCGCCTGAAATGTGAAAAAAAAAGTAAGGAACAGCCTAATTTTTCTTATCATACATTTTGTCAGGGGGGGGGGGGTTAAGCCCCCCCCCCCTTGCATACGCCACTGACACGGTGTATAAATGTGTTCTTAGGCTATCCCTTGTTGGTTATTACTCTTCCCAGATCGTAGCTTCAGATTATGATTTCATAAAAGTGCTAGTGAAGCGATAAAAACGCCAAGCGGGAATGCTGCCCTCTTCCTAGGCAAAAAAAAAAAAAAAAAAAAATGGCGGCGATGAGCCGGCCTATATATTTTATTTAAGGGGCTCTAATGCAGGGTGGAGATTATTTCGTAAAAATAGTGATAGCAATTTATTTTAAAATTTCTCATTCATGAAAGTGTCCTGAAAAACGTTGCGGAGAGTACGTCCCCTAATGATAATTTATTCTGGATAAGTTATGAATATTTCACTTACATACATTGAAAAGAGTAAACGATGCCAGATATATATATATATATGCATATAACATATAAAAAAAAATCTGGAGTGACTCCACTCGACTTTCCGAACATTGAGTAATTAACAGTTTTGTAGATAAAGTAAAGAAAGAGGAGTTGTTAAACAAACAAATGAGAGAAAACCATAATAGAGTGTTGGAGTATTTTTCTCCATCTATTACACGATGTTTTATTTAACGCTACTGAACTTTGAGCCCATAGATCATAATGATAAAGAATTTTTCGTTGTGTCCCTGTAAAAACCTATAAATGCTAGATTCTCCAAAATGCTTATAGTTAGTGCAACACCGATTTATAATACTCATATAAATTTTCAGCTCAATTCAATAAAGCATGCTATCGTACTTTTAAAAATTTAGTCCCATTTTCCATAATGATAAAGAATTTTTCTTTGTGTCCCTGTAAAAAAACTGTAAGTGCTAGATTCACCAAAATCTATACAGTTAGTTCAACTGTGATCTATAACATGTGTACAAATTTTTTGCTTAGATTAATAAGGCGTTTAGACGCTATCACACTTTTAAAAATTTGGCCCCATAGGCATAATGATAAAGAATTTTTCTTTGTGTCCCTGTAAAAAACCTATAAGTGCTAGATTCTCCAAAATCTATACAGATTGAGTATTTGTGACCTATAATATGTGTATAATTTTTTTGCTCAATTGAATAAGGCGTTTAGATGCTATCTCACTTTTAAGATTTTGCTCCCATAGGCCATAATGATAAAGAATTTTTCTCTGTGTCCGAGTAAAAAAACTATAAGTGCTAGATTCACCAAAATCTATAGGGTTCGTACTATGGTGACTTACAATATGCGTACCAACTTTCAGGTTAATCGAACAAAGCGTTTAGACGCTAGCGTGTTCACTCACAGACATACACACATACATACACACATACACACATACACACACACATACATACATCATCGTAAAAATAGTGAAAACGGACTCAGGGAACCTCAAAACGTATAGAAACATCAAAATCTCGAATTCGGATTTTTGACATGATTACAATACTTTCCTCACTATAGTGTTCGGAAAGTAACAATAGAAATATTTATAGATATATTTTAACTATATGAATTCCAAATACATAAATTAAGTAATTGTTTTGGGAATAATTTTAACATATATACGTAATTATATACATGGAAATACTTATAATCAGATATATTTAATATATATATATATGTGTGTGTGTGTGTGTGTGTGTGAAAAAGAAATATATATAACGTAAAACCAATATACTTTAAAATCGATTAATAATATAGTGATTATGTGTAATGCCATAAATTTTGCATTGTAAATAATATTTCATTTCTAATTAAAATAAATTTAGTTTCAAGAAATTCTTTAAATATTAATACAGTTTACAATAATAACGTCTTAAATGTCAGTTTAGCAAAATGTTTTTTATTCTTTTTTTTTTCCTTTAATAACAGTTTTTAAAGATGGAAAAGATTAAGCAAACTTTCTCTGGGATAGAAAAGAGTGTGTAAAAGGTTCTCAGATGTTATTCCATTCACAAGGGATTTCCAAAAGGCGGAGAGAGAAAATTAAATTGAAGAAAGGAAAGTTTATCTAAAAGATGAGTGTGAGTTTAGAATTAAAAAAAAAATGATATTAAAGTCAGAAATAGGATTTTATAAAAGTTTATGCTCGAATAAATATTAAAAAATACAATATAAAACATCCCTTTTCTAGATACGGGAAAATCTTTTTTCCCCTCTCTTTTTCATTTTAATGTGTAAAGTAAAATAATTTAACTGCCATTCCCGAAGAGAACTGAAGATTTTTTTTTTCTATTTACTTTTGTTATTTACTTTAAGGATATATATATATATATATATATATATATATATATATATATATATATATATATTAACCTAATTTTAAAAACAAATAACTTGAGCCAGATTTTTTCTAGTAAGAGAAAAATTTAAATGACATAAGGCTTTAAAAAATGTAAATGGAAATTAAACAACTGTATTTATAGATTTTTACTTCAGTAATATTTTTTAACTATGGAAAATGTTAAAAAAAAAAAAAAAAAAAAACAATAGAAAACGAAAAGTTTTTTTGCGGAAATTAAAATATAATTTAAAACTAGAGTTTTATTTATCGTTTTCGATATTTTTTACTTATCGTTAACAACCATAGCATTTTCATTAGTAAAGAAATATTAAACATACTATTCATTTTAACTGTTCTGCTCAATACTTAAAAAAAATAATAATAAAATAAAGAGGAATAAAATTCAAAAATTAAAATTAAAAAACTGTATTCATAGATTTTTTACTTCAGTAATATTTTTTAACTATAAAAAATGTGAAAAAAAAAAAAAAAAAAACGAAAAGTTTTTTTGTGAAAATTAAAGTATAATTTAAAACTAGACTTTTATTTATCGTTTTAGACATTTGTTACTTATCGTTAACCATAGCATTTTCATTAGTAAAGATATATTAAACATACAGATGATGCTTTAGTATTTCAAAGCGAAAAGCTTCGGATAATATTTTTAATATCTATTAAATAAAATTTAATTTCACGTGTTTAAAAAAAAAATAAATAAATAAATAAATAAATAAAAATAACAAATGACACGTATTTAATTTAACACTTTTTTAGAGATAATTTATAATATGTTAAATAATGTTAACATTTCTCCCAACGTCACTATAAAATTTTATATTCCGATAGCTTTTATAAAAATATATACTTAAATGTTATTCACACAAACAAAACTTTTTTTCCTCTAAACAGAATGCATACTCATTTCAAATAAATGAAAAGAAAATGTTTTCCAGCATGAAATATTTTGAAGAGCTGTTGTATTTTCCTCCTTTCCTGTTCTCGGATTTATTTCTTTGCTTCAACCATGTATCTGCCTATTGATACTGAAATATTTTCCGATTTGAATTTCAAGTAAAACAGAGATAGTCTGGAAATTTTGGGTAAAATAAGCATTGAATGTATCCGTTTCAAATTCGATTATTATAATATTACTATTTCAAAACTTTCAGTAGTATGGGATTTTGGATGAAAATATTTTAAGCAACAGTTCAGAAAAAAAAAAAAAAAAAAAAGATATCGAAATGTGAGATTATTTTTTATTCAGATAACAAAATTTTTAAATTAAATAAATGTACAGATATTTCTAATAAATAATAGTATTTAAAACGTAAAACTACTTGAATACTTAAGAAAATGTACACTGTTAAAAAAATGCAGAAAAAATACAGAAATTCTCTGTAATTTCAGAAAAAAAGTCGTAAATTACGGAAAAATTACGTAGACAAAACGTATTTTACGACTTTTTTTCTGAAATTACAGAGAATTTCTGTATTTTTTCTGCATTTTTTTAACAGTGTATTTAAATTAGAAGAAAAAATTCGTTTGTTTTAAGACAAACTATTTTCATTAGACAACGCGTTACCAGGCAAAGACAAATCAGTTTCTTTGTTATCAAACAAACCTATAAACAAGAAAAAATAATCTATTTCTGAGAATTTCAACTCCAGTTTTAAATGAATTCAGATTTTTGGGGATATTTTAAACATGATTTGACTAACTTTTGAAAAATTTTATCAATCAGAGGGTGCTTTACCAAAAATTTACTGTACTATATCTCACAAAATTACATACGCAATTATACATACATTTTCTATTTCATTGGAACCTGATATAATTTGGTTATAATCATATAGTGGCATACATCGTCCTCCAGGTGGTGCTTCTACATCACAATTTTCCTGCCAGTGAATAGGATATATCTTCCTTGTATTCCATATAAGTGCACCAAACTTAAAATGTTAGATGACACACACAAATCTATCCGTATTAGTTTTAACGTATATTGGCTGACAGGTAACAGTTCTAAAATTTTCCTTATTTATGGTAATACTATATCTCAGGTTCTATTTCGTGTAAGTGCATCATACTTTACATATGATATGAAGGTTGTAAACAGTATCCATATTCATTTTGGGTATGTATAAGCCAACTAACTACGCTGCCAAGCTTCAGTTTTGTCCGTTTATGGGAAGGCTATATCTCAATTTCTATAGCATATAAGTGCAACATACTTGATAATAAAGATGGACGCTATTAAAATGGATCATGATTATTTTGGGTGTGCTACGTGTGTAAATATGAATCTGGTATTTGTCTACAGATAGCCGTAGCTATCTGTGGTGTATTACCTTGAAACCGCATCATTGGCTCCATTTTAGTTTTTGACAGCTGACAAAGGCTTTTGACTCACAGCAATACAAGTTTCATACAACAGCATAGATTATAATAGCATTGGACATCCCGAGTTTTGTGCGTGCGAACTATGACTTGCGGACAGCATTGATGTTTTATACCCTTCTAAAGAAAACTACTGCAGAATCGCACTGACTGTTTGTCGAATCTTACAGTGAGCATAATCTGTGTTAATCACAGAACTATGAGTGGTTTATGAAATTCGAAAAGGGCAATTTTGACGTGAGAAACGAAGAACGTTTAAATTTTGAAGACAGTGAATTGAAAACATTTTTAAATGAAAACCTGCTGAAACTTGACGACACCGTTAATACTGAACGCTACCGACAACAAATGATCGATTTCAATCAAGCATAGCGTGAAAAAGATCAGAATATCAAGAAAGACAGCACAAATGGATTTTGCTTCATGATAATACACCATCACATAAAACTGGTAAGGGGAATGATGGGTTGAGTTGGGAAATACATAAAACTCACCAGACTTGACTCCGTTCGACAGCTATTTATTTGTATCGATGGGACACTCACTTGCTCAGCAGCGTTGCACTTACGAAAATGTAAGAAAATATCTCGATGACTAGTTTGCCTCAAAAGAGCATGAGTTTTTTTTCTGGCGTAGCGTTCATAAATTGTCAAGGAATTTTGGAAAATGCAAAGCTAGTGATAGAAAATATTTCGAATATTTCTTTTCGTTTTCATGCAATAAACATATATTTTACATATAAAACCTCTCATTTTATATTTACCCGCCTAAGATAGTGGTCGATTTTCTATGCTGTTTAGGAGAGACCTATATTTCAGCTTCTATAGCATATAAGGGACTCAGACTCGATGTGAACTATATCCAAAATAGAAAAACTATTCTGGATCTATTTAGCTGCGGGTGGAAAAACAGGTGGTATTTCTATACTTCAATACTTAAAGTTTATGGGAAGGTTATAACTCACTTTCTATCCCATATAAGGGCACCCGAAATGATATATAAAATATCTATTTTCAAAGGTTATGCCGAGTCATATTGATTACGTATCGGGCGTCAGGTAATACTGCTATGCTGAAATATTTTCCGTTTTTAGGAAATCTATATCTCAGCTTCTACAGCACATAATTCTCAAGACGAATATGTAATTCGGCCAATATGAAAAATAATGCTGATTTATCCTGATTTTGTAATAGCTAAGGATCTTATTAAGCTGGATTTTGAATTAAACTGAAATTGTGGTTAAGGACAGTTTACTGCACAAAGTTTTACTGGCCCTGGCCAGTATTTACAAAGTTTAAGAGAAAATCCCGTAAAACTCTGTACGGATACACCGATAAGCGCGATCAGGTCCGACACCTCACGTTTTATATCTTCGAGAGCAGAAACTTTAGCACACTGGTGGGATTATTCACTATTTGAAACGCTATTAACTGAAACACAACCACGAACATGTATTGAAATAATTTATCAAGCTTTCTCAAAATAACTTTTTAAGAAAGAGAAATTCGGTAAAACAGAATACATAAGATATATATATATATACTAGCATACATAATGTATCTTTCGTGAAATTCATGTTTCAAAATATCCATTTGGAAGTAAAAGGAAGTTGAGTTTTCTATTTATGCATGTCTTGTGTATTCGTGATATCAATCTTTTCTATCTATTTTTGTCAATAAGATATACTGAGCACGCAGAACGATTTCAAAGTAGTTTTGAATTCCAGATATACAAATCTAAAAATTTAGTAGAAAAATATATGAAAAAGGTCGATTTCATTTTCAAAAATCTTATTTGTTTGGAGCATATAAAGTAGGGAAAGTAGACTGTTTGAAATAAAATTATTTGTATACGTATTGTTAAGTTGCAAATTTCAATGAAGTGGATGTTTTAAAACATGTTTGCTTTTAAAACCTCTAGAAAATATTTTCAAAACAGAATCACCTCAGTGCTAAAGGAAAAAGTATAATAGTTTCTTACTAGTTACAGTGGATTTAATGTATTACGATTAGTTAAAAAAATAGATACTACATTATCATTAAAAATTGTGATTTTTACTTTATTTTGTATACATAAAAAAGTAGCATTAGGTTCGTGAAAATGTTCGATCCACAGTCTTCAATGGATTTACGCATTTTAGGGTATCCTGGAAAAGATTTGACCACTTTTAGAAAATGTCTGTCTCTTTGTATCTATATCTAATTTATTTTTTGTTATTGGACCTTGATCTAAATGAGTGCTGATTACATTTTGATGTCAACTGCTCAATAAGCAGAGCTGTCATCCCAATATTTTTTTATAATTTTTAATATGGCAGTATAAGACAAATTTACGTATAAATGAACGTAATGAGAGATACTACAAACAAATGATTATAAAATTAATATGAATTGTCGATAATAGTAGTAGTAGACTATTAAAAAAAAAAATGTGTGCATGTCGTAACATCGCTCCACCCTTGGGGGAAAGTAGTCCCGAAGGAGTGTAAATTTTCAATATGGCTAACCTTCAAAATAATTTCTCAATACTCTTAAAACGAATGGTTGAATCATGGATCTGTCATAATTTAAATAAAAGTTATCGATTTATTATTATTTTTTTCATTTTCATTTTAAGGGCGGGGGAAAGACATTTTTTGACATATCAGCACAAATTTGACTTTCTTTCCACATTTAGTGTTAGCTTTCTCAGAGATAATAATCGTCTGTATTCATCATGGAAAGTAATTTTAATAAATAATTATTTAATAAATAATTTGTACTGCGTGAATTTTTATGAAATAATGTAGGAAGAGGTTTTACGGTGGCCACAGCATACTAGTTAGTTTTGACATTGTTTGGATGATATTTCCTTTTTTACGTGGCAGTGTTAACAAAAAATATACATCAGCACATTCCGTTTTTTTTTTTTTTTTTTTTGCCTCAGTGTACACGAAAAATAATAGCGTATGAAATCAAATAATACATATAGCTTTGAATTTTTTATAAACAAAATATGAAATGTAGATAATATTTAGAGAAAATATAGATACTTTCATATTGAAATAAAAGAAATATTTTTAGCGAAAACTTGAGATAAGAAAAAATACTACACGTAGTCACTAAATCCTATATTGAAGTATTACAGATATATAACAGTTATGTTTCTAATTTAATAATTTAATTAAAGGTATTTTTCTTTTCAATAAGTTGGACAAGAATGTCATCTGAATTAATTCAAGTATAGTAAGTATAAGCTTCATTTACTTTTCATTAATAGATTAAACTTAACACCCATATGAATGTATTTGTATATGTTACTCTGTTGCTTCACTAGTCTCTATACGTAAGAGAAATAAATTTTAAAAATAATAATCATTATATTTTAAATCACTTTATTAATAAAACAGAATCCATCGAAATAACTAAAAAACACACTTCACGATGTCTTCAGCAGTGTCTTTCCAGACTACGCTATATCGGTTCTGAACCCTCGCTGCTTGCATTCACGTCTCAACTAAACAATATAATTTAGTTGTTAATTAGAAGATTGGTGGCGCTGCTATTATCAAAGAATTGTGTTTACGCTTTCGAAACACACATTTATCGGACATTTTTCCATCTTCAGTTTGTGACAGCAGTTTTCAGCACCAATCTCTCCAGTTACAAAATATTTAACTAAATAAAAAAAGTAACTGAAAATTAAAAAACTGGACTTCTATGTATCAGAAAAGATAAAAAGGGACATATATGCAAAATTCTATCGCTCTGCCGTCAGATGTTTTCTTAGAAAGTGACTAATGTACTAGTACATTTAACTTTATTTTTTTTCATTTATTCGTCATCCTTACGGTTTAGAATACTATAAAGACATTGAAAGATTTTCTTCTACGAACTGACTTTTTCTTTTATTAATGATATGCAAGAAATAACACATTTTCTCTTGAAGGATCGAACTAACGACCTTCGTTTTATTAGCATGTTACTGTAACCAACTTAGCTAATGATCCCCGAAAAGACTTTTTACACTTGCATTTCTATCTCCAGAGTCGACCATTTTAACTATTTATATAATTAAAATTAATTTTTAAAAATTTCAGAAATCGAGTTTTGGCGTGCATCAAGAGACCTTAAAGTGGACCTCAATACAAACTTTTGTGCCTCTCCGATCAACAGCTTGCCTGCAAAGAAACAGACATGTAAACGCACGCGCACACACACATACATTACGAAGAAACGTTTACACGCATAAATATGTCTAAAAGACAATCTGATATCAAGACCAAAATAAGAGGTGTACAATTAAACATCATGCCACTTACAAATACTAATTTGCAAAATTTTACGACTTTTCGTTTTTGAGGTATAGGAGATACAAAATTCCTTTTGCAAATCATGATTACAATACTTTCCTTACATATATATGCATGTTCCAAAAAGTAAAAATGTAAGAATTTATCGTTAAAATGAGTTACCCTTTTGATGTATTGCGATTTAGAGTAAGATATAATTATTTATTATGAACTCTAACTTATTTCATTGTGGAAATCACTAAAAAATATCACTTCAGGTCCCCACTGTCTTCAGTAGTGTCTTTCCCGTCTACTTTATATAAGTTCTGAATTCTCACTGCTTGCATTTGCGTTTGAACGGGACATTTGAATTTAGGTGCTAACTGGAAGATAAGTGGCGCGCTGCTATTATTCAAGAACTTCATTATTCAAACACACATTTCTCAGCCAGATTATGATCTTCACTCTATGACAACAGATGGCAGCACCAAACATTCTCGCCAGGTACAAAAATGTTAACTAAATATAAAAAGCGACTGAAAATTAGAAAATTAGGCTTCGAAATACATCAGGAGAGGCAAAAAAAAAAAAAAAAAAAAGTTCCCATGCAAAATTCTGTAGATCTGCGTTTAGTTGTTTGCCTACTTCGTCGACCATTTAAAATATTTATATACTTTAAATTACTTTAAAAATAGTAATAATAATAATTTCGGAAATTATATTTTGACGGGCTTCAAGAGGCGTCAAAATGGACCTCTATGCAAACTTCTGTAGCTTTTTGAACATCTGTGGAGACATACACCCACATACATCACGAAGAAACGTGTACTAGCGTATAAATATCTCTCAAACTGGTGTCAATTGCTCAATATTAGAAAATAACAATTCACGAAACAATGTCAATTAGACCAAAATTAGAAATGTACAACTTTGTACCACGGCACTCACAAACACGAATTTGCAACATTCTACAACTTTCAGTTTTTGAGGTATGTCCGATACAAAATCCGTTAATAATGAGCAACATAAGCCCCTTTTTTTTAAAGGTAGGGTCAGCTAGAGTATGTGTGGGATGGATCTGTAATATACAAGCTTTTAAAATAGTCTTTTACTGTAACACTGAACGTAACTTTATTCCAAATAATTACAAGATAAAAAGAACTTTTTATAAACCATGTTTCTAAATTTTCTGTTGAATCATATAAACGCTAACCGTAGGCCACGGGAACCCGGAACAATTGGCTAAAAGTGTTAAAAAAATTCATTGCTATCGTGTTTTGAGCTATTATAAATGTTTCAAATGGCTAGCTAGTCGGGAAGTTAGTTAAAAATCGATTGCAAGCTTTGTACTGGTAACGCTGCCGAAAGCAGCAGGGTCCCGAAGCAGTTGGTTAAATAGATTTAAAAAATGCATTTTCACCGTGTTCTGAACTATTCTGATTGTTTCAAATGTCTAGCTAGTCGAGAAGTTAGTTAAATGAATTTTCTGTCCAATCATAAAAACGCTGCCTAAGGCAGTAGGGACCTGAAACAGTTGACTAAAAGTATTTAAAAAAATGTATTGTCACTGTGTTCTGAGCTATCCTGAAAGATTCAAATATCTAGCTAGTCCGGAAGTTAGTGAAAAATCGATTGCAAGCTTTGTACTGGACAAACAGACAAACAAGAATCGAAGTTAATAAAAACTTGGTAAAATATTCTAAAGTTTTTAATTTTGCATAAGAAAATAATTGGAGATTCTAACTTGAGATTAATATTGTTAAATAACTTTAGATCAATTTTTTTATAGGAAATCTTTGCCAAAAAACAACAACTTTTTGTTATTATTATTATTATTATTACTATTAAAAACTTTTTGCTTACTTTCGGCTCCCTAGCTATTAAGGGCACTAGATCGAGGTCTAGTCGGCCTCTGCGGTAATCAGGCCCTGCCTATTAAATAGACTACCATTAGTTATAGGCTCAGTTACCTAGCGGAGGCAATTGATCTGAATACCTAAACTTCTGCCACTTCGTATCTTATGCTTATTATTAATGACATAAAGAAATTATAAAATAATAGTAAATATACATTTTTACACGAGATGCCTGTAAACCACAAATAACTGACTTTTACAAGCGTAGTGCTTTTACAGTGATAAAATTTAGCGGCAGCATTAGATAGTTATCTGCAAGATTACTTTATTTCATACATATAAATAAAATTATTTTATTTATCAATTAATTATAAAATGCTTTTTAAGAAGTTAAATGTGTCAACAATAAATAATAAAAATTATACATAATTTTATTTTAATAAAATATATCTTCTATATATTATTTAAAAAATTCAAACATAATACCTTGATTCAAAATAAAATTTTAAACAATATTAATAAACAATAATATTTGTAAATATTAACCTTAAAAAAAACAAAAAAAATCATTAAAAATTAAACAATTTTGTTAAAATATCTTATTTATTTTTTAGTTGTTTATTGGAATTTCATAGTGTGCTCAAAAAGAATCCCCCGCATTGTTGAAATGCTCTTTAAAATGTTCAATGCTAAACCCACATTCACTGTTTAATTTCTAGGTCTATTTATGCATAGTTTGACTCTCACAAGAATGTTCATATGTCTCTTCTGCGTAATATTTCCATAGTTGGAATTCCTAAGTTAATGCAACCAGAAAACCTATTTAAATAAAACTATGTCTCACTATAAATATTATCTTTTTTACTTCTTTAGCTTTATAAAACTACATGTTTATTAAGAGATTAAAAATGGCGCCTTCAAGGGAATTGTAAGTTCGGGTACTTATTAGAGATATTTTGGAAGTTTTAAGCAAACGAATAGTAAATTTACATTGATCATTTATATAAAAAATAATAATAATAATAATAATAATGTGTTGTAATATATTATAATATTTTAATATATTTTTATGTATTAAACTGCATCTTTATGAAAACTTCTGCTATATAATTATATTAAAATTTCCTTTATATAAATACATCGATTATAATTAAAAATTACTTTTTAACATAGCATTATTTCAATAGCTTTATTACGTGTTGTGCTTATCTCAATAACATAAACATATTTTACATTTTATTCTTAAACTCTTTATCTAAAAATATTTGAAAAAAAAATATTTATGTAAATATAAACATACATAAATAAAAAATGTTACGAAATGAAACTGTTAATATTTTTTACAGTTAATAAGCAATAGTGTCAATAAATATTCTATACATAGCTTCTTTTATTATTATTATTAATAATTATGTTAATATTTTTCAGTCTAAATTTTTGAATTTAAAAATTATGTCAGAAAGAAACGTTTTACTTCTAAATAATAACTTACGTATAGTAACTTTAAACTATGCTGGTTAAAGGTAAAATAACGTCAGGTCAGATGTTATAATTCCTATGTAATTTAGTCATTCGAGGTTCATATACAGGCATATTAGACTATGTGGTTTCTATTTGTAATAATTATAATAATAATAATAAAACTCGCCGACCGGGAAAAAACTGAATTTCCAACTGCTGTTGTGGAACAGATGAGGATTAATCTTGATCACATCAAACAGCGATGATGAGGACGGTGACCATTTGACAGTGAGGAAAGTACAGAATGTTCTTTTAACCCATTTTATCCCATTTTATTTATTTTGCTTAAATTTGAGAAAAAATATATTTTCTTAAGGTTAATTAAACCTAAATAAACTAAATACAACAATATATATGTATATATCTATTCTGTATAAGAAATCTTATTCACCTTGTACGTAGGAGATTGAAATAAAGAGGATGAAATTTGCCCTTATATGTTTTAGTGTTCTCTTCAATAGTGAAAAGTGCTTTCCAAGTGTAAAGTTTTGCTTTATCTGTATAATAATTTCTTATTTACATGATTGTTCTCCAGAAAGAATTTTCAACCGCAAAGAGAAGATAAACCACGCCCCTTAATGTAATGATTAAACAAAGATTACAGATTTTGGAGGTGAGACACATAACACGCTAACAAAAGCTTATATATACCATATTATATATTCCAGCTGACAAAATATTCGCACCAAGCAAATTCTGATTTCTATATGCTATTTTTCAGTTATCCTTTAAATAGGACAATGGGATAAAATGGGTTAAAGTGCTACCAATGTAAAATCAGTCACGTTCAGATGTTTCTCCCTAGAGATGAAAATACTAGAATTGATTTTTGTTTGAAAACTTTAGCACGAATGAAAACGGAAGATGCATGTCCTTGGTAAATGTTATGCAGCAATGAAAAATATTTTTATTTTTATATTAATATCAAAGCACAACTGAGGTATTTAAACTGGCACAAATTGAAACATATATTTACCGACTCCATTGTATCCTGAGAAATTTTGAGTATGTAAGATTTTAGTATTTCTCGGCCTGACAATGAAAGACTGCGATTTTCAGTTAAAAAATCATTTTATTTTTTTGCATAATCTTCCTTGAATTCAACACACTTGGTCCAGTGTTTCTCCAACATCAGTATTCCTTCCTGGAAGTGAAAGTGTAAAAGACTGTGAAAATATTGAATTACGGTCCTTCTGGTTTGTTTTATCGTTTCTGGCTTGTAATGGTGGACCGTGTCTCATCCATGGTGACAAATCGCTGCTGAATATTGGTCGGATTCCTATTCAATCGACCCATGCATTGCTGCGAATATTGTTTACGCATTTGCGTTTGATCGGCATTCAGAAAATGCGGCACCCATCTTGCGCAGAGCTTTCTCAACCCTAATTCTTTGTGCAAGTTGTTTCGCACACTTTTTCCGATATCCCCACAGCCTCAGCTATCTCCCTCACCTTCACTCGCCTATCGTCCAACACGATATCATGCACTTTTTAGATGATTTCCAGTATGGTGGCGGTTTTGGGCCGTCCTTCAAGTGGGCCATCTTCGAGTGACGTGCGACCACATTTAAAATCAACTGACCACTTTTGGTTGGTTAACATAGAAAGTCCCCATAACATTTTGTTAACTTCAGATGAATTTCCTTAGGAGTTAAGCCATCCAAAACGAAGGCGATTTTAAGACCGCACGATATTCAAGTTTATCCATTTTAACGAAAAAAAAATTCGTGTAAACAAACTATTTGAGAGAACAATTTGAAACTTGTCTTGTAAACTAATGACACGTGAACTAAGGCAGGAAACACAAAATTTTGCTGTTTGGGACGCTACCTTTATGTCAGGCCGAGAACCTTTCACCTTACCCTCGTATTTGTTGTGCATTTTACAAAAATATTAACCTCTAAACATATAATTCATTATATATTATACAAAGTGATTCCAAACCCAACGTACAAACTTTTATAAGAGGTAGGGTACATCATAAGATTTGACAATTGTATTGGAAACTATCACGCTAATTTAATTTTAACCCTTTAAAAACTGGATTCATTTCGCTAATTTTTACCCAGACCACATATTTTCCCTGGTTCTTCCTCTTGAATTTTTTTTTTTTTCGGAATTTTTAGTAGTATGTCCGTTGGATAATTTTCATTTAAACTAATTTTAAATTTCAAGATTTTAAGCATTTAAAAATTTATTTTAAAAAAAATGGTGATTCCTTCTAATAATTTATTTGATTTGCAAAATTTTAATAAAGAAAAATATAAAATATTGTATTGCTGGCTAGCTCAGAAGAGCACTTAATGTAAACAAAAGATCAACCATTCCGAAAAAAAAAATAATAATTTCAGGCGTCGAATAAAATGAGGAAGACTCAGGTGAAGACACTGCAGCCATTTTAGCACATCACAAAGCTTAACGAAAATACAAACATAATACATACAGTATACAAAAAATTACAATTTTAGAACATTTTAAAAAGAATAAACACGCAGACGACAACTCTGCGAACCTTTTTGGTGGAAAAATAGACAGTTACTCATCGGGAACGAGGTCACGTGGGTTTGATGGCGCAACTGTCGCACATGTATTACAATCATAGATATAGTAATATATATAGATCTATCATCCCCACGTTATCGAGCAAAAATTTTTGATGCCGAAAAAAAGTTCTAAAATCAGCTATTAAGTGGTATAAAAAAAAAAAAAAAAAAAAAATGAATTTGAAACTGTATCTGGAGTTTTTAATTCACCTTTAGTAAATAAAGTATTCATAATTTTTATTTACTAAATTATCAGTGCGTATTCATGTGTGTAATTTATTCGAGGAAAGACAGCCATTAGAGTGCCTTTTCCCGAAAAAAAAGGCATCACTTTCTCCCCTCCATGATCAATCTATGTCTTATTACTATATCTGTGGTTACAATAATAGATTAAATGCATATGTCTGCAAGCATTTTTTTTAATGGCCTTTTAAAAATGCTTATCACAATAAGTTGTAAGAAAATAATCTTTTATAAATAGATCGGCAATATTTCTTCTTTTAACATAAATAGTTGTTCGTTTGCCAGCTCTTTTACCCTCTGGTAGTGCAATTTAAAAAAAATGTCTGTTCTTCAATTCCATTTATATTGCTGCTTTTAAAGTGTGTAATAAATTTTAACCTTTTCAGGGGCAAGCAAATTTTATCAATTAAAATCAACAGCCAACAGAAATTACCAACAATATTAAAATACAAGAAATAGATGCAGTTATTCTTCTAAGTTTAAAAAAAAAATTTTTTTTTAAATGTATCCGGGGCCAGTTTATTTAATTTTGAAATAAATTTTCGGTTGTACTACTCAACCACCTGCCCTGAAGAGTTAAATGAATAAAGTTATTATTTGTTTATACTGATTGCAAAACATGCAGATTTGCGTCAATTTTCTGCTTTTGTTACCATCTGCATTGTATAGAAGGAAACACAATATTTTATAAACAATTTTATCTTTGCCAATTTTTAGAAATTGGCTTTACTATCTGTGTTTGAGAAATCGAAATATAATGAAATATTTTAAATCTTTGTGGAATTATTAAAACTTTAAATTAACTTCGGTATAATGCTCGTAATCCCTTATAAATTTTATTAAGTATTCATTTAAAATTTTATGGAATTAATATTAGAATACATTATTTTTGAAAGGATGGATATATATTGGTTTTCAAGAGTAGACAAATAACTTTTGTATATTAAAAATTTTAGAGATAATTTTATCTATTAAATATCTACAGATATACATTAGGAGTGGGAGATGTCACTATTTCAATATCACGATATATTGTCAAGACAAAATCGGGATATCGCGATGTATCACGATATTGGACTTAAATATTTTCGTATCCCTTTCATAATGTTAATTTAAAAGTCAGTTCTGGATATAAAAAAAAGCTTCAATTGAATGGAACAGACCCATTATTTTTTTAAATATACAGAATACACTAACTTCTATTATATGTACATTTTCTTATTAATGCAACACCATATCAACACTAATATTTAAAAGCAGACAATGGAAACACATACATGCATAGACTTGATTCATATATTACTGCCGTAGCAGTATTATATCATTTAAACACATTCAATTATTTCAGCATTTTATTAAAAAAAAAAAAAAAAAAAAAAAAAAACAATTATAAAATACATAATTAACACAATAAACTTTTTGCAAAATGTTCTTATTAAAAAAAAAAAAAAACAAGTTTTCCAAAGATAAGGGTGAAACTTACATCATAGCTACAAGAATAAAGAAAACATTTTTAAAAAAAGATAATTAGGATATCTTTTGTTTTTTAAATATGTTTTCATTTTAATTTAGTATTAAAATATTACTAGAATATGAGTTCTTCAAAAGTTAAACGTCACACAATAGTGTAACTCATGTAAGTATGGTAAAAAAAGAAAAAAAATATATATATATATATATAACTTAGTTAAATATAATGCATGATCTATAAATCTGCAGCATGAATTATGAAAATTCACATTTACAAATTAACCAATTGTGTTTTAAGAAACTGTCAAAGAAAATTTTGAAATTTTGCTTGAAATTTAATCAAATCTCTATTTAAATTTTGAAAATATTATATATATATATATATATATATATATATATATATATATATATATATATATATATATATATATATATATATATATAAATATATATATATATATATATATATATATATAAAAAAACAGACACAAAAGATTAATAAAATAAGTAATATTACTACGAACAATTTTCACAAACAAGTATCATTTATTCTTAGTATAAGTTTTGTGCATTTTTAATATTTTTCTTCTAATAAAAGTATTTTATTAGAAGAAAAAGTACTTAAGCTTTCCCATTCTTCTTTCTTAACACAAAGTCTCTCATTTTCAAACAAAGGAAAATAAAGACGAAATAAATGAAAAATGTATGTTAAACAGCTTTATTTTTGAAACAGGAAAATTGTAAATAACATTATTTTACGATTTTTTTTAATAATGTTTAGGGCGATTATAATCAAAGTTACGATTTCACAACGCTATAAATTTAAAACTACCTATCAGAGTTATTTGATATTTTCCCAGAGCAATCATAAGGCAATGAAACTTTGTTTGGAGGAGGAAAAAAGTAGCTCCAACATGTTCCGATGGATGGCGCTGTCAGGGTAATGTCAAGGGAAACGCCTAAATTCATTAAACACAAGAATGTTGTTAGCAACATAATGGAATAGCAGGAAACAATAGATTTCAAGGGTTTACTACAATTTTTTTTAGAAAAAAGACAAGAATGCGTGTTTACAGCGCAAACAGTCATAGTGAAAAGAGAGAGGAGCTTCATGAAACAAATACTTTTTGGATAATTAACGGCGCATTTTGGAACTTTTTTTTTTTTTTTTTCAAACAAGATTTTATTTCCTCACGATTGTTCTGGTAAAATATCAAATCGCTCTGATGGGTCGTTTTAAAACTATAGTGTTTTAAAATCGTAACTTTAATTATAAACACCCTGCAGTTGCTAAAATTTGCCTCGTGATCGCATTAATTTGTGTATATTTTTAAATAAGTTTGATCTCTCGATAACCCAGAAAAACACTCTAGAATTCTAATAGGGTTTTCTGAAACACGATTTCAAAAGGTTATAAATAAAGTTAATCAATAAAAAAACATAAATGAAATTAAATCGAATTCTGACAAATTAAGTATACAGGGTGATTATAATTAAAGTTACGATTTCAAAACGCTATAATTTAAAACTACCCATCAGAGCTATTTGATATTTTACCAGAGCAAATCGTGAGGCAATAAAAATTTGTTTGGATGAGGAAAAAAGTAGTTCCAATATGTTCCTGTAGATGGCATTGTCAGGGTAATGTCAGGGGAAACGCCTAAATGGACTCAATAAACACAGGAATGTTGTTATCAACACAATGGAATAGCAGGAAACAATAGACTTCAGGGGTTTACTACAATTATTTTTTAGCAAAAAGACAAGAATACGTGTTTACAGCGCAAACAGTCATAGTGAAAAGAGAAAAAGAGGAGCTTCAAGAAACAAATACTTTACAGACAATTTACGGTACATTTTGGAACTATATATATACTTTTTCTTTTGCCAAACAAAATTTCATTGCCTCACAATTGTTTTTGTAAATATCAAATCGCTGTGACTGGTAGTTTTAAAATTATAGGGTTTTGAAATCGCAATTTTAATTATAATTACCCTGTACTACAAGAATTTCTGTAATTGTAAAAAAATAAGACTACGTTTCTCCTTCTTTACATGCAATTTAGGATAATGTTTCATTCTTCGAATTGTATGCTTTCAAATGTAAATGAAATTTATATTTTGCATGAAGGAGAAAGAAATACGCTAGAAATTTCCAAAGAGAAGAAATGAAAATCTAAATGTGGCAGATCGTTATTCAGTTCTTCAAAATCATCGACGGTGCTTGAAAAGTTTTGACGTTCTCTGTTTTCAAATATTCAAATTTTCAAAAACCTGTCAATATTTTGTTCACGTTTGCAAGGCTGAAATAATATATCAAGACAGTTTGCATGAGAACCAAAATACATGGATGTTAAATAAGTGGACTGTTAGTGTTTAAGAGTTTAAAATTTGAGATATTATTTTCGTTATGTTTTATTTAAGTACTTCATTTTGATTTAATAAGTAAATGAGTCAGAAAAAGAAAAAAAAAAAAAAACTCGGACATTCACGTATTATAATGTATGAAATATTGATGTGATTTTAAATATTTGTGGTAAAAATAGGCCCATAGCACTAATGTAAATATTTTTTTTAATTAGAAATTATTTAACTATAAAAATATATATTATTGAATAAAAAGATTTCGACATATTTCCTTTAATTTCACCGGTAAACTATAGAAATTTCTGGAATTTAAACATTAGATTTATGAGGGAAAAAACGAATTGTTGAATTTCAAACAGAAAGTTAAAGTACATTTACATAGCGGATTAAACGTTTTTAAAAGAAACATTGAATATGAGACAAGATTTATTTCTAAATACACAATAACGTATAATCAGGTGTATGTAAGAAATAAAATTATTGTGTATTTGTCAATTTTTCAACAATTACGTAAAATTATATACTTTATTTCATATACTTTATATTATAATTTAGTTTATGAAATTTTTATTGATGTCAGGTTACACAGGATATATTTTTTTCAATAATAGTTCCAACATAAAAAAAATATCTCTTCATTCATGAGAAAATAAATTGGCTGCGAAATTATTTTTATTTTACATGTCTTATTATAAATTAATTTGGTAACAATTTTTACAGTATAAATTGAATTATACTGCTGATATTCCAATTTATAATACTTGAAGATCACCAACATTCATGCAGTTCTTTTTATAATTGTAGTATGAAATATAGTTTATCAAATTTATATTGAAGAAAATTATGAATTTGAGGTAATACAAGTAAGCAGGAAATATTAATTTGGTTCTTTGTTGTGTATATCTTGAATAAAATAGATATTTTATGAATATCTGCTCGTTTTTCTCAACAAAAGAAAACTTTATAAACAATGTAATATTTGTGAAGTTGTTTAATATTTTCTAATAATATATATCATATTACATTTTTCTAACACCAGACTTGATGTTGAAGCAAATTTAAAAAGAAATATTGACGTTGAAAACGCTAAAGTAAAACAATTGAAAAAGCAAACTGGTTCGCTTGCTTTAAGCGTACCGTCATCAATTCAGAAACTTGCTTTCTTAATATTTTTTATATTGGATTTTTCCTCGTTTGGTAAATATTCATTTTACAATAACCAAAAATATTTAAACATTCTGTGCATCCATTCAGAATAAAGTATAATATAAAAATATTATAATAATTTAGTTAAAAGAATGTGAAACAAGAAAAGAATTAACGAACCATGTCAACTGAACTTATTTCCCAATGAAATAAATTATATTATTTTCAAAAATCTATTTCTGGGTGTTGTTCAAAATATTCAAGATAGAATATAATAAGTATGACAAATGTTACAGAAATTAGATTAAAAGAGCATTTAGCAGTGAATTAGTTGTTCCTCAAAATTATGAGACTAACAGTCTCATCATAATAATTTTAACTAAATTAATGTTATACGAAGAGGTCCGAGAGTGTAGTGTGAAGCATTTTTTTTTAATATTTAATTAATAAATTAGAAAAATTAATTTTAAATTAATTATATTCCTTTTGTATCAAATTACGTTTTGAATGCTACTAAATAAATAATTAGCCTTATCAGAGCGATTGCCATTACTTCAAAAAAATTACCTGGTATTTATTTCCAATTAAATGCGAATTGCAATTACTTAAAAATATACCAATTTGAAATATTTGCAGCAGTAATAATTATTAAAACTGGAATTTATCATTATAAAAAGTGAAAAAAAAAAAAAAATAATAGAATGTCTTTATTAACAAGTAGAAAAATGTATTAACTTATTATTTTGAAATCCATTTTTTACTAAAGTAAATTTAAAAGACAAAAATATATGCTCACTAAAATATGCTTAATCATAATAAAATTTATTTTTCTTTTTTTCATTGCAGCCTTAGTTTATACTTTGAAACACAATTTTTAATTTTGAAATACCGAAAATTTTACCAGTTAAATATAAACATATTTCTTATAAATTAACTTGTCAATTGGTCTATATGACAATACACAAATGTGCTAAGAACGTACATTTGAGCAATAATAGTCTGAAACTGATGGGAAATGTTAATATAAGCGAGTCTTAAGCATTTACAAAAATACGAAAAACATTAGTTTAATATTTCTAAATTCAATTACTTGTGATGAAAGTTCAATATACTAACACATTAATACTAATACTCATTCTAATACTACAATGCACGAATTTCTAAAATTTTATAATTTTATGACTGTGATTTATAAAATAATTATAATGGCCGCAATTCCTTTAAATAGAGACATTACATTGTTATTTATAAAGATAGGAAAAATTAATGAATATTATTTTGAAATCAGCTTTTGTTAAAAAATCAAGGAATAAAATTTAATGTAAATGAAATATAATAAAATAATCGTTAAAATAAAATCACTGCATTTATATTAGCAAATAAAAATTATTTATTTATTTATTTGTTTGTTTTTTAATCACAAGTAAAACTCTTAAACTTTATTTTCATAAATTCTAAAATCTAAACATAAGAAAATCATTTGAAATATAAAACGATTAATAAAAAATCATATAAAAGGGTTTTTTGTCTTTATCGTCCGAATTTTACCGAATTCAAAAAAGTTTTCAATGAAAAAAATAAACTAAAATAATTGTTTTTTTTCTTTTTTCATAGAAACTATTTCAAATATGTTTGCTAAAAGATAATTAAACGTTATAATGATATCTTTCATATTATTTTTGTTTAAGTTTAAAATCAAAAGTTTAAAGCATTGCTATTAAACGGTATCTTGCAATAATTGCATAGAAATATAAATTTTAATGAGTTTCGTCATTATATTTCAGTGAATGCAAATCCTTCTTTTTACGTAAAACTATTCAATTTTTCTACTTTCTCAAACTTTTAGAAACACAAAAGAAAATATCCATTTTTCACGATAGAAAAAAAAAAGTATTGAATATTTAAAGCTTTCTTGATACTTCAAAAGCAAACAATATGCTTCATTCATGAGATGAAAGATCATATTGTGTTGAAAATGTGTTAACTGATGTGTAAAAAGAGAAAAGCGTTATTATTAAAATTCTTCTTTAAAGGTAAAAGAAGTTACACTTAGAAAATATTTAAATCTGTATTTCTGGTTAATAGGTGTATTTTAGATAATACAAGAATAATCTTGTAAAAAGTAATAATAATAATAAATGAGAATTAATCAATAAGAATTTTACAATTAATTATAAAATAAGAATTTTTTACTAATACAAACATCAAAATATAGGTAGCAACACAATAAATTATATATATGTTTCATTTTATATGTAAAGAAAAAAAATTAATAATATGGGTACATATATATATATATATATATATATATATATATATACATATGAAATCAATAAATATAACTAACGAAATAAATATTTCTTCTAAATACACTTTTCTCTCTAACTTTCTAAGTAATGAAAAATATATAATATATAATATATAATATATATATATATCAAACATTCACGCAGAATGTATTGTACAAATATATTATCATTATAAGCATTGTCTGTTTTATTGAGTGTCAGCTGGTACTGGGCCATCTATTTTGATCCAAATATTTCAGATACTATATATATGTGTGTGTGTACATATATATTTTTTAAAACATATCTCAACAATATTTAAATGTAAGAATGCATCACCATAACGGATACAATATAATAGTTTAATAAAAATTATACTTTTTTTTTTTTTAAATAAACAAGCTGATACTTATTTTCTCTTGTCAAACGTTTAATTTTGGGTTAACAACATATTTATCAGCGTAATTGCCGATTCATTTAAAAACGTGAAACATTCCCAACATCAGTGGTTATTTTTTTGAGCTTAGAAATAGTTTTACGGAAATCTTTAATAATATTATTGCTATGTTTCATGAAAACATTTTTTAACAGTTTTAATTATATATACAAACAGTGTCATGTCTTCTCAAATTGTTACAATTATTTGAAATTGCATTTTAAATTGGAGGAATATTTGGAATTGCATTTTAAACTTTTGCAATTAGGACATTAGTGTTGAAAAAGAATCTGCTTGAAAAGGTTCAAATTGTTTAAATAACCCTTTAATATAGGTTAAAACTAAAGTAAAATGCACAGTATTTAATTTAAAAACTTGTTTTGGAAGGTATGGAAATATTTAGATTTTCTCTTTTAGAATAAAAAAATCCATGGACATATGATTTGTAAAATAGTATACAAATTAAATAAATTTCGAAATTTTAAACAAAGACAATTAAAATACAATAGGAACATTTCTTAAAACATTAAATTAAAATTGTATGATAATATTTTATTTTTCTTATTGTTCAGAAATATGTGAAAAATAACTTCTGTTATGTACATAGAATAAGCTGAACTAATAATAAAGGTTCGTCACAGTTATCTATTTTATTTTATTTATTTATTTATTTTTGTCACTCAACTTTTATCGGCAACTTAAGTATTGTCGTAACCAAATTTTTGCTGAAAAAAGCAAGTACAATTCTGTTTTTACATTTTTAAGATTTAAAAATATTTTTTTTAAGTTTAAAATTTATATTTATATATATATATAAACATTTCATTATTCAGTTTTCCGAAATTGAGCAGAAATTAGTTTTACATAGAGCAGAAGTGCAGTTTTATACGCGTGAAAAATTTAATTTTTAAATAATACATTATAAGCAAATAAAAAAATATTCACATGAAAATTTGTTAACAGGGAAAAAAAATAAAAATCGTGTTATGGTTCCTGTCAAAAGTTATTATCGCAGTCTTTGAAAAGCGTCAGCCAGGAAAGTGATCTTTTATAAAATTTCTGAAAAAATAAAAACAAACGAATTAATTAATTACTATAGAGACGTATAATTTAGCATAATAATAACGTTTAATAATAAAATTTAAAAAGTACTTGATTTAATTTTTGTAAAATTTAATGTAATTTTCTCACATTTTATCGACTAATTTAAAGAGTTTTTTTTTTTTTTTCTAAGACATAATAAAAAATTTAAATGTGAAATTCTTTCTTTTCAATATTTAAAATAAATTAAATGGTTTTCTGGAATAGTATGCAATTTAAATTTATGCAAAACATTTATTTTTAATATTTCCTATTTTACCCATTAATCATTCTGATATACTCGTAACTTTTCGTGTATGTGAATAACATTCCAAAGAAATAGATAGCATTCTACTTTAATCTCAGTTAAATATATCATTGTCAAAAACTTCAGGAACACTGTCAATGAAAGCAAGCGGAAGTAATGTGTAACTGTAATTTTCTCTAACAATTCATTTACTAACTTTTATTAGGAGCAATATGAATGAATTTTGCATTTTATTAATGAATATTTTGAAAAAAAAATATTCATAGTGCATGAATTTTATGTCCTTCATTGCATCAATATAATGATATGAGTCATTTAGCTGATCTCATGACACAGAATTATGAAAACAGCTACTTAAGGAGAATAATAATTTTGTTTTTATAAGAAGAATAATTTTACTTGTCATATTTATTTTTACATGTATTTTTCATAACAAAATAAATTAAATGCAGCAAAAAATGAATTTACATAATTTTTAGACGGTATAACTAATTTATTATCGTTTATTGAACTAAATTATAAATGGTTTTGTATATTATTAATGGTTTATTTTTAATGGTTTTGTATATTATTTTTTACGATTATTTTATGACCCTTTATGCATTGATTTCTTAATTTTTATTATCTAGATAAATCCACGATTATTGATTATAAAAGAAATTGCAAAAAGAAAATAATTGTTTTGTTTGTGTTAGTTGAACTTATTTATGTACTTCCCATTCTCCAATTCAAGTCCAAAACAAAGAAAAACGATTTTACTCGAGAAGGGGTGGTTGCTATGACGGAGATAAGCATTTCCCCAAATTTTATTTCTGACGGTTTCCTTCCAACCCTATTTTGATTACATTGCAGCGGAACTGATATAGCCGTAATAACGCTCATTGGGCTCTAACAACAACAACAACAACAACAACAAAAAGTATATTTCATTCCAAAAATAATAATAATAATAATAATTAAATTAATTAATTAAGTATAGAATTAAATTTAGTTTCAATAACTTTCAGAAAACATAAAAAGATTGACTACTGCAAGCCAATGTAAGTTTTAATGACAAAAACTTTAATGTGTAGTACCATCTAAGACTAGGCAAATGGTATCTAAGAAGGCAAACTTTAAGACCATGTAACTAATGGTATCTCAAAAGAAACTTTCACATCGGCATTGAATTATCCTTACTGAGCATTAATCATAAAAGCTTAGTTCAACAGTTTTAAAAAAGTAAATTATTAATGAAAATATGCGAATTTGGTCCGGGTAATTTTAAAGAATATCCATGGTTTACACCAACTAAATCATATAAATTTGCATATTTTGTCCTTTTATATCGTGTACTTATTCACTTCTATTCATTATTAAAATTTCTTTTTAAATCATTTTTTCAAATGTGTCCTGAAGCACTAATGCCTCTGAATTGAGCTTTACGATATGAGAGATCGGAAAATTATTAATGAAAATTAACGAATTTGGCCTAGGTAATTTTTAAAGAATATCCATGGTTTCCACCAACTAGATCATATAAAACTGCATATTTTGTCATACTAAATCGTGTACTTATTCACTTCTATTCATTATCAAAATTTCTTTTTAAACATTTTTTTTTTCAAATGTCCTGAAGCACTAATAATGCCTCTGAATTGAGCTTTACGTTATGAGAGATCGGAAAATTATTAATGAAAATATACGAATTTGGTCAAGGTAATTTTTAAAGAATATCCATGGTTTACACCAACTAGATCCCCAGCAAACACAGAAGTGTCAAAAACGTGTCAAAATGATGTCAGATGTGTCAGACTTGTCAGATATGTCGATTTTCTTGTAACGTTTAGGTACCTTTTCAAGATAAAATAAAGTTATGTCTTCTACTTGATGCCTTTAAAGTATCCAAAAGGATACCGACTTTATGATATGCAATTTCAGTGCAAATATTTGTTATCAAAACGATATCTAAACTTCGACTTATTTACGACATAACACTAACCTGTCTTAAATGTGATACTAATCTGATATCAGAAACATGTTAATTTTTTGACATCCTTTTTTAAAGTATCGAAATGTTATCGAAATAGCATCATATTTTTGTCATAACCGCAACCGCCGCATAATTGAACTGAACGCTGCCTTCGTGTTGTCATGGCGTTGTTTATGTTGTCTATTTGTGGTGGTTTGGAGCATGTGGATTGTGGTTTTTCCTTCGTTCTTCTGATTCTGGATATTTCGGGTCTTCATAATTGATTCAGGTAAGAAATTTTGTTCTTTATTACGTATTCTGGAAGTTTTAAAAATTAATCGACATTATGGTCCTAATTTTATGCAATATAGAGAGTAAAACATTTATAGTAATAGGCTTAATTAGACTATTCCACGTTGCATGTTAAGTTTAGTGAGAAACTATTTACCCATCTCATAAAAAAGTAATGGTAAAAGCTCCAAAATCTTGGGAAAATATTGTGAGTCATTTATATGATTTTAACTCGTTTGCAGCAAGCAGTACTTAGTGTAATTGCAATATACATCGTTATATATTATAAAGGTTGCAGATCATGCATTTCTGCATTGAATATTTTGCAATGAACATTACATTATATTCAATTAAATTCTGAAATAAGAAAAGAATAATCAAAATAATCCGCTTTCTGTTACAAAGGTAAATAAGACCTAAGAGTGGAAAAATAAAAGGTAAATAAGACCTAAGTAATCATGATATATAGGAGATGTTAATATAATAATGAAAGAATTTGTTAAAAATGTACTAGATTATATGTAGTGTGTTTTCAACTTAACATGTTTAGTACTACATACATAAAATTTTGGGTAGTTGCAAAATAATCTACCCAGGGATAAGTTTGAAAATATTTATTGTGACTATTACGTACCTACTATAAAACTTTAAATTACAGCAATCCACTTGCCACTAGTAAGTGGATTTTTTTATGTTGTAAGTAAAATTTTAAGTGCTATCGCATTTCTTGTTTCTCTTAAATCATAGACGCAGTGAGGTAAACATGAAGTTTCTTTTATAAACAAGGCATAAAATTGATTTGAAGAATTTTTCCACTGTGAATTTTTGAGCATAATAGTAACTGCTGCAGGCTATAACTTTTGACCATTTCTATTACTAATTTAACAACTTAAAGAAAAAGTCTTATGTATATACTAGGAATAAAAAAATGTATTTTTTCTCTCTTTCATTTCTGATTATAAAAACTAAATTCTTGTTATTTCATTAGTTGCTGTCACTTATTACAATAGTAAATCTGGTCTAACATTTTTAAGAGCAAATCGTTTCAATTTTCTAAGTTGGTACAATAAATTATTTAACTACTGGGCCTATCGTGTAACTGTTATTGTATTATAAATTTACAGCTTTGTATTTCTAGCTTGTAAAATTTTCCATGGATTCCTCACTTCTGCTTAAAGCGTGCTTGATAATATGCATTTATTTTCACGTTTTTTAAAATGAAATGAAAAAAAAAGAAAAAGATTTTTTTGTTAATTTAGGCTTTTTTTTTTCTTCTAAATGTATTTTTGTAGTTGCGTGTTCTCATTGATTGAGTGCATTTATTATGTATTTAAACCAACAATAATGTCATATGCAAAAGTGGATAATGTACATGAACGTGGGAATGCCGTTCACGGAAAATCTTTAAACTGTTGTCACTCAAATCGAAAACGTAACTCTAAATTGCATGTGATATGTTGGAATTTGTGAGCGACATTCAGCTCTAGAGGTAACTATCATTATCGCAGCTGTGTGTCTTTTGGGCGATGTTGGAGCCGATGCTAATTGGTTATGAAGTAACTACATACAGGCCCGGACTGGCTCCTTTGGGGGCCCTCGGCTAGAAATCAAAAAGGGGCCCCTTACTGAGGAATTTAGAGGAAATAGGATATTAAAATATGTAACTTTTGAAAATTAGGCTTATATGTCTAAAAAACACATTTTGCTTTCTTGTCATTTGGAAAATAGTTGAATAAAAAGTAAGCTTATTTTCACAATAAATATTTATGTGTATTTTATTTACTATACTTAACTAGTTCCATTCTGGAAAAATAAGTATACTAATTAATTATGAGTGGTTCATTAATTAAAAATGAGATTCTGAAATATTTTTAGTTTTAGACAACCAAATCACACTGTTGAAACCCTAATAATCTACAGTCGGCAGCAAAAGTATCCGAGCACTAGCCAATAATTCCAATATGAAAAAAGTACACTTAATACTGTTTTGTTAAATAAATCCTTGTCGAATCATTTTCTTACACTGACTAAGAACAAGACTCGACTAGGATTAATTTAACAAAGCAGTATTAAGTGTACTTTTTTTTAGACAGAGATTATTGCTAGTGCTCGAATACTTTTGCTGCCGTCTGTGTAAATCCTACTTTAATACCTAAATAATTATTAAAAAGGGACACAATGCTAAAAAATAACAAGTGTATTGAAAAAAAAAGTGTTTTCTTTAATTGTGATTTAGTTAATACAAATTGTAAAATAGACTTCGTACAGATATAATGAACTAAGTAACTCTCGCCAAGATCTTTACTTATGCACTAGCGACAATCTTTTTAATTTATCGCCAAAATGACAACGAACGTTTTAAAGTCGCCAGGGTCTTATAGTAACGATGTACTGAAGAAATTTTAAAAAACGAATATAATAACCGTTGCCAAGGAACGAAACAGTTGCTGTATGCTTCTATATGGAAAAATATATTTAAAAAAAGAAGTCTTGTTGAACAAAATTAAATTTTGTTTCATTGAGAATTTTATATCTATACTTATAAGACAAAAATAAGCTTCGTTTTTATTTACGTATAAAAGCTGTAATTTTATAAGAGAAAAAAAGCTGTGGAGGCATTATTCCGACATAAAAGCCGCTAAGGGCAGAGGGAATCCAAATTTTGACTGTTTGACTGATTTCAATGAATTTTGTGTATGTTTATGTTTGTGGGATTTTAATATTGAAAACTTAACTGATATGGAATTTTAAGATCATTTAAATATAATGACCAGCGAATAGAGAAGCGAGTAAAGTCTACTAATACCACAGCACACGTGGCCAGGTTCAGCTAGTTTTTAAATAGTATATCTAATTTTCACCAGAAGTTAAGAACATCTAATTAAAAAAATAGATTTTAGAAAATTAAATAATAGAATTATTTTTCTACTGTTTTTTACGGTAGGTAAATGAAAACTTAGTGTAATACCTTAACTTCCTATATTGTACAGTCGGCAGCAAAAGTATCCGAGCACAAGCAATAATCCCTGTCTAAAAAAAGTGCACTTAATACTGCTTTGTTAAATAAACCCTTGTCGAGTCATGTTCCTCGTCAGTCTAAGACCATAATTCGACAAGGATTTATTTAACAAAACAGTTTAAGTGAACTTTTTTGATATCGGAATTATTGGCAATGCTCGGATACTTTTGCTGCCGGCTGTATTCGAAAACAATAGCAAAAAAAATTCCACCATTTAAAACAGTTTTATTCGAATAAATAATTTTGATTGAGAATGGCCGCCAGGGAAAAGCGAAGTGTTGATGATAGTCACTTGATTTGTACTTCTATTATAATGGTTTTAAAGCCATAGCAAGAAATAGAAATAAAGCTGCCTTCAAACTCTGGCAACAGTAGAGTGGCAACGTCGGCCTCTTTTCAAATCCTTTTGATGTGGGGTTCGAGTTGTCGCGAAGATGGAAGAGCGATTTCTACTCTGAGAAACCCCCTACTGCGATAATTGCATGGGGAACTTGGGTCTCTTTTGTAAAAGAGCAATAAAAAGTAATGTCCTTCATTGTAAACGTGTGCAAAATTTCTAGGATCACTTTCGGACAATGGATAATTTATGACTTTGTCGCTGTACTGCTGTTGTCAGAGTTTGAAGGCAGCTTTAGGGCTTGGCTCAAATTACCCAGCGTGAGGCTGTTCCTATCCAAACCATTGCTCTGGGGGGTCACCAAAGTGGAGAAGCCATCCCCTCCGTGAAGGATCGAAATTGTGAAGGTATGTTTATGAACCATTCTTAGGTAAAGGACCCTTCAGACACTAGCTACTAGCAACACACTGGAGCTTCAAAACTCATAAATTATCTATTGTCCGAAAGTGACATTACTTTTTATTGCTTTTTTACAAAAGAGACTAGTTCCCATGCAATTATCGCACTAGGGGATTTGTGAGCGAGTCGACGAGCTTCGATTCCCAAAAACCACATCAAAGAAATATAAAAAAAAAAAACAAAATTGAAGCTCTCCAGTTGCCAGTGTGTGAAGTCTCCTTCGGTCCCAGACCATCGCGAATTGCTCATCGTATATCACTAGTGCGAAATTAAATCCAACCAAACGAGTATGTGGAAGGTACTTAGTATTATTTTTATATAAAATCTCTACTTTTCGTTTGGAATTAAGAAACCCCAATTTAAAAAATTAATTTTATAAAATTAAATAACAGAATCTAGACACCACGTTTAATATTTCTTAGCTGCTCAAGGTAGGAGAAAGTAAACATACAGAAAGAAGGCGTAACAACGGCGGTGTGGAAAAAGCGGGCAGCCTTGGGCCTCTGGTCTTGAGGGGGGCCTCCAAAACACTTAAGTTTTAAGTATATGTACAGTCGGTAACAAAAGTGTCCGAACACTAGCAAAAATTCCTATGTAAAAAAAGTACACTTCATACGATTTTGTTAAATAAATCCTTGTCGAATCCTCTTCTTAGTCAGTCTAAGAACATGATTGGATAAGGATTTATTTAACAAAACCGTATGAAGTGTACTTTTCTTACATAGGAATTTTTGCTACTGTTCGGACACTTTTGTTACCAACTGTATCTGTTGAAGTTACTGTGCCGTTATTTGACCTGGATCATTCATTCCAATTCTCCTTTAAGCTTGTTACACTGAATGAGCCCGATCACCACTTTAAATCAGTATAGAGCGATTGTTCCGATATAAAAAGCTCTAATGTAGAAAAAGTGACCGACAAGCAACAATAATAAACGAATAGAAACTTTTATGCAAGGTTCCAATGCCCATGGTCCCCATGGTTTCGACTTTCGAATCATTTTTAAAACTGACTTTAATGCCTTTTTATGGTTAAAAAATTAAAAGAAGGCATACAAGGGGGCCTCTAATTAGGGGGGGGGCAGTTAAACTTTCGCCCTGTGCCTCTAGAAATGTAGTTCCGCTACTGGATGAAGCACGGAGAAGCGTACTTCATGAATGAAACATTCTCGACTTGACTTGCACGCGAATTCTAGATGAAAACAATGAAGAAAGACAATGTTTCCAAAAGACAATCGCAAAGCTTCAATATTTGTTTTTATTTAAAATGTTTGGTCGCGAACGTCTGAAATTATGAGCATTACACGACACATAATTAGACAAAATTGATTGTAATTGCGTGAGATTGTTGGAAAATAAATAGTGAAATTACTCTAATGTAACTAATTATAAAGTAGTATATTTTTAGGGGTATTCTGGGGCCCCCTTACTCCGGGGGCCCTCGGCAATCGCCGACCAGCCGACCTGGCCAGTCCGGGCCTGACTACATAACTCATACTTTGATGTAGCTTGTGCTGGGGCGTGGCATTTAGTTTTGCACTATAGTTTAATTTTCTCGTTTGAAAACATATGGAGTTTGTTCTCATGTGGAAAACTCATGGCGTATCATGTTGCTGTTTGCTGTAGAAAAGTGTGGCATTTACATGCTGTTGTCTGCTTATTTTAAACAATTCACCCTCTCCCCCTCCCTTTTTTTTTTAATATATGTGTTACATTTCATTTAAAAAATTAGTTTACCCAAGTTTAAAGCGGAAAGTAGAGTATTGATTTTGTTGTGAAGAGCTTCATAAAAAAAATTATCAAAATTCATCTGCAGCGGAAACATCTAAATGAAAATAAGACAAACAAATAGTCCATTGGTCAAAAATCGATATTTAACTATACGAAAATCTCGGCAGCTGTTACAGATACAGAAAACTTGGCTACAGTGCTAACAAAAAAAATCTTTGCACTTGAGCGGCAATAAAACTTAACATGTCAATTGCCATTCCTGCAATAAAAATATGTCGAACCCCAGTGATGAGACGTTGTGTTGTCGATCACAGACGATTTCTGATTCTATTAACACTCTCATCACTGGGGTTCGACACATTTTGATGGCGGGAACGGCAATTGTACATGTACAGTTTTTTTTCTTGCTGCTCAAGTGTAAAGATTTTTTTTGCCACCACTGTACTATTACAGAAATCTTGGCTACTGTTTCAGAAAATAGTGTATGTTTTACGCAAATCTCGGCAGCTGATGCAGAAACTTCAGTATTGACAACTAATATGCGGAAACTTTCGCATCGGCAGCTATTGCAGAAGCATAGAACTTATAATGCATTTAATATGCATAGCATCGATGATATCTTCAGTAGAATCTGTTTGTGAATCCCTAACGCCAACATATGAATATCATATCAGCAGGCGATGACAAATCACTGAGGAGACATGAGATGATATCAGTTAATGGTCCTCTTCCGACAAATTGTGGCTCAATTATATCTGAAGCAATAAGCTGTTATTTTGGCTCACAGAAAGACTGGCATTTTGTGCGTAGAAGTAACAATTTAAGGGACTGAACAGGATCTAAATATGCTGGCAAACTCATGACCAGAAATTTCTCCTTTCCTTTTATGATATGAATTAAATGCTTTATTTTAAGCTCTTTCAGCCTTAATTTTAATCTATTTTACGCTTTATTTTAGGTTATTTTATGCTTTATTTACCTTATATTTATTATTTTATAGTTTTATTTATCTTTTTTACTTTATGCATTTTTTTTTTTTTTTTTTTTTTTTTTTTTTTTTTTTTAATTTAGTGTTTACAGAAAGTTTGTTATTTCATCCACCTCTGGTCGTATGTATAATCATTTAACCTATCTGTAGAATACTTTTAAATCGTATTTATTTATTTTTTTAATTTCTTTAAAACCTGTATTTTGAAAGATAAGAACTCAGGCTTTATGTTTGATATATATATAGGATATATAAAGTGTATTTATTAATTAAAAATTTTGTTTTATAAATGTGTACATTAACCGTTTTATTTATTTTAGATCCAAAAATGTATTATCATCCTTTTTTTTTCACTGTTAATTAATTAAATATTAATTTTAATATTCAATTGATGAAATTTACCAAATTTTGAAACTATTTTGCCGCTGATTTATGTTCAATATATAATTTATGTTTAATCGGAACTAATTTCTGATATACAGTCAGTTCCTTTTAAACTGCAGACCTATAATCTGCAGTTATTTATTTATTTATTTATTTTTTATGTAAACAAAGAAATTGATAACCTGGTATTAAAAAAAAGTAAATCAGCCACATCTCCACCCCCCCCCCCCCCCCCGCCCTTTTTTGTGCCCATTTTTTTATTAAAATATTTAGATATAACCCTTACTTATTACAAACACAATTGGGTAAAAAATAGTGAGATTTTGATATTTGTTATCCCACAATTCTTATGGACTACTTCCAAGTCAAGCCAAAGAACATCTGGAAATTATATAAAATTTTAAAACAAACCACTATTACCTGAATGTTTAACAAAATTAAAAATAATTAATGGCAGATATATTTATTTCTATACTTTTTATTTATTTATTTAATTTTTATAAATATGCATGTTTGTATTTTAAATTGCTTTGTATTATTTGAGTATGCTTAAATTATTTATCTTCACGTATAAATATGTTTGATTGGTTTTATTATTATTGAAGAAATATTTTACTCTAAAATTTATAAAAAATTATGTTTTGATTTTGATGTCTGTTTATGAATTAATAATGATTGATTTTGTATCTGCAAAAGAAAAATGTAAACAAAGACAGTGACTTATCCTATAATCTAATCTGCACAACTTTTGAACAAAACTTTTGCAGATTAGAGGGAGTTGACTTGTACATAGATTGTGTGTAATTATGTATTTTTTCTGTCAGCAGTTACAGAAATTAATTAATATTTCACTGCTAATAAGCAAAATTTGAAAAGTCCATTTCCAAAATATGTGACATTCACTAGAAAAGGAAATAAACATTTGAGTTTCATGTGTAATTTCCAAAATATGCTGTATTTTTGACAGTTTCTGAAATGCAGGATAATTTCTCCACTACTGGCTTATTTACGTTAACTTACCATAACATGAAATTTTCACGTGTTCAATAGCACTTGTGTTTATAATCCTGTCTCTCTCTCTCTCATATACACACACAAATATAAAAAAAAAGAGAGAAAACAAAAAAGGACAAGTCAGGGTGTTTTAATTTTTAAGTTACTGTTTTATTTTCTTTAATTGACAAGTAGATAATTCTAATAAATTTAGAATTTTAGGCTAGTATACTCACTTTTCATTTTAGATGAAACAGAAAGCTGACTAAAGTGAAATTTTGCAAGACTTTCGCTCATACCTGCCTGATGACTTAAGCAACAATACCATTTTTAAGAGATTGGTAAGAAAGATTTTACATTTGTAATTATTAAATATATATTTGGTCTTTTTAAGTAATTTTTACCGATACGCACAGAATTTTTACTCAAATTTTTAAAAAGAAAAATAAATTTTATATATATATATATGATCTAGCATACCAGTTATTGGACCCAGTCCTCTCCCCAGGGTTTAAACTGCCATTAGTTTTTTTAGCATTTTGCTAAAAGGTATATTTTGCTAAAACATGTTGGTCAGAATTTCGCTAAAAAGCTAAAACTGGATAACTATATAAAATATCTCTATATAATAACTCAGATTTTCTTTTTTTTGTAATATTTGCAGGCAAAAACTACGAAAGAACTGAAATTTTTGGGAATCATTATTTATGTAGTAATTTGGATTTATTTTTAATTTTTAATGATTGAATTTAACCCCTTAGCTTAATCTACGATTTAGATTCAAAGATGTTGGGCCGAAATCGTATACAAGCTCGCGCAGCGTTCGGGTAATTCTCACCACTTGTGTAACACGCTGATTGGGCCAATCGTAAAATTGACGGGCATCGCCAGTGGTAGGACGATCGCGGTTTGCAGATAGCACAGACAAGGCTCGTGATGTATTTCTGTTATCTCTTCAGATCGTGATCAGTGTCAAGTTGTTCTTGGTCACATTGTGAGGTATAGCAAAGTTAGCGTAATGCTACAATTAAAATTCGCACTTTGCAAGTAAAACATGAATGCGAAGAATTTAGGATTTGGCTGATCAATAGAGCTAGTTGTTAGCTGGTGTGAAGTAGATCCAAGGCTAAGTGAATTAGCAGAGGAGCCTACTCTAGACATAAACACCAGCTTAACAACATTTAAAGTTAATTAAATGAATTTGATAAAATGGAAGCTAGAGTAAGTAAATATGCTGAAAGATAAATATGTAGAAATTGTTAAATAAATGACCATAACAAATTTTAATTTAATTTGTGTTTTAATTGAAACAATAAATTCAACAAAAAGTTTATATAAATATAACAATAAGTTTATATGAATAACAATAAGATAATTGAAGTAGACAAATATTTTTATGAACAAACATACCAAAGCAGATGCTGGATGACAAACAAGGTGAGTAAGAAGACAATATTTGACATATTTTTTATTTCCCAATGTAGGTTGCAGAAAAAGACAATTAAGTTCCTTTTTCAAGGAGCTGGTGAAACTTATGTTGACGGCGTGACGTTCCACTTGTTATTGTCGCGATATTAACACTTATAACTTTCATTTAAATTTCGAACTCACAAAAAGGATTAACGTGAGTTATAACTAACTAAAAATGAAAAGATTTTATTTGAATAAAAAAAAATAAACGCCACATATTACGGCGATATCTTATGAAGCCGGCATCGGCGAAAAATGAACAGAGGCAAGGGCAAGAGCAACCGCAAAGGCAACCCCGAACACCCACTACCATCGGCGTTCGCTATTTATAGCTTCGCGGGAGAAACGAAGTGATCTTCCGGATGTACGTTGGGGCATGTGCCGGCGCGGCGCGTGCGTAGTATTCGGCTATCGTTCTTAGATGTGTTTTATGCAAATTTTTTAAACTTGGCTCAGTCGGAACTTCCGGAAGGTTAGCTGTTGTTTACGTTTCGCGTTTGAAAAATTCAAATGGATGATTTAAATTTGAAAGCTCTTTAATATAGCATTTCATTGAACGATATATTTATTTTCCTGGTAAGTAGAAAATATATTAAAAGGAAATTAGGATTTTTAATAAATGTTTAATTTTTTTCAACTAACGTTTTTTTTTCTTTAAGCTTTATTTTAAGAGTGATTAATTTTTAATATATTTAATTAGCATAACGATAAGAAAAAAACGGCAAACTATAGGTTTACTATTAACAAGGCCCCCCCCCTCTTATCGTTTGCACTTTTAAGCTTAAGAAAGTTAATAAAAAAAAACATCCAGCAAAACTTTGCACAAATTACATAGTCATACGACTGTGACTATTTTAACAGTTTCTTCAGAACTAAAAAAAACAATTAGGTTTAATCTTCAGCTGCACAGCAACAGAGATCAATATCTGGATAGAGGTGATCTACAAAACAATTTGTTTTTGAAACACAAATAACATATACCTGTTTACTCAAACCTCTCCTCCAGTTTTGAAAAGATTTTTAACATGCTCTTTTAAAAAAAACTGTAGAAAAGAAATTCATACAATGAATTATTTGTATAATAAGTTTAACAACAAATATAACATGAGTATAATCACATTCAATATTATAAATATATGTATAAACACAATTCTTTCTTACAATATAAAAGTATAAATTACATACAAATATTTAACAAAAAGAACAGAATGGATTATTTCGGGAATGGAGAGGAGAGAGAGAGAGAGAAAAATTGCGGTGAGCAATTGAATAAAAAAAAAATTGACTTACTGTCAAAGAAAGAATGAGAATTGAAATTCTCAAAAAAAAAACTTCCAGCCTAAACCTGGAAAGATTTTGCTTAACTTGCAAAATTTGAATTTTTTTTTTTTTTCGAATTCAAGGAAACATTTGAATTCATAGAAAAGTTTAAATTTTTGAATTCATAAATTTTGAATTCTTAAAAAAAAAGTTTGAATTCATTAAGGATTTGAATTCATAAAAAAAAAATTTTTAGAAAATTTACATTTTTAAATTTTATAAATTCATAGAAAAATTTAAAATTGAGAATTTAAGATTAACTTTTGAAACATTGTCGAAGAAAAATTTTTCACAAATTTTTGTAATTCAAATTTAGTTTGTGGCTTAGTAAATATGTCAGCCAAATTTAATTTGCTACGAATGAAAACTAATTCAAAAATATTTTTGATAACAAGATCTCTAATAAAATATAGTTTGACCTCTATATGTTTGCTTCTATTATTCTCTATAGGAGATTTAATAAAGTCTATGGCAGCCATATTGTCAATTAGTAATTTTGAGATTTTCTTATTTTTTATAATCTTCATGTTTTGGCATTCTTCTAGAATTCGATCTAGCCAGACAATTTCTTTTGCTGCTTCTGTAGCGGCAATGAACTCGGATTCCATAGTGGATAAACTAACAGCCTTCTCTTTAAAGGTCCTCCAACTGATGGGGCTACTATCTAGAAATACTATTTGTCCACCTATGGATGTCCGATCATCACGATTTGAAGCAAAGTCGGCGTCTGTGTAGGCTACGATCTGTGAATCAGCACATGAAAGTTTTAATTTTAATTGGCTGGTTTTCTTTACATATCCCAGTAGTTTGAGCAATCCATTCCAGTGATGAATTCCTGGATTCGATTGGAATTGGCTATAGATATTGACGGCATATGCTATATCAGGTCTTGTTCTGTTAGATAAATATGATAAACACCCTAGAATATTGCGATATGGATACTTTGTCATTTCTTTGGTTTCTTCTTCGGTTTGAGGACAGCTTGATTTTGAGTAAATACAGCCTTTGCTGATTGGTAAGGATGAAATTGGAGGGTTAAAACTATTAAAACGACTGCATATTTCTTGAATATAGCTTTCTTGATGAATGAATAGCTTTGAGTCAATTTCAACAAATTCTACTCCAAGTAGTTTCTTTGTCCTTCCCAAAATTTTTAATTTGAATTTTTGTTTTAAAACATTAATGGCTTCCTCTAAAAACATTTTACTTTTACCAAATAAAACCATGTCATCAACATATAATAATAGAATAACTTGAAATTTGAATGTATAAACACAGTTGCAAGAAGTAAATTTAATAAAACCGATATTTGATAAAACTCTGTCAATTTCGTAAAACCATGCTCGTCCACTTTGGTGAAGGCCATAGAGAGCTTTGTCGAGCTTGCAAACTAACTTCTCTTCTCCTTGTTTAATAAAACCAGGTGGTTGCTGCATGTATATTTCATCTTCTAGCGGAGCATATAGGTATGCGCCAGTGACATCACATTGTACGTGATTCCACTTGTGCTGCACTACCAAAAGTGAAAAGAAAAAACGAATTAGATCGAAGTTTATAACAGGACTAAAAGTTTCTTCGTAACTCTCGCCTTTTACTTGAGCGTAACCTTGAGCTATAAGCCTTGCCTTGAATTTAGCAATTCGACCTTCTTCATCTCGTTTTATTGCATATACCCAGCGACATCCAATTATTTGCTTATTTTGAGGAGGTTTTACAAGATGCCAAACCTTTCGTTCTTGGATGGTTTTTATTTCGGTTTTCATTGCTTCTAGCCATTCTTGAAACTGGTCTGATTTTTGGGCTTGTTTGAAAGTTCTTGGTATAATTAATTCTAGTCAAGAGGAATTATGACAAAAATTGGCACTTGTGTCTGAGTCAGATTCTTCTATTGGAGTGAATGAAAATTTAGTGGGGTCATACTTGATTTTGTTTTCTTGGCAATATTTTCTAACGTCTCTATGGGATCTTAATCTTGTTCTTGTATTTTCGGGATAGTAGTATACGTCTGTTCTGGATTTATCACTTCTTAAAACTTGTTTTCTTTCAAACTTTATGTTCTTTAATGATTGAGCAGGTTTTTCATCATCTGAGGATTCCTCAGTGTCAGATAATTCAGACGGTACGCTGGACTCTATTTCAGGAGTTTCGTCAACAGCCTCTTCATCAGAATCATCGTCACTATCCTTTGGAAATACATCTTGAATTGTGTAATGCTGGTTGATGGTGCCCAGCACTGCTCCACTTGCTTCTGTTTTGAACAAACGATCTTCTTTAAAGGTCACATTTAAAGATTCTACTATTTTATTTTGTTCTGGGATCCAAATACGGTATCCTCTTGTATGGTGTGCATATCCAACTAGATAACCTTTCACAGCTTTTGGATCCAGTTTCTGTCTCCTTTGTTTTGCCAGTCCTACATAAGCTACACATCCAAATGGTTTAAGATGTCTGATTGATGGTTTTCTTCCACCGTACAATTCGAATGGTGATTTTTCAAAATCTTTATGGCATAGTCTGTTCCAGGCATAATTGAAATGTGAAACGGCTTCTGGCCAAAAACAAAAATCTAAACCACTTTCATATAATGATGTACGGGCTCCATTAATAACAGTTTGGTTATAACGTTCAATAGCACCATTTTGTTCTGGAGTGAACGTGTTTGTTAGTTCATGTTTGATGCCTTTTTCCTGACAAAATGTTGAAAATTCTTTGTTGACAAACTCTGTTCCATTATCTGAGCGGATAGCTATTAAAGGTTTACCTATAAATCTTTCTGCCCTTTTGATGTGATTAATTAAGGTTTCAGCTACTTCAGATTTTTGGACTATAGGATAAATGAATACTTTACGGGAATAATCGTCCATGATTGATAGAAAATATCGTTCTCCATGTTTGCCTCTTACTTGACATGGTCCCCAAACATCTGTATATAACAGTTCTAAGGGTCTCTTGGATCGAACAAAGTTTCTGTATTTAAATGAAGTGCGTTTAAATTTATTCAACCTGCAATCTTCACAAAAAAAATTCTGTATGTCCCTTTAAGAATGGTAATCCCTTTGCACCCCTCTTATTACTTGTATGCGTCAAAGTTTGAGGATTTACATGAGCGCATCTCTTATGCCACAGGTTTAGAACTTCCTGTTCTTTTGAAGATGTTGTGGAGGCTTCGAAAGTTACATGTTGTTTTATAGATTTTGGGATTTTTGCTTGGACACGATAAACACCACTTTTTAATTTTGCTCTGAACATTATATTATCATTAGATGTAATTTTGACTTCGCCTCTTCCCCCAATAAACTGTAGACCTTCTTTGTCAAGTTGTGGCCCTGATATAAGGTTTCTCCTAAGCTTTGATGAATACATCACTCCCTTTAAAGTAAAATTTCTTTGGCCAAAACGCAATTTAACGTCTCCTTTTCCTTCGATTGGCAAAGTGATGCCTTCCATGGCTACAGCCATTTCTTCATTTTGTTGAGGTTTAAATGATGTGAAAAGTTCACGGTCTTTACTAAAATGATGAGACGCGGCAGAATCGAATACCCAATCTGATTCATTTGTTTGCTGAGCTAAACTGGCCTCAGTAATGTAGTAAGATGAATTTGACTCCCTACTACTATTACGGGTCTTAGAATTTGATCTAGATTGATATGAAGATTTTTTTCGACTCTGCCTACCTCTTGATTGGAAGGATTTCTTAGGACTGAAATTCTGAGAAGGTAAGTTTTGGTTTTGAAAAGAGGGTTTAAAGTCAACATTTTTACTTCTATTGAGAGAAAAACAATTTTGTCTAGCATGGCCATTCTTATGACAAAATGTACAAATTAATTTTTGTTTTAGAAGCTTATTTTTACCTGTATCATTTAGATGAGAAAACTGAGCAGAAATTTTAGCTTTACTTAATTCATTATCTTTATTTCTTAAATTTAGCCTAGTTTCCTCGGCTACCAAGCAAGTTACAATTTCATTGAATGTAAATTTATCATCTTCCCATCTCAGTATGTTTTGAACGATACCGTCGAAATATGATGGGAGAAATTTTTTAAACTTGGCTCAGTCGGAACTTCCGGAAGGTTAGCTGTTGTTTACGTTTCGCGTTTGAAAAATTCAAATGGATGATTTAAATTTGAAAGCTCTTTAATATAGCATTTCATTGAACGATATATTTATTTTCCTGGTAAGTAGAAAATATATTAAAAGGAAATTAGGATTTTTAATAAATGTTTAATTTTTTTCAACTAACGTTTTTTTTTCTTTAAGCTTTATTTTAAGAGTGATTAATTTTTAATATATTTAATTAGCATAACGATAAAAAAAAACGGCAAACTATAGGTTTACTATTAACACTAGTTCCTATGATAAATGACAAATGAAATTGTAAACTGTGATATGTTAATTTTATAAAGTATTTTGGAAAGTGATTGATATAAAAGGAGTTGGATGAGATAATAGTAAGGAGGTTAGCGGCTAGAAGTTAGTTGGAAGGAGAGTAAGAGAGTGAGTTGGAGGGGAGTTAGTAGAAGGTTAGTTGGAAAAAGTGAGTGGGAAATTGGTTGTTAGCGGCTGTAGCCGGGGATAGTAATTCGAGTAGTATTGTGGTGTCAGGGAATCCTCCCACGAAGATGTTCTCAAGAAAGAGATTTCGTGATGAAAGCAGTGAGAATTGTGCTGATAATTTTGCTAACGAAAGTGACAGTAGTGACGATATATGTCGAGTTCGAAGAAAGTGTAGGCGATTAGTTATTGATGATACATCCGATGACGATCAACTACCAGAGTCCTGGCCTTGGAAGGAAATAAGAAATAGTCCAAAAATCTGGGACTATACGATGACTCCTGGCCTTACAGAGGGAGCCTTATGTCAATTAGGAGGAAGTGGAGGAGAATTTGATATATTTAATCTAATATTTGATGACATATTTTGGAACAATATTGTGACCGAAACTAACCAGTATGCAGATCAAATATGAGAAAATCCACATACAACATGAAAAATCGACGACGCTTGGTTTCCTGTAGACTCTACCGAAATGAAAAGATATTTCGCCTTGACCATTATAATGTCACAGGTAAAAAAAACCAAGAATCCAAATGAATTGGTCGAAGAGGGCTGTTATCGAAACGCCCATATTTAGAAAATCAATGCCTTTGAAGAGATATCTACAAATTACAAGGTTTTTGCATTTCTCAAACAATAATCTGGTTGCCAATACCGATAAAATGAGAGAGATTAAACCTGTTATTAATTTTTTGAATCAAAAATTTAAAGAAGTGTATATAATGAAAAAAGACATTTCTATTGATGAAGCGCTTATGAATTTCAGGGGGCGTCTATCGTATAAGCAATTCAATCCATCCAAAAGGGCAAGGTTTGGCGTCAAAATTTATAAATTATGTGAGTCTGAGTCAGGCTATTGTTATCAATTTAAAATATATATCGGCAAAGATAAAATAAACTGTGATGACAGCGCTTCGGAATGTGTTGTCAAAGAGCTTGCTGAGTCAGTGCTGCACAGGGGTCACACTTTATACATGGACAATTGGTATTCTTCCCCAAAATTATTTATGACTTTATCACATAAATATAAAACAAATGTAATTGGCACAGTACGTTCGAATAGGAAGAATATGCCAAAAGATTTGTGCAGTGTAAAATTAAAAAGGGGGGAATACGTAATAAGAAGCTGCAACCGAATACTCGCTATAAAATGGAAAGATAAGCGAGATGTATATATGATGTTGACAAAAAATGAAGCAGTCAAAATTATTTCCCAAGGATCCAACCACACCCTAAAACCGAGTTGTATTGCAGAGTACAAAAACGGAATGAACGGAATTGATCTCCAAGATCAAATATTGGCATGTTTTCGAGTAATGCGGAAATACATGAAAGGATACAAAAAAATATTTTTTTATCTGTTTGATATTGGTCTTTTTAACTCCTACATTTTATGGAAAAACCTGAATGATGGAAAGAAACAATACTATGTCGACTATAGGATCAATATAGCCAAATCTCTATTGAAGAATATGCCAAAAACGATTTATAGAGAACGAGGCGTATCATCTGTTGGAGATGCGCCAGACAGACTGTACGCGAAGGACTGGGCTCATTTTCTAAAGCACATTCATCCAACACCCTCTAAATCAAGACCGTCAAAACGTTGTACAGTTTGTCACAAAAATAAAAAACATAAGGAAACAACATGGGAGTGTAAAAAGTGTAAAGTTCCGTTACATGTACCAGAATGTTTTGAACTATATCATATCGTTACAGATTACTAATTTTGTATAAATAAACATTTTGTAATAAACAATTATTGCATCAGACTGTAATTGCGTATAAAATATTCCACGTAATATTCACTTCTGGCCCGACCATCGTACGTGGGCTATGCCCGTAATATTCACTTCTGGCCCGATCACCGTACGCGGGCTATGCCAGTAATATTCACTTCTGGCCCGACCATCGTACGCGGGCTATGCCCGTAATATTCACTTCTGGCCCGACCATCGTACGCGGGCTATGCCCGTCATTGTAGGTTAAGGGGTTAAATGCAAAAATATTTAAAAGTATGGCAGAATTCAGAATTTGCTTCATAGAAGCATTCTTAGCACTAGTATTTCACAATTATCTACCACTATTCACTTCTGGCCCGACCATCGTACGCGGGCTATGCCCGTAATATTCACTTCTGGCCCGACCATCGTACGTGGGCTATGCCCGTCATTGTAGGTTAAGGGGTTAAATGCAAAAATATTTAAAAGTATGGCAGAATTCAGAATTTGCTTCATAGAAGCATTTTTAGCACTAGTATTTCACAATTATCTACCACTACACTTTATTTAATTTTTAAATTGCTTTTTCATTTTACACGTATGATATGAGTACCTCTTTTTCTATTGTTAAAATCAAAACATAGTTTCCCTGATTCATATTTTTAAAGTCACAAATATGGATGCTTGGTTAAAATCATCTATGAACAAAAGGAATAGAAAACAAAACTGAGGATAACAAAGCTAACAAGGAACATTGTGTCTGGCTGTGATTTTAATGAAACTTTAATTTCTGATAGAGGGCATGTACCAAATATTTTTGATCACAGAAATTTTTGCTATCATCCATGTTTTCTCTATTTATTGAATTTTTAAAATGTTAAAAACCACATCAGCCACATATCAACAGTAAGCTCCACCTTTGGGTGTGGCTTGAAAATACTAAATGATTTAGCAAAATGATTTTGCGCTTTCATGTTTAAGTTACAAATGAAAATTTATAGTAGTACTGAAAATTATTTCAACTGAATTATTCATTTGAGTATTCACTTGCTGTATAAATACAAATTTTTTGCATATTTTTGAGTAAAATTTGATAGCATATAAAATATGAAAGAAACGCCTCTCTCTCATTGAAATCCGAGCTGGACACGTGGGTGATGTTCCTTGTAAGTAAAAGAAATCAATGGTATCCAAAGAATTAATTAACTTTCAAAAAAGCTAAAATAGTGCTTGCCTATTTTTGCTAATATGCTAAAGTAATTTTTTTTTGCCAGTTTAAACCCTGCCTCTCCCAAAATAAACGTGTTTCAATAACCCTGATTTTTTTTTTTTTTTTTTTAAATACCTTTTATTTAAGAGTAGCACATTGATTAACAAAACCGCTGGCAGTATATATTCGTCAAGGTGGATATGAATGTTTTTTTAGTGCCGCTAATACAAATCTACCAAAAAAACTATGGAACAAAATTAAAAATAGCAAGCTTTAGAAAAAATATTTCTGTTAAAAAAAATTCTTAAAACTGAAATAATTTGAAAATTCAAAGTTTTAAACTCTACAGTTATAGTTAAAAATATCGTAGTAGCTTTGTTTTTAAAAAAATTGTTCTTTCCTTTCAATCGTCTGCATATCTTAGCAACGACCATTGCACCATTTATTTTTTACTTATTTAATTCATTCATTTCAAAGCGAAATTTTCTAGAGCTGTACCGAGTACTCGATATACACTCGGTACTCGGCCAAATTTGGACTAAGTATTCGGCCAATACCGAGTAGTTGTAAGAAATTCATTATTTGTATGTATTATTGAAAGAAATGTATTCATAAAAGTTGTTTATTAATAACTAAACTAAAGATTTATGAAAATATAAATATAGATTCATTAAATTTTTGCTGCAAACAGCTTTCTGCAATTAAAATGGGCGAGTAGATTGCCACCAAACTCGGTATAGAGACAATTCGTGATATGAGCTTATCCATTTTAGTTACAAGAAGTAAGTATAACCATCTTGTATGTGCGTAATAGGCATTTATTTATTTATTTTATTTTTTTTTTATACAAAAGATATAAGATAAAATTTTTTCTATAAAACAGACAAAAATAGAATATTTTAGAAAGAAGAACACTTATAAAACACTAATATAGTAGATAAAACTTTAGTTACATATTAAAAGTTACATTATAAAAATTTCTGTATCAAAACTAAAATTAATACTATTATTATTTATAATTATTTTTATTGTGTTGTGTCAAACATTGCTATAAAATATTTAATTGAATGAGTTAAATATTTTATAATTGTTTAGGATATTGTTCTGTAGTAAAATTGCATTGTCTATTGTTGCACGAGATCACCACTGTTGTTAAGCCCCTCTCCTCCAGATTGCCGCTATCAGCTTTCAGGCTTTTTGAGTGTAAGCTGTTTTCACCCCTGATTACATGCAAATTTCGCAGACAGATTATGAAATTTAAAACATTTTAAATATACAACCTTTTTAATTCTTCATGTCACTTGCCGACTAGTTTCACATGGGGCGCCCCAGCTTGTTCTCCGGCGATACAGTGTTCGAAGTTCGACGAAACTGACGTTTCACTCCCTCTTCTTCTCTTTTAAAGACTCGGCGCCACTGCCAGTCGAGTAGTACCCCATCGTTGCCATTGCAATTATTAAAATTCGAAATATATTTCTACAGATTCCCTAACTGCGGCATAATTGTGGTTTTGATAACCGGCTTTTTTTTTTCTCACCTGCTCGAATTTAATATTATCGTCACTATTTATTTGCGTTAAATCAGTAGTTATTTTTCCGGTAGCGATATCGTGACAGTGTTCTTTAATGCGCGTTTTTATTTTTATTTTAGTTTTTCCAATGTAACACATTTCTTTGCCATGAAAAACACAAAGTTCAGGTTCCGACTTGTAATACTTTATAAAAAACTAAACCATGAAGTAAACATCTAAATTTAAAACATTTTAAATATACAACCTCTTTCATTCTTCATGTCACTTGCCGACTAGTTTCGCATGGGACGCCCCAGCTTGTTCTCCGATGATACGGTGTTCAAAGTTTGGCGAAGCTAATGTTTCACTCCATCTTCTGTAGAAATATTGTCAAATTTTATTAATTGCAATGGCAACGATGGGGCACTACTCGAGCGGCAGTGGCGCCGAGTCTTTAAAAGAGAAGAAGAGGGAGTGAAACGTCAGTTTCGTCGAACTTCGAACACCGTATCGCCGGACCGTCCCATGTGAAACTAATCGGCAAGTGACATGAAGAATTAAAAAGGTTGTATATTTAAAATGTTTTAAATTTAGATGTTTACTTCATGGTTTAGTTTTTTTATAACAGATCATGAAATTTTAAAAACCTGTCGCAGACAGCTACAAAATTTTCTGTCACTGGGATACCACCGTGTAACACCTTATTTGAAAAGTCTTGGAAATCCACAGCGATTGGTGATAAAGGTCTTAAAATTTCATGTTAATTGAAGATGTTTGTATACAGTATTGTGTGCCCCCTGGTGGTGAAAAATGGAACTAGGTGATTTTGTAGTAGACCCTATCGTGTTGCACCTTATTTTAAAGGTCTTGGTATTTCCTGACCATTAGTAATGTTCGTACAGAACACATTGTGCAACTAAAGGATTTTACAGTTGACACCACTATGTGATACTTTATTTGAAAGGTTTTGGAAATTAAAGGCGATTAGTGATGTTCATATACAAATACTGCGCCCCCTGGTGGAAGAAAGTGGATTTTGCAGCATGTGTGTAGCATGCCTACTATACAGTGCGACAGCCAAAGGCAGCAGTGGCGGATCCAGAACTTAACTTTTGGGGGGGCTAAGATTTTTCAAAGTGTTATTCTAGACCAATAAAAAATTTACAACTGCAATATTCAATTTTGAATGTCAGTGTTTTAGGCCCCCCCCCCTTAAATCCGCCACTGAAAGGCAGCGGAAACACAAATCAGAGGTTCGTTTGGTTCAAGGTTAATTTTTGCGAGTTTTTTCATGTAATTAGCAGCCTGCATATACACTGCTGCAGTCATTGGGGTCACAAGACCGAGTTCTGTTTGGTTTGAGGTAATTTTTTTGTTTTAGATGGCTATTTTTTTTCTCGATGCTTTCATTTAAAAATAGAAATTCAAACAAAATTGAGTTAAAAATATAAAATCATACAAATTATCATATTCGCGGGCAATACCAGGCGGGTTCGTTTGGTTCCAGGTTAATTTTTGGGAATTTTTTTATGTTATTAGTGGCCAGTGTATGTTCTGTCACAGGCACCAGGGTCACAAAGCAGAGTTTCGTTTGGTTCGATGTAATTTTTTTGTTACAGCTGATTATATTTTTCATGATTCTTTTTTTTTAAATAGAAATTCTAACAAAATTGAGTTAAAGATATAAAATCATACAAATTTAAGGTTTATTTAAGGTAATTATCATGGGCCCGGGCAATGCCGGGGGGGCCAGCTAACATGTAGTCTTGGTATTAAAGAAAATAGAAGATAAAACAAGCAACACAACTGTTTATCTGCAGTCAATTTGACGTCATACTGACAGTACTTTTTAGAAAGTGATGTCAAATATAGTATTTCTATTTATAAGCATTTTTCGAAATTTCTTTTTTTTAAGTGAAATGGCATAAATTATATTAGATGTTTTAATTGGAAGTACACTTAAATAATGATGCGACGATTTTTGAAACATTACTGTCAATAAAGTGACCGTCGAATTCGACAGGTTCCAGCTAGTTATAATTAATTAAAAATTAAATGACTGTCATATTCTTAATATTTGGTTTGGTCTAAACTCTAAAATGAATTCTTATTTCATTCTATTCAGTATTTTATCACAATTTTGAATTTAATTTTTTGTTATTAAGTTATTTTGTGTAAAACTAAAATTAGTAACAAAAGAAAAATATTTTAACCCTTCCATGTACTATTTTTGTATTAGAAATAATTGTGCATTTTTATATGGTTAAAGTAAAAAAAAATATATATATATATATAAATATATATATATATATGCAAAAATTTTTTTAATTTTTGTTAATATTGATGCTGCCATATTTAATTCATATTTGAAAACTTATTTAATAAAGGAATTCAGAACAAAGTTATCATTGCCTGCATTTTACACTTACTAGGTGTCAGGAGTTAATCCAAGTTTTAATTTTTTGGCGCCCATTTTTTGTGCCAAAAACTGTTTTGTGCATAGAAACTAAAAAGTTCATATGAATGATGAATGTCAAGAACTTTACAACTATAGATTTTATTACTATGGATGGCTGTTTGATAAAGTGGAAGATGCGTGACTCTATCACAGCTACATCCATCACAAAGCATTTGAAATCAAAGTATAAAAAAATTATTGTTTAGTGCAAACTTCATGGAGCAAAGCAAGATGTGGGTTTTAATGCTACTCCGACGAAACAAATGTTCAGCCAGATTTGTTGAAAGAATGATGCGGCTCAGATCTTATGCGTTGGTAAACTTGCACTGTTTTATTTGATTTTAACAAAACATGCTGATGAATTCAATGCCGAAAACATTGTTGGGTGCTAGAAAATTAGACTGATCTTCTGACATGTAATATGACAGAACTGTTAATAAAATACCTTTAGTTATTAGAGGAAGCAAGAAACATTGGTGCTTTAAAGGAGTGAATTTGCTTGTGGATAACATAATAATAAGGAAACATGGGTGATAGCTGCAGTCCTCTGATTTTTTCATGGAATGAAACAAAATGCTAATTGAAAAGATTATTCTGGTTTAGAACAGTTGCGCTGCATAATAGGTTGCACATTTAATGTTGCAATGCAACACATAAAACTTTTTTTTTCTGCCTAATTCAACCACTTAATAGAGAATCAGAGCTTTAAATGTTATTAGTAGAAAAGAATTAGCCAAAAAATCTATCAGAAATTGATGTCTGTGATTAATGTGCATCATTTTCTGTAAACACTGCAGCAAAATCTGTCAGTTTCTTCTATTCAATGCATTATTCTTTCATTGCATTTTTTGTGAATATGGAGACCTCTGTACAAAGGCAGAGTCGACGAGTCTAGTGTTAAAATAGGGGGGGGGGGAGGTAAACCTTGTCGTTTACAGAAAATAAACGATAGGGAACACCAAATGTTTGGGTGTTTAGCAAATCCTAAACTGTCAGTCAATTTGCCAGCCTACCATGCCTTTAGAATCATCCTCACTGCTATATGTAGAAAACATGGTTACACTATACATAAAAATGTTTCGGGAGAGTACAATTACACGGTCACAAAATGCTTCTTAGCAGTAAGTCTGAATAAGATTCTCAAGAAAAAATGCTGCATCTTTGAAGTTCATGAACAGTTTGACAAGGACTTCCTTCATTGTGTTAAGTAAGATTGATGAAAACTTCCTAAGTTCAACTGAATTATCGTCCACTGAAATCTTGGATTAGTTCTCACCTTCAAGAGTTGCATTAGAATACCGAGTAAAGATGAAAATTCTAATTTAGATGTGATGACGGATACACCACATTGCAAAGCTCTTCGTACAGGTTTCACAGGGGCTGCAATTTGCCCCTAACTCTTCCATTACTATTTACAAGCAATTAGCATTTTTAATTTGTAGACTTAGTATGGCAAAAATTCTTATTTAAAATTAGTGGTGGAAGATTCAAGCAAAAAATATAGATCTTATGAACTTGTTCATAAACTCAGATGGATAATGAAAGTTTGGGATCAGGCCTTCAATGCTACATTTTTTAAAGATTTAAACACTTAATTCTCTGTCCAAAAAAAAAAAAAAAAAAAAAAAAAAAAATCACTAATGATCATTTTTTAGAAGCCTAATTTTTAATGAATGTAAGAAATATTAATTAATTCTATGTGTAGTATGTGTTTCTTAATTTTATACAGATTAATTTATTAATTTTCAATTAATAATTAGTCAAATATCTTTTGATATTTATATCATGTTTACTAGTTCCATTTATTGTTACATTTTGAAATTTATTTCCGAATTAGTGGAAGAAATACTTTTTTCCACAGTTTGGGAATATTTGTCAGATATAAGAATCAGCCGCTTAAAATAAAATTACTTTGGCTGAAAACAAACGTGATTTTACTAAGCGATGAGTACTGTTTATATATTTACTGTAAAAACTGGCATATGGCATATATTTTTTTTCCTTCTGAAAAGTGAAAGCTGAACTTTTTTGTTCCTATTTTATATTAAATGTACTATTTGTTTATATTTTTCTTAATATTTCTCTAGGGTTTCTTCTTCACCTACAAATATGGACAAAGTGCTATTTACAGAGAATATGACAGAAAGAAGCAGCATTTTCTAGAAAGAAATAGAAAAATATTTTTATTCATTAATAAAATTATGTCAATGTACTTATTTTGTGAGATTTAAAAAATAAAAATTAAATACTACAGCAAATAAATTTTTTTAATTCTGTGTCCTTTAACTGATTTTTTATCATGATAAAATTTTGTAGAATTCTTTAAAGCTTTTTTATTCAGCCGGGTTGAGCTACTATTCTGTTATATATTAAGCCTACGAAGCAGAAACGTAACGAAAGGGGTTTCATCTGTTAATACTGTGGCTGTGAGGTGCTGGGCTATGAATCTAAGGCTCGAGTGGGTCGTGAGTTTGAACCCATTCGGGGGCAAGTGTTTAAAAATGTTTTTTGTTTAATTCTAAGTTGTTTATTGCTATTTAAAAAGAATGCTTTTTTATATGCGTCCTAAAAAATAGTAAATAAGGCAAAATTTTCTGTACTCAAACCAATTAAAAGATAAAAAGCAATCATTGATGACTACATCCTACTATATAATAACACACTTTGTCAACAATGAATGATTTTTACCTTTTAATTGGTTTGAGTACAGAAAATTTTGCCTTATTTATTACTTTTTAGGGTGCCGATAAAAAAAAAAAGCATTCATTTATATATAAATATATGTTATTAATTTTTTTTTTGTGTGTGTGTGTTCATTTATAGCATTTAATCCTTAAAAAAAAAAAAAAAAAAAAAAAAGTATTGGTTGCACCAGTAACAAAATATGACTGACAAATTTATTTTCATAAGAAGTATTCATAAATTTACTAAAATAAATATTGTCATTTCTACATGCAATAAAAATACATTTCACTAGATCCTAATTTGCTTTTTCACAAATAAACAACCCCCTCCCCCAATCTCCACACAAAGTAAAGAGAGGAAAAAATAAAGCTATTGCCTGAAGTTTCTTATAAATTTGTAGCATATTTATTTTATCCTACAACCTTTTTTTTTTTTTTTTTTTTTTAATTTCATAATGCAAGAATTTGGAACAAAAAATTGTTAAATAGTTCTTTGTTCAATCAATGTATCTGGTGTTGCAAATTAGGGGCCACAACATGCGAATTAGTGACGTTCCGATGGTGAACAAATTAAAATATTAACTTTAAATGAAGTTGGAATGTCTGGTTCTAATATTGCAAGAAAAATAGGAAGGTCCAAGGCTGCAGTAAACAGTTTTCTCAGAAATCCCGAAGATTACGGCAGTAAGAAGCGTACAGGAAGACCGAAATCCTTAACTGTAAGGCAATCAAGACAAATCTGGAAGCTAGCTTGCGGACAAAAAATGTCGCCTGCCCAAATTCAAGAACATTTACAATTACCATGTACAAGCCGAACGGTAAGAAATGTTTTAAGTAGCAATCCCATTGTTCAGTTAAAAAAATTTAAAGGAAAGCTCTTTCAAAGCACCACAAATTTGCTCGCTTAGACTTTGCCCGAAAACATTTAACCGAAGGCACAAATTGGAGAGATATTGTCTTTTCCAATGAAAAGAAATTTAATTTAGATGGACCCGATGGCTATAAATATTTTTGGCATGATTTATGACAGGAACCTCATATTTTTTTCAAAGCGTCAATTTGGAGGTGGCTCAGTAATGGTTTGGGCTGCATGTGCTGCCAGTGGAACCACTCCAATTGTTTTCATCCATAACAAAATGAATTCAATTATCTATCAAGATACGTTAGGAGATAATTTATTACCTATTGCTCATCTTATAACTTCAGGAGACTGGACATTTCAGCAGGACAACGCTTCCGTTCATGTTTCGAAGTCAACTAAATCTTGGCTGGAAGCTAACCAGGTGAAATGCCTTCAATGGCCAGCTGTTAGCCCCGATCTGAATGTAATAGAAAATCTTTGGGGAATTTTAGCCCGAAATGGTTACAAAAATGGACGAATATTCAATTCAAAATTAGATTTGATGAATTCTATTAAAAACTGCTGGAATAATATTGATGCAAGTACTTTGTGTGGTCTGATAGATTCAATGAACAAGAGACTAGTCACAGTTATCGAAAAAAAAGGATCTCACATCGATTAATGATGAAATACATGTATCGACTTTATAATTTTTTCCAGCTTTCTTTGTACATAAATTTTTCTTACGTCTACTAACCTTTTGTTATTGTAGTTATTAATAAATTTATTTTTTCCTTTTGTTCCTTGTAGCATATAATATATATGTATGAAATTTTGTAAATGTTTGATCTTTTGTTTTTTAATTATATCATATTTTCAAGTGGCTTTATAATTTTTTCCACCACTGTACGAAAGGACTGAAATTTTTGGGAATCCTTATTTATATAGTAATTTAGATTTATTTTTAATTTTCAATGATTGAATTAAAATGCAAAAATATTTATAAGTTTGTTAGAATTCAGAATTTGCTTCATTGAATCATTTTTAGCACTAGTATTTACCACTACACTTTACTTGATTTTTAAATTGCTTTTTCATTTTACACATATGATATGAATACCTCTTTTTCTATTGATAAAACCAAAACATAGTTTCCCTGATTCATATTTTTTAAGTCACAAATATAGATGCTTGGTTAAAATCATCAATGAACAAAAGGAGTAGAAAACAAAACTGAGGATAACAAAGCTAAGTAAAATAAATCAATGGTATCCAAAGAATTAATTAACTTTCGAAAAAGCTAAAATAGTGCTTGCCTATTTTCGCTAAAATGCTAAAGTAATTTTTTTGCCAGGTTAAACCCTGACGCTTTGTACAAATATTAAAGGAAGAAAATTACTAAAAAATTAAAAATTTTAATTGCTAACTTCAATTTGTTTTTGGAAACTCCTGCCGAAGAAAAATTCAATGTTTCTTCTGTGAGTGACAGGAAAACCAGAATACAAAGGAAACCATGGTAAGTATCTCTCTTATAGCAAACTGTTTGGCAAGCGTGCTAGGCATAGATGTGAGTGGCATGCAGTGACTTGTTTTGGCATCTACATCTCATGGTAACTTACGGCTTCAATAGTGCTGTGTTTCATACAATAGTTTAGGCAAACAATGTAATAAAGTATTAAAGCTAATTGACTACACAAAGGTTATAGGACTTGGAAGAGTGAGGGTCTTTCTAAGTAATCTTATCCTGTATTTAATCAAATTTCAGAAAAAAACACGGAAAACTTACAGCAAAGTCTTTAAAACAAAGACTGGGATCAAATCCAGTATTTCCCATCTACTAACTTCAAGTGCAGAACCTCTTTGCCATGTGTGAAGCAAAATTTCAAGGAAAATTAAAAAAATTTTATTGTGAATAATGCAATTAAAACTTAAAAAAAAAAAAAAAAAAAAAAAAAAAAAAAAAATCCGCTGAGTGCATAAAATAGATTGTTTATGGTTAAAAACATAGAAAGGGAAAATTTGATTAAGATTAGAAGTAAAATTGATACACATTCAAACTTCTTTAACATGAATCTCAAGGATGGTAAAAAATTTGTTTATATTATCAGTAGTTCATGCTATCAGTAACTAATCTTCATATAATAAACTAATCTTCATTTTGACGGGGATTGTAGAAACAGTTCATGTTAAAAGTAATTTACGTTAACGAGGTCTGAGTGTATAAAAATATTTCACAGTGAGCACAAGCTATATTTCTCAGAGAATTGATTAAACTAAATTCATTACAATCTTATTCACAATCAAATATTGTTCATAAACCTTTTGTTAAATGTTTGGCTTTTTGTTGAGTTTACTTGCTGGATTTATAAAATTCATATTTACTGATATTTTGAAAATTTTTGCAATGTAAAATAATTATAAATAAGTGAAATCGTCTTGAGAAAACTTGTGCTTCACCCTTGTGCACACAATTTTATGGTTAGTTCTCCCAAAACCACAAAATTTGACAATTATAAAATAATTGAAATAGACGTTAAATGTGACATCAAACAGCTTTGTTGATTCAGAAATTTTATGTACAAGTAGCATGAATAAGGATACAATTAACAGTAGACAATTAAAACTTGCTATTTGCGATTCAATAAAAAAATTACATAAAACATTAAAACAAATCAGTAATGAAATTTTATTTAAATGTGATATAAAAGTATATTCCCTTAAATTATTCATTTATTTTACCTTAATAAATTAACACATTATTTCTTGTTAAAAACTTAAAAAAAAAAAAAAAAAGTCTGCTGAAAAAATCTATAATGCATTAAATATATTTTTTAAATTAATAATTTAATTAAAAATGTAATTTTTAGTTCAAATTAAAGAAAACCTTGCCGGGACTCATCTCAATACCTCTCACACATAAATCAAACACTAATACTACGCCACACTTTCTTGTACGGTGTATGTTTAATTTTTTGCCATAGCGACAGCTAAAACTTGTAGGGTCATATCTAATCTTGACACGTTAACTCAAAAAAAAAAAAAGGGGGGGTGCAAATTTACACTGTACCCTATGTTTTTGACCATGCTCTTTAATTTAAGTTTTGTTTGATTTGAATAGTAATTTCACCAATTCATATTTTTGTGAATGTATTTTATATTGCTCTGACCAACAATAATTTTTGATTTAAAATCAGAAGTGACACTGGGATAGGGGGGATAATGGTTTGTCCTCTGATGTAATATTCCTCCCTTTAAGTAGTGAAGACTGTAGTGTGTAACAAATTAGCTGCTAATAAGGACATAAATTCATAGCATTTATATATTTAGAGGACAAATAAAACTGTTCTGCAGTAGATGGGATGAATTTATGTACATACATAATTGCAAACATTCCCCAGTATTATTCACAAAAAATCTCTATATAATACTAAATTGTGATTTAAATAAGTTGAAAGTGACTTTCTTGTGGATAATGAAAGGCTCTGGAATATTGGAAACACTGCATGCAAATACATTTATTTATGCCTTTTATGAAACATTTTTATGGACTGTTCAAAATTAAAGAATAATAATTAATAAAAATAAATTAAAACTTATAAAAGCTTTTATTATTATTATTATTATATCTAATTAATTTACCAATATCTAAATAATTTATCAAATCTTTTTTTTTTCTTTTTAAAGAAAACAAGTGCTTTGATAAATCATTTTATATATATTTTTTTATTGATAAACTCAAAGCTTTAATTAGTTGCTTTTTAATTACAATAAAGATTGTCCATAAGAGAATTTTTAAAATGGATTTACTTTTAATAATTCTTAGTTTTTATATAATAAATCGAATGAGATTACTTAAAAGAAAAAAAAAAAAAAAAAGAATTACATTCCATAACCGGATACATACATACATATATATTTAATTTAAATTATGGTTTTATTTAATAGTCAATTACGAAAAATTAACTAATAAATTTTTGAAACTTTTAAGTAAAACTGCCGATTTTTTCTTTTATTATTATTATTAATATTAATTTATTTTTGTCAGAGTTGCCCCCATTTGACTGTACCGTTAAAATACAGTTAAATAAATTAAAAAAAAAAAAAAAAAATCGATACCAGTAAAAATAATCATTTTTATGTTTATATATCGAAAATATTAAAATTATGCATATTAAATTGACAGGAAACGCCTGCATTTCAATAACTGTCGGCAGTTTGGCACACGTCCGATATGTATCATATATGCGTCAAAAATAAGGATCGAAATGGCAACATAAAGATATCGTTAAAGTGTCATTTTTTTAACATATCCGTATCGGAGCTATTGGTGGCGTTCGCATTTGTATCAGATACACGATGCCGGACCGATACCTATTCCCGTATCGCTACGGGTATCGATTTTGCGGACAGTTTCGACACAGAAAAGTTACGAATCGCTGGTATCGTAATGATACCTTGCGTGTTTGGCGTAAGATATCATTTCGGCGTCAATATGATAGTTCTGTGTTTGCTGGGTCATATAAAACTGCATATTGTTTCATATTAAATCGTGTACTTATTCACTTCTATTCATTATTAAAATTTCTTATTAAATCATTAATTCAAAAGTGTCCTGAAGCACTAATAATGCCCCAGCAAACACAGTCGTGTCGGAAACATAACAAAATGATGTCAGATATGTCAGACTTGTCAGATATATCGATTTTCGCGTAACATTTAGGTACCTTTTCACGATAAAATAAAGTTATATCATCTAATGATGTCTTTAAAATATCGAAAACCTACCGACTTTATGACGTGCAATTTCTGTATAAATATTTGTTATCGAAACGATAACTAAAACACGACATATTTATGACATCACACTAACCTGTCCAAAATATGATATAGATCTGATATCAGAAACATGTTAATTTTTTGACATCCCTTTTTGAAGTATCGAAAAGTTATCGAATAAACATCATTGGCATTGCTTTGGTTTGCTAGCCGTAACCGCTAACTGAACCACATTGTTTGTTTACAAGCCGGGGTAACCGAACCGAAGCTCTCGTGGATCCTGTTATGGATATTTTCATATATTTTGCTAATTGATTTAGGTAAGGAATTTTCTTCTTTATTACATGCTCTTATACTTCTCAAAAATTTAAAAGAGAATATAGTATTGACTTTTTAGAAAATTATAAACGTATCTGGTGTTTCATACTTACTTCAGTTAAGAATGTTTCTTCGGAAATTTGTTTTTTTTTTATGATTCGCACGTTTAGGCTTAATCTGTATCATAAATGCATTTTGATTTTTAAAAAGTCAAAGTACTTATTTTAATATAAATTCGAGAATATAATTGATAATATATTCTTGATTGATAATAATAATAAACTTTGTGATATCCTCCGGTGCTAAGTTTAAATAATATAGTAGAAGGTAAAATATTCATAGTGTTAGTCTTAGTTACTAGACTATTCCAAGACAGTGTTGTATTTTAATTCTATGAGAAACGTATTTTTCATATTTCTTAAACAATAAAAGCCAAAATCTTAGGATAAAGAAATTGCGAGTTATTTATACCTACTATTTTAACTCGTTTGCAGAAGAAGTAAATGTAATGATTGTAGGTATCGTTACCTTTTATAAATGTTGTGAGTTATTCATGTCTGCATTGAAAATTTTGCAGCGAATATAATAAACAATGTTCAATTATAAAATTTAAAATAAGAAAAACATCAGAAAATATTGTATTTTGAATTACAGTGATAAATAAGAATTAAGTATGAAAATAAGATTGTTCATTTAAATGGATGAACATAAACTATCCATTTATACTTTCTCAATTAAAATTGAGTTTGACAATGTTCATCATATTGAAACCTTGATAACAGATGATGGTATAGAAAACATTAATATGATAATGAGAGAATTTGTCAAAAATGCACTATATATTATGAAGTGGGTTTTCAATTTTATATATTTAATATTAGATATATATAAAGTGTTTGATCAGTGTCAAAACAGGCTACTCGGGAATAAGCTTAAAATTGTTTATTGTTATCGCATTGCAATATTGTAAAATTTTAAGCCAAAGAGGAATTACAGCAATCTATTTGCTAGTCGTAAATAAACTTTTTAATGTTGGGAGTAAAATTTTAAGTCTTTTAAAAATGCACCAGGAGCTTTCATACTTGTTTATCACATTTTTTTTCTCCCCAAATTGTAGATGCTGTGAAGTAAACTTCATTTCAAAAACAAGGCATGACATTGGCATAATTCTGGTAAGTTTGTCTTTTTTTTTATACTAACTTTCTTCATTTGAAAAATTTCATGCTATTTTATTTTACAATTTTTACATTTTTTCTCAGAGTTATATAATACATTATATCTCAGACCTTGTATAACAATCTATATAAATAGAGAAAAAAGTTTGTCAGGAAGACATCTGGGTGGACCACTCCTATTTTTGATTGGTCTAGATTTAACTACTTGGTAAAAGTTGGCCATTCTTTTTAGTAAAAACTGAGGAATTTTTTAAAAAGATATCTGCATAGATGTTATACTTTTTAAAAGAGCTCTAAAAATTGTTCATTTTTTGTGTAGACATTATATGCATCAAGTTATTAAATATATTACGTTGCAAAGTTTTCTTTTAATTAATTAAAATATGAAAATAAATATTAGTTATAATTTAATAGTTTGTCATTTCGGCGATGAGTTGATATGGGTATCGCAAATTCATAAGTAAACATTTTGGTGAGAAACGTCTGAGCTACTTCAGTGCCAAATTTCAAATTCCACCAAAAGGTCCAAGCTCTTTCAATGTTTTTAACATAATTTTTCTCAATTCTATTTTAAATAGTTTTGTAATGCGAGTGCCCAGTGGCAGAAATGCTGCGACATGGCAACATAGTCGCGGACACAGAAAAACGGCTTACAGACAGTTTTTGTCTGCACTAATAAAAAAAATAGTCCCTAACTTTCAGACACTCTTTGTCTGTACTACTAAAAAAAAATTGCCCACAACTTTAAAACAGTTTTTGTCTGTAGTCATAAAAAAATGTCTACAATTTAGACATTTTTCGACCGCGACAATGCGCTACTGATGTATGACGTCTTAGACGCTCTCTGGTAGGAACTCTAGAGCCCCCTATAGTGCCTTGGTAGGAACACACAAAACAGTGCTTAACAAGGACGACCTAGGAGCCTAGATCTCCCTTGATAGGCAGTGTTATGCATGTATTCTTTTCTCCTGTTACCTGTTACTGAGATTCTACGGGAATGTAGGAAAGTGCTAATTTCATTTAAAACTGCTCCAAAACTTCTCCTCCACTTCAAAATTCACTTATAAAAATTTCTGTATCAAAACTAAAACTAATACTTTTGTTATTTATAATTATTTATATTGTGTTTTGTCAAACATGGCTATGAAATATTTAATTGAATGAGTTAAACTTATTATTTTGTAATTGTTTATACTATATTGTTCTGTAGTAAAATTGTATTGTGTATTGTTGCACGAGATCACCACTGTTGTTAACACCTCCCCCTCAGATTGCCGCTTTCAGCTTTCAGGCTTTTTGATACAGATTACGAAATTTTAAAAATCTGTCGCAGAGACAGCTACAAAATTTTCTGTCACTGGATGCGAGTGGGAAAAAAAGGTAAAGCATACTATTAAATTTGTCTAATTATACAAATTACCTCCATATAAAATATCCCCTGCACTTTTCATTCTGTTTATTATCAAAAAGAAAATGACTAATGCAGTTTTTGATGTATTATTGACATTTCTATAAATGAAATTAAATTATCCAGTACCAAGACGTTGTGGTGAAGAAGTCACTGCCAAAGTCAGCGAGGGCCCGAAACGAAGTTTTTAAGCAATTTCAATATATTTTCTTTTTAGTTTTAATTTGTAGAACGGTATAAAAATATTGATTCTTTTTAAAATTCATTTAAATGTAGTGACTAGCGAAGCCTGCTAGATAAATAGATTGAAGCTGCGAAAATATTTTTTGAAATCACTCTGTTGTTTACTAAATTAATTTTATGAATAAATTGTATAACATTAACTTTATTATTGAGCAGGTAAGATTTATTGTATAAGACTTTATGAAAAAGTTAGTGATGATTCTGATAAAAATGACGCTCCGAGGATATATAAAAGTAAGTTAAGCTGATGGATGTTTTAAAACTTAATTTTCTTATTTTTTGATAAATTTACATGAAATTTTCATGCATGAACTTTTATCACTGTTACTTTACTTATTTATTTTTATTTTTTTGTTATCAATATGTTATAGTGATTGCATTTTACCAAAATTTCATATAAAATTATCAAAAACAAGGAAATTAAGTTTGTAAACATCCATCAGCTCGACATATTTATTTATTATGCATCCTCCTTGGAACACTGAGCATTTTTCATGAAATTTAAAATTTATTCACAATAATACAAATTCAAGAAAACGGCCTACTTGGAAATTCTTGCTAAATTTTTCGGTGTGGATACACACCATGATCAGGCTTAAACTCCGAAAATCCTAGGTGTTGTGTCAGCACTTCTGTTACTTTAGGTTTACTTCTGTAGGTGACTCGCTTTGGTTACAACTGCGCACGGGTCGGGTTCCGACAGACGAATTTTAAATCAACCTGAAACTCGACGACAAAAATTTTTTCAATAACCGAAACCCGACAAATTTTTTTCATAATCCTGAAAACCAACCCGAACCCACAATAAAGATTTTTTTGCGACCCGAACCCGCTTTCTTTATACCCGAAACTCGAAAACTGAATGAACATTACTAATTCATCTAAAAATCATATAAATATTTTTTAAATTAAAAAATAAGGTAAATTTTCACTGTCACACATTGGTAAATTATTTTAAAAAGAATTTAAAATGTTATTAGTAATTGTATTAAGTTGAAAATTTAAAATTTAAAAAAACGGATTAATAATATTTTTTAACCATTTATGTGAGTTGTGGATTTCGAGAGTTCAAAATTATGCTTCAAGTTAAATGTTAGTAGTTTATTGTTTGTTTAATTCTTATATTCTAAAAAGAAAAAGGAAAGAAAGTAAATTGGTTGGTTGTTTTACATTGCATTAGTGCTGAATTTTTTTTTTTTTTCAGGTTGTGCCCCCCCCCCCCCTTCTCTCCTGAAATTTTTTCTGGTGATGCCACTGCTTGAGATTCACATTAACGAGGTTCAACTGTATAAACTAATCTTCATTTTGATGAGGTTTGTGGAAACAGTTTATGTTGAAAGTAATTCATGTTAACGAGGTTTGACTGTATATGTTTTGTTATTAATCATTTTTTTATACCGCAAATGTATATTAATTTCTGTATTTTTGTATTTGCATCGTTTAGCCACACCTTCCTAATATATCCCGATTTTCCTTGAACATTGAGGGGGTGCTTGAATGGTATTTTAGAATATATATATATTTTTTAATCAAAATTATTCTTTTCTTATTTTTATAATTGCGCAAAATTATAACTAAAATTTTGTGTTAATAAATACATAAAGGTTTTTTCTTCTTAAATATTTCATTTTTGTCTGATTTGTCGATACAATTTTATGTAATAGATTTTTATTAAATATTGCATATTTATACAGGATAGTTATAATTAAATTCTTATACCTGAAATGTACAAGTTTATATCCTTAACTTTCTTTATACCAAGTTTGGTGGCAATCTACTTGCCCGTTTTAACTGCAGAGTGTTGTTGTACCAAAAATTTTAATTATAATGACTCTGTATTTATATATTCATAATTTTTTAGTTTGTTTTTAAAATAAATATCTCACATTAACACATTTCTTTCAATAATGCATAAAAATAATGAAATTCTCAGTACTACTCTGTATTGGCCAAATACTTAGCCCAAATTTGGCCGAGTACCACGTATATACAGAGTATATACTCTCAGTTCACCTCTAATTAAGTTTTTGTATCATAAAACGACTCTCCAAAGGTGAATTTTCATAAAATTTTGTAAATTTTTTCAGGTACTGTCATTAAAACATTAATTAAAAAAAATAATAATAAATAATAAAAAACTGTTGGTAAAATTATAAATTCAGCCCCCCCTCACAATTAATATTGTGGGGGCTAAAGTCCTCTTAATCCCCCCATTCAATTATAATGCCTACTCGTTCTCTCTCTCTGTCTCTCTCTCTCTCTCTATATATATATATTATATAAGTCTGTTATTAATTTGCATTCAAACTTACCAATTCTAATCAAATTTTAAAAGTAGCAACCTAATACAAACTTCAAAATACCAAATTTGAATTTCCTGCAGTTATTTATTTTGAAGTTATACTGATAACAGATACACATCAACCGCTAAAAATTGGTTTTTCAGATTCAGTGCGCTTCAAAACATGATATTAAACAAAAAGAAAAGCCAGAGTTGAAAATAGAACTAAAAAAAAAATACTTTGTTTATAGTATGGGTAAAAGAAATTAATTATCGTTCCTGAGCAGTGTTCATCAACATAGTAAAATGTAGCAAAAAGTACTTCCATCAATTACATCTAATAGAAAAGAATGTTTAACTTAATTTTAGGTAGCCCTGTGTTTGTCTATAAACTATATACACTTCACACTGTGCACTTAAATTTATTTTTATATGAATAAAACTTAATACAAAATTAAATACACTTCCAGCAATTTCGAAATATAATCCCAATGCATCCAAATACTTTGGGTAATCCTGTAAACAATCACCAGTTTGATGACTGATTGTTAGTGTGGGAAATGGGGGAGGGGAGGGGGAATCAAAAGACATATGAGTGAGAAGTATTGAACAATTTTACTTTTATATAAGTTATAGAATAAATAAAATTTATCCTTATATTGTAATACAATAATTAGACTATTGCCCCTGAAGAGTACTGATTATTTTATTGATTTCATTGTTTTTCCTGAATTTTGTTTAATGTTTTAATTTCACAAAAGGAACTTATTAAATAATGATACCAAAATAATATTGGATCAAAAATTTATTTCCAGTGATATTTTACATTTTTCATTTCTTCCTGTGATATGTTTGAAAGGGTTTCTATTCAATATACAAGGCTCGAAATTAACAGTGTTCTCTTGGTCTGGGATGATAAAAATAAATGGTAACAGACCCATCAAATTAGGAATTCTAGTGGTCTACCAGACCACTGACGCTTTTCAATTTTTTTGTATTTTTTACTTTTCTCTAAAATTGCCTGTAAATCTGTCACAGAATATTATATTATAACAATAGAAGTATACTTTATAATTGTTAATATCACCTATTCTCTGTAATTTTCATTTAATTTCATTCTTATAACTTTTTACCTTTAATTCTTAATAGTTAATGTACATGACATTAAGCGTGTTTATTAAAGCATAAATTGTTTATACATAAATGACTTCATTTGTATTTTTTAATTAATTTACAAAAGTTTGTTGTACTTGACTTGTAAATTTATAAACAAAGTCTTAGTGAAGCAAATAGTTTACAAATTTTTAAATATTTTTAAAAATATAATAGAATGAAAGAAAGGACTAGTCAAAGTATGTACGGACCAGTGAAATATGGAAATTGCTGAACTTGTAAACCAGTAGCTTCGTTTTCTTAATTTCTACCCCTTATTATATACAGTGCTTGCTGCTTAATCTGATCAAATTTTCAGGGCCAGAATCAAATCAAGGCAAACTACTTTTAAAACCGCGATTTAATAAAATCAACATCACCGGTTAATAAACTCATAAAACTTTCAACAGAAGCAAAAATGTATATTTATGAAAAGCTAGAAAACAAACTTTGAATTTCATTTGATTTTTTTTTTTTTTTTTCTTTTTTTAAGAAAATACAGCAAGTCATTAAATTATCTTTCTTAAGGAAAATTTTACGTTCTGCAGCATAGTAATAAAACAAACATGTTCTGTCAGGTTTCCTAGCAACAAATTCATGGAAATTTTTGTGCGAATAATTTTTGTGCATGGAATAATTTTAGTGCAATAGTAAGTTACAAATGTGCTTTGATTGGCGATCACAGTTTTTCTCATTAACTATTAAAAGAGTTTCTAGTTCTTACATTGAAATAATTAAAAAACAATATTCTGCTAGTAAATAATTAAACTTGAAGAAAAAGGCCTGAAATTTTGTCAAATTATGATTTTCCTCAAATGTAACCAAAAGAAGCAGCATCGAAAATTTGATTTTTCAAAAAAAAAATTATGAAGTTTTCTTAAAGATAATATTGCTGTACACGATATAAAAAATGAAAATATAAAGTAGAATCAAGTAGAAAAAGCAGACCTTCAAGGCAGCACTTCTATATTTGTTAAAAAATGACAAGTTACAGAAAATTCCCAACTCTCGTGCGGTTTTGTGCATAAAAACTAAAAAGTTCGTATGAATGATGAGGGTCAAAAACTTTACAACTATAGATTTTATTACTATGGATGGCTGGTTGATAAACTAGAAGATGTGTGACTATTACAGCTGCATCCATCCCAAAGCATTCAAAGTCAAAGTATAAAAAAATTATTTTTTGTGCAAACTTCATAGAGCAAAGCAAGATGTGGGTTTTAATGCTACTCTGACAAAACGGATGTTCAGTCAGATTTGTTGAAAGAATGATGCAGCTCAGATCTTATATGTTGGTTAACGTGCACTGTTTTTTCTTTTTTTCTTTCTTTTTTTATTTTAACAAAACATGCTGATGTGTTCAATGTCAAAAACATTGTTGGGTGCGAGAAAATTAGACAATGTAATAACTGATCTTCTGACGTGCAATATGACATAGCTGTTAATAAAATACCTTTAGTTTTTTAAGGAAGAAAGAAACATTGGTGCTTTAAAGGAGTGAATTTGCCTGTGGATTAGTTCTCATGTTCTTGGATTAGTTCTCATGTTCAAGAGTTGCATATTAGAGTACCGAGTAAAGATGAAATTTCTAATTTAGATGTGTTGACGGATACATCACATTGCAAAGCTCTTCATATTGGTTTCATATGGGCCACAATTTGCCCCGAAGTCTTCCACTACTATTTACTAGCAATTAGCTTTTTTAATTTATGGGCTTAGTAGGGCAAAATTGTTATTTAAAATTAGCGGTGGAAGATTCAAGCAAAAAATTTTGACCAGGGCCCGAAATTTCAACTCAGATTACACTTCCCGAAAAAAATGTTTTACTAGCCACAAATAGAGTTGTCATGCTCATGTTTTTTCTTTTTTTCACATTTTGGGCTTGTTATTTTTCCTAACTATTTGAAATCCTTTTACAAATATGCCTAAAATTAAATATATTAAAAGTGTGTCGTATATCATCATGTCTCATAATCATCTATAATTAAAAATCATTAATGTATTGTATTAAAAATTTGAAAAAGATTAAAATACCTAAATTAAAAACGTAAATGCAAAGAGTCAATAAAGAAAAAAAGAAGGCAAAAAAATTCTTTGTCAAACAATATCCTGTGAAAACCTTTTCATTATGAAAGATTAAGCTTCTTTATTTACCTAATATATTTATTTATTTAACTTTTTACATGAGAAATGTCTTTTCGTCCATTTTATCTTTGTAACGGAATGTCGATTTGTATAACTTGTCCTTTATTGTCATTTGAAATAGCCATTTTGGAATAACTTTTTCGATAAAATCGTTGCTTACAAATCATTAGAAGCACCAATCATTAAGGTTTCAGTGAAACACTGGAAAGTATGAACTGTTTTTAAATCATTAATAAACATAGGCAGTAACTTTAAAAGGGTTCGGGCTCATTTTTATGTGCCAATATCACATAGGCAAACTTTCTCACTTCTCTTATCTTGGATAGTGGGTAACAGAAAAATAGTGTATCTGCTTGTCTATTCTTACTCTGGTTAGAGAAATAACGGTAGGAGAAACGAAACTGCCGAAGAGATTAAAACTTTTAGGCATGTACTAAGCAATTTTCCTTTCTAGGGCTAGGGCTATCGTCGGGCAGCGTACATACAGACTCGGCATTCCAAGAGTAAAAAGAGAGGTTAAATATGAGGTTATAAGATGGCAAAGTTTTGTCATATTTAAATCTATAAAAAGAATGTCTTTTATCACTGAATCGTGTAAGAATTCTGTATATAAATAGATTAAATTTTTACTCGCCATTGGCGAGCTGGCAAGCTGAAATTTCGCACCCTGATATAGACCGTATGAACTTGTTCATAAACTCAGATGGATAATGAAAGTTTGGGAGCAGGCCATTAATGCTACATATTTGTAAAGATTTAAACGCTTAATTCTCCGTAAAGAAAAAAAAAAAAAAATCACTAATAATTTTTTAGAAGCCTAATATTTAATTAATGTAGATATACAGATTAATTTATTAATTTTCAATTAATAATTAGTTAAATATCTTTTTGAAATTTAAATCATGTTTATTATTTCCATTTATTGTTCCATTTTGAAATTTCTTTCCAAATTAGTAGAAGAAATATTTTTTTCTACAGTTTGGGAATATTTGTCGGATATATAAATCAGCCGCTTAAAATAAAATTACTTTGGCTCAGAACAAACGTGATTTTACTGAGTGACGGGTACTGTTTATATATATATACGTATAGATATATAAATATATATATATATATATATACTGTAAAAACCCGCATATGGGCTGCATTCACGCACAAGGCCGCACTAATGTAATTTCGGTTAGAGAAAAATTAAATTTTGCAGAATCTTCACACCACGTGTAAGGACCTCACTTCGAAAAATAAATTAACACTTAAAATTACATAAAAACAAGCACTATTTATATATTCATAACAATATTCATCATTTTAATATTGGATATATCGGCAAGGTGCATTGCTGCTTTGTTCGCCTGACAAAAAGTTGTATTTTCTTTTGACCCAAAACAATTGTTGCCAATTTTTGCACTTTATGGTGTTTATTCAAAGTTTTGTAATTATTGCTTTTTAACACCAGTTGTGTGGTGCTTTTTCCATTTATTTATATGTATATATAATTTTTCTCGCTTCTTTGGGCTTCTTGCACCAGGTGAATAGATGTGTGAATAATTCTGTTTTCCTTTTTTTGTTTTATTTGTTAAATTGCCTTCCCCCCTTTTTTTCTCATTTATTGTGCATTTCATTTCAAATTTTTCTTTTACCAATTATTTTTTAACTAGCAAACTCTTGCGAAATTTTCACAATTTCTTTCTTTCTTTTTTGTAAACTTATCTTTAAAATTTGAAACTTGTAAGTTTTATACCAATTTCACCACCCAATATGAATTTTTTTTTCATACATCCCCAGGTAGGTTAGCTTTAGTATAGGTCCCCTATGATGACTTTTAATTTTTTACCGCCATGTTGGCGATGCCTTTTAATTTATTCATTTTTGGCATAATTTTTTGTTAAAAAAAAAAAAAAAAAAAAAACTTAGTACCTATTTTAATTATATTTTTTATTGTTGCGTTTTTTAGTCAATTTATAACACAAAGTTCATATTTTGTTTCTAGCTATAATGTATTGCCAGGTCGTTGCAAAGATTGTAAAGATGCAAATTTTAAAAATAATTTTTTCCATATAATTATCTCATCAGACAAATGTCCTCATTTTTTTTATTAGGTCACTGAACTAAGTCCGCATGCTTAAATGTTGTTTATATATATTTAATTCTCGTGTATTTTATTGTCACTAACGTATCGTTTCTACAAAATATAATCGTAATTGCTCCACGTTAGAGAAATATATAGATTGTTTAACCCCTTTTTTCCTTTTTTGATTTTAACTTTGCCCACTTTTGGGTTTTGAATTTTCTTTTTCATTTATTTGTGTGAGATGCGTTACCACTTTGTTTGCAGCACTCATACATACTGCGTTCAGCTGACAAAGGATCATGTTTTCTTTCAGCCCGAAACAATTGTCGAGAGTTCTTGCATTTTATGGTTATCCTTTATTAAATGTCAATTTTTTAATTTTAATTTTTTTTTTTTTCTTTAAGTTGTCTGATTTTTCTGAAGCATTTGTTTTAAATTTGACAATTTTTATGAAGTATTGATTGCTGCAAATTATGGGCTGTCACACATGAATTGCATTAGTGCTTGTTTAGTGCAAAAAGAAATAAGCATGGCATTGCAACTTTTCACACTTAAATATTGAAGGAGGCGTAGAAATGAAAATTGATAGAATCTCTAACTTCAAAAGTTTTGGTAGACTCCTGCCCCAGAGAAATTTAATGCTCCCTTTTGCAGGTGGCAGAAATCCAAAGCATAAACAAGATAGGTAACTTACTTATGGCAAATCTAGTGAGCAAGTTAGGTGTATGAGCAGGGCTATTGTGACTCGATTTGAAACCTGCTTTGTGTGTTCAAGTTAACACTGCAATGGCATGGTGCTTCGTGCAAACTCTTGGGAGACAATGTGGTGTTGGTGTGAAGGGTGTTTTTTTTTTTTTTTTTTTTTTATTGAACACTGGTTGGAAAAAGTAGGAAACAAAATCGTATTTGTGTTTTATATTTAATTTTTTTTTTCCCTTCTGAAATGTGAAAGCTGGACTTTTTTGTTCCTATTTTATAATAAATGTACTAATTGTTTATATTTTTCTTAATATTTCTCTAGGGTTTCTTCTTCACCTACAAATATGGACAAAGTGCTATTGGCAGAGAACATGACTGAAAGAAGCTGAATTTTAAATTATATGAATGTATTTATTTTGTGAGATTTAAAAAATAAATAAATAAATAAATACTAAGGAAATAATTTCTTTAAATTATGTGTCCTTTAACTGATTCTTTATCATGATAAAAATTTGTAGAATTCTTTTTGTTTTACAAATAAAGAGATATATAAATAAAGGCCATATTATATCTTAAATATTGCAGTCGATTGAGTTCAAATTTGGTAAGTATATTATATATCATGGTTGATATTACAAAAATAAGTGTCTTTTAAGTTGTAGACCTGTAAATTAACTGTTGTACTTCATCACAATTAGTATTTCTAATATGGGGACATTTTCAGGCCACAATACAATATGGACTTTTTAGAATGCTTTTTTATTCAGCCAGGTTGTCTGTCATTGAGCCACTTTTCTGCTATATTTTGAGCCTAAGGAAGCAGAAATGTAGCAAAAGCGATTTCACTTGTGAACGCTGTGATTGTGAGGCAAAAGTGCTGGGCTATGAACCCAAAGGTCATAGGTTCGAACTCACTCGAGGGCAAGTGTTTAAAAATGTTTTTTGTTTAATTCTAAATTGTTTATTGCTAATTAAAAAGAATGCTTTTTCATCGGCATCCTAAAAATTAGTAAATAAGGCAAAATTTTCTGTACTCAAACCAATTAATAGATAAAAAGCATTCATTGATGACTAGATCCTATAACACACTTTGTCATCAATGAATGCTTTTTATCTTTTAATTTGTTTGAGTACAGAAAATTTTGCCTAATATTCAGCCAGGTTGTCTTTCTTTCTGCCAGTGTGTCATCGAGCCACTTTTCTGCTATATTTTGACTTGAGGGTCATCCCTATGAATATGAGGGACTAGCTTTTAAGTTACAAGTAAAAAATAATATAAAAAAAAAAAAATGCTTTTTTAATCGGTGTCCTAAAAAGTAGTAAATAAGGCAAAATTTTCTTTACTCAAACCAATTAAAAGATAAAAAGCATTCATTGATGACTACATCCTACTATATAATAACACACTTTGTCATCAATGAATGCTTTTTAACTTTTAATTGGTTTGAGTACAGAAAATTTTGCCTTATTTATTATTTTTTAGGACACTGATAAAAAAGTTTCTTTTTCAGAATCTTTTTTTTAGATTTTTTTTTTTTTTTCCTGTTCATTTATAAGATTTAATCCTGCAAAAAATTATATTGGTTGCACCAGTAACAATTGTTATCTTTCAAATATGGCTAACAAATTTATTTTTATAAGAAGTATTCATAAATTTCCTAAAATAAATATTGTTATTTCCACATGAAATAAAAATACACTTCACTAGATCCTAATTTGCTTTTTCACAAATAAACAACCCTCTCCCCCAATCTCTGCAGAAGGTAAGGACAGGAAGAAAAAAAAAAAGTTTTTGCCTGAAAATTCTTATAAATTTCTAGCATCACATTTATTTGATCATCTTTTTTTTTTTTTAATTTCATAATGCAAGAATTTGGAACAAAAAATTATTAAATAATTCTCTGTTAAACCAATGTATGTGGTGTTGAGAATTAGGGACCACAACATGCGAATTGCATTTCAAAAAACATATTTTGTGTAAAAATCAAACTCAGAACCATAATCTTTTTGTACAAATGTTGAAGGAAGAAAATTATCAAAAAAGAATGAAGAAAATGAAAAATTTTAATTGCTAACTTTAAATTGTTTTTGGAAACTCCTGCTGAAGAAAAATTCAATGTTTTTTCTGTGAGTGACAAGAAAACCAGAATACAAAGGAATTCATGGTAAGTATCTCCTATAGCAAACTGTCTGGCAAGCGTGCTAGGCATAGATGTGAGTGGCATGCAGTGACTTGATTCAGCATCTACATCTCATGGTAGACTTTGGGCTTCAATAGTGCTGTGCCTTATACAATGGTTTAGGTAAACAATGTAATAAAGTATTAAAGTTGGTTGACTACACAAAGGTCATAGGATTTGGAAGAGTGAGGGTCTTTCTAAATGGTTTTATCCTGTATTTAATCGAATTTCAGAAAAAACCCCAGAAAACTGTTAAACACAGATTGGAATCAAATCCAGTATTTCTTGTCTACCAGCTTCAAGAGCAGAACCTCTTTGCCATGTGGGAAGCAAAACTTCAAGGATAATGTCAAAAATTTTATTGTGAATAATGCAATTAAAACTTAAAAAAAAAAAAAAAACAAAAAAAAAAAAAAAAAAAACTGCTGAGTAGGTGCATTGAATAGATTGTTTTATTTTTTGAAAATTTTTACAATGTAAAATAATTATAAATCAGTGAAATCATATTGAGAAAATTTGTGCTTAATCCTTGTGCACAATTTTACTGTCAGTTCTCCCAAAAACACAAAATTTGAAAATTATAAAATAATTGAAATAGACGTTAAATGTGATGTCAAACAGTTTAGCAACAGCTGTTATGATTCAGAATTTTTTATGTATAAGTAGCATGAATAAAAATCAATTAAGACTAGACAATCAAAACTTATTTGCAATTCAATAAAAAATTTGCATAAAACATTAAAACAAATCAGTAATGAAATTTTATCTAAATGTAATATAAAAGTATTTTCCCTTAAATTATTCATTTATTTTATCTTAAAAAATTAACAAATTTTTTCTTGTTAAAAACTTAAAAAAAAAAAAAAAGAATTGTTTTTGCTGTAAAAATCTGTAATGTATTAAATATATTTTTTTTAAATTAATAATTTAATTAAAAATGTAAACAATTTTTAGTTCAAATTAAAAAAGAAAACCTTGCTGAGACTCATCTCAATACCTCCCACACATAAATTCAAACACTCTAATACTACACGCCACTTTCTTGTACTGTGTGTTTCATTTGTTCTCATAGCGACAGATGAAACTTTTTCTAGGGTCATATCTAAACTTGACCTGCTAAAAGGGTGGGGGGGGGGGTACAAATTTTACACTCTACCCTATTATATATTGCACTGACCAACAATAATTTTTGATTTAAAATCATAAGTCACACTGGAAAGGGGGGGGGGAATGGATTGTTTCTAAGTTTGTTTGTCCTCTGATGTAATATTCCTCTCTTTCAGTAGTGAAGACATAGTGTGTAACAAAAGAACTGCAAACATTCCGTAGTATTATTCACAAGAAATCTCTGTATAATACTAAATTGTGGTTTAAATAAATTGAGAGTGATTTTCTGGTGGAGAGTGCTGTGCAATGATCTGGAATATCTGAAACACTGCATGCTAATCTTAATATATATAAATCTCGTGTCACAATGTTTGTCCTCAATGGACTCCTAAACCACTTAACCGATTATAATAAAATTCGCACACCATGTGCAGTTTGATCCAGCTTGAGAGATAGGATAGTTTTTATTACAAAAACTCGACCCCAAGTGGCGGAGGGTGGCAAAACAAGATTTCACAAAAAAAAAAAAAAAAAAAAAATAGAAATGCAGTTAGACCGTTCAGAATTGGTACAAATACGTTTTAGAGGCCTACAAATCGAATGAGGATATTTTCGAAGTGTAAAGTTATTAGGAGTGGCGGGAAAGGGGGCGGAGGGGCAAAAAACAAAAAAATAGAGTTAGGTCTTTCAAAATTGGTACATAGCGGTTTTGGTACCTGCAAATTAATTGCCAATATTTTCGATTTTGTAAAATCATTAAGAGGGATGGGAAGGGGGACAGAGGGGCAAAAAAAATAAAAATAGAGTTAGACTGTTCAAAATTGGTACAGATAGGTTTTAGAGGCTTGGAAATCGAATGAGAATATTTTCGAAAGCGTAAAGGTATTAGGGGGAACGGGAAGGAGGGCGGAAGTAAAAAATATAAAAATAGAGTTAGATCGCTCAAAATTGGTACATAGAAGTTTTTGATACCTACAAATCGATTGCGGATATTTTCGAATTTGTCAAATTATTAGGAGGAGTGGAAAGGGGGGGGGAGAGGGGCAGAGGAGCAATAAATAAAAACGGAGTTAGATCGTTCAAAATTGCTGCATAGAGTTTTTGATACCTACAAATCGATTACGGATATTTTCGAATTTATAAATTTATTAGGAAGGGCGGAAAGGGGGGCAGAGGGGGAAAAATTAAAATAGAGTTAGATCGTTCAAATTTGTGCATAGAGGTTTTGGATACCTACAAATCAATTGCAAATATTTTCAAATTTGCAAAATTATTAGAATACACAGGAGGTGGATGGCAAAGGGGCAAAACAATAGTAATAAGAGTTAGAGTGTTGAAAATTAGTATTATTAAGTTTTAAGGCCCGATAAATCGATTGCGGATATTTTCAAAAGTATAGAATTATTAAGAAGGGCGGGAACGGTGGGCGAAGGAACTCGCTTGCCGTGCGAACAGGTATAGGCTGCCGCAGGGAGTGTGGGTCCAGGCAGATTATTCCACCGATGAGAGAAGAATTTTTTCTATTTTATATCATTTCACTTTCGATAATATAGGGATTCATTATGAGTGTCGAACATAAATGCGCGCGCGCAGAGCACAATGGGAACTCGATGCGACATTTTTCTCGATCAGATTTTTTTCTCTTTTCACATGATAAAAATTAATGCAATTTTGAGAATTCTTTAGTGAATCATTTAAAAATAGGGACCTGCGAAGCGGGCAAAGCCTTCTAGGATCAAGGATGTTATCAAGGACGGTCTTTATTCGTAAATAATAATTTGAATATATTGAATATTTTACTACAATATAAACCAACGTATAACATAGCCACAGCAACGCGTGGTCGGGTCTGCTAGTACATATATAAATATGCCTTTTATGAAACATTTTTTATGGACTGTTCAAATTTAAAGAACAATAATTAATAATAAAAATAAAACTTATAAAAGCTTTTTTTTTTTTAAGAAAAAGAAATGTATATCTAATAATTTACTAAAATCAAAATAATTTATTAAAGCCTTTATTTTTAAAGAAAAAAAAAAAAAATTCTTTGATAGATGTATTTATATATATATTTTAGTGGATAAACTCAAAGCTTTAATTAGTTGCTTTTTAATTACAATAAAGATTGTCCATAACAGAATTTTTAAAATGGATTTACTTTTAATAATTAGTTTTGATTTAGTAAATCATTCAAATGGGACTACTTAAAACTTAAAAAAAAAAAAAAAAAAAAAAAAAAAAAAAAAAAAAATGTAATTACATGCCATAATGAAATACTGTATATATATATATTTATTTAATTTAAATTATGGTTTTCTTTAATCGTCAATTGCGAAAAATGAACTAATAATTTTTTGAAACTTTTAAGTAAAAATATTTTTAAACTGCTGATTTTTATTTAATTTATTTTTGTCAGAGTTACCACCATTTGACTGTACCGTTAAAATATAGTTAAATATATATATATATTAAAGAAAAGAAATCGATACCTGTAAAAATAATTATTTTGTGTTTATGTATAGAAAATATTAAAATTATGCATATTAAAATTGACAGGAAACGCCGACTTTCGAATAACTGTCGGCAGCTTGGCACAAGTCCGATATGTATCATATATGCGTCAAATATAAGCATCGAAATGGCAACATAAAGGTGTCGATGAAGTGTCATTTTTTTAACATTTTCGTATCGGAGCTATCGGTGGCGTTCGTATCTGTATCAGATACGCGATGCCGGACCGACACCTATTCCCGTATCGCTACGGGTATCGATTTCGCGGACAGTTTCGACACAGAAAAGTTACGAATCGCTGGCATCGTAATGATACCTTTCGTGTTTGTCGTAAGATATCATTTTGGTGTCAATATGATAGTTCTGTGTTTGCTGGGGCCTCTGCATTGAGCTTTACGTTATGAGAGATCGGCAAATTATTAATGAAAATACACGAATTTGGTCCAGGTACATTTGAAAGAATATCCATGGTTCCCACCAACTAGATCACATAAAACTGCATATTTTGTCATATATATCGTGTACTTATTCACTTCTATTCATTATTAAAATTTCTTTTAAAATAGTTTTTTCAAATGTGTCCTGAAGTACTAATAATGCCTTTGAATTGAGCTTTACGTTGTGAGAGATCGGCAAATTATTAATGAAAATGTACGAATTTGGTCTAGGTAATTTTTAAGGAATATCTATGGTTTCCACCAATTACATCATATAAATTGCATATTTTGTCATTTTATATCGTTTACTTATTCATTATCAAATTTTATTTTTAAATATTTTTTTAAATGCGTCGTGAAGCAACACCACCTCTAATAATGCCTCTGAATTGAACTTTGCGTTATGAGAGATCGACAAATTATTAATGAAAATATACAAATTTGGTCCAAATAATTTTTAAAGAATATATTAATAGAATACTTACACTAGGCAAGTAGTATTAACCCTCGACGATAGGTTCAATGCCCCAACTCTATCTTCCCGCTACTCCATGTCTTTTTCTAGTCACTTTTGTCCTTTTATTCCTTCCTGTGTCAGTCTTTTTTTTTTTTTTTTTTTTTTTTTTTTTCACACTTGACATTATGAGTTTTTTTGTTTTCGTCCCATACTTTTTTCTATGGAATTTTGACTCTTTTTTATCCGTGTTTCTATGGGTTTCTAGCTTTTTTTCCTTGCTTTCTACATCCTAAAGTGCAGTGGTTAGTTTAAAATAACTAGATCATATAAAAATGCATATTTTGTCATTTTATATTATTTATTTATTCATTCTTATTCCTTATTAAATTTTATTTTTAAATAACTTTTTCAAATCTGTCTTGAAGCAAAATCTACTCTAATGTTGCCTTTGAACTGAGCTTTACGTTACGGGAGCTCGGTCGATTACTTCCATTTCACACCATCCTATAGATATTGTAGGAAGTGTTGATTGGCTAAAATCGGCGGGTCTTCTGTAACATAAAACTCTGTTAGGACGCTCTGTTACAGCACATGTTGCCTGAAACACGTAATGGATGCATTCGAAAAATTATATATTCCGAAAAAGTCTTTTTTTCTTTTAACCCCTTAATGATCTCATATAATTTTCAAGAAACCGGTATAAAAAGTGTCTGTTTTTTTATTCAAGAAAATTGTAAAAAAAATAAAGTGTAGGAACATTATATGTGTTCATTTTTAATTTTTGGATTTTTTTTTTTTTTTTTTTAGCTTAATATCAAGAAGATTTAACTTTAGAGAAGAACCAGCATTCAGGGTTATTATGACAGAATGTCGGTTTTCCAGTAAGTAGAAAAAATAAAAAGTGTGTATTAAAAAAAAAAAAAAATAAATAAATTACAATTTTATGAAAAGAATTTTAATTATAATACAACCTTATAGGGTAGGTGCTCCAGGGGTTGGCATGCTCCAGTAATGGACATCTATCCCGAAATCTATAATAATAAATGGAAAGGTTTTTCTGTCTGTCTGTCTGTCTGTTCTTTTATACGTTCAGCCCCTATGGAACGCAGAAGTACAAGAATTGACATTCGGATGCTCTGGAGCCTTTCCGAGGTCCTCCTCGAAACAGAATTTAAAATTTTTAATTAGTTTCGGAGATATTAATTAAAACGTTGACCCATGTCGATCGAAAAATGACCAAAAATCCGTATTGCTTAAAAAGAGGCATTCTATCCGCAGACGATTTTAACGGCTGTCTCGAACGGAAAGAAAACATGTGGAAGTCATTAATGTCACATGATCTTGAACTGGGGTCAAAAATTGCAAATTTCAAAGTGCTTCAAATTTTCTTTTTCGCACACAACACTTAATATACAACCTATTCAGCACAAAACCAACCTGCAGTTAAAATTTCATCAATTTGCATTAATAAACAAAGCAGTTACATTTTAATTGCAAATTAAATTTTATTCTAACACGTAATATATCTTTCAATAGACGATAGGACTTTCCATAGCAACAAAATACATTTGAAAGAACTAAAAAAATACTTTTTCTTTTTCTTTTTACTTCCATTACCCGACTACCGTGGTATATATAGGTTTTGGTGACCTAAAACATATTTATTTTTCTTTTTACTTCCATTAACCGACTATCGTCGATAATGGAATTTCACGTGATTTACATGTTTTACAATGTCCTGATTAGGTTTTCGTTTGTATCTCAGCTACTAATTAAAATAATTTCATAAGTAACAATTATTTAAAAGCTTTGTTAATTTGGAATTGAACAGTAGATTACAGAATTTTCTACTGCCAGATATTTTAAAATTTCAATGTTTCAAATTCTAATTAAATTATTTTTAATACATCATTCGAAAGATATTTTAAAGTACTTTTATATTATCGAATGTGGGATTCGAGATTTCACCTGATTTACACGTTTTGAGGCCTCCTGAATCGGTTATCTTTTGTATCTCAGCTACTAATTAAAATGATTTCATAAGTAATACATTATTTGAAAGCTTTGTTGATTTGGAATTGAACAGTAGATTACATAAATTTCTATTTACACGTTTTGAGGTCTCCTGAATCATTTTTCTTCTGTATCTCAGTTATTAATTAAAAAAATTTCATAAGTAATACATCATTTGAAAGCTTTGTTGAGTTGATACACATTTTAAAGTACTTTTACATTATCGAAAATGGAATTCGAGATTTCACTCGATTTACACGTTTTAGGTGTCCTGATTAGGTTTTCTTTTGTATCTCAGCTACTAATTAGAATAATTTCATAAGTAATACATCATTAGAAAGCTTTTTTGATTTGGAATCGAACAGTGGATTACATAAATTTCTACCGCCAGATGGCGCTGTAATATTTTCAAATTTCAATATTTCGATTTCTAATTATGATTAAATTATTTTTAATACATCATTCGAAAGATATTTTAAAGTTCTTTTAAATTATCGAAAGTTTTCACCATATTTACACGTTTTGAGGTGTCCTGAATCAGTTTTCTTTTGTATCTCAGCTACTAATTAAAATAATTTCATAAGTAATACATCATAAGAAAGCTTTTTTGCTTTGGAATCGAACAGTGGAATACAGACATTTGTACCGCCAGATGGCGCTGTAATATTTTAAAATTTCAATATTTCAATTTCTAATTATGATTAAATTATTTTTAATACATCATTCGAAAAATATTTTAAAGTTCTTTTAAATTATCGAAAGTTTTCACCAGATTTTTACATTTTGAGGTGTCCTGAATCAGTTTTCTTTTGTATCTCAGCTACTAATTAAAATAATTTCATAAGAAATACATCATTTGAAAGCTTTGTTGAGTTGATACACATTTTAAAGTACTTTTACATTATCGAAAATGGAATTCGAGATTTCACCCGATTTACACGTTTTCAGGTGTCCTGATTAGGTTTTCTTTTGTATCTCAGCTACTAATTAAAATAATTTCATAAGTAATACATCATTAGAAAGCTTTTTTGATTTGGAATTGAACAGTGGAATACAGAAATTTGTACCGCCAGATGGCGCTGTAATATTTTTAAATTTCAATATTTCAAATTCTAATTATGATTAAATTATTTCTAATACATTATTCGAAACATATTTTAAAGTTCTTTTATATTATCGAAAGTGGAATTCGAGATTTCACCTGATTTACAATTTTAAGGTGTCCTGATCAGGTTTTCTTTTGCATCTCAGCTAATTGAGTAAGACCGTTCAAAATTGGTATAAGTAAGTTAATTAGGAGAGGCTGGAAGGGTGGGGAAGGAATAGGCGCGCAGCGCGCACGAGACTGCGCTTCCGACAATTTACCTGATGAGAAAAGACTTTTTTAATTTTCTTTTCTTAAGAATAAGAGTTTGACTTCAGAAGGAATATGTGCGCGCACCGCATGTATATCTTAATATGTGCGTTCTCAGCGCGCATGGGTTTGGGACCCGGTGCGAGTTTTTACCCGATGATAAAAGTTATTTTATTTTATTTTTTCTTAATAATAAAAGTTTGAGTTGAGAAGAAATATGCGTGTACAGTGCACGTATATCCTCAAACGTGCGCGCGCAGCGCGCATGGGTCTGCGCTTCCGAAAGCAGTGGGGTCCCGGTGTGAGTTTTTACCCGATGCTAAATGACATATTTTTTAATTCCTTTTCTTAAGAATGAAAGTTTATGAGTAATAACATGGAATTTTGAGAAGTCATAAGGATGGTGAAGGAATACGTGTGCGCAGCGCACGGATCTGCGCTGCCGAAGGCAGTGGGGACCCGGTGCGACATTTTTCCCGAACAGATTTTTTTTTCTCTTTTTTTATCACATAATGAAATATAATGCAATTTTGACAATTCATTAATTATTGTGATTCATTTAAAAATAGTGACCAGCGAAGCGGGCGGAGCCTGCTAGTAATTAATAAATAAGAAAAGTAATAAAATCATATATTTTACATATAAGAATTTTAACATTTTATGTCAAACGCTGGAGCATAGGGTGCTAATAACTGGTAAAATGAATAACTAGCAGTGTCAAACACTGGAACATAGGGGGCCAATTACTGATAAAAGGAAAAACTGGCAGTATCAATTACTGGAAATTAAGTGGGTGTCAAATAAAAAGTCATTAAAAAAATAATTGTTATCATATGTATATATTTTAACATATATAAAGTTCTGAATGTCTTTCATACTCTATATACTAACTTAAGATTTATAAAAATATTTTCTGATGACTAGAACATTAAAAACACCAGAGATTACTCTAAAAGTGTCAATCACTGGTGCACGTACCATTCGTATCATTGTTCTCAGATTTGCTATCCGAACTTTCGTAAATATCACTTACTTCCGAATCACTCTCTGACGCATTTGTACTAAAATTAGAATTTGAATCACTTTGTGAAATCTGAATACATAATATACACAATATTTAAAAAAGATATTTTACCACAGAGCAAAAACCCACGGGCATTCAAGAGCTTAACAGAGCTACCGTATTTTAGTGAAGGTAATCCGCGGGCTATTTTTAAAAAAACATCGATTTTTTGGGACTGCGGCTTACCTACCAGTGCGGCCTATCTAATGAAAATACCAAATTCCGTCTGCGATATTTCTTGAAACAGCCGATCACCCTAGAACGGAAGTTTTATATTCGTAATATCGTAATTTCTCGAGCACTCATTCATACTTTCGCCGCCGCCCGCCCCGAAAGAGATTCGTGGCACGTCGGTTTCCGCTTGCATCCTCCTTCTTTTCCATTTTCTTTTTTTTCTTCATTTACATACTGGTATATTCTGTTTTTCTTTATTTTTCCTTTAATAATTTATTATTTTTATTTATAACTAATAATTTCTTATTTTGATTAATTTGCATATAAGTCTGGAGTTCGCCATCTTGTTCCCTTGTTTCTCATATTTGTTGCATTACATCTGCATAATGGTATAGTTATATATATATATATATATATATATATATATACAGATTTTTTTTCGTTAAATAATTCATTATTTTCATTTATTATTCATAATTTATTATTCATAAATATTTTTATTAACTTACGTAGATGCCAGTAGACTGATGTCTTGTTTTCTTATTTTTCTGTTACATTATCATAACAATGCTTGCATAAGCCGCGGTTTATCTAAGAGTATTGTTTTTATTCAAAACATTTTATTAAGCTGCGGCTTAACTAACAGTGCGGCTTTTATACACTAAATTACGGTAATATTACAAATCAAGTATTACAGATATTTAAAACTGGATATTGCCGACAGTTTAAAATAAACCTCTTCTCTCCAATTCCATTTTAAATAGTCTTCTACATGTATCTACAGTGTAGAATACGAAAAAAAAAAAAACCAAGTATTAGAAATGGTTTGTTTTTAAATCTTTTTAATGCGTTACATTTAAACATTCCTGCTCCGAAATATCATGGGCACGAGAAATAGAGAGCGAAACCACAACCCGTTATTTTCACGAAAGCGAGAAGAAAAGGGTTAATTTATCGCACCTTAAGGGCCCGCTTCACTCACCGCCGCCGGAAGCCGAAGCTAATGTTATTCTATGAGAAAATTTTCTTTACAAATAACTTATTAACTAATACATATTTTTAAATTCTATTTTCACATTCTGAAAATTCCTTGTTGTTAAATTGACGAACCTTTCTTAAAAAATTATTTTTTTTAGTTTTTTATATTTTATTTTGAAGCTGCAAAATAGGAATTTTCAATATGTGAATTTTTTTCATTTTGAAAATAATCATCATTCATTTTTCAAAATAAAATATTAAAAATTAAAAAAATACATTTTTAGAAAAGGTCCGTCAATTTAACAGTTGGGAATTTTCTAAATGTGAAAACAGAATTTAAAAATATGTATTAGTTAATAAGTTATTTGTAAAGAAAATTTCCCCATAGAATAACATTTGCTCGGGCTTCCGGCGACGGTAAGTGAAGAGGGCCGTTAATTTTTCATGAGGAAATTTAATACACAACTGTACTATAAAAGCAAGATTCAGTATTAATTAGCATTTTTCACTTTCTAGGTATACATAAATAACAAATTTTATCTCCTATAATATGCAGGAAAACTAACGTAACAAATCAGATTCAATATGCATGAATTCCCAAATGTAGAATAATTAATTTTAAGTAGTCATTTTTTATTAAATGCAGAAAAAAAAGAAACTCTTAATGAAACAAAACATTTGCATCATTAAAAAGAAACTTTAAAGCAAATCCAATTTGCCGAATAAATAGAAAAAGGCTTAATTTTAAAATATTTGCGCTTTCAACAACAAAATCAAAATACCTAAAGGAAAGCAAAAATGTAATAAATAAAATAAAATTTAAAATCCATGATGATTTAAGACAGATGCAGTCTTTTCAAAATGATTGTTAAATTTCAGTTAAATCAAATTTTCTTAACCATTTATTATTTGAAAACATCTGAAAGAAAAGAAAAAAAAAAAAAAAAAAAAAAAAAACATTTCGGAGATCTTTTTTTTTATGTTTATAAAAACATTAAAGTTTTTAAGAGAATTATTTCTTGCGTTTCCTTATAACTTTATTAAATTTAACTTGTTTCATGTTTTCAGCCAATAAATTTCACTTGACATTTTTAATATAACTTAGTGATTTTTTTTCTTTGTTATTATTTATTGAATCAGATTAAAAATTTTATGTTGACAAAATTTGAGAAATAATTAGAATTATTAATTATTTATAACAAATTCAAACTTCAATTAAAAAACAATAATAATTTATTTAAAATAGAATAAATAATAACTTTTATTTTTTAATTTATTTTTATGATCATGTTTAAAAATTTTCAAAATCATAAAATAAAAAAAATATTTTTCCTCAAAGATCATCTTCAATATTTATATATTAAATATGTTCATTAATAATTTATATATATTTATTAAGAGTATTTTAAAATAATATTTAAATAATAAAAAAAAAAAACGTTATATTTGAAACTTCATATTTATGCATCGCCATATTTTTATAAAATCCATATATTATATTTTCTTTTTTAAAATTATTTCATTAAGTTGCAGTTAAGCGGTAAAATATATATTTAAATTACGTATCTAATTTAAAAAAAAAAAAAAAAAAAAAAAAAAAAAAAAAAAACCACTCGATCAACTAGTTTTAACTTTTCCATTTATTTATTTATTTTATTATTATTCTTATTATTTTTAATAATAAAGATAATTTTACATCTCATTTTAATAATTTAATCATTCATTACTAGTACATAAATATTATTTTTATGTCTTTTTGCGTTCTAAAACAAAATTTAATTACAAATATATTTTACTTATTTCTATATTATAACGCTTTTTTTTTATCATCATGTTTAAAAAATTTCAAAATCATAAAACAAAAAAAACTATTTTTCATCAAAGTTCATCTTCAATATTTATATATTTTATATGTTCATTAATAATTTATATATATATATTTATTATGAGTATTTTAAAATACTACTTAAATAAATGAAAGAGAATCTTGTATTTGAAACTGCATATTTATGCACCGCCATATTTTTATAAAATGCATATATTATATTTTCTTTTTAAAAAATTATTTTATTAAGTTGCAGTTAAACGGTAAAATACATATTTAAGTTACGTATCTAATAAAAAAAAAAAAAACACTCAATCAACTAGTTTTAACTCTACCATTTTTTTTTTAAATATATAATAAAAATAATTTTACATCTCATTTTAGTAATTTCATCATTCATTACTAGTACATAAATATTATTTTTATGTCTTTATGCGATCTAAAACAAAATTTAATTACAAATATATTTTACTTATTTCTATATTATAACTGAAAATTAAATTATATGTTTTTTAATATTAGAAAAATATCCGACATTAATCATTTTATATTTAAAAACACGAAATCTACGATAAATTTACTGAAATTTTCAAAACTATTAAAATGATTAATATTAAATTTCAAATGAAATTTATTATAGAACTTCACTTTCTGTGCACAACAATTTTGAAAATAAATTTATGTTAAGAAAGTTTTCCCAGGAATCTTTCTTATATAAACAAACGTTTTCGATGTCTTCGATATAACTTTAAAACTAACAGACATCAGTGTTTATATTTGAACATTCGATATCGAAGTTAGTTCGTTTACTTTGCGAATTTCAGAATTATCATTATAATTTAGCTATGGGGATTTCTGGAGAAAGTATTTATTCTTAACCGAAGAGTTTTTATTTTCTTACGCGAATATCACTTCCTACGACATTCATAAAATTAATTTTATGCAAAATATTAATTTTATGAAACTCAGATTAGATTTTAGGATATTGAAATATTGTATAAATTAAGAAAGTTTTAGAAACTAATCATATATGACGTATACCTAAAAAGGCACATATAAATTATTGTACTAAGTATTGTCAGTGGAAGTGAAAGTTAGAATCTGGGAAAAATAGTTTGTTTAAAGCACAGTATATTTAATCTCTGTTTAAATTAAACAATGTACATATGATTTTTTTATGAGATAGGTTTTTATTGCCATATGGATTTTCATTGCCATATGGACATTTTACTGATAGGGTTTTTGTTGCCATAGATTTTTATTTCCATATGGACTTACATACTATATCTAATTGTAAAATTTCCGATACATGCAATATATATATATATATATATATATATATATATATATATATACATGAAAATAAAATGAAACAAAATAATTAATATATTGTACTTGTTGCTATTATTATTTCTTCTTTTATTTATTTATTTTTTTTTTTTAAACAATTTTTAACATAATTAAATTAAAATTAAATCTGCACTCCATTAAAAGTGAAAATATACTCAGTTTAATTGTAAAAAATTGAGACGTTATGAAACTGGAAAAAAAATCACTTTTGTGATGTCCTAATAAGACACTTTATAATTTTAAAATTTATGTTATTGAATAGTGTAGATTAAATATTTTTAGACCAAACAAATGTTTAAAAATCCTAAAACTTGTTAATAATTCAGCAAAAATAAAATATAATACAATAATTTTTTTTATTACACATAAAAGAAAAAATAGGTAATTAATTATGTTGTTATTTTGATGTTTTCTGCCTGATAAAAACAATCTCTAATACTTTTAAATTTAGTTAACAATATTGAGCTCACGATTAATAAAACGTATCACTTCTTAACAAATATAAATTTAAAAGTTTTCTAAGAGTAACTTCTTTTATCTTTAAATAATTTTAAAAATAATGAAGCATTTTTTTTTTTTTTTTTTTTTTCACGCGAGTTAGCAGTTCTTCAACACAGAACAATCTTTGATCTTATAATTAAAGCATCTTGTTTGCTTTTGAAATACCAAGAAAGCTTTAAATATTAAATACATTTTTTTTTGTATCGTGAAAATGGATATCTTCTTTCAAGTTTGAGAAAGTTGAGAATGTAAGAAAAAAAATATGAATAGTTTTATATAAAAAGATAGATTTGCATTCATTCAAGATATAATGACGAATCTCATTAAAGTTCATATTTAAATTTATTTCTCTATGCAATTATTGAAAGAAATATTTTAATCGAAATGCTTTAGACTTTTGATTATAAATTTAAACAAAAATACGATATGAAGATATCATTATAAAGTTTTATTATACTTTAGCAATCAATGAAAAAAAAAGTTCATTTTATTTTATTTACTTTATTGAAAACATGTTTTAATACGGTAAATTTTGGATGATAAAGGAAGAAAACTCTGTGATATGGATTTTATTTAAAATGTTTTATATTTTAAATATTTTATGCTTATCATTTAAAATTTGTGAAAATCAAACTCGATAATATAGTCATTAAAAAATTTACTAATTAAAATTAAATAAAGAAATTTTTAATTAGAAAGAAAAATGCATTGTCTTGTTTTATTTTAATTGATTATTTAATTGATTATTTTATTACGTTATATTAATGTTTGGTTTATTCATTATTATTTATTTCTCTATGCAATTATTGAAAGAAATATTTTAATCGAAATGCTTTAGACTTTTGTTTATAAATAAAATTAAAAAAAAATAATAATAATACGTTATGAAGATATCATTATAAAGTTTTATTATACTTTAGCAATCTATGAAAAAAAAAAAAAAAAAGATTATTTTATTTTATTTTCTTTATTGAAAACATGTTTTAATTCGGTAAAATTCGGATGAAAAAGGCAGAAAACTCTGTGATATGGATTTTATTTAAAATGTTTTATATTTTAAATCTTTTTTTTATGCTTATCATTTAAATTTGCGAAAATCAAACTCGATAATATAGTCATTAAATAAATTTACTAATTAAAATTAAATAAAGAAATTTTTAATTAGAAAGAAAAATGCATTGTCTTGTTTTACTTCAATGATTATTTTATTACTTTTTTATTATTACTAATTATTACTATTTTATTATATTATTACTATTTTATTACTTATTTGATTATTTTATTAGCCTTTATTAGTATATAATTTATTCATTATATTTTTAAAAAAAAAGCTTATTTTAAAATAATATTCATAAATCTATCCTCCTTTTCAAATAACAATTTATTGTCCCTATAGAAAGATATAGCTGACATTATAACACTTTTTCGAAATTACTGTCTTAAAATTATGAAAATTTACATGCATGAGCATTAAATTAAAAAAAAAAAAAAAAAAAAATAGGTACATTAATTTATCTTTATATCTGATTGAATTTAGAAAAAATGAACAAAATTCTATTTATCGGACATTTTTATTTAAATACTGGACTTGCAAGTCTTAACTTCTCCCCTTAATTTCAAATTATTTTGTTCAAATGTATGCTCTAAATACATTTGTGTATTACCATATAAATTAGTTGACCGGTTAATTTACAAGAAAGGTGTTTTCCTTTAAATGGTAATATTTCCAGTTTTTTTTTTTTTTTTTTTTTTTTTTATTGTGTTTTAAAGTATTACTTTAAATGGCTACGGAAAAGGGAAAAAAAAAATTAAATATTTTTAATGAAGTGGGTTTCAGTAAATATTTAAGCATATATTTCTACTTTCTTCTATATGTAATATAGAGAAAGTATTGGATTCGCGAAAATTTTCGACCTCCGTTTTTTGTCGGATCTACACGTTTTGGGATATCCTGAACACGAATTGATAGTTTTTAGAAAATGTCTGTCTGTCTGTCTGTGTGTGTGTCTGTATGTCTGTCTGTGTGTCTGTGGTTTAGTGTTTTGACCATATCTCACAAACCAATGAATGAAATTCAACCAAACTTGGTATATAGTTGGACCCTGGCGGGCATTGTGCTGATTAGATTTGGGGATCAATAGCCCAGCAGGTGGCGCTGTGATCGTATTTTATGTAAATTTTTAACATGGCAGTATAGGACAAATTTTCGTATTTTTCACCGTATCTCACGAACCAATGAATGAAATTCAACCAAACTTGGTATATAGTTGGAACCTGACGGGGCAGGGTGCTGATTAGATTTAGGGATCAATCTTCCAGCAGGTGGCGCTGTGATCGCAAAATTTCGTATTTTTCACCGTATCTCACGAACCGATGAATGAAATTGAACCAAACTTGGTATATAGTGGGAACCTGACGGGGCACGGTGTTGATTAGATTTGGGGATCAATCGTCCAGCAGGTGGCGCTGTGATCGCAAATTTTCGTATTTTTCACCGTATCTCACGAACCAATGAATGAAATTCAACCAAACTTGGTATATAGTTGGAACCTGACGGGGCAGGGTGCTGATTAGATTTGGGGATCAATCGTCCAGCAGGTGGCGCTGTGATCGCAAAATTTCGTATTTTTCACCGTATCTCACGAACCGATGAATGAAATTGAACCAAACTTGGTGTATAGTTGGACCCTGACATGGAAAGGGTCTGATTAGATTTTGGGATCAATCGCCCAGCAGATGGCGCTGTGATCGCATTTTATGCAAATTTTTAACATGGCAGCATAGGACAAAATTCCGTATAAATGGGCATAATGAGAGTTATTTTAAACTTGTGATTGTAAAATTAATATGAATTATTGATAATAGTAGTAGTTAACTAGGAAAAAAAATTTGTGCATGTGGGGGCATCGGTTCCCCCCCCCCTGGGGGGGAAGTACCCCCCCGGGAAGTAAATTTTCAAGATGGGTATCTTTCGAAAGGTCTCGTTGATAATAGTAATAGTTAACTGGGAAAAAATTTTTGTGCATGTGGGGGCATCGGTTCCCCCCCCCACCGGGGGGGGCAAAGTTTCAAGATGGGTACCTTTCGAAAGGTCTCGTCAATACATTTAAAACGAATGGTTGAACCATAAATCTGTGATAATTTAAAACAAAGTTATCGATTTTTTTTACTTTTAACAAAAAAAAAACGTTTTTTTTTTTTTTTTTTAAACGAAATTTTACCAAACTTGGTATTTAGTTGGTCCCCGACATAAACTGGTGCTGATTATGTTTGGAGATCAATAGCTCAACAGGTGGCGCTGTGATAGCATTTTATCTAAATTTTTAACATGGCAGCATAGGACAAAAATTCGTATAAATGTGCATAATAAGAGTTGTTTTAAACTTGTGATTGTAAAATTAATATGAATTATTGAAAATAGTAGTATGTAACTAGGAAAAAAAATTGTGCATGGGGGGGCATCGCTTCCCCCCTAGGGGGTAAATTTTCACAATGGGTATCTTTCGAAAGATCAGGTTGATAATAGTAGTAGTTAACTAGGAATAAATTTTTGTGCATGTGGGGGCATCGGTTCCCCCCCCGGGGGGCAAAGTTTCAAGATGGGTATCTTTCGAAAGGTCTCGTCAATACCTTTAAAACGAATGGTTGAACTATAAATCTGTGACAATTTAAAACAAAGTTATCGATTTTTTTTTTTTTAACGAAATTTAACCAAACTTGGTATTTAGTTGGTCCCCGACATAAAGTGGTGCTGATTACATTTGGGGATCAATAGCTCAACAGGCAGCGCTATGATCGAATTTTTTCTAATTTTTTAACATGGCAGTATAGGACAAAATTTCGTATAAATGTGCATAATAAGAGTTGTTTTAAACTTGTGATTGTAAAATTAATATGAATTATTGATAATAGTAGTAGTTAACTATGAAAAAATTTCTGTGCATGTGGGGGAAGGGGGATAAAGTTTCAAGATGGGTATCTTTCGAAAGATCTCGTCAATACCTTTAAAACGAATGGTTGAACTATAAATCTGTGACAATTTAAAACAAAGTTATCAATTTTTTTTTTAACGAAATTTAACCAAACTTGGTATTTAGTTGTTCCTCGACATAATGTGGTGCTGATTACATTTGGGGATCAATAGCTCAACAGGTGGCGCTGTGATCGCATTTTTTCTAAATTTTTAACATGGCAGTATAGGACAAAATTTCGTATAAATGCACATAATGAGAGTTATTTTTAACTTGTGATTGTAAAATTAATATGAGTTATTGATAATAGTAATAGTTAACTAGGAAAAAATTTCTGTGCATGTGGGGGCACAGAAACCCTTTGTTCACCCCTGGGGGGGAAGGATCCCCCCAGGAAGGTGGGGGGGGGAAGGTGGGGGGGGGGGGTAAATTTTCAAGATGGGTATCTTTCGAAAGATCTCGTCAATACCTTTAAAACGAATCGTTGAACTATAAATCTGTGATAATTTAAAACAAAGTTTTCGATTTTTTTTTACTTTTAACAAAAAAAAAAAAAAAAAAAAAAAAAAAATCGATTTTTTTTTTTTTTTTAATAATGTTACTGGTTGAAAACGTATTACTTTTAACAAAAAAAAAAAAAAAAAGAAACTTAGAAAAAAATCGTTTTTTTTTTTTTTTTGTTTTTTTTTTTAAATATTGTTACTGATTGAATGTGTATATAGGAAAATATAGAAGAAAGTCTTGTGGTGGCCACAACATACTAGTTGTTTTTTAAATTCAGTTTAGTAAACAACAGATTTGAAAATAATTAGTTAATGCAATTTCTACTTGTAAATAAAGATAGTCTGTTCCTTTCTTCAATTTCTATAATGATAATTGTTAGTTTTAAAAACTATTAGTGTTGAAAATATTTCAAATAAGCGTTCTTTTAAGTAATTGCAATTCGCATTTATTTTCAAATAGTCGACTTTTTAAAGCAAAAGATAATCACACAGATAAAACTAATTATTTATTCAGAAATTTCATAATTTTATATAGGCTTTATCAGCGTATATTGACATTAAAAGATTATACTTATTTTAAAAATCGTTCTAATTTATTCATTAATACTTTTAAAAAAGTTTCTATGAAAATTATTTCATATGAATTCCAACAAACTCTCTGGCCTCTTCGTACAACGTTGACTTTATCAAATTTATTATGATGCGATTGTCATGGTTTTCAAAACATTTTATTCGTTGTTAAATGCAGTTTTAGGCTATATTTCTGTAACATCTCCATATTAGGCTTTTAAAGTATATGTCTACAATTTATTTGTGCTTTGTAATTTAAAAGATTTTAAATAATATTTCATTTATCATGTACTATCTTAAATAATTTGGAGAGCACCAAAAGAGAGTTTCTTTTTTTCTTTTTTCTTTTTTAATATTTAATATTTAATTTTTTTCAGAGAAAAGTATATTCAGATGACATTCTTCGTTAATTGTTTCACATAATTTTCAATAAATCTTTAAAATTAGGTTGATTTCTTCAGAAATCAAACCATTGCAATCACTTTGTTTATCTAAATAGCTGTCTATCTATCTATCTATTTATCTATCTGTATATATATATATATGTAATGGAAATTTTGCATCACGATAATCGAAATAATACTCCAAATCGAAACAAATTTGAACAGTAACATTATCTTAAAAAAAAAAAAAAAAAAAAAAAAAAAAAATCTTGTATGAGTTCTTTAACCAAGTTGTTCTACCATTTTATTTTATTTTCAAGTGGTGGCCACTTGAAAAATTCAAATCTACATAGTAAAAAGCTTATTTAAAACCAGATTTTCTGGAATTTTGATGTATGCTTAGACCATATATGGTTCTAAACCAAATTTATTAATACATTTTATTTACCACTTTTAACAAAGTAGCAGATATCTTAAATTAAGCAGAGCCATTTGAAATCAGGCCACTGCAATCTACCACTTGAAAATCTATCATCATGATAAATTTTCAAATACTGAATCTATTCGAACCAAAGTTAGACATTGAACTTATCGAAAAATCTTGGAAGAATCACTCGTAAACTTGTTCCGACATTGTGTTTCCAAATTGCGGCCATTTGAAATCAGGCTACACTTACAATTTTGCCATTACGATAACTTTTGAAATAGTAAATTGATTCAAAACAAAGTTGAATAGTGAAATTACCGTTGAAATATCTTGAGGAAATTCGCTAAGTAGCTTGCACTGCCATTTCAATACTAAGTTCCAAGTGTTAATTCCAAGGCCACTTGAAAATTTGTCATCATGATAAATTTTATAATACTGAATAAATTCTATTCAAATTTTTGCAGTGGACTTATTATTCAAATATCTTAAATAAATTTGATGGGCATATCACTCCGCTCTTTTCTTTACACATGAAATCTCGATGCCACTTGAAAATTTATTACCACGGAAACTTTTGAAATACTGCATTAGTTCGAACCAAAGTTGAACATTGAATTTATCATACAAATATTTTTGATGATTTAACTGGGCTAGTTTTTCCGCCATTTTGTTTCCAAGTTGTGGCCACCTAAAATTAGGCTGATACTTGAAAATTTCTTATCACGATAATTTTTAAAATGCTGAATTCGAACCAAAATTGGATAGCGAACTTATCAGGCAAATGTTTCGGATGATTTCTCTGGGTAAGTTGCTCCACCATTTTGTTTCCAAATTGCGGCAACTTAAAATCAAACTATCCCTTGAAAATTTGTCATAGCAATAATTTTTAAAATACTGAACTATTTCGAACCGAAGTTGAGCAGGGAAATAATGCTTCAGATATCTTGGATGAGTTTTCTGGAAATTGTTCCTACATATTGTTTCCAAGTGGGGTCCATTTGAAAAATTTCTATTAAGATAACTTTTGAAATTCTTAACCAATTCGAACCAAAGTTGGACAATGGACTTATCATTCAAATATTTTAAATGATTTCGGTGAGCCTGTTGCTCCGCAATTTTGTTTCTAAGTTGCGACTATTTGAAAAATGCCACTTGATAATTTGCTGTCAGGATAACTTTTGAGATACTGAACTTATTTGAACCAAAGTTGGACAGTGGACGTATTTTACAAATATTTTGGATTAATTTATGAGGAACTTGTTCTGCCATTTTTATCCAAGTGTCGGCCACTTAATTATTCAGCAGGATAAATTTTGAAATACTGAATTAATTCGAACTAAATTTGCAGACTTATGCCACAAATACATCTGATTTGTTTATTTGCCAAATTAATCCACCATCTTGTTTTTAAGTGCTGGTTCCTTGAAAAATTCAAATTAAAATATAAAAGGTAGTTGTACACTGTTTTTTTTTAAACCCCATATGTACTACATGGTTCTTATAAATATCTCCACCAAGTCCATTACCAATTTGTAGCCGCCCTTTTGTTTCAAAATCTCAACTACTTGATAAGGAAAAAGAAAACAAACTACCCTTTCCGATGGGCTGGAGGGACTCCTTTTTAGATTTTTTTAACCCTATATGAATACATATAATTTTTAAACATATTCTTTATATTATTCAAGATGTGTTAAAATTGTATTTTGGTGTTAAAAAAAAAAAAAAAAAAAAAAAAAAAAAAAAAAGAGAGAGAGAGAGTGAGAGAAAACGTCGTATAAGATATGTTATCAGGCAATATTGAAAAATTTCACAAATATTACACCATTTGTAAGATTTTTCACACGTTAATAAAAATGAAAAAATGTACTTAAAATATCTATTTTACTCAGGCAGCCATAAGAAAAAAAAATTAATATTTTCACATACATTATATATTCAAAGTCATATTTTTCTGCAATATGAATTTGATAAAATATGTTTTATATTTAAAAAGTAATAAATAGTATCCTACGCATATTAATAATCTTTACGTAGATTATCTGGGGGGGGGGGGAACAGTGCTTTCTTTAGTCTTTATTATGGAAATAATTCACAAATAAATTTATAATAAGACAGTTAACATATTAATAACATTGATTTCAAATTTATTTGCTCATGAGTGATACGTTTATTTTTATTTTACTTTATTTTTTTCTGATGTAAAACTTATTTTGAAATATAGACTACAATAAAATTTCATAAAATAATGTTCAAATTTACGTAATTGTTAAAAAAAATTGAACATATAAAGACTAGCTGTTTTTCTGTACATCTCATAGAAATTGATTCTAACTTAGAATAAAATTTCGTCTAATTTTCAGCGGTTATTTTAAAAATGCTCAATCATTTAATTAAATTTACTTTAGTTTTCTATTTCGATATGAGCGATATTTTTTATTTTCTCATAACGGGTAAGTGCACAAGTGATTGACACTTTTACAGCAATCTTTGATGTTTTTAATCTTCTAGTCATCAGAAAATACATTTAGAAATCTTAAGTTAATACATATGGTATGAAAGACATTCAGAACCACATATATGTTAAAATATATACATTTGATAAAAATTATTTTTTTTATGAATTTTTATTTGACACCCACTCAATGTTTCAGTAATTGACACTGCCGGTTTTTCCTTTTATCGGTAATTGGCCCCCTAAGTTCCAGTGTTTGACACTGCTAGTTATTCATTTTACCTATTATTAGCACCCTATGCTCCAGTGTTTGACATAAAATGTTAAAATTCTTATATGTAAAATATATGATTTTGTTATTTTTCTTATTTATTAGTTATTTCGGGATAGGTGTCAATTACTGGAGCATGGCAATCACTGGAGCACCTACCCTATATTTAGTGTTTCATTTCGGCAAATTTTAGTGTTTTTTCTTATAAAAATTTAAAAATATATAGAAATACTTTTTTATTAAATTGTTTAAAAATGTTATATAAAATAAATTGAGATTAAAACATACTTAGACTAATGTATGGTCTCATTTTTAACACAAAAGTTTAAAGTGACAACCATATTTCATCTAATTTAATGCGCAGAAATTTTAGTTTATTTAATGTCTGTAATTCATATAATAATTACATCAAAATGAAGTACTTAAGTAAAACTTAACCAGAAATAAAATATAAATTTTGAACCTTAACACTCCACCTATTTAACCTCTATAAATTTAGGTTTCATTTATAAATATCACGCAAACTGTCTGGATAATATTTCAATCTTGGAAACTGGGATAGCAGTGTGACAGGTTTTTGGAAAATTTGAGTATTTGAAGAAAGAGAACGTCACGGCTTTTCAAACACCGTCGGTGATTTTGAAGAACTAAATAAAGATGTGTCACATTTAGATTTTCATTTCTTGTCGTTGGAAATTTCTGGCACATTTCTTTTTCTTTCATACAAAATATAAATTTCTTTTATATTTGAAATCATGCACTCGAAGAATAAAACATTACTCAAATTATTATGAAATTAAATTTAAACTTTGTCGTTTATGATAACAGTATTTTACAACTTTTTATAATTTTAAATATATATTTGTATAGATTATTATATATATATATATATTGTAATTTTTTCTTAAAAAAAAAAAAAAATAATAATAATAATAATAATTTTTCATTTCGAGCTGCTGCGGATAAGGATTTTTTTTCTCTCTTGGTAGGATGTAGGGGGACCAATCTACTGTTTGTTACTTTAGTTTGTTGCTATTAACTCTTGAAATATTTTACTTTTTCTTCCAACCACCAATGAGGGGTTATCCTGATAATTGTTTCTCCCCCCTAAGATAGTTTTTTAATATTATCTATCCGGTTTCATTGTTGTTTTCAGGTTGTATTTGTTTTCAAAATATTTAAGTTTACATATCTTCAATTTGTTATATATATATATATATATATTTGTATATATTTATATATTTATATATTATATATTGTGAGTGTGTGTAAACATTAAATATGCACATCCAGTTTTCTTATACAGACAAAAGAATGGGTTAAAAAATTAATGCAGTTTAATATTTTAAAATTGCATTATTTTTTTAATGTAACATAGTGTTTTGTATTTAACATATATACATGAGAACAAATAATTCAGCTTAATTTACAATTCAATTACAAAATTAATTTAATATAATTAAATTGTAAAATAAAATTTTTGCATTAGAAGACAAAATAGTACAAAATAATTACAATTAAGAAAAAGAAATGTATAAAATGGAATGTGAGGATTTGCATGCCCCTTTATATTTTCTACCACCTGTTTTGTAGAACATTTTTTATTGTAAAATAAGCTTATATATATATATAATAGAAGAGAGAGAGAGAGAGAGAGAGAGAGAGAAATACTTGTGTATGTACTGGTAATACTGGTATGAAAATATTTGTGAAACTCTGTTTAGGTAAGAATAAAAAATAAATAAATAAATAATTAAATAAAATTGATTTAAGTAATTATTTATTGAATTAGAAAATCAAATCAAATAAAAATATATCAAATAAAAACCAAATATCTGAAAAACTGAAAATTTATATGCATTATATAAAGCAATAAGCACCAATTGAAATCAGTCAGAGGCTCATATAAATACTCGTAACAGAAAAATGACATGGCTTCTTGTTTAGATTCATTTATAAACGTACCATATGTCATATAAAAATTAGTACGATGAATATTTAAAAAATATATCACGATGTTTTAAACAAAAACTCAATAAGAAACAGAGTTTTAAAATTATATTTCATCACCTTGTAGTTCATTTTTAGTAAAATTAAGTAAAACATTGAAATAATTTTTAGAGCCATTATTATATGTAATAGGGCAACAAGAAAATATTTTTAATTTAATACATTTAATGTATAATTAGTGACAGAATTAGTGCACTATTAACCTTCCAAAACTTAAATATTTTATATTATTAGATTTTCAAAAATGGAGGTATTAATTAAAGAGGAAATATATTTTTTTATCTCCTATTTTATAACTTTCTTTTAATTTCTTTATAATCATTTTAAGAACCATTCTATTTAATATTTTTTGTTTTTTCTTCACACTAATAATTTCATTTTACTTCAATTTTTTTTTTTTTTTTTTGGAAATAAAGAGAAGGTGTTTGATTAATTTTTAAATGTGCGATGTTTGATAATAAAGATTGTTAAACCTCTATTTTGTGTGTGTGTGTGTGTGTGTGTTTGTGTGTAAAAGTTTAGAAGCTTACTTTACATGCTTTTATTTTATTATTAGTGTTTCTACGCGAGAGCATAACTAATTGCTGTAGTCTGCTAATTTGAAACATATTTGGGACCAAATAATGTATAAATATAAGATACATTTTCATATATATATTTCATTTAAAATACGCTATCTACCAATAAGTATTTGGAAACTTTAGAATTTAGACATTTTTTTAAATATCTAGAAAAATTCTTTAGGAATTATTATAAAACTTTAAGGATATAAAGAACATGTTATATATCATATATTTCAGCAAAAGTTTGTTCTGAAGAGGAAAAAGAGATGTGTGAAAAATTAAATTAAAAACAATATATTTTGGATGATCCTATGCTTAAAATGCAATTTGGTTGTAGCATATGATTACAACGCTCCTTTTTATTATATGTATAAATTTTTATGCGGCTACCATATATATACATGGAGATATAACGGTTTCATTAAAAAAATTGCCACCTTTTTAATCATAACGCGTAGAATATTAAACTCAATGCAAAGTCATTTTTAGGTAACTTGGCATACTACATTAGACATAGCATACTGAACCAGATTGCAAAAATGTTAAATATCTTACAAAATATGAGCATTTTTACTAAATATTTTTTTCACTACGCATGCGCAAGATTAAAAAAAAATTCATTTGCATAATTTAATAGCCAAAAATATTAAACTACTTACATAAAACTCGATAGAGATAGAATGAATAGAATTTCGGTTTCTCTCAAAGTAAGAGCTAAACTAAGAGGGATTTTACACACATTTTAATTTTTATTTAGTCAATGGTAATAAAGTGTTTGCTGACTATAAATAAACATTGAGAAAATTTCCTCTTATTCTTCAACCATATTTCTTGAAATCATGGAATCCCCTGCGCAAGTGTTGACTTAACGAGTTCATTATTAAAGTAGGAGTGATAGTCATTTGAATATATATATATATATATATATATATATATGCGATAATAAAGTGCCGAATGACTGGATGTTTTCTAAATATCAACCTGCCCCTCAGTTTGGCAAATGCAATTCAATTAAATGAAATTGATTATTGTTTCTTAAAAGAGTAAGTTTATTATTATATATTCTGCATGTATAAAAAGAAAGTGCAAGGCCCAGAAAAATTGCCAATTTCCAGATTTTGATGAACTGACATATTTTAAGATTTCCTAAACACGATTCAACTATTCTTAGAAAATGTCTATCTTTTTGAGTTAGCAAATTTTTGTTTACACTGTAACTTATAAATTAATGGCTTAATTTAACAGAACTTGAAGTTTCGTTGGATCTTCAATGAATTAATGCAGAATAGCTTCTGGGCAATATCACCCAATCGGCAGAGCCCGATTAAGGCCTACTGAGGCCCAAGGCCCAGAATTATTTTGGTGCCCCCCCCCTCCAATAAATTTAAGCAATTTTTCTCAAACCAAATATCTTAATTTGTGCAGGAAGTTTGAATGTTGGTAACAAAATTAAAGTATTGTCTTCATAAGAAGTTAATAGGCCTAGGACCTATTAACTAGGACCCTAAAAGTTAAGTACTATTTCAACGTGAGAAGGGCCAGGTAGAGCTCTTAATATAATAATCACTCCAAAGGATAGTCTGAGGACATGCCATCACAATTTTCAACTTTTGCCTGAAGTACGGAGAGTTTTTTTAAATGTTGGGTTTTGATTGAATAATCGCATTTTAAAGTTAGAAGATATAACTGGATACCAACTTGAGATTTAGTTTCAGTGGGTTCAACGCTGCGTTAGAACGTAGGTTAGAAAATTAGTGATGGTTTGGGATTCACTCCACTGTGTAGTCCAGAAACATGATATACAATTTTGATCCTACACGAAGGAGATCAGATTCCAAGTAAAGATGATTACCATTAGCTAGATTTCAGTTAATTTTTTTAAGGAAACCTTTGCCAAAAATAGCACTTTAAATTTTTAAGATTATTTTGGTGCCCCTAGATAGAGGTGCCCTACGCCGAGGCCTTGTTGGCCTGTGCGATAATCAGGCCTGCAAATCGGCGGAGCTACAAAGCAGGAAATAACTCCATTTCACTAATGGCACAGCGCCTGCAATGAATCGAACTTAGTATAAGTCGTATATAATGTATATTATGCAGAGCTCAACTGATTAAATTTTAGTGCATATTTGTCAACAAGTGGCACTGCTATCTTGTAATTCACTCACATTTTGAGGAAGATTATATTTAAGCTTCTTCAGTGCATAAATGTGCAAAAATTGGCATGTGGGATGGATATTAGGTAAAACACTGCTGATTTGTGTTTTTATTCTGCATTATTTTCAGCTTACGCAAAAGCTATAATTTACCTTCTATGCACCAAAATAAATGCACCAACACTTGTGTGCGATATATATTATGAAAAATTATTCTTATTAAATTTTATTTATATAGGCCGAAAAATTGTGCTATTATTACTTTCCGCTGTATTTCAGATGACTACATCTCAATATCTACTGATCAAAATTGCACAGAATTGCAGTAATTTTGAAAAGGTATAAACGATAAAACGTTAAACATTAATTTTGAAAAGATATATTGATTATTACTATATATATATATATATATATATATTTACATCGGTCGGTAAATGACGCGTTTATATAAAATAATGTAAAACAAAGTGTCGAATTCGTAAAAACGTTCGAATTCTGATAAAATGTATTGTATCTCATGTACCAATGGACGGAATTTAAGCACGATTGATAATTGGTTAGACTTTGATATAAATGGGTGCTGTTTATAGCTTCTAAAATATATATCTCAATAGGTGGCGCTGCTTTGTTGTGAACCACTCCCTGTAAGTGAAGCCTATGTCTCAATTACAGTGGTCTATAAACCCACCAAATTTGGTATATGAGAAGGAAACTATGTAGATCTATGCTGCTTTTGTTTAGGTGTATATAGGCCGATATGTGAAGCTGCAATGCTGCAATATCTTTCCATTTTTAAGAAGGCAATATGTCCGTTTCTATGATTTTTAAATGCACCAAAGTTGATATATTAAAATGGATAGCGCAATACAATGGTGATTTGATTTTTATGTATATCGGACGATTGGGGGCGCTGCCATGCTGCACTTATTTTTATTGTCAGAAAGACATATATATATATATATATATATATATATATATATATATATATATTAGGTCGTTGAAAAAGTTCGTGCGGTTTTTTATTGCTTCATTTCATAAAAATACATCAAATCAAATGAAAATTTTTAATCAAATTACTCTCCATTACTTTCTACAACCTTTGCCCTTTTTTCGGGTAACAAATGTATACCACGGCGATAGAAGCTCTCGTCTTTGGAGGTAATAAAATGATCCGCGTCCGCACGAACTTTTGCAACGACCTAATATATATATATATATATATATATATATATATATATATATATATACATATATATAACAAACTCGCTAAGAATTATATATATATATTAGGATGGAATCTAAAACTGTAGTTTATACTTAAATTTTGAACTTCATTATTTAAATGCTTACTTAAAAAGTAGATCGAGTTTCGACTACTGGACTTTAATCTGTAATTAAGATTAAATAAAAAAAAAAAATACACTTTAAAATAGATGATGGAAAAAATAGGTGGATTCTCACAATTCTATGGAATAAGTTAGAAATGTCGACATGTTTGATTTTTTTTTTTTTTTTTTTTAAAGGAACTAATTTTGGAAAGTTTATTTTGTTTTAAAATAGCAACAATCAGTAGCTGGATATCCACCATATTTTTTTTCATCTCTATCTCTTCATTGCGAAATGAGTAATTATAAACAGTGATACTTTCTCTAAATTCTTAAACTTCTCGACTTATATAAAATTCAACAAAAAATATTAAGGCATGAAAAATCTGTCAAGATATTTCGCAATTTATTACAGTGAGAGCGTTTATTTTCTTCTTCTTCCTCTTTTCTTCATTTTTTTAACGGCTAAATTCATATTATAATTATTCAAATACAATTTTATCTGTCTGAAAATAATTACTTTAATCTTTCCATTTTCTGCTTATCTGATCTCATTTATAATCTTCTTTTCAGCTGAAGAATTTTGTTTTCATAAGGAACATCGTTAACTTTAATACAAAGATCTTAAATAAGAAATTTTTAAAATTATACATCCATATTTTTTCTTTTCTCAGATTTTGTGGAATTTTATATTTTTATAAAGATCTCATTAAATTTTAATTATATATGTTTAAGAAATATGCATATATTTATATTTCCTCACGTATAAATTTTTCGTCAGTACTCATAATATTTGCAAAGTTCGTTCTGTTTGTTTGCAAAATTATCATATATTTAATGTTCATGATTCTAAAAGTTTTATTTTATTTTATTTGTTAGCCTTAGCGAAATTTACTCTACTTATCCTTCTGAATTTATTTATTTATTTGTATAAATTCATTAAAATAACAATATTAAATTAACAATATTAAAGAAAATTTTCAAATCATAAAAGTTATATTTTTATTTACATATTCATGTTTGTAATTTTATTTCTAATCCATATCACTTAAGGGGAACGCTGTTCATATATCAGAAGCTTCTGGAATCTAACAATTATTATAGATACGATTGTTTTGTATTTTTTTTATAATTACCTTACATTTTTTCTTTTAACTCTTTTGCAAACGTATAGTTGTAATTTAGATAATCCAATTAAAATTGTTGATATTATTTCTGGAAATTCAAAGAAACCATTGGATCATGGGCAGTGTTTTAATATAACTTTTTAATAAAATGCGATTTTTATGTAAAATATTGCAGATATTTCTTGATTAAAGTTTTTTGCTTCTTTTTTAAAATTTTTCATAGAATTGTTTTTTTGTATTTATTAGATGATGTACATAATTACGGTTTTAGTGAAGTTTATAGTAATAGTGATGTTTAAAGTTCAAAGAAAATTTTATACAATTATTAGCGAATGGTAATTTTCATCTTATTTAATTATAGGTAAATGTTGTAATAGAATACTATCAAAAATAGCAGTGTAAATGCTGCAGCTTATCCTTAAAAAATTATCATCTATTATTGCATAAAAACAAATTATTACTTATTTATTTATTTTTATTTTTTTAATTCAAGAAAAAAAAAATTATTCATAATAAATTATTGTTTTCTCAAAATTAATAAGTTTTGATATTACCAAACGCAGCATCCTTATCGAATCAGCCGATTTTTTTTCTTTACATTGTATAAAAAGACTGGTATTTTAAATAATATATAGTATAGATATAGTAAGAAGTTTTAAATAAATATTTAGATTAATGCATCAAAATAAAGTATATTATCTTTCTTTTCATTGCATAGACGTACACAGAAACTGTAAAGAAAAAAAATTATAAATGGTAGTTAGGTTGGGTTTAACGTCGCATTAGTGCTGCGCTATTGGGTAATTGGCAACGGTCTGAGTCTCACCCCTAAGAATTGGCCGGACATCTGCCATAACAAATTTGATCCTCTATGGAAGGAATGGCTCCTTCACTTCGGTGACCCCCAGAGGTCATATAACAGAATATAATATTTTTTAAAACTATTTTAATACAAAACGGATATTTTTAAACCATTAATATATCTGTAATATATATAATATACATAATACATATAATACAATTATATAATACATTTTCCAATATATTGTGCAGCAGTACATATGTGTTGATACTGTCAATAATTCAATTAAAAATCCAACAGAATATGATTCAAATATCCTGGAATTTTTTAATAATACGCTTGTCTTATTTTCACTGTTAGGGAAACAATATTGTTTAAAGGATCTTTTTATGTTAGGATATAAATATATAAATATATATATATATATAATATATGTTTTTTCTGACAGTTTCTCTGTATTTCTATCAAATCTATATATCAAAATATATCAAATACGTTTTAGAATTTCAATCTGAATTATTTTTTACCTTCCGACCCTACACTGAGAAAAAAATTCTGTAACCGACATCTAGAATCTAAATTGTGGTTCTAGAAAAAATAGTTTCATGTCATCCTTATAAATTCTAATCCCCTTTGTAAGCGAGTTCTAGAAACCCCAATTAGAATTCTAGAGCGTTTGCCAATAATCTCCTGGAGAAAGTTATTTAAAAATCTCTGTAAATAAATGTGAATGTAAGAAGCGGGTTTCAGCAACTTTAATCTTGGTTTATTACCCAATTCTAGAAAATCAAGCTATACTTTCTCGCAATACAAAAGATTCAGAATATAAAGAATATTGTTTCACCACCTAGAAATGCTCGATCAATTCGACTATTCAGTTTACTGGTGTGCCTTATGCGCATAGCTCGGAAATCTATGTTTCTAGTTAAGCGATTTAGAAAATGACCACTTATTTATTCCAGATGAAGGCGAATTATATATATATATACTAGCTGACCCGACAAACGTTGATTGTAATATAAAATATTTCTAGAGAATATTTTGCTAGAAAAAAATAACTAACTTATTGTAAGTGTGTAAGGATGTGGTATATAAATGGAAGATGTATGGAGCGCTGTGAACGGTGAAAGAATATAAAAATAACAAAACACCAATCATTCAATTTTTAATTTATTAAAATTGATTCTTTAAAATTATATACATATCGCTACTTATAACAATATTACTAAAAAACAATATCAATCCCTTAATGCAACAGAGTGTACAATATATTTTGTTATCCCATCTTTCGCCAATACAAACAAATTGGATGGTTTGCCCACTCGAGAGCCACGTATAATTGTCCATGTGAAAAACATGATGTGCTCAAATCTAAGCCACAGACAGACATCGTTTGGCCCTGAGACTTATTGATAGTCATTGCAAATGCCAATCTAATTGGAAATTGAGGGCGTTTAAATTGAATTGGCACATCTGTGGGTATAATAGGGATTCGCAGTAGTAATATATTTTCACCTCGGAATTTGTCATTTAAAATGATGGCTTCGATAACATTTTTCATTAATTTTTTTATGACTAATCGCGTGCCGTTGCACAACCGTATTGGTTTCAAATTACGAAGCAAAACAACCGGAGATCCAACCTTCAGTTGTAAAATATGCGGTGGCATGCCTGGTAAATCCAATGAGTTTAAAAACTTTGTTGGATAATTTACAGCTTCGGTGGCATCGCAAACTGTATCTTTAGATTTGTATGACACCAAGTCTCCTGGTAACAAATGTTGTATCTTGAGATTCAATTCGTTGACGTCCACCTTTTTTGCTGCTAAAATTGCTCTTTCTGCCAGCCACTCATGATTTGTGTATCGTCTGTGTATATCGGGAAATATCTGGTCAATAAGAGCATCTTGAGAATCAATGATTGTGCAGAAATCGGACGGTAATTTTATGCATCCAGTTTCATCTGTAGTAACTTTTCCATCGCCGATATCTAACAGTTGTTTTGAGAATGTTTCAGCGGATGGATCTTGAAGCTTTTGAACGCACAAATTTACTTTCAGTTGTACTTTTTCAACACTACGCCACAATGACGATGATTTTAAGCACGCGTTGATCTCATCAGCGTATGTTGAACGCGGAATAACGGGAAGTGCTTGTCTGATATCACCTGAAAAGATTAACAGAGTGCCGCCAAATAGTTTGTCGTTGTTTTTTATATCTTTCAATGTCCTGTTCGACGCCTCAATCGAATGTTTGTGTGCCATAGTGCATTCATCCCAGATAAGAATTTTACACTATTTGAGCACTGTGGCCATGGACGATTGTTTTTTTATGTTGCACACTGCGTCTGGGTTATTTTGAATATTTAGTGGCAGTTTAAATAATGAATGAGCTGTTCTGCCTCCATCCAATAAAGTTGCCGCAATGCCAGATGATGCAACAGCCAATGCGATGCCATTATTTGATCGTATTTCGGCGAGAATTAGCGAAATAAGGAATGTTTTGTCAGTTCCACCTGGTGCAGCCCCCCCCCCCAAAAAAAAAAAAAAAGAATCCACCTTGTCCTGCCAAAACTGCGAGCATGATGCGGTCGTAAATGGTTCTTTGTTCTTCATTCATTAGTGGGACATTGCGAGCAACAATCGCTGCCACTACAGTATTGTATTGTAGTTCACGATTCAATTCAGTGCTTATTAAATCAGATGCATTTCGATTTGTTGAATGCATACCGAAATGACTGAGTGGTAAGTTGGCAATGATAATGCAAAAGTCTTTAATAGCAATCAATGCTTCATTGTACATAGCGTCACTGAATACTATCGTTAGATCGTTGCACCGTGAACGATGTTGATGCAATATATCATCAGTCATTGAATCTTTGTGATTATCCCATAATGTCTCTGCTCGGGCCGGGAAACATGTAGTCAACACTATAGCGAATAGTAGACGAATTTGTTTTGCTGTACAGTTCAGTCCTACTTCAGCAAGCATACACTCCCACTGATTGTCGTCTTCCAGCAAGCCGAGTGCAAGGCATGCATCTTTATACGTTGGATATTGTTGTCCATTCACTTTACGTAAATCTTGAAATGACAAAGGGCCGATGACATTAACCAATAACAAACGAAGATAAAAGCACTCAGTCTGCCTTGGATTGACTGTAAATACTCGTCCCAAGGTGTTTGATTTGAATAAAACGGGACATGCATCAATCGGCGTGCCTTGCTTGCGGGGCATCCATTTTTTTGTTGGAGCCCATGTGAAATAGCGTGGTACTTCTGAATAGAGTAATGTCCGTGCAAAAGCACCAAAAGCATCCGCACGATTACACAATTCAAAAAATTCGGTGAGTGTAGTTTTTGGTGGATTTATAGCACAATCAATCGCTGTCTCGCTCGTGAAATATACGCGCTGGCCATTTTCAAGATGGACGGCTAAATGAAGAACTGCTGGATCCCGTTCATGAATTGGGAAACCAAAGATACGCCAAACAGCTTCATTGGAGCTGACATACCGCCCAATTTGGTAAACTGTTATTTCATCGTTGTTATTCACAGGAGGAGCATTCACATTGGTATTTTCAACTCGAAATACAGCCATATCACTGCCTTTATTCACATACTTGCAAATGCATTTGATGCTCTTCACTGAACTGCAGAACTGAACATTAATATGAGCATTGAATGTTTTGCTCAGCAGAGGCGAATATGGGACCACCCAATGGTTATCAATGTCAATATCTATGTTGTTGACATAGATGACCGCCATAGATGATAAGATTGTCCGCCATTATCGGGATTTCTTCGACGATATATTGGATATCCGTCAACATTTGTGATCGTGAAATTTTTCGGAAAACTTTTAGTACATTTTCCATCTGCACAAATAATAATGGCCTAAAAATTCATTTTTCATTTTAACATAAAATAACTCCGTCGGATATTGACGAATTTTTTAAAAGAATATACCATTTTAACTAATTTTGACATTTTAACAATATTAACGTTCGAAAAATATTTTAAACACTTACGGTTAAAAATTCATTTTTCATTTCAACATTAAATAAATTCTGACAGCGTGTTTACGATTCTAAAATATTAACTTTGAAAAAATATTTTAAACACTTCGTAAGATACGGTTATGATTCTAAAAATATTAATTTTGAAAAAATATTTTAAACACTTCTTAAGATACGGTTAAAAATTCATTTTTCATTTCAACATTAAATAAATTCTGACATCGTGTTTACGACAACTCACGCCATCTAGGTGGAAAAGTTGTTGAAAGAGTTGGTTAAAAATTAATTAAGAAAGAACTAATGAAGTTACAACTTTCATTTGTAAATCTAAACCATTCTCGAATCCACCTGAAGACACACAAAAAATTTCATTAAACTCAGTCCAGCCGTTTAGGAGGAGTTCAGTGACATACACACGCACAAAAGAAATATATATATAAAGATATATATATATATATATATATATTTTTCAGTGAACGTAGCAATATGCGGTTTTTGCTGAAATGCACAAAAAGTCATGGGATTTTTTTTTTTTTTTTTTTTTTTTTTTTGGGGGGGGGGGGGTTAACAAAGTGAATCTAATCAGTTTAATCAGTCAGGTATCAAATTAGTTTAAACAGTCTCCACTAGCGGCGCTTTAATTGTAAAATTGCTTTTTGACAGTTGCGCAGAACATTCAGCTGTTTAATTAGGACTATAAACGATGAATGTGACAACCGTCATTCATGACAATGGTCGTCAGACGTTCTGCTTTGGAAGTTCTCATAAAAAAAAATAATAATAATAAATAAATAAATAAATAAAGCTTCAGTATTTGCAAAATGGCGTCATTTGAGAAAGCGAGTCTGTATAAAAGGGGAGAGGATACTTCAAATACAGTACGATTTATTAGTGATAAATATAACTAATATTTTTTCTTTTTTGTAAAACGAATCTGGTACTTTTCTGTGCATTTTAATGAAAACCGCATAAAATTACAGTCAGTAGCGTTTGAATAATACCCTTTTTATATTTTCTGTGATTTTTTAATCACCAGGCATATTACTTATTTTAATTTTAGAAAAGAATTAAACTTACATTGCCTATTTCTAGCTTTTATACTTTTTTAACTTTCGGTGTTATCAAAATACAGTATTGTATAATCGTTTAAATTTATAGATACTTTTGGATAAATAACAAAAATCCACAATTTCTAAAATTTTCCTAATTTCTGTAATACTTCAGTGTCAGAAACTCGTATCAAAGTTTCACACCGTTATCTTGCATAATATAAATATTATAAATATGCTAATAAGTGATATTCGACTATGAAGGTAGAAATATTCCTTTTAGGAACAAACGGTTTGACTAGAAACATCCGCAGCAAAGTTATAGTGATAATTCTGAAATCCGCTAAGTAAACGAACTTTGATATGAAATATTCAAATTCAAACAGCTATAACTCTTAATTTTACAGCAGCGTGTGAGACTTCGAATACGATTGTTTACATAAGAAGTCTTTCTAGAATATTTTCTTAATATAAATTTGTATTCAAACTGATTATACGCTGAAAGTTTGATAATCAATTTCATTTTGAATTTAATTTTCATGAATTTTATAAATATTTAAAAATTTTAGTAACCTTTCTGAAAACATCCATGTTTTCCAATATTTCAAACAATTTTGAATATTTTTGTTAAGCTAAAAAATACAAATTACAATGTATTTTTCAGAGATTATAATAATAATAATAATATATACATACATATGTATATGATACACTGAGAAAAAAAATATATCGCCTTTATTTAGAATAAATAATTGGTCATATTCTAAATCCCTTAACTAGAAATATAGATTTCCGAGCTATGCGCATAAGGCACGCCAATAAACTGAATAGACGAAAAGATTAGCACTTTCTAGTCTACAGATTTCTAGATGGTGAAACAATATTCTGAATAATCTGAATCTTTTGTATTGCGAGAAATTCTCGCTTGATTTGCTAGAATTGGGTCATAAACCAAGATTCTAGTTGCTGAAATCCGCCTCTTGTATTCGCATTTATTTGCAGAGATTTTTAAATAACTCTGCCCTCGAGAATATACGCAAACGCCCTAGAATTCTAATATGGATTTCTAGGACTTGCTTTCGAAGGGGACTAGAATTTACAAGGATGAAATGGAACTATTTTTACTATAGCCTCAATTTAGATTCCATATGTCAGTTACAGAATTTTTTCTCTGTGTGTATATATGTATATATATCTTACATTCAAAAGTTTTTTCCAATTGAAGCAAACAACTCAAACCGAAAATTTATGTTAAATGATATATTTAAACACTGAAGAAAAATAAATAATCACGTATGACTTAAAAGATCTAAACAAGAATTTACAGAGACAGCTTGTAATTCGAACATACAAGACATATTATGCCTAATATATAATTCGATATTCGTGTTGGTTTTCAATATTTATAAAAATATATAACGTACGTAAAAATATTACTATAAAACTATTCAACGGACATACAAGATTAAAACCAATTTATAAACTTTTCTTTTCTTATATTACAAAAATTTCTTCTTCTTTAAAATTTTCGTATGCTTAAAACATTTTTTTAAAATTTCCAAAATTCGAAATTCTATAATTTGTTTCTTTATCTATAATTTATTCTATATCTATTATCTAATATATTATATATCTATATATATTATCTATATCTATATTCTATTATCTAATTTATTCTATAATCTGTTTCTTTATCTTTAGCACACATATATATTTTTAATTATTGTATATTTAATAAATCATGTATATAGAAAAGATTTTATTTTCTTTTTGATATAAATATATTTTATGTATTTATTTATCTTTTGTATTAGTTGTTTTTTCAATGCCTTACTTATTGAATATACAAAAAAGCATATATATATGCTTTATATAGCATATATATATATGTTTTAATATATATATATATATATATGTTGAAAATTTATAAATTTGTAAAACTCTAACATGTTAGCGATATATTCCAGAATTTTGCATAAATTTCTATTAAATATTTTGTAAAAATTCTTTCATTAAATTACACACAAATTCAAGGTGAAATTTATTTATTTATTTATTTATCTTTAATTGTAACATGTTAACAACGTATTGCCCAGTTTTGTATAATTCTCAATTGTATATTTTGTAAATATCCTTTTATTAAAATACTCGCAGATTAAAGATAGGTCTATTTCAGTGATATGTTAATAAAGAAAGATAATGTTTGAATATTTTCAATGATTTTACTGTCCCGTTTATACAGAATTTTTCATTTTTAATAAATTTTCGAGTTTTATTGTTTAAAATAATTCAAAATTATTTTGAATAAATTTAAAGTTCAAATTTACATAATTTCTTTTATTAGTATTGACTATTAAACTGTATAATTTGTTAACGCTAAACAATGTGTTGCATATAAAAATAATAGCTATTTTATAAAGCATATCGCATTGAAATGTGTTGTATACAAAATTGAATATACAAAACTTTAAATATATTTAATATATTATTTTTCTGTTTAATTTGAAATGCTTATTCATATTTAACATCAAACATATAATTTATTTTATTACCATGTTTTTATTAACTGTTTATTTTGTTTGTTTGTTTGTCCAGTACAAATCTTGCAATCGATTTTTATTTAACTTCCCGACTAGCTAGACATTTGAAACTTTCAGGATAGCTCAGAACACGGTGACAATACTTTTTTTAACACTTTTAGTCAACTGTATCAGGTTCCTACTGCCTTTGGCAGCGTTTATATGATTCGACAGGAAATTTATTTAACTAACTTCCCGACTAGCTAGACATTTGAAACTTTCAAGTAAGTTCATAACACGGTGAAAATGCATTATTTAATACTTTTAGCCAACTGTTTCGGGTTTCTGCTGCCTTCATCAGCGTTACCACTACAAAGCTTGTAATCGATTTTTAACTTCCCATTTAAAAATTTATAATAGCTCGAAACACGATAACAATGAATTTTTTTTTTTTTTAGTCAATTGTTTCGGGTTCCCGCTGCCTTCGGTAGCGTTTATATTATTCAACAGGAAATTTAAAAACATGGTATATAGAAAGTTCTCTTTATTTGGTAATTATTTAGTTATTAAATTAACCCTCTGTTGCATCGTGTCCACTGTAGTGGACAATAGTTAATTTTTTTTCCACCCAATTGGTTTTACAGATTTGGTTTCAATGTTTATTCTTTCTGTATTATTTAGGCTTTCAACTGTTGTTCATAGATAGCAGCATAATATAAAATTATAGATTGCATTGCTAGTTTGAAAATAGCGTCAACATCTACTTCCAAGTTAGTATGATTTACCATTGTAAACATTGTATATAAGTGCTAAACCTTTTTTATTTTGGCATTTTGCATTTTGAAATAGTAATTTTAGGCATTTTAGAAAAGTTTGAATAGAACACTTAGTTTCAGATGCTATTTTTCATGAAAATTGTTGTATTTTTCTTTTTGTCAACTACAATGGACGTTATGAACATAGGATAATGTAGGACTGTTTTTGTTTGTCCATTGTAGTGGTACAAAAGGGTATTATTTCATTTTATAGATGATAGCATGATAAATTCTTGTCTCCTTTACAAAGCTGTCATACAAGAATGTTCTATGCAACTAGAATTTTTCAAGATGTCCATTACCAGAGGACTAATACAAGCAGTATCAAGAGTAATTGATGAACAAGATATAGAAAGACTTACGTAAATAAGGGCCAATGTCAGTGTAAAAACCTACAAATAAAAATGTCAGTCAAAGTAAGCTCTGTCCTCTACGATGGAGTGGATCAATTTGCTAGACAAATATCAAATAGTGCTCAAAGGTGTAAGATGGAGTAATGCTCAAGAAAATCTATATATTCATACGTAAAATGCATAGTTCATTTGTGTATCGATGAAAAAAGTGACTGCTTGTATTATTTTCATCACCACGTCTACTTTAGATAGCCAGTTCCTATATGTATACTGTCCACTACAGTGGAAAAACTGCAACTTTTAAAATAAACAAAATTTTGTTGAAACAATTTTTCCCCTGATTCCTGGGGCAATTTTAAATAGAAAAAAACAATAATTTCCTTTAAAGTTTCCCAGGCGATTAATATGCAACAAAGGGTTAATAATTGTTAGATATTATCTACTCGATATTATAAATTTTTCATAAATTTTTCATAAACTATTCTAATTTTCAAAAACTGTTTAATCAATATCCTTTTATCGTCGAAATTATTTTTTATTTATCATTTAATAACTAAGAAGTAATTGAAATATTCATTCATATAATTGAAATTATAACTTTTTTTTTTTTTTTTTTTTTTTACATAAAATTGTACCAAAAAGAAAACCTATAAATGTACTAACAATGATAGGCTCTTCAGAAAAAAGATGTTAAATGGCATTAATGACAAAAATCATTAAACATAAAATTTTGATGTTCTTACATAAAAGATCCTTTTATGCCTTAATCTACTGAATAGAAAGAGATTCATAAAAACAAATTGAAGTCTGCAATTATAGCTTTTAATTAATTTGTACTATTGATACTTAAAGGTCTTTTTCTTTAAAAAGTCTTATTTAAAATACTTTGAATGTATTCAAATGTCCTTTGTTGTAATGCAACGCGGAACTGGATCATTAAGATTATACAACTAGAGATGCTACTTAAGTGTGTAAAAAATTTCATATCTATACAAGATTTTTTGTTGTTGTTAAATTGTTATTTTTTAACTAAAAATCATAATTTTAAATCTGATATATATTAGGAATTAATTTTGTAGGGAATAGCAATGTTTTATTGTTTATAAATTAAATATCATAATTAAAAAAACTGACTTTTTTTTTTCATGATGAAATATAATGAAAATTTTTAGTATTCAGTAATAAATAATATATTATAAAAACCGTTTTAATGAATCTACCAAGTAATATTTAAATGTTGCATTAAATCTGCTAAGAAAATATTATCAAACTACAAAATCATAAAACCGGGGATATAAATTAAAATTTAGTTAAAAAGCAGCATTTTACAAATTTTCTAAGAAAATATTTTTTTTTTTTTTTTTTTTTTGAAATTTTAATGTAATTATTGTTGCTATACTTCAAATGTATGCAATTTTTACACATGCATGCAATATTTTATAAATCTAAGGCAATAATTTAGAAAACTTTATAAAGTTTACAATCACGTTAAGTAAAAGTATAAGTTTAGTTATACATGTTTTTTATAAAATTAAGAAACACTAAAATATCTGAAATCAGTATCTATTTGAATTTAATGTACAGATAAGGCTGTTTTATAGAAACAGCCTAACATGTATTTGCTTTTTCTTTGAGATATGGAAGGATATGTGAAAAATGCGTTTCACCATCATTTCCTTTAGAGTGAAATACTGGTACAAAAGAAAGAAAAAAAGAGAAAGGAAGAAAGAAATTTCTGCTTACATTTGTTGTAAAGAGAATTTAATTTAATATGACAGGACTTATTTTAATCCGTTCTTCCATATAAAGGCATTAGTCACTGTATTTCATTCCCTAGCATTGATTACTCTATTCATTTTTTAAAATCACTTTAGTGTAGCTTTAGTATGGGAGCCTCTAGAAATTTTTTTTTTTTTTTTGGTTCCATTTTGGCGAATATTTAAAACGGGTATCACAACTGCGTAAGTAAAGAAGTTGGCGAGAAACATCCGAGCTATTCAGTATCAAATTTTAAATTTTGCCTAGAGGTCCAAGGTATTCCATTTCTTCAGCACGATTTTTTTTTTCATCTTAATGCGAGAGGGAAAAAGGAAAAACATTTATTAATTGATATAAAGAGGCAAGATGTTTCTAGGGAAAATATTATGCATTTTTCATTCTGTTTATTATTAGAAAAAAAATTGCTCAAGTAGTTATTTTCTATAAGAATGACTTCTCTATAAAATAACTTATCCAATACCAATGTATTTCATTCTCCTTGCTCACTTTTTATTTTCTAAATTAAATACAGTAGAACTTGGATAATTCGAAGTTGAAGGGACCAGAGAAAAATTCGAAATATCCAAAAATTCGAATTACATATACTATTTTTTCCAAAAAGAAGAGATAAATTAAAAAAAATAAAACTCTTCGATCAAAGATTTAACACATAAATTTTATATCTAAGAATACTGCTACGTTCACCCCTTCCATCAAATCAATATTTTTTTTACGATTTTTTTAATCAGTATTATTTAACACTTTTTAAAAAACAGTCAGATATTTTTGGTTGATTCTTTAAGTACAATCTTTGTGTTATAGCATAAGACTTAAATCTATCAATTGGTATAAAAATAGAATCTTCTACATTAGACATGACTTTCAATAAAAAAAAAAATCTCGAAGTTCATGTATATGGACCATATTTTCTGATGCACTAGGTAGGCAATACTCTTGTATTTCCTTATACTTCTTTTGAAAGACTGTTAAAAGAAATAATGCACTTTAGCTGAGAAAAATCTAGGGAACAAATTTTACTGTAATATTTTAAAGGTAATCTTAAGAAAAATTCGAATTATCCAAAATAGAATTCGAATTATCCATGATTTTTTAACATTATTTTAATACAAAATTCAAGGGACCGAGTATAAAATGCGAATTATCCAGAATTTCGAACTAAACCAGTTCGAATTATTCAAGTTTTACTGTATTACTTAAATCTAAATAATACATAATGCAATAAACGGCGACAACAGAAAATCGCAGTCTGAAAGAAATAGTCCTGTCGTACTAAAAATTAAAATTATGTACTAAAAATCCAAAAACTGAATGCTGTGTATTTCTGTTTGGGAAATTTTACAGCAATGATCACATGATTTTACATTTTTCGTTTTAGAAATGAATATATATGGAAACATTGCGTTTTGCCCTGAACTCCCTTGAATACGAAATTTTCAGAAAAGATTTATAATAGCTGTCTGCATCACAGAAAGAGCTGTTGCGCACGCAGGGTTTGTGAATTGTCTCTGTAAGAAAGGTGAACCTTGCAGAGGCACAAAATTTTATTTATAGAAAATTCGAAAACATTACAGGTCTGTAAACCAATTATCAACTTTATTTTCACCAGTAAACACAGCTTAAGTAACAGCTGACAACATTAAATTCACAGTACAAACTGTACCATAACGTTAACACACAGCAGTAAGCTGTATTCAAACAGTAAATGAGACCATAGTCAGGAGTTCTTCGCAGGCTGACGGATGGCGTGAAACTGACTGTCTTGTCTGCGGTTCGATTCCTTATATACCCTGGAGGAAAATGAGAATATTCCAGTAAACTCTCAAAAATTCCAGTTGGAACTTAAATATTCAAGATATCGATAATAAAGATTGTCTCTCTAAAGTCTCCAAAGAAGTTGCGAAGGAGCGAAAAAATTGGCATATTTGGCGCCAAAGCCATTACCCGCATTTGTGAAGCTTTTTAACGTTTTTTTTTTTTTTTTTTTTTTTAATGAGCTATTTTAACGCAAAAACACGCTAGAAATGCATGAAATTAACATTTTATAACCTGACTAACCCTCTTCGAGTGAAATTACATAAAAATAACTACTATTATTTACAAATCTGTAACAGTATGTTTTCAACAATTTTGAAATTTCTAGGTGCAATGTTTATCTTACTATATTTTTTAAAGTTTAAAATAACCTGATAATGCTATTTTTATTTATTTATTTATTTATTTTTAAAAAGAAATATAAGAAAAACCTTTTCACTATATCTACATGAATTTTGAAATACTCTAAAATTGAGTTTTTTTTTTTTTTTTTTTTTATTATTATTATTGTTGTTATTATTATTATTATTATTATTATTATTATTATTATTCATAACTTTTCATTTATTTTTATTTTCATTTCAATTTAGCACTAACATTAAAAAGAATCTGGAGTGATTCCACTCGACTCTCTGAATCTTAAGTAATTAACTTTTGCATAGATAAAGTAAAGTAAGAGAAGTCGTTAAATAAACAAAAGGGAAAACCATAATAGTATTTTTCTCCAAATAGTATATTATTTAATTTAACGCTATTGTACTTCAAATACTTTGAGGCCATAGATTATGATAAAGAAGTTTTCGTTGTGTCCCTGTAAAAATCTATAAATGCTAGATTTACTAAAATCTATACAGTTTTTGTGACAGTGACCTTTAGTATGCATATCAATTATCAGCACAATCAGATAAGGCATTCAGACGCTATCGCACTTTAAAAATTTTGAGATCATAGGCTATGATGATAAAAGATTTCAGCTCTTTCCTTGCAAGAAAAAATATAAATGCTAGATTATCTAAAATTGATACAATTCATGTAACGGTGACATATAACAAGTATTTAGATTTTCAGTTTATTCGAAAAAGGTTTTTAAACGCTATCGCACTTAAAATAATTTGAGCCCGTACGCCATAATGATAAAGAATACATTTTTTGTGTTCTTTTAAAAGTTTATAAGAGCTAGATTCACCAAAATTTGTATAGATTGTATAACGCTGACTTATAATATGTGAATAAATTTTCAGCTCATTTGAATAAGGCATTTAGACACTATCGCACACTAAATAATTTGAGAGCATAGACCATAATGATAAAAAAGTTTTTGTTGTGTTCCTGTAAAAGAACTTTAAAAGCTAAATTCACCAAAATTTGTACAGTTTGTGTGACACTGAACGATAACGTGTGTATGATTTATTAGCTTAATCGAATGAGGCTTTCAAACGCTATCACACATTAAAAAATATGGGCCCATAGACCATAATGATAGAGAATTTTTCTTTGTATCCCTGTAAAAAACACTATAAGTGCTACATTCACCAAAATCAATAGGGTTCGTGCTATGGTGACCTATAACGAACGTATCAACTTTCAGCTCATTTAAATAAAGCGTTTAGGTGCTACGGTGTTCAACCTCCCCCACCCCCCACACACGCACTTACATAAATCATCGTAAAAATACTAAAAATTAACTCAGGAAACCTGAAAACGTATAGAAACAGCAATATCTCAAAGTCAAGTTTTCGACATGATTACGATAGTTTCCTTGCTTGGAATGTAAAAATCATAATAATTATTCTTATTTTATTATTTCTAAGTTTAAATTACTTTTGAATACAATAAGATGCACGAAGTTACACTAATAATGACAAATGAAATTCGATTATTGAAAATATAGAGTAAGTTAAATTTAATAAACGTGCAAGAAAACGCTAGAGCGACTTTGCTTGAAATGTTTAGAGACTTTTGGAAAATTCAAAGAAACGAACAAAGAAAATATTTTCCAAATCTTATTTTTCAAATGTTTCATTATAATAAAAGGTGACGATAATTTAATTTAAGTAAATCTTAGCAATCGTTTAAAAAATTGTTATGCTTTAAAGAATTATGGGCATTTCAAATTACTTTATTGTATTTGTACATTCTACATATGGTTTCTTTTTGTTTTTTTCCTTTTTCAATCGCAGTTAGTTGAAAAGTAAATCTTTTTATGATAGCGTTTAAAAAATTTAATTTAATTGCTTTTATTTTTCTTTAAATATTTTTTCAGTATTTTTTTCAGTTTTATTTTACGTTTGTTTTCATATCTATCTTAAATTTTATTATAATTTTTAAATTAATTTTTATATTTTCATTTTCATTTTTATTATTACTTTATTATTATTTTGTGTTTATTATGAAAAAAAAAAGTAAATAAAAGACTTTCTGAATTTATTTATTTTTAAATGGAAGTTTATTTTCCGTAACTTGTTATTTTTACTTTATCATACTCATAAGGTAGAGAAAGTATTGTCTTTGGGTCAACTTTTCAAAAGTGAGTTTTTGTTATATTTACAAGTTTTGAGGTCCCCTGAATCAAAATATCACGGTTGGTCTGTGTGTGTCTGTTTGTGTGTGTGTGTGTTGTCTGTGTGTCTGTCTGTTATCGGCATATCTCAAAAACAAATTATAGCAGTATGTTCAAACTTACTATTCTAAATGTATATCACACAGAGATGCTTACACTAAATATTTCGTTGAGATCAAGCAAATGGTTCGTGTGCAGGTAATACATTACATCTATATGGGAAATTGCAGGTAAGTAGAGTTTAACATCTATAGACTGAACTAAACCAAATGAAACGAATATATATATATATATATATATATATATATATATATATATATTACATAAAATACACATGAATACGAATATACATGAAAACATGTTTCATGCAGAATATGGTATAGAAATCATTTACTGTTTGTTCACAGGGCTACACAAAAGAACTAGATTATAATTCGGCAACACATAAAAATTGTGGAAGAGTACTTTAGGTTGTGCCGTGTGTTATTGATATAGGATTATATTTATATGTACTGTATGATGTGTGCATAACTTTGAAAAGATATACAGGGCTGCCAATATTTAAGCCATAACATTATTTTTTATTTACTAGAGCAAATGCTTTACTATAACATTTTACCATGTCCAGGAAAAATGCTCAGGAAATTGAAATCAACTCCTTATAGCAATATGGTGAATAATTTATTTTTTTAAGCTAAATATTTATTGCTCGTTTATATATATATATATATATACATTTGCACGTTTCAATACCGCGAAGTCAAGTTTTATAATTTGATCTTTCTCTGTGTCTGTTAGAGTAAATTAAAAAATAATAATTTAAGGCGATCCAAATGATGTATTTTGAAGTTAATACGTTTGTCACTTGAAAATTTTGGTTACGATTGATATGTTTCAAGGAATGATGCGTGTGAAAGTTTTCTGAATAATTTTAAATGACTTTTTGAACTTAATAACAGATTTGAATTCTATATAATTGTAGATACAGTAATGAAACGGGGGCTTATGGGGAGGGGGGGGTTAGCCCTCCCTCTCATGGAATTATTTGTCAAATAAAGCTGTTCTGAAGCCTAATTTGAATTGTTTTAACTTAAGTTTACATAACAGTACTCGTTATTTTAACCGTTAATCTCTAATCTGTACTTCCCAGATAGCAAGCACATTTGCAACAAGTTTGATTTTTCTTGATATTATCTTGCTTTGACAAATTTGATTCAACAAATCTGCTGTGAAACTGCCGCAAAGTTGACGAAACATAAATCCATTTTTCGTTTTAATTAATGCTTGTTTTTTTTCCCCTTTGACACCGCTTATGCTGCAAACTAAAATTGTTATGTAAGTATTTGAAATTCAACAATAGTGTTTGAAGAATGATATTGAAGCGGTACCGCAACGTTATATTGGTCGTGTTGTTAATTGGAGGAAGGAGCGTGGACTTGTCCACGTGGCTTCCAAAATATTCGAAGTCTTCTATTGACAAGGCTTCTGTGAGGCATGAGTTATGTTTATGCATTTCCATGATGCCGCTACGGCCGGACATCTTGGTTTTGTAAAAACTTATAATAAGTTTCGTAAAAGGTTCTATGGTCGAGGATGCACCGAAATACCGTTCGATACGTTAAGGACTGGCAAGAATGTCAACGAAGAAAATCCAGTTCTCAACTACCACCTGGACGCTTAGTTTCCATTCTCCCAGCTCAGGCATCATTTCACTGCAATCGATCTTGGACCATTCCTCAAATCTGCCCATGGAAACAAATGGATTATCGTCTGTTCAGATATTGTACACGATATACAGTAACTAAAACTATCTCATCAGCTGAAGCCGAAGAAAGAGAGGAATTCTTATTGGAAGAAATTCTTCTTAAGCATAGAGCTCCCCAAGTCATTATTACTGATCACGGAACAGTCTTCTAATCTAGACAAGTTTCCTATCTTGTTAGACTGTGTAATAGCTATCATCAAATGACAATTCCGTACCATCCCCAGGCAGACGGATTGACAGAACGCTTCAATAAATCTCTCACTGACATGCTGTCCATGTATGTTGATACAGATCAGAAAAATTGGGATGAAATCTTGCCCTTTGTAACATTTGTCTACAATATTGCTAAACAGGACACGAGAGGATTTATTCCTATCTACTACATTAAAATATAGAAATTAAATTCTAATGATAAAAAATATTATTTAAAAATTTTATTATTTATTTCTAACTGTTTTTAACATCAAAGAAGTAATTTATGATTATTGATAAATGAAATATCAATATTTGAAATTAATTAATCTGGCAGCTATTTTTTTTTTTTTATGAGGCTGTTAAATCTTATCCTTTTACACTTCTAAAAGTGAGTTCTCGTTTATACATACTTCGTTTAAAAATATTTATTTACTGTTATTTTATAATTTATCTATGTCAGTATCAATAAGCATAAGGTACCGAGTGCCGGAGGTTTATGTACTCAGATGAATTACCTACGCTAGGCCCCCTAAGCCTGGAAATAGTTGTGGTCGTTTTGATAGGCAGGATCTTATTACCATACAGGCCAAGTAGGCCTCAACCTAGGGTACCTCATGCCCCAAAATAGGCAAAAGAATTTAAAAAGAAAAATGAAGCACAGTTTTTGGCAAAGATTTCCTCTTAAAAAGCTTAATCGAAACATATGAAATGATATTAATCTCAAATTAGAAACATTAACATTTTTAATTCCAACCCGTTTTGAAGTAAAGTTACATTTAGTATTACACTAGAAAATTATCTTAAAAGTTACTAGACCATTGACCCTTGTCACACTTACCCCACTTGGCCACAGCTTTTGTCGCGCATTAAAATTTGAAAAAGAAAAGATAATATATAAAAATTGTAACGCATAATTCTTAAAAATCCACTTATAACATTTTAGTTCCAAATAATATCTGAAATCTGCACTTTTCCGTGAACACGAGACCAGCAAAAGAAATCAAGTTCTTCATAAAATAAAAGTTTTTATAAGTTATATAAAGCTTATTAAAACTACGTATGTTCTATATAATTTTCATTAGTGCTGGACGATATCAGAAATTAAAGATCGCGATATATCACCAAGTTAATATCGATATTAGTCATATATTGCAATATTTCTTTCAAGGCAGAAAAAAATAGACATTTGTTATTTTTTAAAGACATATGCACACGAATTTTAAAGTATACAAGTACAGAGTGCTTTCCATGTATTTTCTGGTATATTACTACCATAACTTTATCATTAAAAAAAAATCATTAAAAGTGAATTAATGTTTTGTGTTTCTTATAACTTATACTATTGCTTTTTAGTATACCTCTGTATAGTTTATCCTCTATTCTTCCCATTTTAAGCTTTAATTATTTTAAAATCATATTTTAACACAGCTAATATGTGATCTGTGTTTTATTTGTACCAAGTATATCAAAATTCATAATTCTACTAAAAACGAAGCTTCGGAAAAATTGTCTTAAGAAGTAGGTATTAAATAAAAATGAAAATCATTTTAAATAGTTCAGAACTGCCATTATAAATAGTTCAGAATTGCCATTGAATACACCTTTTTTGGTCGTAGAGAGTAATATTTTTTACTTAAAACTCTTATATGCATCCTAAATGTCAGTTACTTGTCATTTTTATTTTTGTATCCTCTTACCAAATTATTACAATATCTTTTAAATATGTATGTTCAATTAGCATTCGTAATAGTTTCACAATAATTGAAATTTGAATTACATATTATATATATATATATATATATTTACATATATATGTGTGTGTGTGTGTGTGTGTGTGTGTTTGTATGAATGTATACATTGTCAGTATAAAAATTATATTATTTAAACAAAATTGTTGAAGTTTCATTTTTTTACTTAAAGTAACTCATTTTGCATTTAAATCAATTTTATTTAACATGTACGGCTTTAAAAATAAAATAAATAAATAAATGGAAAAAGACAAAATAAATGCTACATAAAAAAAGTAATAAGTTATTCAATATTATATAATTCTATAAACAAACTGTCACTGTAAAATTACTGACGATAAAACTTTATTTAACATCAGTTACATAGCACCCTTTCTCCTTTCCCATGTTATCCAAAGGGATTTTTGTCGCTTCGTTTTATAAAAATATTTTATTCAAAAATGAACTTTTTCGATTTCTGTTTTTTGAATATTACTCTTTAAACAGGTCGTCTTTTAGCTTAGTGAGCATTTTTTCGAAAAAATAAATTTAAATATTTTACTTAGAGATCCACACTTAGAGTCCATATTTACTTATTGAAATAAAATATTTCAATTAATTTTTCGAAAAATTGCCCACTAAGCTAAAAGGCGACCCGTTCAAAGTGTAATATTCAAAAAACAGAATTTGAAAAACTTCATTTTTGAATGAGATATTTTTATAAAACGATGCAACGAAAATCCTATTGGATAACATGGGAAAGGAGAAAGAGAGCTATCTGACTGATGTACAGTCTTAATAAAAAAAATATTTTATCGAAATATTTAAAAATAATAAAATAATATTAAAAAAAATTGCATTCCATAATTGCTTATATTTTCAGAAGTTTTTTATTAAACGCTAAGAAAATTTGCAAAAAAACTCTTCTAGTAGATATCAGTTCAGTGATGCCAGATCGTCGAAAATTATTTCCCCAAACAGGTCTTCAAATATCCCCAAATCACGGTTTTTTTTTTTTTCGAAAAAATCCCCAACTTGATTTCTACTAAAAAGGGAAAATAAAAAATTTTTCAAAAAAAAAAAAAAAAAATATCAAGTAGATTTTTCTATGATTTAAGCTCAGATTTTTCCCCAAATGAAGGCAATTTTTGAAAAAAATCCCCAAATAACAATAAAGCTATTGAAAGTCTTTAGTCATAGGGATAAATCATTACATTACCAACATTGACAGAAAGTTGAAAAACGCCCCAAATTTGTCCCCAAAAATTTTAGAATTTCCCCAAAAAGTCCCCACAAACATTTGATATCCAAAATTGTCCACAGAAGCCTCAAAACTCCCCAAAATGGGGACAAAATCCCAAATCTGGCATCACTGTATCAGTTCGGCTTTGATGATCTTTATTAAACACATGTTGAAGCATGTTATTGGTCATTTTATATCGACACTTTGAAATAGACCGATATCAATGAACCAATAGCAGGAAAGGAGCTAAAACAGAAGATATTGTTTTCATTCGTCATATTGCCTTTTCTGTGGTTTCCATCACCTACGATATGCATGAATGTAGAGTGGGAATTCAATATAGTGTAATATATCAGAACCCATATTAGATATCTCGGATAGGGATATATCGTTTCGACTAACATCAAATCTCTTTCCTAGTAAACACACCTGCTGATTATAGGTATGAATACGTATTAATAGTGAATGGATTGTGATATTGGAGTATGTCTGACAGTGGCGGATCCAGAACATGACTTTTTTTTTGGGGGGGGGGCTAAGATTTTTCAAAGTGTTATTCTAGACCAATAAAATATTTACAATTGCAAAATTCAATTATGAATGACAGTGTTTTGGGGGGGGGGATTCAGCCCCCTAGCCCCCCCCCCTTTAAATCCGCCACTGATGTCTGTTGAATTTTGCTAAAGGGGTAGAACAGTGACCTTGAACGAAGTCAGCTTATTCACGGGATAAACAAAGCAGGTGGCTTTCAATAAATACTGGTTTATTTTTTTATTATGCGGTGGCCTTTTTAAAGCAGTGATGTTTAGATTTGAGGTTATGAAGGATGAGGAAGTATATGTATTGCAATAGAGATCGTTTGGCGTGGGGTTATTTTTTCTAGTTTATCAGTGAGTAATTAGAGGAAAGTAGAAAATGAGTAATAGAATAAGATATTCGGCGCTTTTTTTCTTCGGGTCTCTTTAGCTGTTGTATGTTGGCTGATCGGGTTTCATTCGCTCGAGTTTCGTTCACTCGGGTGCGCACTAGGCAATATCGTTAAAGGGATATATTGGCGGAGCTAGATCTTAAATATTGTTATCGGGATATTAAAAAAATATCGATACGTGGGGATATATTGATAAATAATCCAGCCCTAATTTCCTTATTTAAAGCTATATAATTATAGTAAGGATTTTTTTTTTGTCCGAATCAAAAATACCTTTAAACATTTCGATGGTATTTAGTCATCTGTTAATACTTATATACTTGCTTACTTCTCGTGATCAGAATTAAATAAATTAGGAGTAATATAAAAACGTGATACTATAAAGAAGACTTGGTAAAAATTACAATTTTATTTCAGCAGTCATGGAACCGAAAAGTGGAAAGGATGAGTATACATTCCTAAAATCGACAGTTACAGTGCCTCAAGCCCACCCTTATCGCTTTCTGGTGCATTATTTTGATGTGGTGTTATCTCAAAATGTAATCATAATGATTTGAAATATTTTTGAAAAACAAAATAGTTAAAAAAAGAAAATTAAATCTACTATATTATTAACAGGATGCTCTAAAATTCGTCGCCGGTAACTAAACTTCCCGTATAAATTAGATATTTGTTTGGGGGCCCTAAAATAATAATGGGCCTTGATCCCAGACAAACCTTAATAATCAGGCTATGCTATTAAATTCTAGAACGTATTTATGCGAGATTTGTAGAAAACTGGAAAAAGCTATGCGTCGAGAAGCACGATTGAATTCCAACACGGCATCTTCAATGTACAAGGGATCACCTCTGAGGGTGAGTCCCAGACCGTTGCAAAATGCCCATTGCGCAGCACTAGTGCGACATAAAATCGCACCAACTAACCAACCTTTGTGCAAGATCTAAAGAATAGACAGCCACTAGTGAACCGTAAAGCCTAAGGAATATAAATGCATGAAAAGCATAAGAAATTTTATACAGTGACAAAAATGCTTTAGAAAATTTTATAAACTATTCGAAAAATGTTAGAATTTTTTTAAAAACTAATGAAACAGTTGAATAAGAAAAGACAGTTGTTATTAAAAAAATGTTTTTAAACTTGCTTAAATATGAAAGATTTTTTGGGTAAAAATTTAGCTAAAACTGTTTAAGATACATAACTATTCTTTTATGTTGTCTTTTCAGTATTTCAATTCCTTTCAAAATGAAAACTTCTTATTTTTCCGATTACAAAATAAACATCGCGTTATTTATTTACTTATTTATTTTTAAAACAACCATTTATTTTCTCGAATCAAATAATTTCTTTCTTCATTTAAATTTATTTTATACGTTGAAATATTTATTCACTTATTCAGTTTTATTTTTTATAGATTTCAGCTCAATGTTTATTTGAATTTCTTTGATCTCATTAATAAAATTTATTGTTGTTTTTGTAATTCTCAGAAGTTTTAAGCACTGAGCATCTTCTTTATTATGAAATATTTTGTCTTTTATTCATCTTTAAAATTTCTAGAAGTTTAGAAATATAGAAAAAAACTGAATACTAGCGTTACATAAAAAGATGAATTTGCATATTGAATGACGATATAATAATGAAACCGTTCGTTTCTCTGCAATTACTGAAAGACGTCTTTAGATATCAACGCTTCAAACTTTTGATTTTGAACATCTGAAAAAAAAAAAAAAAATCATTATTTACGTATAATTCTATTGTAGAATAAACGTTTGAAATATTCACTTCAAAGAAACAAATCTTTTAATATTTCTTTACTGAAAACATCTCCTGGCGAATAAAACAAGAAAAAAAAATCATAGAATCTCTGTCAAACGATATTTTCAAAAATCTTTGATATTTTACATCCTTTTAATAGGTTTTTATATGTAATTTTGAAAAATAAAATTTGAGAACTTTGATCGTCATATAAACAGATGAAAATTATTTCAAAACTTAACTTTTTTATTAAAATGAAAGCATACACAATACACATTTTTATTTTATTTATTTATTTATTTTTTTTAGTATAAATAATTAATAACTCGATTTATCATCGAATATCTAAAATCACTAGGGAGAAAGAAAGATCTTTTATTTTATGCTACATTTTAATTATAAGTAAATTATCCCTTTTTGATAAGAACAAGATAATAGCATTTTAATATAAATCGTATGGAAATACTTCATAAAAAATTCTTTAAATTCGTTTTATGAAACACTAAACATGAATTTCTAATATCTCTAAAAATTTCTTCCAGCAAATCTTTAAAAAGTTATCAAAAATGTATAATCCTTTACATGTTTAAGTAAGCAGGTGCATTATTAATACTTTAACATTTAAAAACAAAAACTTTATAAAATACTTTACAAAAGTTTTGAAAGAATTCATTTTTGAAAAAGAAATTCAGTGAACTTCTCTCTCTCTCTCTCTCTCTCTCTCTCTCTATTTGAACCTTAATTTGGTTTGCATCTTATAACTCAGTAGTGTTTGAATATGTTTTAATTTTAAATTAGTTCACAGACAAATAAATGGAAATTTTTCTAATTTATTTGTTTAGCACGAGTTCTGTAGCTTCAATATTTTTTTAGTGTGTTTCATAAGAAACGAAGAGTTTTGTATTTTATTTATATTATTTTTTATTATATATGTTTCCCATTAAAATTAAACATAAAAATTTCTTCTCACACCACAAAAATAAAATG